>OW679202.1:106143197-106644833 GCA_940337035.1 Agriotes lineatus | reverse complement strand
GAGCAGGCAACAACTCCGAATTTCTAATTACTGATCGAGACATCACTAGTGAATGAGAGTAAACTGGTTAGTGTGCGAGCTTTTATACCCCTTTTTCGGCATATAAATATAGCACGCCCCATCTTGGCGAAAAATCGATGTTCTATACCTCGCTATATCAGGTGTACTTTGCTTTAAGTCGAATAACAAATACCCGTGTGGCCTAGCTGTTGCGTCCTCGTATGCTTCTTGAAGGAATCGAGGATTTTCGGGACATATCTGTCTGGTTAAGTGCTTTATTTTAGCTCTATCTCGCGGATTTTTGAAAAGAATAATGTAATGAGCATTTAGGGAAATATCCCGCTGTCCTTTTCCTTGGTGAAAAATGTTTTGCGTAATAAAAAAAACACTGAGATTGTGGTGATGGCTCCCCTTGGTGAATATGTCTACGACTGAGCTACTTGTTTCCCTCATTAAATCGTCGATAATTAAAAGTTTCGGTTCGGACCCCTCAAAAGATGTCATTTCTGGCAGACCTTGTTGAAATTCGACTAAAGATTTTAAATCTTCGTACAATTTTTGCCACTCGCCATAACACCAAATAACTTTAGCGAAATTTACAGTGCAGAGTTTTTTCATATTTTTCAAGAAATTTATTACAAAAAACGATTTGCCCGATCCTAAGGGGCCTGCTATGATAGCAGAAAACGGATGAGAAAACTGATGCTCCATTTTTATACCGTGAGCGATTATTACAGTAGGGTCGTCGTGAATAAACTAACTTAAAAAACCAACACGCTCATAATAAATACATTAAAAATATGGTAAGTGCGGGAATCGAACCCACGACCTCTTTCGAGATCAGATTTTAAGTCTGACGCCTTAACCACTCGGCCAACCTACCGCATGTATAAACGAACACTCGTCGCATAATTAAAAAGAAATACAGTTTTAAAACATTTTTATTTACATTTTCATACAATATTTCATATAAACTAGGACATGTACGGTTTCATGCGCTCATCTGCATCAATCAACTTCTGCAGTTCTATAATAACATACATTTTAAATTTGAACACAAGTTCCCACAATAAAATATCGTTAGCGAAAGTCCAGCGCAGAGTATTAAAAATGATTGAATCATCAAGACACAAATTTTCTGCATGTATTACTTTGTCAACGATCACTTCACCAAAATTTTGGAAATTGCACTTTACACGTTTCAAGTCATTTATTTTCACAACCATCAAGTTGTACATCGGCAATAAATTTGATAGTGTTTCATACGTTACGTAAAGAGTAAACTTGTTCTCGGGGTCCTTTGTAATAATCCTGCAGGTATCATTGTTTACGTACTCCACTGTGTGCTCAGTTAATTCACATCTGAAAGTCCCCTGCTTGGCCATCACAAACATGTCCGGTAGCGCTTCCACAAAAGCCATGAACGTCTCGGCTGTGAAGGAAACACCAGCTCCAATGTCGGTCTTCAGAATTCTTGCAACAGGCGAAAATTGTTTATAAGGATCCAGACCCAAATGAACAACCTTGCTGGCGCTATTGTTTAAAGGCACAGTGAGGTCGCATAATAGCCGTTTCTTTTCCCGTCGGGTTTGGCGGATCTCAGGCGTCACGATCGGTGCTACGTTATAGGAAGGCATCGTCTCCTCAATGAACACCCGCAGGTCCTCCTCGGTGGCATCTAGACGTGGTGAATACCCCTCGGCCTCCACGTTCATGGCTGGAGGCTGTGGCGGTGCACCGTGTTGTTTTTTATTTAAAAGATGCGTTTTCTTACTTGTTTTTTCTGCTGCCGGTCTCCTGGTGTAGGGGCCTGGTTTTTCTTGGCACTTATTAACACTTCGAGGATTCATGTTAGTTACACTTGTGCTGTTGACACGACGGTTGAGAGTGAAGCAATTCGATGCGTTATAGAGACCGCAGACACTTTTATACAGGTACTAAAACAATACGTCAGCGGCACCCCACTCTCGAGCCGGAGCATGTCGGTGCCTGTGTTTTGCAATGCAGCCTCTGGTGGACAAAGCACTGTTAGTCACAAAACACATGTCTCGACCTGTTTTAAAAAGGGAACTTAGAAAAAATCGCGTAATCTAGCCAGAAGCTAATGCGTAATATTATAATGCGTTTTGAATAAAGTGGTTTCGCTATATAAAAATAAAAGTAATTATTTAGATTCATGTAGCTTTTCAAATTATGCGCGGGGGGAATGGAAATTTCCAGCAGTCTGGAGCAACGAGAATATTGCAAATTATAATTATTATTTCTAGTACATCCAGTTACAAATCTATTTTTTTTTTAAATTGTATCTACCTTTAAACACAATAAGCTATACATTCCAGTTCTTATAAATCATATTTCTCAAAAAATAGATTGTTTTAAATTCGGGCAGCGTGACGACAGAGCTGCGAAATGGCGTTTCGTTCAAATCCTATATATTCAACAGACCTCGATAGCTCAACGGTAGGGTCCTGAGGCTGTTGGCCAGAAAATTAGGGTTCGAATCCCACTTGGGCCCGACGCAAATAGCTTTTTTTAAATATAAATAGTCCTTCTGTGAATGCACGAGAGAGACAGCCAAGGGGGCAGAAGAGTGAGATAGATCTAGCAGTTTGAAATTCAAATATTTTCCGCGAAAATTAAAAAACGACAGCCGTGAGAAGTGCGCACGCAGAAAACCAAGATGGCAGACATCCCGGGAAGTTTAAAATAAAAAAATTGAACTTAGAAAAAAAAATCTGAAAATTTAAATTCAAATATTCGCGCCAGAAAACCAAGATGGCCGACACCCCGGATAGTTTAAAATCAAAAAAATTGAACTTAGAAAAAATCAGACAAATTTTCTATAGTAGGTAGGGACAATGGAAATCTCGTTAATCCATTCATGCGCACCTCCGCGTAATTCCAGAAGCAAATTAAAAATGGCCGCGCGTAATTTAATCGGAAGCTAATGCGTAATTTATTCAGTAGCACATGTGAAAATTAATTAGATCAAACCGCGAAATTAATTAGATCAAACCGCGAAATAAATTAGGTCAATCCGCGAATTAAAATTAAAACCGCGGATTAAACCGCGAATCCGCGAATAAATCCGCGAATTAAACCGCGAATCCGCGATAATCCAATTAGTGGTGCCCTCTTACTACTATTGTGTTTTTGTAGCGTTACTCCACACTGGACAGCAATATGTGAGCAAGGGTCTGAGTATGGATTTAAATATTAGTAGAGAGCATTTTACTTTTAGTGGGGATTTTCTGTTAAGGATAGGGTATAACATCTCCATACGTGCATGACGTTAATTAAACTTGTTATTGATATGAAAACCCTATTTTCGCTATGTATCTAGGTATGCTCACAGCAAACACTACAAATATTCTCAACAGTTTCTTTACAGTTTTCGAAGTTGATTCCTAACGCTACATTGCTTAGTAATTGCAAATTTTTATAACTTAAATGTCCGAGGCGTTAATGCCAAGTTTCAGTACTACATTTAGTTTTATATACATTTGCTTCAGCTTGAAACATGTTGAACTCAATTTCATACAAATTTTCGATTTTTTCGCAACACATACCTTAATTGTAGGTTCTAATTCACGCACTTCAACAAGATGTTCCAGGGAGTTTACTAAATGACCAGTTGCTCCTGAGTAAATGTACCATTTCACCCTGCTCGTCTGTACCATGTTGGCCGTTATTTCTGTGTTACGATTGTGGTGTCATCATGAATGCAACGTACTCTTCGGTTTGGTAGAATTTCGTTGTTCTTGAATCAGTTTGATTGGCTTGCTTCTTTTCTCTGCAGTCCCATCTCATGTGGCCCATTGAAATTTTACACCATCACCGTGTCGTGCTGCTGATCCTTGAACGTGCTTCCTTGTTTGATAAGTATTTCTCGAGTTACTTGTAAATGCTAGAGTGAGATCTTCTGTGCCCGTGTATTGTTGATTGTTTTTCTTTACTTCCTGGTCAAGCAATTTTCCTTTTACAAATTCCAAGGTTAACTTACCTACTTGGTTCCAGTGTTTCCAAAGCTGTTACAATTATATCATAGCTTTTTGGTAACGTGAGCAGAAGATAGCATACAACATCAGTTTCTTCAATTTTTGCTCCTGCAGACCTAAGTTCACGTATGGTCTCATCAAATTTTACATAGTGTCGTTCCAATGACTCGTTTTCTTTGAGTTTTATTGTTAACAGTTTCCTATGTAAGTGAAGTTGGCTTGCTACGCCTTTTCTTTGAAACACCGCTTCCAAAGCTGTCCACATCTGGTAAGCTGTAGCTTTGCATTTGATAAACTGCAATTGAGAATTTGCAATACCTTGCATAAGCAAGGACTTACACTGTTTGTCTAGTTTTCTGAAGTTATCGTCCGGCTCTGTACATTCTCGCTCAATGCATTTTTTTCACTTCCTGTTGATCCAGTAGCCTATTATCTCTATACGGAATTTCCAATTATCGAATCCAGTTCCTTCGAATTATGGAATTCCAAACTTTTCCAGAACATGTGCCATTTTTGTAGGTTAGGTCGTTCTGATTTTTTCCTTTTGGGGTTTCTTATCACTGTCTCAATTTCTTGGATAGCTTGGGCCCACAACCTGATGAATTCACTGTGTTTTGAGGCAATAACGAATGCTGTTGTTTCTAAAGAACTTTTATTTCCAAACGTGTATATCAACACAACCTTACATATACCAAAATCAAGTTACTTTACTTTTGTACCAACCTAAATTAGTATAACCAACAAGAAGATATTAAAGTCAACCACTTGAGAAATCTGTAAATTAAGTATTGAATCCAAGGTCTACATGTGATCTATTAGGAAATCAATTTTGAAAAATGTCCTTTGAACTGGAATATAAACAATAGTTATTTGTAAAGGTTGTAATGCAAAACATAATGAACACAACGTGTGCCATAATGATTAGTTACAATAAGAATCATAAAAATTTTGTGCTCGCAAAAAGTTAATAAATTGAAGACAAAAATTAACAAAAAACTGTTAGTCAGGTCGTTAGGAACATTAGTAACGAATTAATGGAATAATTATAGTACTCGATCCTATAAAGTGTGTGTTTAGGAACCAAAACATAATTTTAACTTTTAAAATTAAATATGCATACATTTCGTAAGCGAACTGCTACTTGCGGAAATTACAATAAAAGCTGTCAGCGTTTATTATCAGTACTGGTCGAATGACCGGTCGACAAACTGCAATTTTGCAAACTTGCTATCTGTTTGTTATGAAATTGAATACGCAAGTGCATATGCGAGCTGAAACTAGGGCAAAATAACATGAACCTTGTAATTTACGTCATAGTTAATGTATATAAATAGGATTTATTCTAGTCAAATAACAATACAGTTTTAACATCTGTTCTGTATTCAGCCAACCTCTGGCCAACGGAAATTAAGTCTTTTAAATTCATCTCGTGTGAAACTACACGAGACCGTTGGTTCACAACCCTTTTTAATTCCTGCACCCCTAAGACGTATCCTGTAAATTGTCCAAATTAAAATCATACAGTCCACTACAACCTCCACCTTGAACATTTGGTCCTTCGATTCATTAAAACGTTTCTGCCCCTAGCATCTGATATTTCGAGCCTTTCAACGTTCCTGCCCCTAGCATTAGGCCAACCACCCTTATTTTAAAAAAAAAATTTTCAGCAAACCAAAGACGTTTACAATGAAGGGGTAGCCCTGCTCGACAAGTGCGAAGAAAATCTCGCCACACTAGGTGAAAGTTCACAGCAGCCAGTAGCGCCAAAAGAGAACACGACCACAGTTGCTGACAAGGAGGGACAGTTTCCAATAAGAAGGTTACAGATCAAGGTGAATTCACTCCAGAGCGACATTCAGGAAGTCTGGAATAGGTTGAATGAGGAATGGAGTAAAAGGTATTGTGAATACAACATTAAGAATTTTAAGGATGATTAGGATGACATCAGAGCTCTAAACGAGCATATATTATCCCACGGTAGCTACGACGACAAGGAGTTCCGTGAGACCAAAAAGATGGTCAACGAAATAATTGTGATCCTGTACCAACACATTCAGGATCAAGAGGTTCAAAGTGTCAAGGAACACAGCCAGGCGAATATTGTGTTACCTACTCTCAAAATTCCATTTTTTGAAGGGATCTACGAAGCATGGCCTAGCTTTCATGATATTTTCCGAAGAATTGTTCATGAAAATTCATTACTTGAGTCACAGTTACGAGGGGAAGCCAGCAAGTTAGTACAACACCTGGAGGCAACTGAAGCCAATTACGAGTCTGCATGGTTTATTATAAGGAACAGATACGACAACATCAGGCTGCTACTTGCGAAGTATTTGGATGACATTGTCAACCAGGCAACCCTGTCGAACGAATCTGCAGAGGGGATCAAGAAACTCCCTGGCACAACTACAGAATGCCTAAGAGCAATTGAGAACTTAGGGATTGAAACGGCCAAATGTGGGCCTGTCATGTGTCATATAGTGACCCGAAAGTTAGACAAGGAAACCAACAGACTGTATGAGCAGTCACTAACGGCATCAAGAGTGGTGCAAAAATTCGAGCAGCTATTGAATTTTTTGGAAACAAGATTTCAGTCGCTGGAAGCTGTACAAAGACGGAACAAACTCGAACCCAGAAAAAATGGAATTGGGAAACCATGGGAAAGTTACCAGAATCGGTGGGCAGTAAAGACGTACCACACTGCTGACGTAGCGTGCTTCCACTGCGGAGAATCACACAGCATCAAATCCTGCCCAAAATTCAACAACCTAAAAGTATGCGAACGTTGGGACTTTATAAAGAATAAAAAACTTTGTCCTAACTGCCTCAAGCCTACAGGAAAATATAACCCCAGACACTTTTGCCCAGGGCAATGCAAGGTATGTAACAAAAAGCATCATTAGCTTCTGCACGAAGATTTTAGTAAGCAGCAGCAGCAGCTTCCCAAGACCACGGCGGCGACTTCCAATGCGACAGCAACTAATGAGAAAGAAAACATTGTTGCAAGCCTAGTAGGAAGAGAGCATCCCAACGTTTTGCTGGCAACTGCCCTAATTAGAGTCAAGACATGGGCGGGGAGTTTGGAGTACCTCAGAGCCCTAGTAGACTTCACAAGAAAAGGTGAGGGTGCAAATTTCTGGTTTACTCAAGAAAGGAGCAGGTACAGCCCGAGGACGAATAACTGTAAATCTACGTCCACGATTTCCAAGCAACTACACAACCACATGCGAGATGCTGATACTGCCACAGTTAACCAAGTCACTTCCAGAAGAACCAGTTGGAAACTATCAACTTCAGGACCGTAAGAATAGGGTGTTGGCTGATCTACTATTCCATAAACCTGGACCAATAGACGTTATCCTAGGAGCAGACATCTACAAGGAAATAATTGTGGAAGGAGTACAAAAATTCAACGGAGGCCTGTTAGCTCAAAGCACGGAACTTGGATGGATCATCACGGGGAATGCAACAGCACCATCAGAAGAAAGGAAAATTCTTAGCATGGTCGCATGTGCTGCAGAAGATGAAAAAATTTTGGGAAATATAAGAAGTAGTACCAGAAAAGGTGATGTCCAATGAAGACAAAGAATGCGAAGAATTTTACAGTTGCAACCACCAGAGAAATGCTGATGGTATATATACTGTGAAAATTCCGCTCAAGGAATCAATAGAAAAGCTTGCGAATTCGAGAAAAAGGCAATCGCAAGGTTCCTTCAACTAGAGAAGCGATTAGAAGAAAATAAAGTTCTAGGTAAAGAATACAAAACATGCATGAAGGAATACTTAGAACTGGGACATATAAAACGCGTTCAACCAGGAGCCAATATACGACAATCTTACTTCATCCCTCATCAAGCGGTAGTAAAGGAAGACAGCACAACCACCAAGTTAAGGGTAGTCTTTGATGCTAGTGCGAAGACCACTACTGGACTCAGCTTAAACCAGCTAATGACTGCTGGACCAAGATTGCAACAAGACTTGAAGCAAATTCTCCTAAGATGGAGGAAACACAAGTTTGTATTTTCAGCAAATATTGAAAAGATGTATTGTCAGATCAGAATAGCCGAAGGAGATCAGGACCTCCAAAGGATAGTATGGCGGTTTTCTCCAGACGAACCTATTCAAAAGTTTAAACTTACCACTGTAACTTATGGAACAACAACAGCACCATACCTGACAATCCGTACCCTGTTGCAGCTAGCTGAAGATGAAAGACAAATATACCCAATGGCTGCAGAAGTAGCAACCAAGGACTTCTACGTGGATGATTTAATGTCGGGAACCGACTCCATAGAAGAAGCAAAGCATCACCAAATAAGTCTAATCAATATGTTAAAAAATGGAGGGTTTACCCTTAGAAAGTGGGCAAGCAACAGCGCAGCGTTTGTTGAAGAATTGCCAGATAACTTACAGGACAAGAACTTACTAGAGATCGACGAAGGGGAAACAAGGAAAACCTTGGGAGTACACTGGAGTCCGAAGGCAGATGAATTTAAGTTTCGGGTCAGTCTTCGAGCTGATACAAATCCTACAAAGAGGATAATCTTATCAGAAATATCCCGCTTGTTTGACCCATTAGGATGGTTAGCTCCAATTGTAATAAAGGCCAAATTACTAATTCAACAACTTTGGTTACAACAGCAATCATGGGATCAGCCAGTGGCCACAGAAATAATAAACGTATGGAAGCAATTTCAAGAAGAATTGCCATTGGTTGAAGACATATCCATTCCAAGATGGTTAGGGTACCACAGCGGTATCCGGAGAATAGAGCTGAATGCTTTCTGTGATGCGTCGGAAAAAGCTTACGGGGCTGTAATTTACAGCAGGGTAATATCTCTACATGAACGCATTCAAGTAACTCTATTGACAGGAAAGTCAAAATTTGCACTTATAAAGATGAAGAAAGCGTTGCAAAAACTGGAATTATGTGCAGCAACGTTAGCAGCAAAAATGTTGAAGGAAGCTATTAGTGCTCTGGACATCCCCAGCATCTCCATCTTTGCGTGGTCAGATTCTATGATAACTTTATCCTGGATAAAAGCAGGGACGGAGAAATGGAAACCTTTTGTTGCAAATAGGGTAACAGAAATATTGGAAGTAACCCCCAGTGGAAATTGGCATCATGTGCGTTCAGAGGACAATCCAGCAGATGATGTATCCCGAGGACTCGCTCCTGCCAAATTACAGCATCATATATTGTGGTGGAACGGCCCGCAATAGTTACAAGCTAATCCTTTGCCACTTACGGAAACAAACATTCCCATGACAGTTTCAGAAAAATTAAAAATTCACCAAGTCCAAGCGTTTATCGTCGCAAAAGAAGAATTGGACATCTTATCCAAATACTCGTCATTGCAGAAGTTACTGCGAGTCACTGCATACTATAACAGGTTTGTTCAAATGTGTAGAAGAAAACCGTTTCCAACCAAATACCCTATGGCGGCAGAACTCAACAAGTGTCTCATTCAAATCATCCGTATAGTGCAAGCAAGCAGCTCGTCGACAGAGATTCAAGCTTTGAAGAAAAACATCTCAGTTGACACAAAAAGTTCCTTGGCACCATTACCACCATTCGTCGATGATAAATGAACTCTTAGAGTCGGAGGACAACTTCAAAATTCGCTGTTGCCATATAATGAAAAACATCCCATTCTGATTCCCCATAACAGTCATCTAGCCCAACTCATAGTGAGAGACGTCCATCGGAAACTGCTACATGGCGGAAGTCAAGCTACAGCGCTATACATACGTAGAAAATTTTGGATTGTCAATGTGAAGAAAATAATACGCAAGGAAATTCACAACTGCATGAAATGTTTCGCATTCAGAAAACAACCGTTGCAGCAACTCATGGGCAATTTACCTGAGCCCAGAGTAACACCGTCTCTACCATTTTTTCACACTGGTCTGGATTATGCAGGGCCAATACAAATCAGAACCGCAAAAGGAAGAGGGCATAAGTCATACAAAGAATATGTTGTGATATTTGTATGTTTGGCAACCAAGGCAGTACACTTGGAGGCTGTCAGTGATCTAACAACAAACTCATTTCTGGCAGCCTTCAGAAGATTTACATCCAGAAGAGAAACATGCTTTCATATCTATAGTGATAACGGAACCACATTTGTAAGAGCAAATAGAGTTCTACAGAAGGACTTCAAGAAAACTGTAGGGGACTCTAGTGTTCAAGAAAAACTTACTCAAGAAAGAATCCAGTGGCACTTTATTCCACCAGGAATCTGGGAAGCAGCGGCAAGGTCAACAAAGTATCACATGAAAAGAATTGTGGGAAACAGTACCCTCACGTTTGAAGAACTGTCAATCCTGTACCAAATAGAGGCATGTCTCAATTCAAGACCACTTTGTCCATTAACCACAGATCCTAACGATGTGGTAGCGTTGACTCCTGGACACTTTTTAATTGGAAGTCAACTAATAACGCCAAACGAACCACCATTAAAAGTACATTCCGAAACGTTGACAAGATGGAAATTACTTAAAAGTTTGAAAAACGACTTTTGGAAAATATATTCTAAGGAATACCTATCTGGGTTACAACGCAGAACAAAATGGATTTCGAAGGAAGAGAATTTGCAAGTAGGGAATCTAGTGTTACAAAAGGATGAAAATAGTCCTCCCAATCGATGGCCTTTAGCACGAGTGACAGAAGTACATCCAGGCACAGATGGTATTGTCAGAGTTGCAACCGTTAAGACAAAGGGAGATGCAATTCTCAAGCGTCCTATCACCAAACTCGTTCCGTTACCAAAACAGGAAGCAGAAGAAGGAAGAAAAAAGCAAAGCAGGGTTAGTGGAGTGTCAACAGTCACAAGAACAATAACACTCTTACTTGCGTTGTGCACCATGATTTCAGCAACCACGGGGTCGTACATAGTGAAGTATCCATCACCTGGCCTATTTATTGAAGAACTTGGCCACGCAAAACTCTCGAGGGGAGACTTCAGGATCGAAGTAACAGTGAATATCTCTAGCATCCAAGTAGATGAAGAAGATATAAACAATCCAGTAAATGAATACCTTATGCAGCAAGGCACTTGTCTTATCGACAGAATCCCATTGCAAGGAATTAAATCATCACCTGAGAGAGCAGCAACGGCAGATCACCTGGAACATGAAAAGCATGTATAGTCAAGATGTCAGGACCAAGCGAGAAGTACTAGAGCAGCTACTAACCTCAGTGTTTGGAGTTAACGATTGTAATGTTTGCCTGCAGATCAAATTTGTATTTCCGAATATTAATATAATATTTAAATTTGATCCTTGTCCGACCTCACGTTATCGTAACTTCCGTAATGTCAATGCACGAGGCAATAAGCAGAGCGCAGTGACCGACGTCACGTTCGGTGACATCCAGTAAGTACGTCGTAAGTGCGTCGCGCGCTGTTTCTCCCCACTTTTAGAAGCGTTAGAAGTCGCATAAAACGAACGGCGGAGCTCATTCCGGGTCAGAGAGACACAGAGATCCGAATTTACTTCCCCAGCGAGGACTTCCATCCCAGTTCCAGTTCCCAGTTCCACCTGCCCGTATCCCTGTTCCTGTCGAAGAGATTCTCCCGGAACCATTTATTTCCCTGAAAGCCGAATCTCGACCTGATACCGTTATTAATTATGCCGGGCCTTAGTTGAATTGGTGGTTAAATAATATTGCATCCTTTTCACTAAAGCCATTATTAATTAAACCTGAACTTAGTTGAATTGGTGGCTAAACATTGCATCCTCTTCACTAAAACCATTATTAATTAAACCTGAACTTAGTTGAATTGGTGGCTAAATATTGCATCCTCTTCACTAGGGCCATTACTAATTAACCCAGAATTCGCCAGTCGAAAATAGTCCAAGCGCACGAAATTTCCCGGCCGGCTTTGGAGGAAAAGCGGCCACATTGAGCTCACGTTCGGACTATGAAATTAAAGTCATATTTATTAACGCAATGAGGCGTTTGTAGTTTATCCAGCTCCAGACGTCCCTAAATTAATTTAGAGGCAGTACGCCGGGCTTCACCCGCGTCTTATCAGTTAAATCTCCAAAACCGTGATATGTTTTATGGTATAATTGGCAGACCGTTTAATTCGATCTTTTTCCAGCTACCTACTCCGAAGGGACAGAAACGGGGCCGCTTATCAACCGCACCTGCAATGCCTGGCCGACCGCCGAGATAAGAACGCCGGTTATCAGCTCCAGCCGTCTACACGAGTTTATTGTAATTTCTTGTTAATAATGAATGTTGAAATATCTAAGTGTATCACAGCTAAACAAATTAAATTGTTTAATTGTATCCCGATGGTGTTTTTGTATGTTAAACTATCATATATCTGAGGAACCAAAATTATCTCCGACTGTTTAATAGCTACCCGACGAGCGTAGAGTTTAACATCCCTTACAAGAAGGGACCAGTGTTACACGATGAAGTTTATAACGATATCGAATCATTGGAGAAAATTCAACTAGAATTAATACATACATCTAATTATCAGACAAGGATAATGTTGTCAACTGCAGCAAGTCTAAATCAGACTGAGGCCAAAATATCCGAGAAGTTGGATAATTTTCGAAGGAAGCTCAACGAAGGGTTGCTAGCAATCACTGAGATGGAACCTTGGTACAAAAAGACAGACGACAACAAGTTAAACATACATGTGTTAACATCATATCAGATGGCAACCAACTACTTACAAGAGATGAGTGAGAAGTACAAACAACTTCTAAATGTAAAATTCAAAAAGGCAGACATCCTGCAATTTATTCCATCATCACAATTTTAGAGAATAGTGTCAAACGTAATGGCCAATCTTCCATCAAACCTGGAGATACTTACCACACCAATCCACAAGATAGAAGTTAGCATCAGTAATGAAACCATCGAGACTTTCAGTTATTTTCACATAACTGAGAAGCGGGAATACAACTTAATCAAACCAACTCCAATTCCAGTGAAGAAGGGAAATGGAACCTATGCATCGCTGAAATTGCCAATAGAATTCTTAGCGATCAACTACAACGAACAAACCTATTTCGAAATTCAAGAAGACAAGTTAAAGGAGATCGAGCCAATAAGAAAACATCTTTACCTATGCAGGCCATCCGCAGTCCGAAGTATTGAAGACAATCCGAACTGCATCATTGATGAGATCTACCAGCGATTGAAAAAGGTCAAATGTTTGGTCCATCAGTTTACAGTTAAGACACTGGTATGGAAAAAACTGTACGCAGCGAATACATGGTTATTTATTCCCAATCAACCCACAACAGCAGCAGTACAATGCAGCGGGAATCGAGAAGATGTGAAGATTCAAGATGTTGGCATAATCCAAATATCCCCAGATTGTACTATATACACAAAACGGACTAGTTTGCATACTCAGCTATTCACTACAATTCCTGTCTTAGCTGGGTTCATCAAACCAATGCAAGTAATTATTAACACTACTTTGCAGAATACAAGCACCCACTCTCAACTGCAAATGGAGGAACCTGTGTTGCTACCGTCCGATCATTTTCAACGCCTACAAGAAGAAGAAGACGAGTTGCAGCTACATCAGGAATATATATTGTGGCACCAGCAACATACCATTATGGTGAACACTGGTACTACAATCGGTATCTTGGTATCAGTTTGTATCATCTGGACATTATGGAAGTACTGGAGAAAGAACAGGAAACCGCAGCCACGCCCAAATTCAGACCCATCAGAGAGATTCAGGTTACAACCACTGCCACCTGACGAAGAAGATGGAGAGACAGCCTCAGCCACACCATCCCGGCCCATTGTCGCTCGACAGAATGTTTAGGAACCAAAACATAATTTTAACTTTTAAAATTAAATATGCATACATTTCGTAAGCGAACTGTTACTTGCGGAAATTACAACCAAAGCTGTCAGCGTTTATTATCAGTGCTGGTCGAATGACCGGTCGACAAACTGCAATTTTGCAAACTTGCTATCTGTTTGTTATGAAATTGAATACGCAAGTGCATATGCGAGCTGAAACTAGGGCAAAATAACATGAACCTTGTAATTTACGTCATAGTTAATGTATATAAATAGGATTACTCTAGTCAAATAAACAATACAGTTTTAACATATGTTCTGTATTCACCCAACCTCTGGCCAACGGAAATTAAGTCTTTTAAATTCATCTCGTGTGAGACTAGACGAGACCGTTGGTTCACAACCCTTTTTAATTCCTGCACCCCTAAGACGTATCCTGTAAATTGTCCAAATTAAAATCATACAGTCCACTATAACCTCCACCCTGACCAGTGTGTTAGTATGATATTCAAAGTGACGCTCATAATGTTGTTATTATGACATGCAAGCAGATGAATATATTTTATACCTATCGATTCATTTTTATTAAAAATGTTTAACAAAGACGAAATCTCGACTTGATTTAATGCACTTTTATTTAAACTTGCGATTCAAATAGATCGCATCAAAACCTTGCACTGAAATTCTATTTCGTAGATTGACATTAACAACTTCTATCGAGTACTACGCCTTTTCTATTTAAAAATAATGAGTGTGCATTATTTTAATATCAAAATAACAATTCAATTATCAGAAATTATCAATTATTTCTTCTCACACCAAGAACCATATTTCTACCGATTTTCACAATAATGTCCAAAATAGTTCCCTTTGTAAAAAGTATTAAACTGATGTGAAGTGTCCTGCATCTCATTAACTAGTAACCTTTTATAAAAGCATATTTGACTTCATATTCATCTTTTTGTCTATAGAATGTATATTTTACGTTTGCATCACTACGAAACACACCATAATTTCTCATAGCTTTTGCCTTTCAGTATCGATGACCGTGTACGTTTACAGTAGGCCCTTTAGTCATAATGTTCAGATAAACTGCCCCTCACAAAATAAGCCATAGAATCACATTTTTTTTTCGAAATGTATTTAATGACCACCTTATGTATCTAACTAATTTACCTTTACGTTGTAGTTGATATTCGCACATCTATGCCAGTAGCCCTCTGATCTGCCTTCTGTATTCACGAACAGGCCACAATAAGGCTATTCTCTCATATGAAACTAATATTATGTTTCACTATGTTACCTCTTTCTGCTGCTTTGTTTTCTTAAGTTGTATTTGTGCTGTAGTACTCTACGTCTTAATATATCCAACTAAATTATTTTTACGTGCTGTTTTGAATTCATAACCAGGATAACTAAATGGTTTTTCTCCAGTATGAGATCGCACATGCATCTTTAAATAACTTTTTTGAATCACCTGATATGCACAAATCAAATAACTATTAAGGTTTTTCTCCTACATCAGACCTCATATGTATCTAAGCTCTTTTACGTTATTTTTTTGATCAGATCTATATTCAGAAATAGAAATTCTATAAGGTTTTTTCCTATATGAGGTTTCCGGAAAATTCACCGCCAGCAATTCACCGCCAGCAATTTATCGCCGGCAGTTCATCGCCAGCAATTCACCGCCTCAGCAGTTCACCGCCTCAGCAATTCACTGCCAATAATTCACCTCCAGCAATTCACCGCCGATTTTTTTTATTAACTTTTTATTAAAAATAATTTACACCTGTCTGAAAGACAACAAGTAAATGGTTTGATATACATCAAATATAATAACATGTAGGCAGTCATCCATTGAATCATGCCTTTAAAAGTTACATCTTATCTAAGACTTATTTAAACATCGTCTTTAAAATCTATTTAGGATGTCTGTAATCTTAAATCATTTAAGCCTTCTTGTATCACTACTTTCACTAAGAAGTCTGCGCACTAACACAGTTCGTTTAAACTGTGTTCACTTTTAATGGCTGTGATAAATTTCCAAATATTTGGATGATGTGCTGAAACTTGTTGCTCAAATGCTAAGCGGTGATTTGCGGGCGGTGAATTGCTGGCGGTGAATTATTGGCGGTGAATTGCTGAGGCGGTGAACTGCTGGCGCTGAACTGCCGGCGGTGAATTGCTGGTGATGAATTACTGGCGGTGAATTTTCTTAGCACGCCTATATGAGACCCTATATGACAAACTTAATCACATTTTGTGACAAACAGAACAACAATGACTTTTCCCTCGCATGTCCAACAAAGTTGCATTTATTTGCAGTTTTATGTTCACAAACAGAACAAAAATAAAAGTTTTCTTGTAAATCGTAACAAATATAAATTATCCTGCTAGGAGTGTAGCTAGAGGGATACTGCCTCAAAATGTGTCACTGAACAGATTTGCGCAGGTTTGCGCGGAGTTTTTGCGCATACTCACCTGTCTGATGATTGTGATAACGTACACGCACGTCTTTATCGGTGAAAGATTTTTTACAAATGTAGCAGCATACTGATTTTTGAAACGATTCTTTTTCCTGTTGGCTAATATTCATAGGCTGTGCATTTATTAGTATACTATTTACTTGAAATGCTATAGATGGTAATTCTTTTACAAACCATTCCATACAGTCGGCACCACGATATATATTACATCGAGATAAACTATCATATGAACATTTTAAATAATATGCAGTACTGAAAGGAACGTGTTTTTGAGGTTTTTTTTTCACAGAGCAATAATTGTAAAGGAAGCAATTCAGAAAAATCAGATTAAAATGTCTCCTGAACTTTTGTTGCGCATTTTATAATCACGTTGTCGTCCATTTCAATTATTTTAGATGGAGTTAGAAATGCGAACAAATTTGCAACTGTATGTAGTCCTTCAAATCTTTTGTGAAGTTGTGCTGTAACAATATCAACAACACTATAAAAATATTAATTTTAAATAGCATTTATTCATTTTCAAACCGATGATCTTGTGCCAATTCGTCAAAATGTTTTTTTGCAGTTTTATCTTAAATTGGCTAGGAATGCCCCATTTATGCGCAATATTTTTTGCCTCTTGGGTTACATTTTCAAATAGACTTCTTAAATTTTTAACTTCAGAATATGATGTTTCCAAGTAACGTGCAGCTTGATCAATATCCATGTTTCCAGCCAATACTGCTCAAGATTTATATAAGGCTGGATGGCACTAAACAATAATAGTTTTTCTCCATGCTTTGTATTATTATTTTGAACTAAAAAAGCGTGTTTTTAGAATTCTGTGTGGGCCCCCGAGCCAGTGGGCCCCGATACCTAGCATTGGCTGCATCTGCGTAGTTACGCCAGTGATCAACACTGCAACTGTATAAGCAGCATGCTATAAATATTTAAGCGAATAATGAAGTTTTTATTGGATATTTAATCATTATCATAAAATTTGTTGGGATATATGAGAGCTCCAGTCCGCCAGAATTAGTCATTCTTCTTAGAATTTATCAATTACGATTTTGCTGTCGCAGCCGAAACCCGAACTGTAGTATGTACACATGTTAAACAGGAAGATTTCGCCTTCGCAAAATTATTTTGCTTTGATTTTTATTTTCGAATTTGTAGAAGCTGAAAATTACTTATTGAAAGTTATCGATGTTCGACCATCTCGCCCTTACGTCCATATAATACGAAATATAAATATCAAACAACCTCATTAAAATTGTTTCATTCATTTTTATGTTAACAGTAAAAAAATATTAAATTAATGTCAAAAGATGAGTTATTGGAACCTAGGTGGCAAAAACCTTGGATCGGTTCTGACAATAACCAAAAATAAATTGTATCGTATTGTATCGCTTATTGAAATATCGGTACAAAATATCGAGTATCGGAAGACAAAGTACCGGTACTTTATAATATCGGATCGTACCGCATATCCCTATTAAATGTAACTATTGTCAAATATAGATTTTAAGTCCCCGAACATAAATACATGTGATCAGCTGTAGCTATTTCTTACGTCACTACTAAGAAATTCTAAATGTCCTACGCCTATATGCAACCAATTTAACAATATATGTAGAGCAGTTTTAAAAAAGTTATTCTTTACGCCAAGTAGTTAGGCAACCGTGGTAGTCATATTAGAAACCTGGCTAAATAGTTTACAAGTAACGGCGCTGGTGTAGGCAGCCAGGGGTTCCACTGTCGCAGTGGGAACCTTTGAGGCTACGTCGCCTTAAGTGACCAGCATGTCGCCACTACTATCCTCACATCGGAAAAATTGTCGTTTGAAGTGGCCTGGGAGGTATATATATATAAGTTCTTTTCGCTGCTCTTGGGAGCATAGGGCTTCTACAAAGAGCTTCCATCTGGTCCTATTTACGGCAAGAGCTTTCACTTCTCCCCAAGACTTGCCCATGTTTTCGGCTTCTTTAAGTACAGAGCGTTTCCATGTCATCTTTGGACGCCCTCTTCTTCTGCTTCCTTGTGGGTTGCAATCAATCGGCTCCCACGCTATGCTGGTGCTAGGTGTTCTTAGAGTGTGGCCTATCCACTTCCACTTTCGCCGTTTGATTTGGGATTTCATGTTTTCTTCTTTCGTTCTTCTCCAAAGATCTTCATTGTTAATGGTGTTTGGCCAATAGATGCGCAGAATTTTTCTAAGACATTTATTTATAAAAATCTATATGCGATTTGTTATTTCATTTTTCACCATCCAAGATTCGCATCCGTACAATAACATAGATTTGAAATTTGAGTTGAATAGGCGAAGTTTTGTATTGTATGAGTATTGTGGTGAGTTCCAAATCTTGTTCAAAAGAATAAACGCTCCTCTAGCTTTCTGAATTCTGCTTTTCACGTCTGCCAAAGATCTTCCGTCGTTAGTTATGCTGCTGCCAAGGCAAGTAAAACTGGAAACCTTTTCTATGAGCTGATTTTAACAGAGTAATCTATTATGTGATTGGTTATTAATACGCATTTCTTTAGTTTTTCCGACATTTATCTTTAGCCCTACTTTGGATGCTTTTTCTTGTAACCGGTGGAGTTTCTCGTTCGTGTCATTGAAAGTGTGCGATAGGAGACAAATGTCATCAGCGTAATCTAGGTATTGGTTGGAAATTCCATACTACGCCACGTTGAGTATTATTTGTTTTTGTTAGGACTTCATCCAGAATCAGATTAAATAATAGCCAAGCCCGCTCAGCCATTAATGAATGGGTGAATACGGCACACCAACTAAGATGGAGAAACTACAATCAAGAAACACACTGCAAAAGATTGCTAAAAATTCCGAATCTACAAACCACCAAAACCCTGTTGAGACTGAACAGAACTCGAATCAAGCAAGTAGTCAGTCTACTAACAGGCACTGGAACATTCAGAGAATTTATGCACAGGATCAATATCTATAGAGATGAACCTGTTTGCAGACTATGCCAAGAGGATGATGAAACAGCCTATCATATCCTCTTTGAATGCCCAGCATTAGAGCGTAAAAGACACCAACTCGATGCAAATCTAATAAAATATACGGATGTCGGCCTACTAACTTGAAAACTCCCGATAATACAAGAAGCCCAAAGGGCTGAAGTGCGCATGCCAGTAAAAGGCAGTCGTGGAACCTAAATCTAATCTACTGTTTGTGTGATTATCTTGCTTATTTTAACCTTAATTTATACAGTTTCCGGGGTAAATTTGGACATACACGGAGGTTGGAAAATATAAAAATGGCTCAAGAACAAAGTACCCTTATTTGTTGAAACTACACAAAAATTTTAAGATCCCCCGCGTGGTCGAGCAGTTAGGAAGCTCAGGTTGCGGTGCTACGGTACGGGGTTCAATTTCCACATCTGGCAACTGGCGGGCAGCCTAACCAGTCGCTTTAAAAATTAGGTGCCGAAACCACAGTTGTGGAAGTAGCGAAAGTAAGGCATTCGTCAAAGGCTTGATGCTAACGACATCACCTAGTACGCCGTTAACGGTGTGCCAGAAACTGGGTTTCAGAAAGAGATATTTTGATAAACCCTGACTCGCCGTGTCTAAGGCCATATTCGTACTTGTGAAATGAAGTGCCCAGAACTGAAGAGAAAAATGTTATTTGGAAAAGTTACTTATAATTTTAAAAATGTGTCAAATATAGACCTACCAGCAACACAAATTTTATTGGTTGTTTCTCGTTTTTTCTTACCACCTTGTGCATTACAAGAAATGATATTTTAAAGTTAACTTATCAGATATGATAAGGATGTATAGACAAACTTGAGTTTTGCTCACTTAACACCCAGAAAATTACGTTAATTGAAATTAGTGCTAAAAATCTCATTTTTGTCCAAATTAAAAGCTGGCGTTTTTAAATAAAAATTTAACCGTCGGAATATAAAAAAAATTAAAACAATTATAATCTTTAATTGAAAAAACTACTCCAAAATATATTATATCCTCCGCTTTCAAAACTGATAATACTAGACAGTGTGATGCCAATCTGGTTGTTTCGGAAGCCGAATTGGTCTCACGCCGGAGGAGTGAAAATTAGTGTTTTCTGTTTTCATAGGTTAAGTTGAGGCAGACGAAATGTGAGCTGAATCTTTCAAATTATAATCAAAGAGTTGATATATATCAGCAGGAATATCATATTGATCAGTAGCACGGGTTTGATTATTAATGTCAAACTCGAAATCAGATATTGTCATTATATGGAAATCACCTGATCAACATGACCTTTCTAATAATTTCCTTGAACTGTTTTTATTAGGAGGTATCTATGTCCTAACCTTTTAAAAATTCTAGCAGTGGTCCAGTCTAGTTTTTTACCTCTGCAGTCGCGGGCCATTACAATGTCATGAATTCTAAAATCCACCATACTAGTGCCACCAAAATTTATTATATTCAACTTTTGGATTTTGAGGCACATTTGGTTTAAAAAGAAGCCATTGATAATAATTTTTACTATGCAATGACAATTTCATCGCGCTAGACACCTGACATAGATGAGCTTACGAAGAAGTTATATACCAAGCAGGAAATCGTCAAAACTACTAAGGATATTAGTGGCTATTTGGAGATTGGAGCTAGACAGGAGTAGTGTAGCTAGAGGGATACTGCCTCAAAATGTGTCACTGCGCAAATTTTCTGTGCAGGTCTATGCGGGGTTTTTGCGCAGGTTTTTGGCGGAAAATTCAAATTCTGCGCATCATTTTGGCGGTAAATTCAAATTCTTCGATGGACAAATGAACCAATTTAGATTTGACGGTAAATTCTGTTCAGGTGTTAATGGAGGCTATACTTGCGGGTCGCCAGATGCTAGACCTGTCCAGACTTGTTTAAATAGATGTGGACGTCTGAGAAAATTTACACCGAATGTTATTGTCTAGGAATTTTCTGAATGCAGCTAAAACTCATTGTATGGAGGCATTGTTTGAGTAATGTGCAAGGTTGCTAAAAATAAACCGGATGTTATTGTCTGGGGGTTCAAACCTGTCCAGACTTGTTTAAACGGATGTGATTGTTTGAAGATGTGCAAGGTTGGTAAAAATAATTGAACAATAAAGTCATTGTTTGAAAATCTGCACGACTGCTCAAAATAATTGATGGAGTCTTTGTCTGGAAATTTTTGCTGAATGTAGTTAATGACCCCCATTATCAGTGCCTGGAGGAATTTGCGGCGATGAATAAATAGACCGGCTCCGTTGTCCGCAAAAGTTAGTATTACAACAGCACGCGCGCGAACATGTCTACGACAGATAGCATTACGGAATTAAGCTCGAATTCAATACAAACAATTAGGGACGCGTTAGGAATTATAAAATATAATGATGAGGCTGAGATATTGCTTAAACATGTAAGTAAAGTCATTTTAATTGTTACTCGATTTATTCGTAAGCATATCAAATGAAAATCCATTCAAGTTAGAAGCAAATTTAAGTTTATTAAAGGGTCAACGACAATTATTAAGAAATTTAAAAGCTAAATTAGTAAAGAAGAGGGCGTGTGTAGGAAGTGGCCAGCAAGAAAAGAACAAGTTAGTATGAGAAGATGTGGAATTATGTTTTAATAGTCGAATAAGGACAGGTAATTTTTGTTAGAGTAAGGTGCACTTACGATTCATTTACTAATTCCCATGGTTACGGTCTATGTATATAATGCTATAATATTTACTTACAGTCCACCTTCAACTGTAAGCTGTAAGTGAATATTAAGTACCAACATGTTTAGAATAGTTTATCTATTACACCTTCCTTTATTCAGTTTTAAGCTCATTTTTAATTTCTTAAAATATAAAAACACGTAATTTTGACAGGTTGTCAATAACTCAATTTTAACTCATTATTTACTACGTATGTTTGATTTTCACAGGTATTACAAAAAATAATGTACTACCCGCGAACTATAAGTAACGTTTCTAGTCTCAACCTCAAAAGTGTCACTGACAGTTCATGGTACGTAATATACTATTTCCGCTCTATGTTTTCGCAAAACAGTTACGATTGCCAAATATTGCCTTAGTAGATCTATAATGATCTGCTTGACATGTACCACGTTACAATCTCGGTTCCCCTAGTGTCTCAGATCTTAATGTGGAAGTATTATGTTTTCTAGATAATTTTAGTTTACTAATGTGACTTTTTTCGAATTTTTACTGGATCGGATAACCTTGAATTACATTTTTTGAGCTACATCAATTACAAGATACTTGGAGCTACCCACGGCTCACGTCAGGAACATTGGGACGACCTGGATGTTACTTTGTTTGTGACGGCAGATAGATTTCATCTGCCCCAGTATTGGCTTAGAAACATATCAATGCGAGGAATAAGCAAAAACATTTTTCGCTTCTCATTTTCGAGAAACGATTGCCAAATATTGCCTTAGTAGATCTATAATGTGATGCTTGACATGTACCACGTTACAATCTCGGTTCTCCCAGAGTCTCAGATCTTAATGTGGAAGTATTATGTTTTCTAGATAATTTTAGTTCACTAATTTTTTTTTTTCGAATTTTTACTGGATCGGATAACTTTTAATTGAATTTATTTGAGCTACATCAATTACAAGATACTTGGAGCGACCCACGGCTCACGTCAGGAACATTGGGACGACCTGGATGTTACTTCGTTTGTGACGGCAGATAGATTTCATCTGCCCCAGTATTGGCTTAGAAACATATCAATGCGAGGAATAAACAAAAAAAATTTTTCGCGCCTTGTTTTCGCCAAACGATTGCCTTAGTAGATCTATATTGATCTGCTTAACATGTACCACGTTACAATCTCGGTTCCCCCAGTGTCTCAGATCTTAATGTGGAGGTATTATGTTTTCTAGATAATTTTAGTTTACTAATGTGACTTTTTTCGAATTTTTACTGGATCGCATAACCTTGAATTACATTTTTTGAGCTACATCAATTACAAGATACTTGGAGCTACCCACGGCTCACGTCAGGAACATTGGGACGACCTGGATGTTACTTTGTTTGTGACGGCAGATAGATTTCATCTGTCCCAGTATTGGCTTAGAAACATACCAATGCGAGGAATAAGCAAAAACATTTTTCGCTTCTCGTTTTCGAGAAACGATTGCCAAATATTGCCTTAGTAGATCTATAATGTGATGCTTGACATGTACCACGTTACAATCTCGGTTCTCCCAGAGTCTCAGATCTTAATTTTTTTTTTTTTTTATTTTTTTTATTTTTGGGTAAATAACAGGTGTACATCAAAGACGGACACCCTATAACAATTTACCACTACATAAACATAATCATTAATATATAGCAGTCTGCGTTTATAAGCCGAACAAAAAATAACAAAGAAAATAGAATATGACTGATAACAAAATGGCAAATGATCTAAAATTAATTAATGACTTAATTCCGCAATCTAAGAATTACACTAGACATCTTATTTTTAAATTCTCTAAAAGAACATACAAACATATCAGGACAGTTTTCACGAGCATTATAAAAATTGAAATTGACAGATAATCTGTACACTGGAGAGTTAATAGCACAATTGGTGTTGCAAACAGATACAGATAAGAGGTCATTGCTTCGGGTAAATGTGGAAGTATTATGTTTTCTAGATAATTTTAGTTCACTAATTTTTTTTTTCGAATTTTTACTGGATCGGATAACTTTTAATTGAATTTATTTGAGCTACATCAATTACAAGATACTTGGAGCAACCCACGGCTCACGTCAGGAACATTGGGACGACCTGGATGTTACTTCGTTTGTGACGGCAGATAGATTTCATCTGCCCCAGTATTGGCTTAGAAACATATCAATGCGAGGATTAAACAAAAAAAATTTTTCGCGCCCCGTTTTCGCCAAACGATTGCCTTAGTAGATCTATAATGATCTGCTTAACATGTACCACGTTACAATCTCGGTTCCCCCAGTGTCTCAGATCTTAATGTGGAAGTATTATGTTTTCTAGATAATTTTAGTTTACTAATGTGACTTTTTTCGAATTTTTACTGGATCGGATAACCTTGAATTACATTTTTTGAGCTACATCAATTACAAGATACTTGGAGCGACCCACGGCTCACGTCAGGAACATTGGGACGACCTGGCTGTTACTTCGTTTCTGACGGCAGATAGATTTCATCTGGCCCAGTATTGGCTTAGAAACATATCAATGCGAGGAATAAGCAAAAAAAAATTTCGCTCCTTGTTTTCGCGAAACGATTGCCAAATATTGCCTTAGTAGATCTATAACGATCTGCTTGACATGTACCCCGTTACAATCTCGGTTCCCCCAGAGTCTCAGATCTTAATGTGGAAGTATTATGTTTTCTAGATAAGTATCCTTATATATAGGTACAACACACAACATGAATAAATACAGTAGTTGAGATTAAGCTGCAGGAAAATTACAATCCAAGATAAAATGACAACGCAGCGTACAATATTTGGCAACATCGTAAGAACAATTCGATTGTAGAAACGAAGGGAAAATCCAGGTTAATCAGACGTTTGATGTTTCAAGGGCAAGCATGACACGGTATTGTTTTGTGGCGACAACACCTCTAGAGAGAAATGCGTAATTGACTTTTATGTGCTGAGAGCAAGACAGACGCACTTCGTGTGTATATCTTGTCGAACATTCCAAGAAGTTACTACAGCAGCATACAAATGTATACAAAAAAACCCGTCCTTAACGTCAGATTTGTCGGACTATGAATTGGCAGAAAATAGGGCATCTCTAGAGGTTAGTATCAATGTATCGCCTCTGTCATCAGAAGAAGCTGCAACATATGGTCGTGCAAAGATAAAACGCCGCCTTTTTGACTTGGAATCTCAATGTAAGTAAACATATTTTTGTCTTTATTAGAACGTTAAAAGTCTGAGTAAATTATTGGTGGGTACTCGGCGCCCACTTTAAAATGCCGTTCCTAGAGCTAGTAATATAGGAAGCAGAGAAAAATTAACCCTCTTATTACGGTCTACACACATTTTTTACATTGCACAAGTATGTTTGTAATAAGTATTCACAAATCTTAAACTGCAGCTAAGCTAAATTCGTACCTTTGTACAAAAAATATTGTCAAATTTCAATCCCACCTGCATTACTGGCTCTAGGAACGGTAGTTCAAAGTGGGTGAGGTACACTACAAGATAACCTTATTGCTGTTTGTTGCTGGATTATATTAAACTTCAAAAAATTGACTAGAATTGACTCATAAGTTAGTAATTTTTTTTAATCATTGTCCACTGAAAGTCATTTCTTTTTGCTTCCTTTTATGATAAAGAAGGTATTGGATTCACCCCAAAAATTCGAAATTATGTTTTCAACAGATTGCACGTTTTAGAGTTCCACGAACCCAAAAAACATGTTTTTGTTCATTGGGCTGTCTGTTTGTGTATCTGTCTGTCTGTCTGCGTTGCTGTGTGTCTGTGAACAGAATATCTCAAAAACGAAAAGAGGTATGGCGTTGAAACTTCATACTTATAAGGTATGTTGGGGTAAGGTCGGATCTGAGGGAAGACCGACTAGTAAAGCTGCGCTGTGAATTTATGTCACCGGTAATGCATCACGGTGCTTTACAAATAAGTTGGATCGCAAGCCTTTTTTACCTTGCGGTGTAATATAATTTTCTATCTTTTGCTTTCTTTTCTATATGGCTCACTAGGACTCCTCTTGCTTCAGCTGCTTTTTCTGTTTCTTCTTTCCATGTCTTCCTTGGTCTGCCTCTTTTTCTGTTTGTAACCCTTGCTTCGTATATATTCCTTGTTGTTCTATCTTCCTCCATCCTGTGCACATGTCCCCTCCATCTCAGCTGGTTTTCTTGTACTATTTCGTTTATGGGTCTTACATTTAAGTTTTGCCTGTATGATTCATTTCTGATTCTGTCGAATTTTGTCTTTCCCTCAATTTTCCTAAGAAATCTCATTTCTATGCTGTTTAATCTACTTTGGATTCTCGTTGTTGTTGACCAGGATTCACTTGCATATGTTAGTGTAGGAACGGCAATCTTTTTGTATACTTCAGTTTTTATCTGTTTTGGAATCTCTTTTTTATTTAGGAATTTTGTTTTTATCGCGTTAAAAAGTCTTCCGGTAGCACCTATTCTTTCACTGATCTCTTCCGTTAGTTGTCCGTGGCAATTTATGGTTGTTCCCAAGTATCTGAAGTTGGTGACCTGTTCGATTTTAATTCATTCTATATATATATTGTGCTTTCTTTCTTTCACATCTATTACCATGGTTTTTGTTTTATTTTTATTAATCCTCATATTTTTCTGTCTTAATGCCTTGTTATATATGTCCAAATTATGCTGGAGGTCTTTTTCATTTTTCCCGAATATTACCATATCATTTGCGTATGCTATCTCACTAATTCCTATTTTCTCCATTTTCTAGTTTCCCACTACATATTCTTTGGCCTCTTTTTTACATTCCTTTATTGCATCGTCTAAAACTATTGAGAAGAGAAGTGGACTTAGGATGCATCCTTGACGTAAGCCATTTTTTATTGTGAAAGGGCTTGACGTTGCATGTTTCATTCGTACATAGTTATTGCTATTTTTATATAGACTCTTTATAGCCGTTATGTTGCTCTCCTCTACTCCTCTTTTTTCTAGGCTTTCCCAAACGTTATCTCTATTAATTCGATCAAAGGCTTTTTCTAAATCAATGAAACATAAATGTATTTGTTGCATCGTCCTAATGGCCTTCTCTGTCATTTGCCTTATTATAAATATCTGATCCTGTGTACTTCTATTAGGTCGGGATCCACATTGTGTATCTTCTAGTGTATTTTCTATTTGTTGCCTTATTCTGTTCTCTATAATTCGGGCGTATATTTTCCCTGGTACACTAATTAAAGTAATCCCTCTATAATTATTGCAGTCCCTAGAGTCGCCTTTTTTTAATATAGGGTTTATGATGCCTGTTTGCCAATCTAGCGGTGCCGTGCCTTGCCTTAGTGCTGTATTGAATATTTCCAGTAGCTTTATTTTTCCTACTTTGCCCATATATTTTACCATTTCCGGTGTTATATTATCGCTGCCTGCTGCTTTGCCTAACTTAAGTCTTCTTATTGCCATTTCTAATTCCTTCTCAGTGATAGATTCTATTTGATTATCTGGTACAGGCAGTTGGTTCTTACGATTACTTGCCACTGTTTTCTGTTCTTCTTCTTCCTCTAGTAGTGATCGGAAATATTGACTCCACCTTTCCATTATTTCTTTATGTTCACTCAGAATTTTCCCCTCTTTATCTCGTATGTATCCTAGGTTAATATCTTTCTTTGTTCTTACATTTTTTAGGACCCCATAAAATAGTTTCTGGTTTTCTTTGTATGCATCTTTCATTTTTTCCCGAACTCCACCCATGCCTGTTGTTTTGCTGTTCTAACCATTATTTTAACCTGTTCTCTCTTCTTCTTATATTCTTCATAACTTTCGGGTGTTTTGTTTTGTAGATACGTTGTCCATTTTATTTTCTTTTCTTTAACTGCCCTTTTAACTTCTTCTGTCCACCATGGTGTTCTTTTTTGGTTTCCTTTGCCGATCCTTGTCTTTCCACAACACTGCTCTGCGGCTCTTATTATGATCTCTTTAAATTGTTCCCATTTTTGTTCGATACTTTCTTTTATCGGTTCCCGTTGGAAGTTTTCTTCTATTATCCTTTGGAAATGATTTCTCAGCTTTTCCTCTTTCAGTTTATGGTTTTTAATTTTCTCATTAACTTTTATTTTAAACTCTTTCTGTTTTCTTTCATTATCTCGTAATTCCATAGTTAGTAGGTAGTGGTCACTTCCAATTTCGGGTCCTCTTCTTACTCTAACGTCTTTTACGTCTTTCAGTTTGTCCCTATTAATCATTAAATAATCTATTATTGACCTTTGTCCTTTGTTTGGTTCTTTCTTTGTTATTTTATGTATGAGCTTATGCATGAACTTCGTATTTGCTATAACTAATTCGTTTTCCATACATAATTCTATTATTCTCTCTCCATTTGAGTTTTTCTTTTCTTCTCCTTGTTTTCCGAGGCTCCCTTCTATTCCCTCATTCTTGTTCCCTACCCGCCCGTTTAAGTCTCCCATGATGATTATTGTGTTATCTGTTTTGTCTATTTCTTCTTGTAGCTTCTGGTAAAACTTGTCCTTTTCCTCTAAGCTTGCATCCTCGTTGGGTCCGTAACAAATTAACAATGTAAACGTTTCTTTTTTGCGGAATTCCATATCCATTGTTATAATTCTCTCATTTACGAAATTTTGTTTTGTTACTTTTGAGATTGTTTTCTCATGTAATACTATTGCTACACCTGCTCTTGCTCTTTCTGTTTCTTCCACTCCCGACCAGTATATATAATAATCTTTGGCAAATTTTTCTAGACCTTTACCTTTTTTCTTTGTTTCCGTCAACCCTATTATTTCTAACTTCATCCTATCTAATTCTAATGCTAGTTCTTCCTCTTTCCCTCTCAAACCTCTAACATTCCATGTACCTAACTTTATTACGCTTTTTTCTTCAGTTAAATTGTTTTTTCCTTTATATATGTGTTTTTTTCCCGTTTTCTGTCCTTATTTCATGGCCAGGGTTGTCATCTTTTTTACCTCCGTCCATAAATCTTCTTAGTTTTTTGGAGGGTCTCCCAAATTTGGACATTTGTTTGATTGTCCTCCTTGTTGGTTAATAGGTGACCTTTCGCTGGTAGTTCTGCCCTTCTTTTTATTTTTTTCCAGTTCTTCCAAAATGTATATTTCGTCGTTGACCACTAATTTATTGTATTTTATCACTGCGTTGTGTCCTTTTTGTCTTGCAGTTACTAAGTATTCCTTCAGAGTTTTTCTCTGTTCTCTTATATGCTTGGGATAGTCTTTTGAAATATATATGTTGCTGCCTTTTAGATTTTTAGCTGCTTTTAATATTTCGAATTTTTTATTGCTGGTTGAAAGTTCGATCAGTATGAGCCTTGGTGCAATTCCTTCTCTATTATTTCGTTTCCCAATTCTAATTATCTCTTGTACTTCGTTTTCTATGTTCAGTTTTACGCCTATGTCTCTTACCATTGTTCTAACCTTTTCCTTCCTTTCTAAATCGCTTTAGTTTTCTGTCTCTTCAATTCCGCCTATTATTATTTTCTTTTTTCTTGCTTCCCTTTCTAATATTTCGATTCTTTGATCCTTTTCAGCATTTTGTGTTTTGAGGGTTTCTAATTCCATCTTAACTTTAGTATTTTCTCTTTTAATATGTTCCAGTTCCTTAGTTACTGAATCCAATTTAGTCTCAATCCTTATATTTGCACTTTCCATTTTATCTAGTTGTTTACTAATTTTTTCAATAAGTTGCTCCATCTTTATACTTTACTTTCGCTCTACGCCTCTCAATAAATTTACTTTAATGTTTATTTTCCCGTTTGCGGTATCGCTTCAACACCTTGCCGCCAGTAGCTACAGCTGCTTCTTACCGACCTTTGTTGCACGTTTATCGCACTCTTTGACCCGAGCGGACGCCTTATGCTACGTGTCCACTTGAGAGGAACTCGCCAGAGTTACTGTCGATATTTACTCTCAATTGCCAGTCCATTTGAGAGTATTTTTGAGAGTTTTGACTATCCGACAGCTACGATCAGACTTTGGACAGCTTACTCTCAAATAGTTCTGTCAAGAGCCGTGTCCACTGTAGAATTGCGTCGGTGCTCTCGCGAGTGAGTTTAAAAACTTGAACTGCAAACAACTACTAAATAACTGTCAGTTTTCCTTCTCTGCTGTACGCGTGTTTTCTAATAATCATGGATGTAGAAAAAATTGCAGCTGCAATTGTTGTACATAGTTTTAGAGATTACTTTTTAAACAGTCCTATCAGCCAATAGTAATGAGAAAAACTTTCAAATGGACAAATAGGATGAAATTACACTGACTATTTGCTAGTAGCTGATTACAGCGACTATTTTTTCACAAACCATTCAAATCGTTCTTCTGCTGTAAGACAACTAGCTAAATGCGGAGTAGGTGAGCAGCAGTTGTTACAAATAACAGGACACTCATCTGGAAGCTCCATCAAACCCTATCTACAACTTGGACTGTTTAAAAAATAATCACGCCGAATTACATTCGTGGTAATATTTTTTTTATAATTTTAACTAGATTAGCACTCAGATTCTTGAATCTAGTTAAAATTATCAAAAAATTATCACCACTTATGTAATTACTGTTGATTATTTTTTAAATTATTTGTATTGTAATATGTGCTTACCTGGTTTCTTAAATTATGCAATTATCGTTGTATTTCTTCGGCAGTACAATTAAATTTTTCTGATATCTCTTTCAATATCTTGTTCTTATTTTCACGATTTCGGTACTCTTTACATCTATGATTCCACAAAACAAAGTTTTCGTCAATCAATTCTATAGTTTCTTCTTTTGACCACTCTTTTTTAAAAGCCATTTCTATAAAACAACTCTCAGTAAAGCTCTCAAAATACGAAACGTGTTGGTATTTGGGGAGTAACTATCAAGACCAATAATTTATAGTGTGTCCACTTGCGAGAAAGTCTCAACTAGTTCAATGCCTGAGAGTTGGTAGGCACTCTCCGCTAGTTACTCTCAGAAGCGTGTCCACTTGCGAGAAATACTCTCGAGAGCAGCTCTCGAGAGTATTTCTCGCAAGTGGACACGTAGCTTTATCTGCGCGCCGGCCGCCTATAATATCTCGGGCTCGCGTTCTGCCCGCTCTGCTAATTTTCTGCACTTTGTAGCTCTGCACCTTAATTTTAAGCGTTTTACCCTCTTATTATTCGTTTCTCCTTCAATCTGCCACTCTTTGTTGTGTGTTCTTATTTTATAAATCCACTGCACTTAACTACGCGAAACTTAAGACGTGATAAGGCTCGTAAACGAGTGATTTATCGCCACCGAATTATTTCGCGTCCGTTCCGTTCTCAATCACAACACAATAATTTAACGTTATCATTAATTATATGCGTTTAGTGTGTGTATTGGCTAAATTGGGCTATTCGGTGTTACCCCGCAGGAAAATATATGCGTATTCAAGATAAGTACATCTGCATGGTACAGTACATCTACATAGTACTGACTGTTTTTTTATTTATTTGCTACCTCACTGTGCGGACAAAACATAACCTTACTATAGAACGCATTTTCACAAATATCCAATCTTACCCCATTAACCTTCCATTAGGCGCGCATAGGTCCAGTGGGCCTATGCCCTTGTATTTTGCTTTTATTTCAAAACCCGATTGAGTTATTGGGGTGGGCCTTCATGACATCTCAGAAGGATCTATTTATAACCGTTTCCTGAAGCGGCATATCGATAACTGTCTTAGTTCCCGAGTAATTGATGAGTAGGCGGAACCGTACGTTGCTTATGTCCGCTGGACCTGACGCGCCCGCTCGCGTAACTGTTATTCTGCGTATTTTAGCGCCGAGCGTGACAGTGTTTTTCGTCGACTGTGGCTCGGTATCAACTGAAACGGATAAAATACCAGAAATAATACAATTTTACAATGAAACAAAATCAGGTGTGGATGTTGTTGATAAATTGTGTGCTACTTACAACACAGCACGATCAACAAGAAGATGGCCAATGGTAATTTTTTACCACATGTTGAATGTCGCTGGAATTAACTCCAGAGTAATTCATTTGGGAAACGGAAAGGAATATTTTCCTAGACGAAACTACTTGAAGAAAATGGCTCTGTGTTTAGCAACTCCCCAGTTACAAAGAAGATCCGTATTGAAAGATTTACCAAATGAATTGCAAATTCTTTAAAAAAATATATAAACCGTTGCAGCCAGTAAAGAAGAACAAGTAGCAGCAGCTGCAACGCCTCGAAACAAAAGAAAATATTGCGCACCTTGTTACAAAAACAGCAAAAAGCAATGTAAAACTCAGTACTCGTGTGAAAAGTGCAATACATTTTTGTGCCTGGGTCTATACACCAAAAAACTGTGCCAGAAATGTTTTAACAAAACTTCAGAAGGAGAAGAAGATATATACACAGATTATGAATAGTCTTTTTATTGTTTAATTATTGTATATAATATGTATATGTGTGTTTATCCAAAATCAATCCAGCCATTTTGTGCCTTACAAGTGTTGTGTAATTTGAAAATACAATAAAAATACTTGGAGGTAAATATTTTAACTATAACAATTTCACAAAGAACTGACTTCATCATTACGTTTACAGATAAGTATATTACAGGTATGTCAATAATATAAAAGTACTTTCGAACTAAATACCTGAACTACTCGTAATCTAATTATTAAACGTAAAGATTTGGGTTTATACTAATTTCCACTGAAAATGGCATTTGGTCGGTTTTTTTCTCACTCAAATAGCTGGTTTCACATATATTTGTTTAAGAGAATTATGTGTATAATAGGCATAGTAACCTTCATAGTAATCACTATAAGCACATTCAATGATAACTCCATAGAAATAATCGACAAAACGTGTGATCTCTAGCTTTATGTCCACCGGGCCTAGCGCGACTAAGCGCGTTACGTTGCGGTGCGCGCCTAACTGAGGGTTAAGGGGAAGATCGAACCAGTTTTATTCACATAAAAATATAAGTCCGATCTTGCCCGTTGCATAGCTTTTGAAGAAAATCGCATAACCGGAAGTATGGTGTTTACTCTTGTGATTTTTCAGTTTTTTTGGATTTTTTTCAAAAACGGCTTTAACGATTCTTTCAAACTACATTTTTATTACATTTTGAATGTGTATTGATGTGAGATGGGTGATTTTCCAGTGAAATACCTCTAAAATGGGTTTCTTTTGTTTCGTGGCACGTCAAAATAGCCCCGTCAAAACAGCCGCGTCATAATAGCCCCGACAAAAAGGCTCACACACAAAATAGGCCAGTCTAAAATAGCCCCGACAAAAGAGCCCCGCCAAAACATCCCTAGCGAAAATCGCAATAATATTTGTAAACACAAGACATGACCAAAGTTACTTTGTTTATTTATATACACATTGTATATAACTAATACCGGTTGGTGACTTGGACGACGCAGGGTGACGATCTCAATGATAAATTCTTAATATTCAGTTAGTTGCTTCCATTATTATTTTAAAACGAAAGAATACTTACGTTTTTTTTTAAATAATACTGTATCTGTACTTTCCGGAACTAGAAAATGAAAGATGTAGATTTTCAGCTTTTACAAAAATTATAAAAAAGAAATAGGCACTTTTTACTATTTTATTATAGTAATACATGTTGTGTACAGATCATATAAAACACCCGTCTTATAGAAAACTACATTTGAGTATGAAATAACAACATAAAAGAATAAGTATATTAAGAGCAATATTACTACAAAGTAGTTTTTTTACTATTTTTTATTTTACCATTCTAAATTTCTGAATTATATGAGACACTACAGAGAAAATCAATAACATTAAATTTATGATAATCTTGTACTACCATTTCTAATCTGCGATTAAGTTGGACAGCACTAAGCCATTTTGGTAGGAAGCTATTTTGTCATGGAGCTATTTTGTCGTGGCTATTCTAACGGGGCTGTTTTAACGGGGCTATTTTGGGTGGGGCTGTTTTGTCGGCGCACCCTTTTGTTTTTTTTCAATTTTTTTAATTAACGCCTGTTTCAAATAGAACACCCGCTATATTATTACATTTTTGAATTCAGCTTCAAATTTTAGAAAAAATTTGCCTCTTCCACTAACACTCTATTTTGTACGGTTTTTGTGGAATTTGTAATTTTTGAAAATTTTAGACAAATGCTTAAAAATTTAAAATGAAATTTTTGGCTATTTATAAGATCACTGTAATAGTTATTTAGACCACAAGTGTTAGAAGTGCAACTTTTTTTTACAAGTGTGGAGGGTTATTAAACGAGGCGCGGCCGAGTTTAATAATCCACACGCTTGAAAAATAAGCACGCCAACACGAGTTGTCAATAGAATTTTTTAAAATTTTATTAAATATTCAAATCCAAGCCTATTTTGTATAGAATTTTATTTGCCTTCATTTTAGTCAAGTGCGTTGGTTAGTTCTGGTAACTAAGGAAACGTCCATTTAAAATCGTTCATTCCTAAATTAAAAACAAAGTGTCACTTCACACACTGAAATTAATTTAAAAAAGCCTACTTTTTTAAATGAAATTTTAAAAAAGGAAGTTTTGTGCATGTATCACACCAGATTTTTTCTTTTACATAATGCAAAAAAACATTTAAACGGTTTTTCTATATGTGCAAATTAAAAAATGAAAGTGTATAACAAAAACCTATTAGTTTACATGCCGCTTCTATAGTTAAATCTGGTTTATTCTGGTCTCCACGGTCATCGTAGTTAAAATACAGAAAACTAATTTTTATAAAATGTCTCATTTTGTAAGCTAGTTATTTTTAAAATTTTGTTATTTATTGTTTAAAGCATCTGAAGCTGAACAGAACCTAAGCGATAGAAATTTAAACAGAAGGTCGGAACATCCTATCTTTAAACGTAGGACATGTGATTCTAATGAGCAGTCGTTGGCTAATCCGAAACTTCCACCTCACTTGCAGCGTTATCAGGCCCGGATTAAGAGGGGGGCCCAAGGGGCCCGGGCCCTGGGCCACCCACCAAGAGTGGGCCTCCCACCAATACAGAGGTAAATATCACAAAACAGGAAAAATACATGTCTCTTTGCTGTGAACTGCTTATGATGATACGGATCATTTAACAAAAATTTTCATACATTCTGTCTTACTTCTCTAGCTTGATATGAAATGTAATAGTCAAGCTTTATATTTTAAATTAGTTAAAATTATTGAAAATCATAAGTTATTGTATTGGTGAACTGGTCGGTTCTTCCAACAATACAGTAATGCACATTAAATTTAGTTACAATGGCTGATAATTTACTAATTTACACCAGTCATAATTATTCACAATTAAATGTTTAGTATGTTTTTACTTGAAAAACACAAATTGCATTATGTTAAAAGTCAGATATACTGCGTGAATTGGACTTTAGTGACATCATCAGCGATTTTGCAGCACGAAAATCAAGGAAAGTGCCTGTAATGGTTATAGCATTATTCATTCGCTGATTTGTAATATATTTATGTGTTATTTGTGTTATGTTATACTATACTTTTAAATGAAAAAATCTGTAAAATACTTTACGCAGAACTTTCCTCGTCGACATTGTGACAATAATAGATTTTAAAAATCAAATTAAGTTAGGAGTAAAAATATCTTCACGTTTCTAATAAATTAAATAAATTTTCAAATAAAAAATATATACCGCTCGGGTGTGAACCCGTCGCATCTGCAGAGCACCCCAGCATAGAGACCCTATCTGCACCGATAAAGCCATCTACGCTACCAAGCCGCTTTCTAATATAAGTCCGGCGCGCGCTGCTATTAAAGAAAACGCTGTTATTGTTGAAATGTTTTTAATTTTTTGTGACATTATCCTCTATCGGTTTTGTCTTATTTTCGGAAAATGTAAAGCCTGACCTATGTGAAAGTTATTACTTATTTATATTTCAAAATCAACACAAAAATAAACAAAATTTTATTTTTGTAAGGTGCTCACCCTGTATATATTTGTATGAAACTGTACCGGTTTCATGCGAAGTAGATATATAATATGTATGCAAAATATCGTCTTCCTCTGACAAATTGTTTTTGAGCTATACTGCCAACAGACAGACAGACAGACAGACGGACAGACAGACAGACAGACAGACAGACAGACAGACAGACAGACAGACAGACAAACAGACAGACAGACAGACTGACGGAATTGAGAAAACCTTTTTCAGACGAGGGAAGTAAAAATTGAATAATGTTAACTGAATTTTCGCTGCGTAAATAAATTTTGTAAATAAACTGGTGTTCGTTTCATTTCGTGTTTTTGCATTACATACTGCAACACCTTGAAACAATGGGCCTCCCACCAAACTGGGCCCCGGGCCACCCACATCTTAAATCCGGCCCTGAGCGTTATCAATATTTACTGCCGCAAATTGCAATAAAGAAGTATACAGAAGATGCTGAATCTACTGTGTTGTCAGCGGAGAGTGGAAACCAGGAGGTATTTCTGTCCATTTTGTATGAAGGATATAGCTCGATTACCTCGTCATGTAGAAGCACTACATAAGCAAGAATTATTAGTGTCCAACATGTTAATGTTGCCAAGAGGTATGGACCAATATATAGTTTTAGCTATAGTTCAGGGTTGGCATGATTTTCCCCAGCCCGAAACAACCAAGTGGGTTTTTTTGGGTAAAACCCACTTGAAAAGACCCGTGGGTTTTAGACTAAATCTGGGTTTTTTCAAAAATTTACAAAAAAGTATTCTAAAGTCTGTCATCTAATGGATAGACCTGATAATATATACCATAATTTCTAATGTAAATTCAGAGGGCCTATTGATTTTTGGTTAAACCGACAACCGGAAGTGGCACTTCATTCTTGTTTTTTCTGTTTTGTCGGGACATTTTATCAATTTTTTAATAAAAATTATATTTCATAGCACAGGATCATATATTATGCAATTAATTACAATTTTCGTGTAAACAGTTGTTTTGTAGAAAGTATCGTTTATGGAAAAATTGCATAATTGCATTTTTACAAAGATTTCCTTGGGCCCAAAAATTAATAATTGGAATATAAATATTTTATTCACAACCACATATGTAATAAGGTCATTACTGCCTTTAAAAAAGTTGGAAAATGAGCCATTACCAACGTCTGACAGCGAGTGGGAAGTAGTAATTTCCCGGCCGCTGCCATGCCAACAGATTTTATCCATTAACGGCAGTTTTGAAAAAATTTCAAATCCAGTTATACAATTCCTATTTAGAATAAAGTGGTTGTGAATAAAATAGTATACATACCTCGGTGAAAAGTTTCATTCCTGTCTCGAGATAAAGTGAATCTCAACGCTACGCGTCTCGGTTAGCTACTTAATTTCTCGACATTAATGAAACGCTTTCCACCTAGCTATGTAATATACTATTAAAACTTTATTTTATATTACATAATTGTTTATAACTTTTGTTAAAGAACTTTTTTGTAAGACGTATAGTTTTTGAAAATTCGTAAAATTAAATTTTCACAAAAATAATGGGAATAAAATTTTGTACAAAGTGTTTTAATATTAGCTAATTAACTATAACCTTTGTCGAAAGTTTTTTTAGGAAGTATCGATTTTGATAGTCACAAAATTAAAATTTTACAAGCAGTTAAAAGTTGTATGATTATGAATGACACCTCTAATTTTCTAAATTGGTAAATCATTGAATAAGAGAAACCTCTTAAAGGAAGCCGCTCAGAATCAATTGACAGTGGAAACCCCTTACTGTAGATCATAAACCTACTTTTAAGTATACGTATAACCCCATTTACATGATTTACATGTTTACAGATGCTTATTTGCAAATTTATAGGTAAATTACAAATTACCTAAGTATGTACCTTTTACCTAAAAATAAAAATTTATATTTATTCAGATTTTTACTAAGGATACCTAAACACAAAAAACAGTGAATTTATCTAAAACCCAAAAAACCCAGCGGGCAGATAATTTCTGAAAAAAACCCGGGTTTTTGCCAACCCTGCTATAGCTAGTGTTATTTTAATGAGAATAGGTATTAGTATGTAGACAATTTTTTGCAAAAAAGAAGAGATATAAATGGCATTAACTAGATAGATACGTAGTTGTTATTCTTTGTATTCAATTTCAGATCATCCTGAACGCCTTGATATCATTTCTGCAATTCGTTTGTGGGGTATTGCAATATTTAATGGTGACCGTTCTGTTAACAACGGCACTGTGAGGGTTTACCGACGCCCATCAGGTCAACTAAAGAAAGATGCTTCAAGTTATGTTGCTTGTGCCAATTGTGGTAGGTTAATCTTTCGTCTAAGATGCGGTCGTCATTATCAGCGCTGTATAGGAGCAAAATTTCAGTCACGAACTTACAGCCATATTGCTCGAGGTGCTGCATACTTCATGAATATACATTCTGATGCTGATAATTTACTTCTCAATAGAATTTTTCCACACCTACAAGATGATACGTGTGTGAAAATTATAAGATACGATGAGGCAATAATAGCATATGCTAACAATGTTACCAGAAAATATTGCAATTCTCACCACCATGACAAAATGATACGTGCTAATATTAGAATGCTTGGTCGTATATTGGTTGCTGCGCGGGATATCTCTGAAGGTGTTACTGATTTTGCCTTTTTAATTCTACCGTCCATGGTGGACGTCATACGACTGGCAGTTAACAACATTTCAGGTTCTAGTTTAATTACTTTGTTTCCTTATACCGAGTGACTACAAATAATTGTGATTTTTTTTCGTAGGTTGGCACTGTTTATGTTGGTGGCACTGTAAGTCAGGTGGTTAGGTTTTGCGTCAGTTTGTGTCAAAACTAACCTCGAATTTGACACAGACTTACAGTGCCACCAACATAAACAGTTCTAACCTAAGAAAAAAAATCACGATCATTTATAGTCACCCGGTATATCTTTATAATCAACTTTTTTAAATTTTTATACTATTCAATTATTTTTTTATTATAAGTCTGAGAATTATGTGGCTGGTTGAGGAAGAAGTTATACAGCCAACGTTAAAATAAGTTTTTACTATACGATTAAGCTTTGGGCATAATGCATATTGACGTTTTGCTCCAACAGCAGCTTTTTTTTCTCATTTGTTTTAATTGTTACAAAACTTGTTGTATTTCTTTCATTTTGATAATGCATAGATGTGTATTTTTTTATGACTATGCTTCCTATTTGTTAACATTGGAATTTGAAATACAAGGTTTTAAAAATTAGATAAAGGAGCAAATAAAATTTTCACACGTTATTTTTTTTTTATTTTTAGGATAGTGTATCCGAGTCAATGGCCACAATGAGTGACGATTCGGCAGCGACACTAAGCGATCACAGTTCCTCCGATCCTTATGGGTATTGACTGCTATTTTCACTGAAAATAAGATTTTACCGCAAGATTACTCTGCAAAAATAAGATTTCACTGCAAGATTACTCTGCCAAAATAAAATTTCGCTGCAAGATTAATATTTTCCTGCAAAATTAAACATTGCCTATACTAAGAGGAGGAGGAAGAAGAGAAGAAGAACATGAAGCACTGGTCATTGTGCAAGCATCCCAGCTATTTTTGCTACAGTTGCAGCTTGAAGGTAAACAGTTTTCATTTATATATTAATTGTGAGTTTAACTCTTTTAACTGTAATGATCCAGATATTTTTTGCTAAAAACTATATACTTAATTTAAAACTGTTAAATCGCTTTTAAATTAATATTTTATGCAATCAATAACTTTTCAATATTTATTACAAGATACTAAAGAACATTCTACCATTATTGTTAGTTTAAAATGCAATTCGTTAAAAAAAATTATTTTTCTCATTTTTTGGTTGGCTTAATTCAGTGATTCCCAAAGTGGTCGATATCGACCCCTTAGGGTCGATATCGATCTCTTAGGGGTCGATAAATTCGGTGCATAAAAATGGGGGTCGAAGGCATTTGAAAATCGACCCCCAAACAGGTTGTTATTTAAATTTTTCAATATCAACTTATCGTATATTAACTTAATGGTAAAGTATATAAGTACTAATTAACACTTCACAAAATTAAATTTAAGTAGATTAAATTGTAACTAGCTAGGTTCGTCTTAACACACTGCTGGTACACGACTTTGGACATGTACAGGACGAATGCATGTTGAATCTACTTTTTTGCACACCGGAACTTCCTTTGTTCAATGCGATTGGAAAAGTGTCATTTAATTTACCCTTGTTTACAAATAGCATCGACTCCAAAAAATCAGATCTTATCAAATTATGGAAAACCGGTGATTGTCAAAGGTGCTATAAGCAAGTAAAAGAACGAGTTACAGTGGGGGGGGGGGCGGTCTATGGTATCAACTATTTTTGAAAAAGGGGTCTTTGGCCCAAAAAAGTTTGGGAACCACTGGTTTAATTGTTACAAAAATTGTATTTTTTTTTTCATTTTGATAATGGGTAGTGTGTCTGTTTCATAATCAATTGAATTTGGTAATTTTTTACGGCTATAATTCCTAAAAGGATGTTTTTTGGTGGTTCTGTATGTAATATCTTTGGATTAAACATATTAAAAAATAGAAATAAGAACAACTCCTCAATTATAACTCGGAATAAACTTCCTAAATGACGATTTAATAATAATCAAAAGGAACTCAAAATCTATAGATCTATACAATAATTCTATATAGAATGAGAACCAAAACGCCCCCCCCCCTCTAACTTCAATACGAAGCAATAAAACTCTATAGTCTTCCCCACGAACATTTATTTTAAAGTTATACGTGGCGACATGTTTCGAAAACCAAACTGGTTTCATCCTCGGACCATAATGATCATTAGTAGTAGAAGCACATGTTAAAATTGAGGTTAAAATGAGGTTAAGATTTGCAAAGTTGAACACGATGTAGGAATAATATTAAAAAACATACCACATCGGGGAAGACTCTTAAGTCTGAGTGCTGTTCGTCTTCAATGACAGCTGCTCTTTTACTTGCTTAATGTTAAATTGTTATATTTTGATGTATTAACCAGTACATCGATCTTTATAACGTAGTTTGCTGGTTAATTAACTTTTCTTCTCTGATAAAGTCATTAGCCTCAGTCTGACGGCCTCGGCCACAAATTTATTCTCGTTTGTTAGATACCTACTAATGGCCTTATGTCGTTAATAACGATAACATATCTAGGAATGTGATGAGTATCATAACTGCCGCAGATGTTGTTTTGAAATCCGAGCTCGTAGAGCGAGAATTTTAAGACATCTAAGGCTGTTATGATTCATAACATCCGTGGCGTGTTCAATAGTGTATCGGTTGCAGTATGGTAATGGTTGCCCTGTACGATAAAGGAATATTACCGTACAGATACAGTTGTTTTAGTATGGTAATGGTTGCCATGTACGGTAAAGGATTATTACCCTACAGATACAGTTATGTCTTAGTTGCCAGCCCACTTTTGTGTATGTAAACAAAGGCTTAATATCCTGAAACCGATCAACTAAATAATAGCTACTACAGTATCATATAAAATGTTTTGAATTATATAATTTTAATTAAAATAGGCCTGCATCCTTATAGTTAAAGAGTTACACTTGCAATTATATATAAATGAAAACAACCTTAAAAATACCGTATTTTAAGTACCTACCTAACATATGAGAAAATTTTATTTGTTTACTTATCTGATTACTTCAACTCCTTGTTAAGCATTTGCGATTTCAATTTAATTTTTTTTTTAATTAAACCTGAAGAAGCTGCTGTTGTAGCAAAACGTTATGATGAATTTTGACCAGCGCTTAATCATATAGTAAAAACTCGTTTTAACGTTGACTGCATAATTTCTTTCTCAATCAAGTACATACATTTTTATGCTGATAATTTTTAATGTATTTGCTGAATTAAGAATAGATGTTAGAATATTTACATTATGATGTAACAGCTATGTAATTTCAATGTTATTTTCAGGGTTTCAAGAAAGTGAAGGAATATTTGTAATATCCCGCCCCTGCTTATAGGGGTTGTACTATTTAATTTACCACGGGTTAGCTCATTATCGGAGATAGGTTCGATCGCTAGCTCAGATATACCATAAATAAGCAAAACACACTAACGGAGCATCCTGTATAACATTTATTATGTTTATCTATGATACATTAGTAAATGGTTCGCGTAATTAATTAAACGAGATGTAAATTGCTCAAATTAACGATAGTATAAAAACGCGGCTTCCTGGTTCAAGCGGCTGCGGATTCTACGGACGGAAGCAGCTTCCTGGTTGTAGCGGGCGTGACCTCGGGGACGCAATTCGCTTGAAGACGTCGTGATCGGCCGGACTGCTACTTCGTTGCTCTTCGGGACGAACTGCGCGCTGAATGCAACGCCGGGCAGCCTGTCAAATTTGCCGGTTTGCGGTTTCTGATTTCTGTAAACAAATTAAAAATGCTAACGCGGGTTCTTTCCCCTAAACGTGTAACTATAGTTCGGTGGTGAAATACTTCGAGGAATTCGCCGCACGACGGGACTTCGTTTGAAGAACGAAATTTCGTGTCGGCGTGAGTTTTTGAGGTTAACTAACTCAAAACCTCCAGGTGAATTCCATGGCGGAGCTATAAGTGCAGCCCACAGAGTTCTCAAGCAAAACGGCCGCTACAGTTCTCACGGATTAATTCAGGTAAATTCTACTTAGGTAGCTTGCAACTTTTAATTCTGCTTGATTAGCACGGCGGTGAATTTAAAATGCAAGTTAATTATTACTGAATTACAAGCGGTTTTCGGTGTAGGATTTCTACAAGGAAAATATTGCTGAGTGTCAGGCGTTTCTTTGGGAAACCACTAACTTGAACTCGGCTTCGGAAGGTACGGGAAAATATTACTGAGTGTCAGGCGTTTCTGTGAAACCACTAACTTAAACTCGGCTTATCAGGAGCTTTCGGGAAAATATTGCTGAGTGTCAGGCGCTTCTTTGAAACCACTAACTTAAACTCAGCTTATCAGGAGCTTTCGGGAAAATATTGCTGAGTGTCAGGCGTTTCTTTGAAACCACTAACTTAAACTCAGCTTCGGAACGGATCCCCAGGTACTGGTAGAGTCAACGGAGAGACTCTCTGGACAGGGCAGGATTAAGGATTTGGGAACTAGGTGTTTGCTGGAGGAGTATCAGGTATCTCTGGAAAATCTCTCGGGAATCTCTCGAAATACACTCTGCAACTAGTTTTATAGGTCTTGAAAGGCTGTTAGGTGGGGAGAAACGGCGCGCGTCATCACTTTGTTTGCGCTGTTTTCACGGGCTGCGCTATCTTATCTTGCTGGGACACGCCGGGTTCTTGATAACGCTAGAGGTCGGCGACGTTTAAATCAGCAAATATTATTTAATATTGAATTAATCGGATTCAAACGGGAGCTAGCGTTACATATGCCGGTCCCTTCGGAGGAAACGGGAGTTCGGTGGGCACCTCCTTCAAGGGGGTTCTCAAAACAACGCAGAGATCACCTGGAGATCTCGTGATTATTGAGACCGGACACAGAAAACATTCAAACTGGGGGATAATCGGGAACTATATACAGGCTGAGTAAAATTGTAATCTTCGGAAACTATATACAGGGTGAGTAAAATTGTAATCTTCAGAAACTATATACAGGATGAATACAATTTTAACGGGTGTTTCTTTAGAAACTATATACAGGATGAGTACAATTTTAACGGGTGTTTCTTTCGAAACTATATACAGGATGAGTACAATTTAAACGGGTGTTTCTTTCGAAACTATATACAGGATAAGTACAATTTGTACTCTAAATTCTGGCCTAGTCGAATACAGAGGTTGCGGTTTCAACCTATATTCTGTCGGCGGAGAAATATACATATGCGATGCACATGCACCCTTCAGGACACGGCGGCGTCGCGGTTTCGACCTACAGGTCCTACAGGATATCATTCACATTCATTCGGCATACATTCTGGGATTATGTATTCCTGGCAATGGCCTGGATGCCATTTCATAGGGTGCATTCTATTGCACAAAAATGTGCACTCGACGGAGTGAACGCGCGCTTCTTACAGGCACTGGGGCGAAATGCTGCGTTTAAGGAGTGCACACAAACTTATGTTGCAGGCGGTTGCAAAACTGCGGTTTCAGTTTGCAATTCGGCCAACGTTCAAACTTTCAACATTTAAATACTGGAGCCGGTACAGTCGCGGTTTCGACCTTCAAGTATTCCGGGATTCTCTCAGCGTGTGAAACATCTAGGTTTCAGGATAACCTATACTCAGACATTCTCACACAATTACTCGGGAAATTGTAGAGGCTGCGGAGACCAGCATACAATTTCAAAAAAAACGGTGCGCAGGATCGCTCTGGGACGCATTCTAAAATACGCTCTCTGGACGGTATTCTGGTACGGAAAACACATTCTCTCCTTCGAGCTTCGACTATTCGTCTACGATCTCCTGTCATTATCCGGTTTTACGGTGGCAGAGAGCACGCTCCAAAAGGAAGAATGACATTCGGGATAGCACTAGCAAACATTCTGGCATTCTAGCATTCTCACTAACTAGGGCGGCATTTAAACTCGCATTCGGCAATCATGTATATTTACATTCATTCATTTACAGGCGCACCAGGTGCTTACACGGGTACCTGCAAATATTCCGGCGGACGAGACATCAGGTTTGTCTTTCAGGCGGACTGCGGACTACGGATTCTACGGGCGAGACATCGGGATTGTCTCTCAGGCGGACTGCGGACTACGGATTCCTTCTGAAATTCTTCTGGTATTGCAGAAGACGGTACTACGCGGGCGGTCCGTAGTATTGTCGGCAATTTAGCTGAGGCACCTCGGGGACGCAAAATCCCGTACCAGCAGTGAAGCTGCTGGCCCCGGAGGGTCGGAGAAGGATTTTCTGGACTGGACGGGATCACGGAAAGATCTTATCTGGAACGGACAGGACCTGGACGGGGATCTGGGTATTCTAGACTAGAACATTTCGGTTTCTGGGCTCTGGTAGATTCCCCTGGACGGCTAGGCTGAAACAGGTTTTGTGCATTATTTAAATTACAACAAAATTTACTGGTTCGGTATTTTCAGAGTTTACCGGGCTCGGGCGCCATCTGGAGCTGCAGGTGTGTGTTTGCCAATCTATGTACATATATCCGAGCTCACGTTCCTGCTCGGAGACGCCATGTAATATCCCGCCCCTGCTTATAGGGGTTGTACTATTTAATTTACCACGGGTTAGCTCATTATCGGAGATAGGTTCGATCGCTAGCTCAGATATACCATAAATAAGCAAAACACACTAACGGAGCATCCTGTATAACATTTATTATGTTTATCTATGATACATTAGTAAATGGTTCGCGTAATTAATTAAACGAGATGTAAATTGCTCAAATTAACGATAGTATAAAAACGCGGCTTCCTGGTTCAAGCGGCTGCGGATTCTACGGACGGAAGCAGCTTCCTGGTTGTAGCGGGCGTGACCTCGGGGACGCAATTCGCTTGAAGACGTCGTGATCGGCCGGACTGCTACTTCGTTGCTCTTCGGGACGAACTGCGCGCTGAATGCAACGCCGGGCAGCCTGTCAAATTTGCCGGTTTGCGGTTTCTGATTTCTGTAAACAAATTAAAAATGCTAACGCGGGTTCTTTCCCCTAAACGTGTAACTATAGTTCGGTGGTGAAATACTTCGAGGAATTCGCCGCACGACGGGACTTCGTTTGAAGAACGAAATTTCGTGTCGGCGTGAGTTTTTGAGGTTAACTAACTCAAAACCTCCAGGTGAATTCCATGGCGGAGCTATAAGTGCAGCCCACAGAGTTCTCAAGCAAAACGGCCGCTACAGTTCTCACGGATTAATTCAGGTAAATTCTACTTAGGTAGCTTGCAACTTTTAATTCTGCTTGATTAGCACGGCGGTGAATTTAAAATGCAAGTTAATTATTACTGAATTACAAGCGGTTTTCGGTGTAGGATTTCTACAAGGAAAATATTGCTGAGTGTCAGGCGTTTCTTTGGGAAACCACTAACTTGAACTCGGCTTCGGAAGGTACGGGAAAATATTACTGAGTGTCAGGCGTTTCTGTGAAACCACTAACTTAAACTCGGCTTATCAGGAGCTTTCGGGAAAATATTGCTGAGTGTCAGGCGCTTCTTTGAAACCACTAACTTAAACTCAGCTTATCAGGAGCTTTCGGGAAAATATTGCTGAGTGTCAGGCGTTTCTTTGAAACCACTAACTTAAACTCAGCTTCGGAACGGATCCCCAGGTACTGGTAGAGTCAACGGAGAGACTCTCTGGACAGGGCAGGATTAAGGATTTGGGAACTAGGTGTTTGCTGGAGGAGTATCAGGTATCTCTGGAAAATCTCTCGGGAATCTCTCGAAATACACTCTGCAACTAGTTTTATAGGTCTTGAAAGGCTGTTAGGTGGGGAGAAACGGCGCGCGTCATCACTTTGTTTGCGCTGTTTTCACGGGCTGCGCTATCTTATCTTGCTGGGACACGCCGGGTTCTTGATAACGCTAGAGGTCGGCGACGTTTAAATCAGCAAATATTATTTAATATTGAATTAATCGGATTCAAACGGGAGCTAGCGTTACATATTTACTAATCCTGCTTCTGCACTTCATGCAGCAAGATTAGTGAAAGATGTAGCTACGACATGGAAGGCACGGTGTATTGCAATGAACAATGCAATTAGAGTTGAAAACACAGATAATTTCATTAGTCTGTTCTCAAGCAGTCTTTTCCCAGTTATTAGTCGCTTAGTTATAGAAGATAGAACTCGGCATCAACAAACTAAAAAGCTTGTCCTGCCATCTTTAAGTGACATGCAATTATTAATGTCTTACATTAAAAATAATTACAAGAAATCTGTTAATAAACTTGAAATTAGTTACGATTACAAGGTGTGGTTGCAACTTGGCACTTACATACTTCTTTATCTGATTATCTACAATCGAAGGCGACCAGGGGAAGTTGAACGTATCTACTTATCTAATTTAGATTCTTTAATTGGTTTGGATGCCAACAGACCGAATTAAACTATTTGTAATTAGGGGAAAACTTAATCAAACAGTAAACCTTCTCATCACTAAAAGTCTGCACCATGCCTTACAGATTTTTATAAAATTCCGAGAAAAGGCTGGAATTGGCAAAGATAATCCCTATCTATTTGCCCTTCCTAATCTACCACATGAAGAAAGCTTCAAACATTTCGATGCTTCTAAAAATATACGTTTAGCCTCCATCCAATGTGGTGCTAAAGACCCAAGTTTACTACGAGCAACAGTTATGCCTAAGAGCTTTGCTACTCACGCTGCAACTTTGTCAAAAACTAACATTAATGATGATGTCGCTGACCATATGGGTCATGCTTCTACTATCCATAAGAATATATATAGACAGGTGACATATGAGAGATCTATTTTAGGTGTTGCATCGGCTTTAGAAAGTGCTGCAGGTGTTCTTTGGATGAATCAGATGAAGAGGTGCCTGAGTCACGTGCTTCTAATTTTACCAGACTACCTATGTCTGAATTAACACCTCCACGTGTTTGTGGATTAACTCCTCAACCTACACGTGAATACACTTCAGTTTTATCCACTTCTAAAAACTCTGCATCACCACTTGCACCTGACCTTATTTCCACAGAGCACGATCCATTGGTCAACGATGAATCTGTGGTTTATCAACCCTCTCACAATGAGAAGAATTTGTAGTCCCCAAAAACATCATGGAAACGCATTAAAACACTGCAGTCTACACCAAAAGTTCACAAATATAACAGAAATGCAAGAAAAGATCCTGTATCAAAAATTGTTTCCAATATGGGAAGGGCTTATAGTCGTCGTGAATTAACTTCTCCCAGCAGCACTTCTTCAAGCCCTTTGCACCATGCCAAAGGTATTTGAAATTATACCATTTATGTAATAACAAAAGATTAATGAGATGTCCCTTTGCTGAATATGTTAATAATACAATTACCTTTCTTTTTGCAGATACTTCTAGCCAAAGGTTAACAGATAAAGAAGAAGTTGCTTTCATAAAAAAGGGTTAAGCTCCAGTCGAATGCCTTGATATGCTACACGGATGGTTCTCGAGTGGCGGAAAGGCAATCCTCTGGAGCAGGAATTTATATGGAAGGCCGGGGGGTGCAAGAAAGCTATGCTTTAGGAAGATTCACCACGGTATTCCAAGCAGAAGTTTATGCCATCCTATCGGTGGCAACAAGGAACGAGGTCAGGATATCCCCAGAGCAAAAAATTTATATTTGCTCTGATAGCCAAGCCGCACTAAAAGCAATCTTCTCGGCCAGGACAAGATCAGCTCTTGTCCAGGAATGTGGAGATGCTTTAGCCGAATTGGCAAGGGAAAAGGACGTCGAGCTCATCTGGGTCCCGGGACACACGGGGGTCCAAGGCAACGAGAAGGCGAATGAACTAGCCAAACTCGGAGGCGGGGAAACTTGTTTTGGACCGGAACCTTTTTTGGGTATAACAAGGCAGCAGGTCTCAGCAGCCCTAACCGGGTGGGCCTACAAGACCAGCGAGGAAAAGTGGAAAGGATGCAGGGGCTGTCGTCAGGCAAAGTACCACATAGCGGGATTTGATTCAAAGAAATCGGTCTGGCTAATGGGAAGGAGCCGAAGAACCACAAATCTTTTGATAGGGATCTTGACAGGCCACTGTAAACTAAAGAGACACCTAACACTGATAGGAGTAGAGGAAGATCCCATCTGCCCAAGATGTGGGAGGGACGAGGAAACGTCCTTTCACTACTTGGGAGAATGCGAAGCGTACCAGCGACTGAGGTATAGAACCTTTGGAGCACCTACGCTTCGAATGGAAGAGTTGAACTCCCTATCCTGGGCCGAAATTCTGATCTTCATTAGAAAATCAGGAAGGTTTAAGCAGGGAGAAGAACCCATCGAAGAGGACGATAATGAAGGCGGTTGAGGGGATGGCATGGGGTTGGCAAAAAGGGCCTATGGTGGCCTACTTGCTAGACTTCGGTCTCCCCACAACTACTACTACTACTACTGCTTTCATAAAATATTATTCAAAAAATGGGTTGGCTTTTAAGTCTCAGCTGATGACTACAGATCTGGAAACTGCTTTACGACTGCCGGAACTTAGAAATGTGTCTCTTCCAGCATTGAAGATGTACGTTAATAATATGAGGCGACCACAAGGTACACCTGTGAAACATCGATATGTTGACTCTCAACAATCCTCGCCTATTCGTACATACAAGTCTCGAGGTAATAATGATGGCCATAAGTTGGTAAATTAATTCTAATAATTTATTTGAATTTTGACATTGTTTTTTATTTTACAACTTTACTATGTATTAAAACCTGACAGTCTATACCTATATTTCTTAAATCAGAATTAAAAGCTTTATTGGCTGGTTCTTTTGATTAAAAACACATTTTTTTATCAATAATGGCAAAATTTGCTAATAAATGATAAAATTGCAATGTTTCTAACTACCAAAGTTGTTCACAATGAGTTCTTGTTGCGGGCACATTTGGTAGGTAGGTACCTTAGAACTGTTCTAGTAAAATTTTGCAACCAATTTGCACCAAATTGTTTGCAACCAAGAAAAATTTAATAAAAACACTGAATTATAAAGAGATAAACAGAGAGTTTAATAATAAGAACATAACTAACTGATAAGAGATTTTAATTCTGATTTTAAAAGTATATTCTCGTAGTTTGAGACAAATTCATAAAAGGTTGCTACAACGCAGGACACAGTAAAAAAATCTGACTGTGTAGTAGAGTGTTTGTGGAAGGAAGTTTTATGGTATATTTATAATACATTTAATTTTAGATCACACTAAAATTTTGAAATGTTACATTAATAAAACTTAATTGGTAACATTACACTATAAATAAATGTGACATTATAGACTTGCTAGAGATATTACGACAACATCTATAATTACTGCACTACAATTTATTGTACAACCAATGGCGGATACATTTTTTTTTGGCTTAGCCATGGAATGTTTTTATCATAAACTAAAAATAATTTCAAAAAGTTACAGTTACGGTTTGAAAAGGTCAACTTCAAGGCTACAGTTGTTTAACATTTACAGCACTGGGCTATTTGATTCCATTACTACGTGTAAAAATAGTAAGGAATTAGTATTTACGATAAAACTTATACTTTAATGTGATAAGTCATAATGCAGAATTTTATAAGCAAAAAATTCTTTTTTCATCAAACATCAGTACAGTGTGGCATTATACTGCTGGATTGATGATGCTAAACTGTCACTTTATTGCCATGCGGCAGATAATATTATTTGCCGCTGACGAGCGGAGGATATAGTATATTATGATACAAGTGTATAAGTAAGCCTTTAAAGTATGTGCGACGAGTTTAACAGCACGACGTGCTAGCGGAGTGCTTTTAACGTCGCTAGTGCTTTAATGGCTCTTATACACGTGTATCATACGCTATTTTTTCTATGATCGTAACAGAAATATAAAAACTTAGTTCGGTGACACTTTTTCCGTCACATTGTGTTAGATATTCTAGGTTATTTTGACGTTCAAATTTAGGGCAAAGCGTGTTTTAATTTAGTATTAAAACATGCCACCAATGGCAACGTGCAAATAAAACGTATTTCGGGTGCTAATATTAAGACTGCTACAAACGTCGGTTTTGACAATAGAAACAGTGCAAAAAATTGTAATTTTGACACAATCTTAGAAAAAAGTTATTATCTGCCGCTGACGAGATAGAGTAATTTTCTTCGGATTTTGTTATAAACGTTTGAAGAAAAGATGCTATATGTTATTCGGAGCAAAAGTATCTGTATGTGGCTCGGCTGTACTTATCTGCCGAGCTTGCGAGGCAGATAAACCGTCCAGCCACTCCACATAAAGTGTAACTTTTGCTCCTAATAACATAATATACTATTACACAAACATTTCTGCTCATTTTAATGTATCTGCAAATTTTTCCACTTTATCTGATTTCTTTATTAAACTGATATTTTCAGAAGCCACGAGGAAAATTCGTTGGAGTGAAGAGGCGAAAGACCTGCTCATAATGTTATTTCACAAATACATTTATACTGGGTCTCGTAAGTTACCTTCTAAAAAGGAGATTGAAGAAACCATGTTCCAGTATCCTGTATTACAACAGTGGAAATATCCTGCAATCAAAGTTGCAATTCTAATTTCCGAAAAAAAATTGATAGTGGTATTCTTTTGTAACAATTGTAATAGAAATGATGTGTATGAGTTTCAAACAAATATTGTGTAATTAGTTTTATACTATTTAGTGATTATTTCATTATCTTTTTAGTTAAGTGAAAATGCAACAGCTGCTTATTGGTATTATTAATAAATTAAAATCTGTATATTTTTTAACACACATAATTACTTTTGTTAATCTGTTCCGAAACGGTACAGAAAATAAGCTTTGTTTCTGGATATGGTATTGTTTGAAATGTAATTATTTTATAAAAAAAGATTTTTTTAATAAATCTACAATTGGTGAATTTTGGTCTTTGAACAACGGAATGGAATAAGTTTTGAAACAAAATTGTGGAACAACCTTGTGTCTATTTTTAATTACTTGGTCAAAATGTTCAACCTGATATTCAAAGGTCAATTGTTTTAAGTATGACGCAATGAAAAATTCATATTTTTTTGGTAAACATTCTAAATTTCAAAAATTTTATATGTAAAATACACTTCTTATTGTACTTACCACAGGAAACTGTTTAAACAATTGCTGTTGATGTGCAGTATTAGAAGCATAGATGGATAAGTGGAATATGCTTCAATATTCAGCTTTTGTGGTGATCTAATTCACTTACAAAACCGTAATTCTAAATGCTGCTATTTTGTCTCGCTCAGAATATTTTAGGTATGCATTTAAAGCTGTTCCAGCTATTTCAAATTACAAAATATAAAATACATGCTTTTGAAAGGGGTCCAGTCTTTTAATGCTTATTATTAAATATAATGTAGGTGTCATTAAACAAAAGAAAACAATATAAAATACAATATATTTTCAAAGGTAACTCCCATCGATTTCTAGACATTTTCTGCGTTGCTTCCTGAGTTGTTGATGCTGTTTCAGGCAAGCTGCGGCATTCAAACAAATTGGAAAATAATGAACATTCGTTGACAAATGCCGGGTTTGTTTTACAACTGACAGGTTACTGCTTGATAATTTAACAGCCAGTCTTATAAAGAATTACTTTTTTGACAGTCTGTATTAGTATCACTTATTTATTGCATTTATTTACAACAACATAAAACAATACAGCAACAGTTCAAAGCAAATGCTCAAAAATACCACTACCGACTTCAATACACCTAACTCTGTCGGCATAAGTGAAATTTGCTTCATCATTGAACAATATTGATGGAATTACTCGGCGGTTAGCAATTACCCACCTACAAAATTCCAAGCGTCTGGCTTCATCTCCTTGGTGAAGGTGTTGTACACGTTTAGATGAAAAGGATACAAGCCATGCAAACGTAATGTTCGCCATACTGTTACTTGTGGAACACCGGTTCGTGTAGAAATTCTTCTTGTGCTTGTTGAAGGACTATGCTCTACAAGAGAACAGGCCACCGCTGCCTGCTGAATCGTGTTACACTTCCTGCGACAAAGATGCCCTGCATGCCGCAGTTTGCCAAAACGACCCTGTAACGTTTGAGGTTAACTATAATTCGTTGTTAAAACACACAAAGGCTTATCAAACGGTGTTTACTAATGAATAAAATGTAATAAACACTAAGGTTTTGCTGGGCTTTTGTGTTTTAACAGCGAATTAAAGTTAACCTCACAAATGAGTGGTATTTATAAGACCGGGCGTAAACGTGCCAGCTGACTGTTAACTAAATCATTTACTTACTGCTTTAATTAGGATTCTCAAATCTTTACTGTACCTTGAGTTTCATTATAATATGAAATTACTTTATAACCTATTTGCGCAAACATTTAGCATGGCTTTGAACCACGTTTGGCACGTTTAAAAGTCGGTGGCTCAACACAACTTAGAAAATTTATATCTGAGGAAACTTCAGGGCACAAAAAACACGCGTTGCCCTAAAATCGCTGAGATATATATATATTGCTACCTGTTAAGTTGTAACTTCCGCTATATAGAAGAGGCGACCTGACTTCCAGGTAATCCACTTAATTAATGTCGTATATAATTACCTATTTGCGCAGAGGGGAACCTAAGGATTATGTTTATCTAGAGAGGGGTAACGATTTTTGCAACATTTTTCATATGTATTTTGTATATATATAAAGTACGATGTTACTTCCATACACAATATTGAGGAAAGATACGTTGTCACTTCCCAACGACATGGATATGTTTTGGAACCCTACAACTGGCAACGGTGCGATGACTCACGTTTTTATGTTCATTTGCTTCTGGCTTATTTATAAATATTATTGGTTTGCTTGATAGTACCTACTCAGTACAGTGGTGCGGGTAAAATTATATCTTAAATTCACCGCTTTTATTAACTGAAAAGAAAAAACTAGGTGAATTTATATTACTGCGAATAAATTTGAAGATTTTTTGTATATTATTTTTATAACAAATGCGTTAAATTATGCCATTACAAATACATTGAAATTTTTAGATTTAATCCATTAACAAAATGAATGTTCAATGGGCCGTACTTTTCTCTGCTTTTGGTATGATAAATTACTTCCAGTGCGTAAACATTTTGCCCTGTACGGAAGGGATAAATAATGCAGATATAGCAACAGCTGAAGCTATATTAAGAGATGCAACTTACCTACTTTTACCTTCACCTCTGCAAGACCGCAAGTACGACTTGGAAGAAACCCTCACAGATGGATAGGGGTATTTCGTAATGATCAAAATCAGTACCACTGTGGTTGTGATGCTCTGTACTATGTAAAAAGGGCTTTCAAACGACTTTGTCCTCAAGGATCGGATATTTCTTCAGTAGTAATAAACAATTTACCAAACGCAAAATATATAGAAGTCGAATACATTGTTAACTGCTTTTGCACCAAAATTCCTAGACGCAGGCGGGCCGTATTTCCACATTGTAACAGAAACAGTTACTCTAGAGAACCAGGAACTTGGTTTAATATTTAAAAGTAGTTAACTTAAACATAAAACGCATATTTATATAACAAGTCAGTGATACTCAACCAATAAAAATGGGCTAAGAATCCTCAACGTCACAGTTCCATGCCGATCGCATCAATTTTATATCTTTGAAAACGTGCAAACGTCCTGACTTCTTGTCATTTTTATACTTTTTTATCTTGTAATTTATAACACATTTGAATAAAATATTTTATTTGTTTTTATTTATACAAGTATATATTGTATTGTTTTTTTTAATATGCAAGAATGTGTAATTATATTGTATAACAAATTCTTAAAGTGCTAAATCAACCATTGTACAGGGTCCGGCAGAATGACCGACCCTATTTAAAATCTTAATAACTCTTTCAAATTATAAAATATTTTGAATTTTTTTTCAAAAATGAAAATTAAGAACTTACCAATTTTAGTTACCATATAATTTATTTATTAAAAGTATTAGCACTTGCTCCAAATTAATTTGGTTATTATTTAGTAGTTGAAGGAGTTGTTCACAAAATGTAACCCGAACTTCTAAATCTTGTGGTAGTAATTGGTGCACGACTTGAACTTTGTAAGGATGAAATTTTAAATTCTTTAAATTACGGCGAAGAGTTTTGTCTGATAGGCCCAACTTGATGAATTTAATCAAATTAAGGATTAGGTTAATCTGTATTAGTGTAAAAATAAAGTTTGAGTTTGAGTGATGTTATTTTCAAAACCTAATATTTTTCATAAATAAATTGTATTGCAACTAACATTGGCAAGTGTTTACTTTACATTTTTGAAAAAAAATTAAAAATATTTTAAAATTTGAAACAGTTATTAACAATTTAAATAGGGCCGGTCATTCTGCCGGACCCTGTACAACACAACTTGAAAGATATCTAAAACGAAGACGAAAACATCCTTAAAATTAAATTAAATTCTAAGTGTGTTTAGTAAATAAAAGTTCTTAAACTTAGAAATTATTAATTAATTTCAATTTAAAAGATCAAGAAAACAGTTAAAACACTACAAGCCTATACTCTGGATGACTCCCAAGCGCCTACTGTCCCCGTGCTTTTCCAATTCATTTTTTAGATTTTAGTTTAATAGGGGACTTCTGCTGAAATACGACCTTGAAACAAGTGAGAGAAAAGTTCTACCCTAGTGTTGTCTTTTGCTACCAGTGACACCAATATAATGGCAAAAATAACTCTAAATTACTAGTTACTATTGAATGTTACTAGTTAGGTTAGCATGTACAAGAACATCATAACCTGACTTTCAGTCATAAATAAAGCACATAGTGTTTTATTTATGCTACTTCTATAGTAAATAACTATTATAGTATCAATTAAACAACTAGTAATAAAATAATTTAAAGTTTATTATAGAAAAATACAAGTAGAAACAATCAAGTAACCAAACGTTTCTCAAAATTGACAAAAAACAAATCACACTTAAATATATTGGATATCAGCGGTAACATGGAAATCTGAATTAGTTTTGCTAGTAACTATTAAAAAAGTGTTGATCCTTTAGATTGCTCGCCCCTTAGCAATTCGTTTCGTCAATATTTCCTCCCCTCCTGTCGATCTAGATCTACTCGCAAGATATGGGGGTATAAGTAATTTATAGTTGTTTTCATTACCACAAAACTCTAACCATAAAAAACATTTTGCGAGGTTTGTTTTTGGTTTAGGAAATGGATGGTATCGCAGCGTTTTCAACTTCGTAGACTTGGATGTGTTACTACAATCCTTGTAAAAGCATTTTGGCATTTTGTGGTATTTCTAAAAGCATAAAATGAATGATTACACATCACTACTCTTTTACAACTAGCAAATAACACAAAATAAAAGTATGTATTGAGTTCAAGAACTTACTTTAGCGTAGTTTATGCAAATTTCCTTTAGTGGAGTATATGGTGGAGAAATAAACAATTTTAATAAAACACACGAAACAGGCTACTGACGGGATTACAAGGAACAGAATCAGAAAGCAAAGAACAACAACGAATACAGAAAGTCAGGTTATATTGTATTTGTACATGCCAACTTAACTAATAATATTCAATAGTAACTAGTAATTTAGTTATTCTTCCCATTATATTGGTGTCACTGGTAGCAAAAGACAACACTAGGGTAGAATCATTCTGTCTCATGCTATCTTAAATAGAAGTCCCCTATTAGATGCTGCAGTTTTGATTTAATTACAGGCACAGTTCGATCTATTTTGTTTTCTTTGATAAATTCCTGTATAGCTTCGCCTGAAGGGTAGGTTCCTGTTTTGATGAAACCCTGGAAATGGTCTTTAACTAAACGAATTTCCATTTCAGTCCAACCTAAAATTACACTGCTTATAGGTATCTCTCCACAGTGCAATTTGCAATTTTTTTACCCTTTCTCTGGGTGGTATTAGATTTTTTAATTCTTTTCTTTGGTGTTTCATGACTCTCATCAGTATCTGCATCTGTAAATATTATTATTATGTTAGCGGATATATGTAACTTAAATAACAGATCATAAAGGTAAGTTTTTTAGTGGTAAAACGTTGAGACTTAAGCGTGACTAAAAAATGTACTTATCTGTGTACTTTTTAATTCATACGTTATGAAAATAACAAATAAAAACAGATTGAAGAAAAAAGTTTTGAAATAAGTCAGAACTGAAAATTATACATATGCTTTTATTTCAATTGAAATTAATTTTTCTTACCTTCGCTATTAGCCAAGAAGACTAGATAATGACAGCTAGTTCGTGGTTCCATATCCAGTTATAATTATTCACTTTAGTGGAAGTCGGAACGTTCACAATCACAGCAGCACGAAAATGAAAATGATGTGGGTAAATATAAATTTTTTATTACACACATAAGCAAATATTATTGAGAAACCTTCAGGATAAACGAGGATAGTAGCATTTTTTGTGAGGTCACTGTCTACCGAAACATGAGACCACTCTTACGCAGAAGTAATTCGTACTACAGCTTGCGATTTATCTCAAGCGGACACTATATTTTGATAAGAATCGAGGACAGAAACAAAGCAAACTGAACTCTGTTATTAAATCAGAATGATTGTAATTTGTCAATTTTCTGTACAAGGGAAGTAATAAGTAGAATAAGTGCTACTGAATAGAAACAAATATATTACTCTTTAAAAGTTATTTATTATTTTAATATTTTTCTCCACGCACCAAGTAGATTCTAAATAAATAACTGTTAATATGATTAATACGCAAAATAGAAGTATTAATCGTTATGCCAAACCAGGACTTATACCTCCGAAAACTTCAATTCATTCACAGTATTGTGGAAACTCATATTTTCCTAAATCAGTTTTTAAATTTACCGCGCAACATCCGTAATTCCTACAGTCAGAATCTTTTAAAAATATACCAGTTTAATCTAATTGCTTTTGCGACGTTGCCAATAAATTGAAACGGCGATAACATGCATAATTAAACTGCGTGGCAAATAGCGGAAGTAATAACGCGCTGGGCATGTTACTGCACTAAAGCTACGCCAGCGCCATGGTATACACTTGAACTAAATGATTGAATTGCGGATAAAGATGGTCATTGTGACTTCCAGTAAAAAATCTGGATTTGGGTATAGCACCGCCTCTATTGCTAAAATTTCGAATTGCAAGGAAAAACGTTGTGACTTCCGAAAACGGAAGTCATAACGTTATATATGAAGCCACAGCGTTTTGTATATATATACTTTGGAAGTCACAACGTATGGTTTGTACATATATATACGGTGTGACTACTTAAGTTGGCGGCATATGGAAAACTTTGTTATTATAAGTTTTACGAAAAAAAAGTAACTCTTTATAAAAATATCTGCTTTCGAAAATAATAATATTCAGCTATTCACATTTGACATCAAATGTACAGAGTGTCCACAAATTGAAAAAGTTGGATAAGAATTTTCTGATCACTTCAATTTTACATTAAATTTTGCAAATCCTACTTGCAAAACACGTTATCTTTTATCTTAATTAAGCACTCAAAATACTTCAAATGTTTAATCGCCTATCGGTAACCAGGGCCGCACCAAGCCAGTGTGCAAAGTGTGCACCGCACACGGGCGGCCAAATTCAGGGGCGGCCAAGAAGAATTATAAACTATATACAAATTACAAAAAAAAAATAAAAAATGTACAATTTTTTTTACTTTACAAATTTAAGTTCAAAAATATGTACCTATATAGGTATAAAAAATGTTTATTGTGTAAATGAACACCTGATAATATGGTTGCACGGATTATTGTTTATGTAAATTCTCGAAGTTAGTTTTTATTCCGTGGCGGCTAATTGTTAAACAAAGCCAACTTGAAGGAACGCTTTCCATGCATATTTATGCAACGATTACAAAAAAGCCGGATATTTATCAGAAGCAACAAAACGTGCCTTTTCAGAAAACTGGCGGCTGGCGGCTTTTATTGACTGTGAAACATATCGTATTTATGAAGTAGGTATTTATATTATTTTTGATCGGGGTGTCGGCAATCTCTTTTGTCGGTAAGTACCTAATTGTTTAAAGCCGATTTTAAGAAATATAGTATTATATGATGCTTACATTAATGCTGTGGTAATATGGGTGCAATGATAATTATTTGGTCATTTAATTTTTGAATTGACTGCAGAGAAGATCGAGTAGAGAAAATTAATTTTGTTAGTGATTGTGTTTTGAAGAAAGTTGAAGAAAAGTTATAAATATGGTAAGTACCTACATACATATCAATCATATATCAATCAATACACAGATAGTTACCTACATATTCTTAAATTGTATTAAGTAATAAAATTGTTATAATTTTTCTAGAACAGAAAAACGAAAAGGCTGTCGGGTTTTCAGTATCGAAAACAAAGCCTACAAAAAAAAAGAAGAAAAGAAAAAACTGGCCAATACTTTAGAAAAATATTTGAAGCCAGAAAATGTGTCAGCGGAAGCATTAGAATCAAGCTCTAGTTCTCTTTCCGGGCCACTTAATGAGCCGTGCGTCCAAGAAGTCGAAATGGAAATTATGAGGGAAGATTCCGAATCTGGGGAAGAGAAGGTGACTTCATCTGACTCGGAGTCTCCAAAACCAGAGAGAAGAGAAGTTGGTGACGCTGAAGAAGCCAGCACGTCATCCTCATCAAGGCTTTCTGAACTAAAGAAATTTGGCTGCTCATCAGATTCACAGCAGTCGCAGCAGGACACAGCAACCTCAGATGATCCTTGAGAGTGGCCTGAGATAATATCAACAACATTAACAAATATTTTAGTAGAAAGAGGGCCTGTTCAGGTAACGCAATTTAATTTCCCAACTAATGAAAATGGTCGAAGGTTTTCGAAAAAATATTTCTACCGTTCTCTTCCAAATGAAGAAGAAATTAATAGACCGTGGTTAGTTTATTCAGTAAAAAATAATGCAGTTATTGCTTTTGTTGTACAATATTTGGCAAAATTATAAACAATTTTTCGCAAAAGGAAGGTGTTTCTGACTGGCAGCATTTGTCACTATTGATTTCAAGGCACGAAAAAATTGATACTCACAATGCAAATGTTAAAAATCAGTTAGAACTTATAAAATTGTTATCAAATGAACAAACTGTAAACCAGACGCAACTACGTTTGTTGAATGCAGAAGCAATGCACTGGCATGCTGTGATTGAGAGAATAATTTTAATAATACAATATTTGTCACGACAGTGTCTTGCTTTACGCGGGTAATCTAATAAATTATTTGAAAGCAATAACGGTAATTTTTTAAAAGCTGTTGAGATGATCTCAAAATTTGATTCTGTTATGTCAGAACATGTGCTTCGGACTCAAAAGTCACAAAAAGATGAAACAAGAATGGTAAATTATTTAGGGGACAAAATTCAGAATGAAATAATAGATGTCATTGGTAACAAAATTAGAAATAATATTTTGGATTTAATTAGAAAATGTAAATACTATACTATCATTCTTGACTGTACACCGGATATTATTCATATCGAACAAATGACTATAATTTTTAGATTTACAATGTTGAATGAGTCCTCAAAAAAAATTTAAATACTCGAGCATTTTATAGAATTTTGTCCTATTAATGATTCAACTGGAGTGGGTTTAAGTGAATTTTTAATGAATTTACTTTCAAAGTTGAATTTAAATATTTACGACATGCGTGGCCAAGGGTACGATAATGGGGCAAATATGCGCGGCAAACATAATGGTTGGCAAAAAAAAATTTTAGAAATAAATCCGCGAGAATTTTTTGTGCCGTGCACAGCCCATACATTAAATTTAGTAGTGAAGGATGCTGCTAAACTTTCTTTTGAGACTTCTGGTTATTTTGATATAGTTCAAGAATTATTTGTTTTTTTTCTGCGTCGGTAAAAAGATGGTCAAAAAACACAACAAATTTAAATTTAAAACCACTTAGTGATACACGGTGGTCTAGTAGAATAGACGCTGTGAAGCCCCTGCGTTACCAAATTGGGCAAATATATGATGCATTGGTAGAAGTAATTGAAGATCGTTTATCCGTACGAGACCACAGTGCTTCACATCAAGCCAAATATTTGGCATTAAAAATTCAGAGTTATACATTTTTGTGCTCAACAATTATTTGCTACAATATTTTAATCAAATTAATGTTTTGAGCACGATGATGCAAAATCCTACTATAAATATAAAAACTTGCTTAGAGCATTTTAAAAATTTGTTAGATTTTTCTTAGCTCTTCGATCAGATGAAGAATTCAATAATGTTCTTACTGACGCTAATACACTTGCGGATGAACTCGGTATTGAAGCTAATTTCCCTGCTGTTCAGTCTGTTAGACCACGAAGAAAACCCGGACAATTTGATTATGAACACAGTGATGAACCAATTATTGATCCAAAAAATTATTATAAAGTTAACTTTTATTTTAATATATTAGATCAAACTTTATCGTCTTTAAGAGACAGATTTGAGGGAATAACAAGATATGATACTATGTTTGGATTTCTCTATAATATGTTTGATTTAACGGAAAACGAGCTATTACAATGTTGTAAAGATTTACATCTTCATCTAACTGATGACTCTAGAAAGGAATCAGATGTAGATGAAATAGAATTATTTGAAGAGATAAAATCTTTAAAATTACATCTTAAACCTACTTCAGCTGAAAAGCATCAGTTAGAGCCCCAGTCCATTCTTGAATATATTTTTGAAATTAGCTCATAGCATCATTTCCAAATATGTCAATAGCTCTTAGAATATTACCCACGTTACCAGTTTCAGTTGCGTCTGGTGAGAGATCTTTCTCCAAACTAAAAATTATTAAAAATTATATGCAATCCACAATGTCACAAAACAGATTAAATAATCTGTCTATAATAGCAATAGAAAGCGACACGATGGATTCCATCGATTTAGAATTTGTGGAGAAAAAAGCTAGGAAAGTTAATTTTTTATAATTTTCTAAAATTTTGTTGTTTTTTTATTAATTTTATTCCACTATTTTTTTTGTAAATTTTATTGTTATAAAACTTTTTTTAAATTTCTGTTTTTCACTTAAATTAATTTGATTTGTTACAGTTAAACTAGGTATGTACTACATAAAATTTATATTTTACAACAAAAATGTAAATTTTGGGGCGGCAAATTTGGCTCTGCACACAGGCGGCCATTGATGCTGGCGCGGTCCTGTCGGTAACATTGTAGCAATGCATATAAATAAACAAAATGTTCAGTATTAATTATCTTGTTGCATATTATTCATTAGCATGCGTCGGTAAAAGGTTACGGATCAGCAATAAACATTTGAAGTATGATAACTGTTTAATTAAGATAAAATATAACGTGTTTTACAAGCAGGATTTGCAAAATTAAATTTAAAATTAAAGTGGTCAAAAAATTTCTATCGAACCTTATCAATTTGTGGACACCCTGTACATTCGATGTCAAATGTGAATAGCTGAATATTATTGTATTCGAAAGCAGATATTTTTATAAAGAATTACTTTTTTTTCGTAAAACTTATAATAACAAAGTTTTCCATATGGTGCCAACTTAAGTAGACACACTGTATATATATATATACATATATATATATATTGTTATGATACACTATATTCTTAGATAATTTAAAAATGAATACTAAAGAAACAGTTTAGTCAAATAAATTTGGAAGTCAGATATAAGCAAATTAATGGATCTAAATACATGTTAAAGTATAATGAAATTAACTTTCTTATTATTGGTTAGTAAAATAATAGCATAATGATTGATTACTCAAACTTAATCTGTAATAAGAAAATTCTGAATAGGAATAAATACCAAGGTTACTACTAAAATGTATCTGTTATGATAATTAAAATAAAATATCTGTTTTGATTATATAAAAAAGGTATATAGGAGGCAGCAAGAATCGTGTCTAGTAGTAATAATTTGTAATTTGTTTAATTAGTTACTAAAAAACAATTCAAAAATGTATACATAATTTGATATGGGTGTGATTTTCGAATAAAGAAACATTAATAAATGTTGTATAATTTGTAAATGTTATGGTTGGTGCAAATTATATGGGTTAAAAGCAAAATCTTCGAGGTGGAAACATAAAATAAAATATTAAAAACAAGAAATAAAGGGGACAAGCTTTGGTCAGTGAGGATATTATTGATATTACATTGGAAATGGAATACAAGCCACAAACAAGAGGTTAGTACGTGCAGCGAATTGTTTTTGGGAAACCTGTGGGTATCATTGAAGACGTAGGACCATCTAAAAAAGAGACAAATTCATATTTGGAACAAGCTTTATGCTGACACTTACCAGAGAGGGATCGGAGCCGCAGTAATCCAGTACAGGAGCTAGGAGATTTGAAGTTGACAGCAGCAGGGGACAACGACAGGAATCCAGTATAGGATGTGGAAGTTCTGAAGTGGATGGCAATAAAGTGATGCTGGGAGTTTACATTCATCGCAGGTGATGCAGTTTGGATAAGGACAACAGCAGGTGTTTGAGTGCAGTCGGAGTGAGGATCCAGCTTGGAAGGATTTTGGCAGTATTAACAAGCAAAGTGTTAAATCAGGTTTGTGTTTTAAAAGGTTAAATGAAACATTTAAAAAGCTATAACCAGTAAGAAGGTATAAAAATATAATTGAATTTCATACTTACATAAGAGATTGGTGAAAGAATTGCATATTAGATCTTATTGTAAAAACCTTGATATTCGTTCTGAATTTTGATTAATTTGACGTTAGGTGTCAATTTTTTGAAAGTCAATGAACTGGCAATTAAACAAAGAGAATTTGACAAGTCAATCATTGGGTTACTAGATATTGCGAACTACCTGAGAGAGTTTCATTAATAATATTGTAAAATACGGATTTGAATTGGAAGTTAAAAATAAAGGGCAAAGTAATACGATAATTTAAATAAATTTATCAGCTAGCATAACATAGCAATATATATAGACATAGATGGTCATTATCCAGCCTATAGGATATATTTAATGTACGTTGTGTAACCCAATCATACGGTGTTGGGCCCAGGTGAGGGCTCATCAACAAATCGACGTGTATATGTAGTTAATTCAATTGGCTGGGCTCATCAATGCTATGGTTACATATCCCTTATACAGCATCTAGTTCAGGGTACCGCTCACCAGGGGGCGCCTTGTATATACACGAAAAACGTATACAGACATTGTGAAGCCCACTACACTCACCACTCGTTGTGTGGCCCGAAATTAGGCAACACTGTACGATATGCTAATAGTCTGACTTTTCGATGTAATCTTACACCAGTTGATTAAATGAACGTGTCGGAATTCCCTATTAAACTAATACATTACATATAATGTAGTCTTAAGGTATATGTATTAATAAATGTTGAATTAATTAGTATTGTGTATTGAAATATTATTTACTTTTTTAAAGGATTTTTATATGACAAATATTTGATATTAGTAGGATAAATTTAAAATAAAAATCTCGTACAATAATAATGGATCGTAAACAATGAATATAAGTAAATGTCTATTTATATTAAACAGAAACATACACTTTGTTTGTAAATGTTTTAATTTTGAACATAACACTTTAGTACCTATACATTTTACTGTACATTCATTACATATTTTACAAGAACACGCATGGCAACGAGTTTACGGCTGCAATGAAACTGTAAATTGCTAACGTATTTCTGATTTTCAACGCTACTCAAATCTAAGACTTCTTAAGTTTCGTAACCTATAAAATAATTTTCTTTATAATATACTCTATACATAACTCAACTTTTATATTCAGCTACCACAATCACATACATTTCTGGCACATGACTGTATAGTACTAGCTTACAGAAGTATAAGATTGAGCTAAAAATAACAGTTATATATTTAATATACCGGGTGACAATAATGAGATCAGGGCCATGCCTCTATCTCCTTTACTTATGGATGAATTTGGATGAAAATTGATACAAAGATGCTAGATATAATTTGGGATTGACATACAAGTATAATCAAAATGACCGACTTTCGATTTAAACCGGAAATAACACTAACATTGAGGTTTTAAATGCATTTCATTATATATTTTGTTTTTCGCAATCTACGACTCAAATTACATGCAAGAGTGGTGTTATATTACACAGAAATATTAAAAAAAATTAATTAATAATTCTTCAACTTTAGATAACGAAAAAGTAGTGCACGATGCATATCGTTAGATTGGTAATTACATTTTCTGTTTAATGACAAAATGGCCCTTCGTAGGTGTCATTTAAAAAAGTGACTTTTTCTTTAAAAAATGTGTTTAGCAAATTTTGTTCTTTTATTAAGGGTTTGTTATTAACTTTATTGATAAAATATCTATTATTATTAGTTGCTATAGTTAATTAGAACAGATTTTTTTAAGTCACACCCTTCTACCGTAAAAATAAAATTTAAAAAAAAATCAGTTTGAAAAAATGAAAATTTCGCTAGACTATTAGTATGTAATTTGACTTGTAGATTCCGAAAAACATAAAATATATAGGGTAATTAATTTAAAAAATCAAAGTTGGTGTAATTTCCGGTGTAACCGAAAGTCGGACATTTTGACTATATCCATCGGTCATTCATAAATTATGTCTAGTATCTACATTTAAAATCTGATCCAAATCGATTCATAAATAAAGAAGATATAAGCATGGCCCTGTCTCATTGTCACTCGGTATACTAAACCAATTCTTAAATCACAGATTTTTGCTTGCGTATTTTCGCTTTTTTGGAGGAGGGCTTTACAAATTTGCAGGTGTAATAGTGGGAATGGAATTTTATTTGAATAATTTATTTCTTATCGCTAATTCTTTCAGATTCAAATTCCTTTCTTTCAAAATGAGCCTGAAATAAAATTATGATGCATATTGATGAAAGTCATTTGTGTGTGCGGAAATGTACATCACAAATACTTGCTCTAAGGGGCAATTCTCCTCTATCGATACATTTTAACTAGATATGCCTCCCTTCTATATTATTGGTTCCTTGGAGTATGGAGAACGATCTAACCCCGTTTTCGGAACGATTGCTGCAACAGGACACACTGCAGCCCGGCATTTTCTATCTATAATTAATACTTGTTGATTTTTAAAATATGAAGTATCTACTGAATTCATACAAAAAATGAAAAGAACACTGCAAATAAGCACAACTTCGAATTCGAACTAAATTATTTGACATGCGCACAGCTGTTGATTTATGGTGCATTCGCCATATTGACTCCAAAAATACAAAACACTGGCGCCATTAATCTCGGTTACTCGGTTAATATAGGGACTCTATTCTTTATCAGAGCAGTCGAACAAACCCTTGGTTTACAAAGTACCGCAATGGCGGCCATATTGTTTCAGAAATGACATCCTTCAAAGAAATATGAAAATTCATTAGATACGATATTTTGCAATTTTTTCCGTTATACTTATGGAAACAACAAGAAACATAGCAGCGAATCATTCTTTTAGGTTGGGTCTTAATAATTTACTTGCTATTTGATAACACATCGACAACTTCTAACCACGCAATTTATATACTAAACTTGTCAAAATGACATTACTTATATTCTGACAGATATAATTGACTGAACGATGCCATTTCTGAAACAACATGGCCGCCGTTCCGGTACTTTGTAAACCAAAAGTTTCTTCGACTGTTTTTTTCTATATGTGCATTTATTTTACCAGAAATTGTACTCACGATCTTTGAAGCAGGAGTGAGGAACTCAGGATGCTTAACCACGGATTAGTACATTGTCACCAAGCCCGACAGCAAGTGCATGCTTTGAGTATTTACCGGAATTTAAAAAAAATGGTTTTCCGGAAAATATGTCTCAAGTCACACTGCATTTAAAAACTCACAATAGTTTCGTAACTAGCCTGTAGGAAGTTGGATGAACTTAACACATTAAGTATGCATTCAAAGCAAGCGTGTATTGTAGTAGGTACTGAAGCATTTACGAACATATTTTAATTAAACATTTTGCATATACCACTAGAATAAATTATGCAAGTCGTTTTTGATAATTTTAATAGTTAAATTTGACCAGAAGTACTCGATTAAAGAAAAGTGTGTAAGCGGTAGGTGCCCAAGAAGATTTTTACATGCAAACCTTTGAAAAACATAATGGCTTGAAATTAAAGTCACAAATTGTGAACTACGGTCCTGGTATACAAATTTACATAGAGATAGGAGCAAAAAACTGAGGTAAACAATGATTTTTACTCGTATAACTCCACAACGAGGCATTGTCCCACCACATTTTACAGATATTTGTCTTCCTTACTTTGTATTAAGAGTTTGCAATCCCGCAGTAAAAATGCAATACTTACCGGGATTTCGGGATCGGCTACCATGAGTTGAATAAAATATAACAGGTAGATACAGTCACAGAAACAATATAGCTGCCACATTCGTTTTTCCAGTGCAAGTTTATCAAAGTCCACTAGCTTAGCAAGAGATAACGCTAGAAGAAACTAAAAAGCTATAGTCGGCATGAAAATGGAAGGGCTCCTGGAACTGGTGGCATCTCTGTTGGACTTTTAAGGCACGGACCAGAAAAATTTTATAAACTTCTCACTTACATATTTAATTTGTTCCTAAGAGGAGAAGAACTTCCAGTTGAGTGGAAAACGGCATACATAACTAAAATCTACAAGAAAGGGGATACAACAAATTCTGGTAATTATAGACTACTGAGTGTTACAAATTCGCTACAAACAATTTATGGAAAAATAATAATAAATAGGCTCGAGAATGAAGTTGCAGATATAGATGAGCAAAGTGGATTCCGTGCTGAACGATCTGTGGTAGACAACCTGTTTTGCTTAAAGCAACTGACAGACAAACGACTAGCGTGTAATCTCGAGACCCATATGTATTTTACAGACCTTGGAAAGCCTACGACAGTGTCCCATTATTTAAATTATGGCTGGTTATGCGACAAAGAGAAATTAAGGAGATTCAGGCTATACAAAAACGTTACGAGCCCAGAATCATATCATTTGGGCCAGATCAGTATAGCTCTTAAATTTTCTGATGTAATATTTGGAGTTCGTATATTTCATTCACTATAATAAGATAATTGCAGTTGTTTGTAAATTTTGCCATAGGAATTACGAAAATTCAACAAATTGACAATAGTTTTACCACGTACCATTTCTGCAAAAAGAATACAGACACCAGACTGTCTATATGTTATTAAACAACAAACAGCTTGTTTCACTTCATCCGAAACATGTTAAGGTGAACGAAATGGTATTTATTTGATCATATGATCCAAATGAAATTATTCGGTAATTTACTTAGTGTTTCCCGACTATCTTTTGTAATTTGTTATTGCTAAAGCTGTTTAAAATATTTCTAAATACTCCTACAATTATGATGTACGAATATTGACCAAAAAGATTTTCTTTTGTGGGTACAAAATAAAGATACCTGAAAAATCTTAACTGGGCCAAATGATGTGATTCTGGGCTTGTATAGTAATATGACGAGTCGTGTCAAAACAGAACAACTATCAAATAAAATAAAAGTTACAAAGGGGCTTCGACGAGGAAATTCGGGGAAATGACCTCACTCGGCTGCTCCTCGTGCGCTAAAATTTTCCCCTTATGGATAAAATGCCTCTTTATTCACTTGTAGCATACATAACTATTAACCAAAACAAGAATGGACATCCTCACATGTCCATCGGATTAGTACGACTTCGGTACCGTTTGGTCCAAGGTTCACATTAATAGGAAGGAAAAAATTATAGCGGTAAAAATTATTCAAGACTTGGAACGATTAACTGATACATTCTGTACAAATTAACTTTATTGGATTTTCCTTATTTTTTATAGGTATGTCTTTATAAACAGTTAAGCGTATACGATTGTCGAAACAGATGAAAACAAACATTCTTCCAATTTAATATTAAACTGTACGAAGACTTCGAACGAAAATGGGAGGTTTTTACAGAAACATGTATGCGACGGATTACGATGCGATGGAATGGTCTTATCAGAGCCATAGCTTGAGCATAGTGTATGCAATTCTGAACTACTCAATTATGATTACGATGTATACAGATGAGATAGAAATTTCTAAATAACAGGTAAAATCACAGGCGAGCGGTGTTTTAATGGCAAAACTAAACAAATATACATTTAAACTTCTTAATCTTGAAAACATTTTTATTGGTTGTATTTGGGTGTTTTTTAACATTGCTGGTGAAATATATACAATAACTGTAGTTTACTTTGAACCTCAATTCAAATTTGATGTCTATAATTAATGATTTGATGATAGTAACGAATTTTTGGCTTTACCCTTTTTGTCTGCTGACCTTTATCAACTAAATTTATGTTGAGAACGTTTGGATGATTTTCAAGGCGTTTTCGTGCTGCAGGTTGTTTTTATTCGTTTTTCGAAAACTATCACACAATGTTGGCACGCATTTTCATTCTGTTTTCGACGAGCGAAGTGATCCATTTTCGTAAACAGGAACGTTTAAATTAATTTAGTAAATAAAATAAATCTACACTCCCCTCCAAAAAAACGGGATCATTGTTTTTAAGTATATTTTTATACAACAGATACTTTTTAAATGTCTGAATAGGCATTTTAAATTTATTTAAGTATGACTTAATAATATAGTGACCTTATGTCACGCTTAGTAACAATTAAAATGTGTGTTTGTTTCGCTTAAAACAATTTATTAATTGTTTGCTGTTTTAGAAAGTTTATGCAAGACCTCATAAGCAGCATGCCACGACGAATGGAAACTGTAATAACAGCTAGAGGTAGAAATAGACAGTACTAATCAAAGTTGAATTGTTTTTTGTTTTTTTGAAATCAAATTGTTGTTTTTCATATTACATATCTTCATTTTCCTCATTTTTTTAATAAAAAAATAGCCAGTTTTTATTATTATTATGTCATTAAGCAATACTGACATAAGTATAAAATGCATATTCGGACATTTGGAAATGATCTGTTGTATAAAAATAAAATTTTAAAAAATGATTCGTTTTTTTTTTTTTTTGAGGGGAGTGTATACTGTATATATTACGAAGGTATTATTTTAACTTAAACAGTTAGTTTTTGCAATATTATTACTATATAGTTAATTAATTAATTAGTGTCTTGCAATATGTAAATTAAAAGTTTCAATATCACTATGACAATCGTTTATTAATTATTTATAAACTGTCAAATAAACGCATGTTGGCAGTTCTATAATGTTTAATTATAATTTTCTTAATATTACTGCAGTTAAAAAAATGTATCTCGAATATGAAATGCTTTTGTATTATCAAACGAATTTTTTGGCTCGTCTTCGGTTCGCTAAAAAATCTATCATTTCGAATGCAAAAGTAGCATTTCGTATTGTAAATACAAACATATTTATTTGCGTGTGGTCACCGCCGTTCTATTTTTGAAACTAATTGGCTTCAAAATGCCCCTGTTCTGGTTCTTCGAAGTCCATTGTAAACATTGCGAATATCGTTGTAGCTGAGGTGTGAAATGCATGTTTGTATCATAATACATTGTATTAGGATTTGGTTGAACGCATTAAAAGTATTGCACTTGTCCCGTAGAACATTGTCCGTTTCTTCGATTTGCACAGCACACTGATAAAATGCTACAGTGGCGGTTTGGTTTTACGATGAGACTAAATTCATTACATAAACAAGACTACGTTTTTGGCGCCATTTTAATATTCTCCCGTTTTAGATTTGTTCTTGTTCTTGTATTTGCAGCAACTTCTGTATTATAATCGTCTTCGAACAATTGATGCAATACGTAACGCAATTAACACTATTAATTACCAAACAACCATTAAGTGGTGCATTTAACAGATTTATAAATATTTTAGGTCAATGTATTGTTAATGACGTCAGCCACCTGGATTATGTAATTAAATGCGTTAACTGAGAAAATGAAGAACTCAGTTATGGTAGTTATTTGAAATTTTGCAGTTCAAAGAAAGATAGAATACATAGAAACTTATCCCTTTTATTCTCAACAGCTAGCGCTACCATATTTCTACCACGCCTTCAACAATTTTATCGCACTCCACTTTACTTATAAGAAAACACCACTCACTTAATGCTTTGGAGCAGCCTGATCGCTTCCTCAACTCTGTGTGGAAGATCTGTATTTTACCACGTGATGCAATAACACATGGGAATACATTTGGCAACACCGACGGGCTACAGAACGTGCAACAGATATAAATTTATACACAAACGGGCTAAATAATGAACTAATCATATCAACGGACTCACATGGAGCTATTAATATATAAAAAAACTAAACTTCTAAAAACATTACCCCTCTGAAGTTGCTTTGACTCGTAATGATAAAAAACCGCATATAAAGTGATTTATATCTTCCGGACTGAATTTTTAAGGCCGGGTGAAACAACGGCCCAATAATGTAAGGGGCTCAACAAGATACCATTTAGCCCTATATATATATATATATATATATATAAGTGAGTTTTAATCAAAAGAGACAATGTCACTTCTTACGTTGTAGTGTATTCTCCGCTGTCTTCTATTACGAGTGCCTACTGGGTTCATGAATTGCTTTGAGATGATTTTGTGGATCGCGTGGTCTCCACCTCTTGGCAACATTTTTTCCAGGCTGCCTTGATCTTTTTGCCATAGTTTGTGAGAGCTTTGTGATAGTTCTCCCAGTTATTTGCGGCTTTAGACCTGTTAAACTGACGTCTGACTTCTTGTCTAGGTCGTTATTTCACCAATTTGTGTTTTTTTGCTCTTTTCTGACTTGGGTCTGTTAGAGGTCAGCTACTTTGAAAGGAGTCAATCAAGGCCTCCTTTAACCAGTCAGCGTTTGAGTCTAAAACTACCTTATTTTGAGATCTGAACTGTAGGTGTTCTATCTTGTTTTGTAGTTTTGGTTTATATAGGTCCCAGTCTTCTTGGATTGTAGTAAACTCTTTTGCTTACTTCAAGTTGAGACAGTTCAAAGATAATATAATTGTGGTCAGAGAGCGATGGTTTGTCTGAAACTTGCCATTTATTCACTAATTGACTAATTCTCATTGTGGTTATAGTAATATCTATAACTTCATGTATATTAGAGTTATAAAAGGTTTAAGTGTTACCTTTATTGACTACTACTAGATTGTTAGTTAAGATAAATTCTAAGAGTGACTCACCTCTTGTGTTGCAGTTGGTGCTGCCCCAAATGAGAATTTGCGTCGCAGCCTAGGAAAGGTCTAGATCCTTGGGAAGCAGATGATACTAGGTTCTCTAGTTCCTTGTTAGGTGGTGAGTCCTCGGAATCGGATGGAAGGTAGAAGGAGCTTATAATGGCTTGGTCACAACCTTCATCGTTATTGCATTGTATTTTTATTGTGGCTATGTCTCTAGAACAGAATTCCATTAGTGGCAAACAGTCTAGATTATTTCTTATAAGTATGCATGTTCTAGGAATTGCATGATTATAAATAAGCTTACCTTTAGCACCCCTTAATCGACGAACTTGTTCCTTAACTATTTATGGCTTTTGGATGAGTGCTAAATCGATGCCATCTGTTAGCAGCTTTCTGCTTAGATTTTCAGTTACTGCTTTGCAGTGGTGGAGGTTAATTTGTACTAGTTTCAGGTACTTCTTTTCTATCCTTGGAGCAGATGAGGAAAGTGACTTTGTTGAGGCCTAGGTGCGCTACACAGTTGATTGATGTTAGTGCTTGTTTTGCCCTGTCATCTATCATTGCTGCAAATGTTCTACCGCCGTCTTCTAGTGGAGTAACGTTGAGTATTCTCCAGGTATCGGTCTGGAGGTCTGCCTTCCGTTTGTTCTATTTTCCGATCAAACGGAGAATAACCTCGGGTTTTTGTTTATTGTACCACTTGCAGACGTTGAAAACTACCCAGACGGAATTAATAACCTTTGGCCGCTCTTTTACCTCCAGCTTGGCATTGGTCCACGGGTCCAGCTTAGGTACTTGCACACTTAACCAGTGTTTTGTGAGTTCGTCTTGCACGCAACCACGTATGTACCAGTTTCGAGATAATGGCTGGTAAAGAGAGGTATGTTTTTTCTTCTTTCATCTGGAAGATGAGATTTATCAGACTGTCTCTGACTAGATCATCTTGTTCCTTTGTCAGTTTGACGTCTCGATATGCAGCAGGGTAGATGGCCATCTTCACCGTAGTGGCTGCCTCAACAAAATCTAGCTTGCTGGTGCCTGCCTTTGGTGAGGTCGGCTTGTCTACTGTCTGCCTGGGCCTCTTTTTGGTGTTTGCCGAGAAGAGAGTAGCTTCGTCAGAGCGTTGCTTCTTTTGTCCCTGGTTGGCTGCAGTTTTCTCGGATTTCGAAACCGGGTCAGCTGCCCTCTTCTTCTCCATCTTCTGTTTTTATTGCAGGCTCGCTTGGCGCGTTCTCTGCATTCCTTGGCTGTAAGTTTGACCTTTTTGAGAAAAACTTTTCCTAGTTGGTTGGTTATTTCCTCTCCGGTTGCGGCATTTTCCTGCTCAGAAGACTGTCCTTGACTGGAAGTCTGGGCTGTCAGCTCTACAGTAGAGACACACTGTTCAATTTTTGTCTTGGTCACCAAAGTCTGAGTATCAGTGATCGGAAGCGGTGATGACTCCATCAGTGTGTCATCTTCACCCTGTAAAAAATCAGTTGTTAAATCCATAGTGTGAGCATTTAATGCAACTGTAAGGGGTTAGGTTAAATACTTCTGGAGGGCACCTGGTATCCAGAAGGCTCCGTTTATGACGCATATTATAAGCCCCTGTGCCTACACACGCTGGTGCTCTGCTTTGCATGGGTCACATAACGCATTCGAAAAGAGGATTTTGGAACCAGAAAGGCTGATTGTTGTGTCCAGCACAATACAACTACCCGTTGTAAAGTGGTAGACAGCTCGGATTAGAAATCAAACACACACACGATTTTAATGTATTTAATTCCCACGTGGGTGAGTACAGTAAACAATTGCATACAAAAAACAAGACATCACGCGCTGCACTGAACAGCTCGCGTCACACCTAGTGGCCAATAACCCGGCACATCGAGCTCTCTCCTATAACTAACTAACAGTTCTGGTCCTAAACCAGACGCGCTGTTGCCACGTTGTGCAACTAACTCGTCAGCCAGTGGTTTCCGACAGTGATCTTCTAGACAGCCATGCATCTCTTGAGCCTGGTCCCCCGCAGTGAGACTTAGGATTTTTATTGAGGCTTTCTCCTCTTGGTCCGAGCGGTGAAGCCACGACCCCCAGCACAGATATCCCTCATAATACATGCCTACAGAAGAGATATCCCTGTATGGTATAACGGCAATGACGTGACCAGAAGTTTGTCCTTGCCGGTATCGTTATCCCAAGTGCGGACCCTTATCTACAACACGACAGCTCGTGGGCTTACTGGAAAAACTGACCAAGTCAAATTATGTGTATTGGAGATAACTGCTGTTGAAGTTTTTGAAATGTTTTTTATCAATTGTTTTACTGAATCTTTGCATACAGGTAAACTGTTCTCTGTTTCAAATGTTTTGCGTTGCCTTACCAAATAATTTTGACTAAATCATGCTAGCTTTTAGCTTCACACCTTTGAAAAAAATATGACTTGGTCACTTTCTGCTGTACAAATTATGTTAATTTTTATCTTTAGTCATTAATAATTTTGGGATATCTGACACCCAATTGAGAAATTAACTAACAATACGTACCAATAAACCAATTTATTTGATATTCATTAAAAAACAAACACTAGGTATAATAAAAAATACTTCTTAACTAAAATAAACAGTATTATTACGAAATAATAAAAAAAATAACAAATTATAGCAACTGAAAGATCAGTCGGAATCTTGGGATTCTGACAATAAAGCTGGTTCTGGAGCCGTGTCCGTCTTTGCTGTATCAGAAGGGATGGAATGATACCAAGGATGAAATTCCAAGGGAATGGCTTCGGTGCTGCACAACTTCATCAGACTTTGTTTTTTAAGATGAGAGATAGAAATTGGTTTAGTGTACAACTTATCAATAGTGTTGTGAATTTTTGATGTACGACTGCGTCCAAAAACATCTATAACATTATAGTCAGCATCACTGTAATTGTATTTGAAGAGAATACATTGAGGCCTTGCTTTTTCGTAGCGCATAGTTTTTATTTTCATCCATTGCACGTTATTACCGTTTGTATCACGATTCCGGTTTTTTAGGAACATCCCAGCTAATTTTTTTAAATCCAAAACGTCATTGTATCGTAGTTCTTTTACTTCATAAGCATCACTATTTTTATTGCGACCTCTTTTGGAACGAGTCATTCGGAAAATATTCAACCAATCATTCATTGTATATACTGCTACGCACTTCTTTGCACTTTCTGTGGCGCTATGCATGGAGTCAACTTCCATGTAGGAATGACCTTTCTCCATAAAATTGTGCTGCAAAACTTCTAAGTGGGTATGCTCGACCACATACATGAACAATGATGCAACAAACTGATTACGGTTTTGCCCGCTGCATGTATCAGAAAACAAACTCATTTCTGTTACGTTTCTAGGAAGATGTTTTATCCACTGCAACAAAGCTGTGCCTATCTCACAACTCCCTCTTTGTCCATTAATTTCAGTCCATGCATAACAGTACGACTTATTCGGCGGAGCAGCTTCGTAGATGGTGAGATTGTATGCACAGAGCTTTCTGCTATAATACATTTCTGATACATCCGAAGAAGGAATTTGGAGTACACTTTGCAAGTCAAAAGTTACACTTACAAAGCTTTTATCATTACTTGCACGCACTTTATCTGCATTTTTCGTAGCGTTTGCTTCATCTCTTCGGCGAATGTGAGCTTGATACCCTTCTTCTAAGTCAGCAGACTTATTCTTTTTATAATTTTCGCAAATTAGGCATTGATCCTTTTTTGGCTTAAAAAAGGAAAAATTATAATCGTTGCAAAATATACGACGATAGGTTATTTGTGATGCATATTGCATATTTTTCTCTTGGTAGTATTCAGCATACAAGGCATACATTTTTGTTATGGATAACTTAGAATCCAAATATTGTCGTTTACTTGATGACCTGCAATAATGGGATTCCATGGTAGGAAAGCGTTCAATGTGAGCTTTGATATTTGCAATTATTTCAGGTTTAGTTTTATTGGCCAGTGTTTTTCGGCCACGTTTATCGTTTTTGTCAAATATGCCAGCAGCATTCATACCAGATAAAGCTTTGTCTACAGGACCATGGCTAATGCATAGTGTACTTAGGAAAAATTTCTTGCACACTCGAGTTTTTACCCCTTCTTTATAAAAATGATAAAATCTGCTACTTTCTTTATTTACTCCCGTTCCTGTACGTATTCTCCTGCATTTAGGTACTGTGCTTGTAACACAAGAAAGGATAAAGTCTTTTTGACGATTGTATTCAAGTTTCAAGTCTTATTAAAACAGTCCACTTTCAAATCTGTTTATTACCGGTAAACAGCTGGGCGCAACGCAATTAAAACAAGTAAACGTGACCAAGTCTATATAGTCACTTTTGGGTGCAAAGGCAATGCTTATTTGTTATACTTGCAAAATTGACCAAGTCGACATGGCCATTTTTGCGTGTAGAGAACTTCTGGACTAGGACTTAGACATTTTAATGTATGGTTAGTTGCATAATCTCAGGTTGATAAATGACTTGGACACTTTTTCTAGGCAAACAATAAACGTTTCTGGTCCACTTGGTCACATTATCTCAATTTCTCATAAAATTGACTTGGTCACTTTTTCCAGTAAGCCCACGAGCTGGGTTTGGGGGATGTTTATCGACTTCCCAGTCTAGATCCGCTTGGTTCAGTCTCAACGGGGCCACCACAAGAAGGATGCAATCGCTAGGATCGCATATCACTGATCGTTCCCAGTGATACCCTGCGGTCTTTCTTGTTGTCAGGCAAAAGGTGCAAAACCTGAACAACTCGGATACACTGCCTCGGCACAGTTCAGTTCAGCTGGCACTGCTGGACCCCCACAAACAGTAACGAAAAACTAACAGAGATGCTTATTTGAATGCAAGAAAATACATCAAGAAAACTATAAGGGTCACAAATAAGGAACATCAGATTGAAAGCAAATATTTGAAAATGAATGGGCTATACAGGGCCGCATAGTTAATACCCAGCAACAAGCAACGGATTAAGAGTTGGGCAAAAACGATTGGACGCTATGTTACTTGTCAGTTGTTACCTACATCCATAAAACGTTTCACTTTGTTGCTCAATAATGATCAATTTTCAAAGTTACGTTGTTTTAAATTTAAATTCAGTTAAAATTAACATTTCATGAACTTGTGTGAATTTAGTGAGAGCGTTTGGTGCTATTGTTTTTTCATTATATACTGTTACTCCTTAGTAGCGAGAGTGTTGGCAAGAACAAGAGCTGTTAGAAGGCCTGCTAATGCGTCCAGTTTAGAAAATTCACTCTTCGTGGAAAACTTAATATTACGTATGGGGACAATGAAGAAGAAATAACGATTGAATCCTTAGCCATAAATACTATTTGATATAAAACGAAACGAGCTACCTATTAGATACCCCATTTGTAAACTGCTGAACAACAGGCTGATGTAGATTGGTGCAAATTTATGTTAAGGGAATTTGATGTGGAAGCATCAGAACAGGTATCTATAGTACTTATATCGTGATAGGTGACGAAACGTGGATATGAACTTACGACCCTAAAACAAACCAACAGTCTAATGTTTGGGTCTTTCAAGATAAAGTATTACCCAGAAATGGTGTTCATGGTTGGAGCACGAAGAACAGAATGATTGCTCGTCTTTTCCTGTAGATGTTATTCCACTGAAAAATCGCAGCACAGTTAATTCTGAATAGTACTGCAAAGTCGCTTTACCGCGGTTGTTTGGAAAATTTAAAACATTTTTTTAACGAAGTGGTTTGTTTGCGTGGCATTTTAAGAGGCCACGACGATGTATCAACCCACACTGCTGCTAAATCATTGTTTTTTTTACAAGATTCGAGGTTCAGTTGGTATCCCAGCCGCTCTACAGCCCTGACCTAACCCCATGTAATTCTTTTCTTTCCTCATCTGCTAGAAAATGATGTGGGGTAAACATTTCCATGTTCAAATACAGCAATATTGGAATTTCCAGGACTTCCAAAAAATTAATTGTTTTATAAAATAATTTCAAAGAATGAACAAATATATTGGTGTAGTAGCAGCACAAGTAGTTAATTAAGGTGCTGCGCAGGTTTTCTCAGCAGGTGACTCCGCAGGTTTCAGCGCAAGTCTGCGGGAGAGTTTTTGCGCAAGTTTTTGGCGGGAAATTCAAATTCTGCGCATGTGGTATGGTTTCACTTCCGGTTCCCGCGATGAATTTTGGGGCTAAAAGCCTAATTTTGAATTTTTTTCTAACAACATGGAAAACAAGATTCCCACCATAAATTTTGGAACTAAAAGTCTAATTTTGAAATTTTTACAAGATTCCTACGCTTATCAAAAATTTTTCCCAGGCTCAACCGGATGTGAGTCATCGTCTGGGAATGCAGACTTGTCGAGACTTGCAGATGTGGGTGTCTGGCCGGGTGTTATTGTCTGCACAATTGAACAATGAAGTCATTGTTTGAAGATCTGCACGACTGTTAAAATTTTTTGCAGGTTAAAAAACTTATCTAGATTGCTTAGAAATCAGGTCCGGATACCTGTTTAATGGAAACATTTTCGTGAATTTCAGCTAAGACACAAGATTGCCAACAATATATAAAATTATACTTTTGGAAACTAGTAAAATGTGCTTCCAAGATGCTCCAATATATTCTGTCTCAATTTCTAAAATGTGGTCTAAATTAACTAATACTCTGCAGAATAGTTGTTGTGTTGTATTTAATAATGTCTTAGAGTATGTTTATTGGGGAAATAGAAACACAAGAAAGTTGACTGGATTACAAAAACCAGAACTGAGATGAGGTATTATGACTTATGACGGTGCAATGCCTACGTATAGATTGAGGTCGATAACAAAATCTACTATTCATAAAACGTACATGTATAAAATTATTACAAATATATTTTGCATCACTGGCAAGTACGGTGGAGTCTTAAACAGCAGAATTTTATAATACAAAACGGAGCAATGAAAGAATCATGTGTGGATCATATTTAACCACCCAGCATCTTTTAGTTTATAAGTTATCTCGAAGAGTCTGCAACTTTCGAGTGCCAATCTCGTAAAACAGAGCCCTTCTTTGCTCTTGTGTTAGCACCTTGGTTTTAAGAACGTTATAGTAGTACTAGATGTATTTACGAAATATATGAGATTATTGCCAGCTAAAAGACTTAAAATGTTTTGAAAAATGTAAATGAATATTTTATAGAATTTGTGAAATCAAAGAAAATATTAGCAGATAATGCAAGTTATTCTAAAACTCAAGCTTTATAAATACTTAAGGATTTTAACAAATAATAAACACAATGCTTGGGTACGGTACATATGAACATTAAATGATAAAGCATTCAATAACTACAAAAATAAAAAGCAGCTTAAAATATTGTTCCTAAAAGGAGTGGTGGTTTAGTTTTATCATTGGAATTTTGATTTCTTACAACGGTATTTGTCAATCATTTGTAAATAGTCCAGTTTTTGGTTGCAACGAGCATAGCTGTAGCAGAGATCTGACGAATAGGAGACTATAGAAGATAAAAAGCTCACGACGCTTACAACGTGAGTCTATTAACCGTCAACTTAAAACAACACACATATTAAAGAAGAGTAGTAATATAAAAGGTAAGATTAAAATCCAAATTTGAAAATAATAATAATAATAATAATAAACTTTATTCATGCGTTTATACAAGAAGCAAATACACATGAGTACACAAAAAAACTAATCTATTGCAAAAGCACCTCAACCACAAGGCGAGAGTCAGTCTTGGTTAACCCTACTCCTGCTCTACCATCTAAACCTTGAGAAAAAAAAGAACAAAATGACACAGAATGAATTCCTAACCCTAAAGCAAACCTTATAAAAACTAAAGGTATCCTGTGACGGTGAAACAAATATTTAACGCTGAAAAGATGTACTGCTATCCAAACAAACAAACAAAATATGGCATTATCTTGTCGACAGTTCGGTAAACAAGTTATTGTTTTTGCAAAAAGTCTAAATACAATTTTGATTTAAATAATTTAGAACTGTAGACTTTAAGATTAAAAGATAAACTGTTATACATTGCACATATCTGAAACGAGAATGACTGCTCGAATAAGGTTGTTTTATGGAGAGGTGGTGAAATTTGGCCCCTAAATCTAGTAGAAATATGATGAACATCAGTTCTAAAGGTAATCTTATTGTATAAATAAGGTTTCTTGTTTGATAAAATTTGATGAAAGAGACATTGGGACTTCAGTGTTCTACGTTTTTGCATTGTCAGCCAACCTGCATCAACTAGCTTGTAAGATATACGCTCATATTTTCTAATGCCGTATATAAATCTCAACCAAGCATTTTGAATCTTTTGAATTCTATGGGCGGTAATGGCGTCTAATGCTGAGTGATACACAGGAACACAATAATTAAATTGCGAAAGAACAAAAGCTTCGCACAATTTTTTTTTTAGTTTTGCAGTTTAAATATGACCTATGAGGATAGAGCTTTCTAAGATATTGGTAACTCTGAAGTATATATTTGGATATTTGATCTCTATAACGAAAAGTATTGTCTAGCGTTAAACTTAGACTTTTGGCTTTAGTCACAAAAAGAATTTTAACATTATTACTAATATTAATGTTAGCAATATTAACTAAATTATGGCAGATATTTTTATTACCGAACAGTAACGCGGCAGATTCGTCGGGGTTTATCTTAAGTGCGTATAACCACTTGCAAAGAAAGTAGCTACCTTTTTATCGCAAAATTCTTGCTACCAAGCAATTTCTCGCCATGTTTCTGATCCTAGAACCTTTGTTAAGTTTCACTCACTCCAATGCGTACCGTTTGAATTTTATTTTGCAGCCTTTATGCGGAATTCGACAAAAGTTTACTACACAGTATTTAGTACGGCTGTCCGACATCACGATCTAAACTCATCGGGTGAAGAATGGTACTATTTCCCCAAGTATTTCCCGAATGTGAGACCTTGCCGAACAAAATTCTCGGCAACTTCATCAGAAACAGGGCTGAACATTAGATCATTTGACCAATGACGAGGTTGTCAACAGGAAATACCGCCAAAATATATAGAGAAGTTATCCATTGAATCAATGGAAGATATACTGCATGCTTATAAATAAAAACTACAACAAAAAATACAAGATAATTGAGAAACAGAAGACAATAATGTGAACGAAGCCTGGAACAAACTAGAAGAAAACACTCTCACAGCTGCAGCTGAAAGCATGGGAACAAGAAAAAATCAACATCAATGCAAGCTGGAGCAGTGGAGCCATGGTTTACAGATGAAGTGAAGTTACCAGCCTCAAAATACAGAAGTAACGTCACACCAAATACATATACAGATTACTCTGGGATAAGAAATTATGTTAATGCAAAAATCAGAGAACTACAGAACGACTATTGGATACTATGGAGCACGATTTGTATAATTTCCAAAGAAAAATTTGGAAAATGTTAAAAACTAGGAAACAATCAAGTAATGAAGACACTATAATGCCTAAAAAAGACAAAACAATGGACAGCATATCTGCAACTGCAACAACTCCATAATAATGCAGATGACCAGAGAGAATAATACAAAATAAATGAATATGACAATGAGGAAGACCTCCATATAATACAAGAGGAAGTGTATGAAGCAATTAGAAAACTCAAAAACAGAAAAGCTCCACGGTTCCATAGTATTACAAATGAATTAATTAAAAATGTTGACAAACATATCTTCAAAGAGATTACTTAGCGTCATTACAACGTAACAACACATGGTCACCTACCACGTGAATAGAGAAACCGTATAACTGTGAAAATTCTTAAAAAAAGAGACAAAATGAACTCTGGAATTACAGAACGATCACTTGTTAACAAGAATACTAGCAAACAAAATGCTGCAGAACAACATGGATTCAGGAACAATTAGACAAATCACCAAAAAATTCCTGGAATTCAGCGTATCCGTATACATATGCTTCATTGGTATGACAAAAGCTTTCCGTGTAAAATTAAAAGATCTGATATCAATACTAAAACAACAATACAATAGCAGAAAAGTAAAGCTATACGGCAAACTTACATAAGACATACCAATCATGTCTGGAATATGCCAATGATACAGTTTGATCCCTCTACTTTTTAATGTCCTAATAGATGAAAATGCTCTAAGGGTAAAACCAGTAGCATGAGTGGAAAGGACATGTCTGTAGTTAAATTTACGATACCATTATTTTGAAATTTTAACCTAGTTTTTGTTACTCCTCGCGCATTTTTCTTCTTTATTACTATAGGCTAATATCGACCACTGTGAATGATATTACCCCACAGTAGTCGATATTGTACTCTATGAATTTTATAGGTTTTAGATACTTTATGAAAGATATAAGCGGAATAGTAATCGTTCTGTATGGTCTGAAGAAAACATGCAACGACAAAGTTACATCTATAAGAAAGGCCAAAAAGATGTTTGATGTACTATACGGAACGTTGCAAAATAGCATAAGAGGTAAATTTGATCCTAAAAAGTACCAGCTAGGTAGAAAGTCAGTGTTCACCGTTGAACAAGAATCAGAACTTGCCAGGCATATTAATAGTATGTCCAAAATGTTTTATGGACTTACAGCAAAATCTATCTGACAGCCCGCTTATCAATTTGCAGGAGAAAATGAAATAACCCACAATTTTAACAAGGAAAAAAAGTATTGTGGTAAAAATTAGCTCTAACAGTTTATGCGTCGCCACCCAACTTTAAGCTTTCGCAATCCAGAAGCTACCAGTCTAAGCAGAATTTTGAATTTCAACAGAGAAGAAGTAAATATATTTTTGATAACCTTGAGAAAATCTACGACGAACATAAATTTGAAGCTCATTGGATCTTTAATGTCGATGCGACCGATATTAGCAACGTGCAAGTTTCTAACCGAATTGAGGCTCCTAAGGGCCAGAAACAAGTAGGTGCTATTACAAGCAGTAAAAGGGGACAACTGATTACTGTTGTTACCACCATAGGCACGGCGGTACATTATGTTCCCCAAATGTTTTTTTTTCAAAAGGTAGCGGATAAAAGAAAGGCTTAAAAAAGGGGACCTATCGGTACGATATATAGATGTTCTAAGTCAGGGTGGAGTACTGAAGACCTTTTCACAGAATGGATACGAAATTTTGCATCTTACACAAAATCTAGTATAGATGACCCTGATTTACTAGTAGTTCTTGAAAACCCATTCAACCTACTTTAGCTTAGCAACATACAACTTTGGTAGAGAAACTAGTATTAATCTCAATCCACTCACACATTGCACCGTTTTCAACCCTTTGATGTCGGTTTCTTCAGACCGTTAACGATAGCCTACAATCAGAAATGTGACAAATATATAAAATCCAAACAGCTTGAAAAAATCTTACAAACTGATATTGCTGAATTGTTCAAAAATGCCTTTAAACCGTTACAAAGCGCGCGTGGGTAAGAAATACCCCAGCGCTGAAAAAACAAAATAAAATCTAAAATCTTTTTTGCACACGCTTCCGCTCCTAAGTACCTCTCGAGTAGACTCTCGCAAATACAAATGCATCGTATTTATGCTTTTGATATCAGTAACAATCTAACTGTAACGGGATAATATGTTATGGGGTAAATTTTACCCACGCGGACGTCCTTACGTAACAGTATTTTAGTTGGTTTGGTGAAGTTAGATGTAACTTTAATAGTCATGAAAAGTGAATAATTAGAAATAATAATGGAATCACATGCTTTTACTCGAAATGGACATTTAAACGACCCCTGACAGAAGACGATTTAAAAAAGATTGTAGATGAAATGTCACACATTGAAGATCATGTACCGTCAAGTGATGATTCAGAAATAGATAAAAAGATGTAAATTTTAAGAAATAAAGAGGCATTTTAATATATATAATAATATTACTTTTTCTCTAAATGACCCATTAATATGTTTTTCTACTACAGAGTGCAATATTAATTTCATTATACAGCAATTTCAGTACATGGTAAATTTTACCCCACGCGCGTCTATACGCCACAAATTAGGAAGCGTGTCCTGAAGGGTTAATAGGGTAGATATCGTTAAAAAAGGTGTAAGAGCCTTTGAGGTAATCGGAATATTTCCCTATAACCGTTTCGTATTTAGTGAAGAATAATTGACATCCTTACCAGACGACGAGGTTAACATTACCACAGGAGGCTCACACTGATGGTACAAATATTGAAGAGGCAGTAGTAGTAGTAGTAGTAGTATTTTTGGGGAGACTAATATCTAGCAAGTAGGCCTTCATAGGCCCTTTTGGCCAACCCCGTAGATAACGTCTAGGCATGCAGAGTACCAGGTACCTTAGTTCTACTTAGAATTTTGCCGAGACTAAGGAGTTCCAACCCTAGCAAGGGATCTTTTACATGCTACACATCGTAGTGACATGTGACCCACGGGTTTACATCACTTCCGAATTATGGCATTCTATAGAGGTTTTCATCCGCATTTTTTTATTTTTTAAAAACCTCACCGGGATCGGGGATCAAACTCTCGACCCTTAGACAAGTAGCCAGAATGCTTACCACTGATCTATAGAGCCCGGCTATTGAAAAAACAGAAAATTACATGTGTGGAGATTGTTCAGATTCATAATAATCTTTTTTGCATTTTTATTTAATGTAGTAAGTAAAGCTCGGGCACTTCATTCCGTGTAAGAACATGACCTGAAGCAAGTCAGAGTCGCAAGGTTGATATTACTCACTAAATCTACCAAATCATTGTTTTTGATATTACAAAAAAATATATAATCATTAAAAAAACTGTAGCAAGTGTTGCCTAGTATAAATAATTTACCACAAAATCCAGATAAATATCTGATCACGTAAGCGATAATAACTTTATTTGTGTAATCATACAGTCTACAGATAGAAGCTATTATAGCTCTTTATAATAAACATTTCACAACTAGAACAACAATAAGTAACTGAATGAATAATAAACATTTCACAACTACCTACAACAAAAGTAAATAAAGTAATAATAAACATTTCACAACTAGAACCAAAATAAATTAATGAATAATAAACATTTCACAACTAGAACATAACGTTTACAAATATGTGGACAACAAAAAAATGTTTTAGTTTCAGTTGCTATTTGGCGGTAACTAACTTTGTCCCAATGAAGTTAGTACACCTTCTGAAATATGAGGAATGAGCCCTAAATTTTTATCCGATGTCATATATACAGATGGAGGTAGAGCCACTGAACCTAAGATAAGATGATCCATTTGTTCTAGTTCCTTTGGACATACAGGTGTTATGAGGTACAGTTTCTTTGTTAACAAATCTATTCCACGAACTACACCTAAATAAAAGAAAAACTTATAATCAAATATTTTGGTTTGTATAAAATCTTACCCCATCCAAGGCAAACACAATACCCAGTTTCTAAACAACACAAGGTAACAAGGTTTCCATTTACCACAGCAGGAGGCACGATTTTGTCATTGCATAATAATGTTACATCCGACAAGTCAACTCTGTAAAAAAATTATTATAATTAAAACTAAGATCTGTAAATTCTCAATTAGAAAACTAATTGCTAGGATTCTTATGTTTTCTAAGGCTTCTCTTCTTTATTAAGCAAAATTGTTAAATAACATAAGTTTAAAGTTCAAATTCATATACTGTAAATCTAAACTTCTTACGGCTCATCCAAGTTTAGAAGGCATCCAGAAATTTCTTAAACTAATATGAGAAATTAGAAAATCTGCATAGAAATTGCCTTTGTATAGGGAGGGTAAATTTCGATGTTTTTATAGGATATCTCAATTTATAGAAGATTTATTGCTTAGAGAAATTTCACACATTTGCTGCCACAGCAGAATTTCAAAAAATTACGTACCAAATGCCTTAAACATTTGCTCTAGCTCTTTTCTTCTTCTCGTCATCATTGCTATGTCGTCTGCGTAGGCTACACATTGTTGTCTGTTGTTGTATATTACCCCATTTCTTTGGATCCCACTTTTTCTAATTATTATTTCTAGGGTCAAGTTGAATAGGGTTGTCAACAGAAGGTCACCCTGTCTCAATCCCCTCTTCAATTCAAATTCCCTGGACAAACTTCCTTCTGTTGTTACTTTGTTGGTAGTATTTTGTAGGGTCATTTTTATCAGCTTCACTAATTTTCCAGGCACTCTTAGTTTTTCCAAGGCTTCATATAATTTCTTTCTTAGAATGGAGTCATATGCTTTCTTGAAATCCATAAATAGCATATACAGACTTAGATTTTGTTCATATGTATTATGTAATATTTGCTTCATCACAAAAATCTAGTCTGTTGTTGATTGTCCTGTTCTGATTCCACCTTGACATTCGCCTAGTTTTTCTTCTAATTCCTAATTATTCTCCTAGGCTTTTGTTGTTTTTAAATATCCATATTACCACGACTATTTCTTCTTCTGATGGTTCGTCTACTCTGGTCAGTGTCGGCGAATCTTCATCTCCCTCTTCATCTTCGTTTTTTTGCACTTCCACTATTTCTTCTGCTAGTAGCTCTTCGTAGTACTGTGCCCATCTATTTAGTTTCCCTTCCCTCTCTCCAATTAATTGTCCTTCCTTGTCCTTCACATATTAAGTTGTCCTTGTGTAACTTTGGTGGTTTTTCTTTGCTTCCTGGTAGAAATTTCTTATCTCTTTGTTTACATAATAATCCTCTATTTTCCGTAGTTTCTTCTCCATATATTCCCTCTTCTTTTTCTGGCAGATTTTCTTTACTTTCCTTCTTGCTCTATCGTATGTACCTACTTCTGTTTTCTATAGTGTCACCTTTTTGCATCCTTATCCTTGCTTCGTTTCTCTGTTTTAGGGCATTTCCGCATTCGTTTCGTCGTCAAACCGCTCGGTTTCCTTTTTGTTCTTCTTTTTCCTCCCTAGACATTTTTCAACCTCTTTTATGATTTTCTCACATCTATCCCATTTTTCCTGAATGTTGTTTGATTGCGGGTTACTTTCGAATGCATTTGCTAAGCCTTATTTAAAATTTGTATTCCCTATTATGTTTTGTAATTCATTCCCCTTGCACTTCTTCCATTTTTTTGTATTTTTCTACGTTTCATTAGAGATTTGTTGTTTTAGCTTTGTTATTACTAGTGTATGGTCCGAATTTGTGTCTGCCCCTCTGTACCTTGTAACATCATTTACTGATCTCGCATGCTTTCTCTCAATTATACCATGTGGTCTATCTGGCCTTTTGCCCTGCCGTCCAGTGATGTCCATGTCACTTTGTGGATATTCTTGTGGTGAAAGGCAGTGCTCATGATCTTCATGTTCATTTCCATTGCAAATTGTACCAGCCTGTTCCCATTGTCATTGCTTACTAAATGTTTGCTTTTCTCTCCGTTACACACTTTATATAATTCTTCTCTTTCCTCTTGTGCATTTAGGTCTTCTATTAGTACTATAAATATAGTACTATCTTGGTATTATTTCTATTATTTGCCCCATCTTCACATAAACTTTGTCTTTAGTATCGCAATCCTTTACCTCGGTTGGGGCATGTACGTTTAGTATGCTTATTTTCATGTGCCTACCCTGCCTGTAACCTTCTGAAAGGCTATTACTGAATTCTTCATTGTTTTGCTTACTATGAAGCCCACTTCGTAGTAACTATCCTTCCCACTTTTATTAAAAATAGTAGTCATCCACTTTGAAAATTCCGGTATCCCTTAGCTTAATTTCCTGTACGGCCATTATATCCAGATTGTATTTTGTCATAATTGCTGTTAAATTTTTAATTGCTGCTGGTTCGTATACATTCCTGACATTCCACGTGCCTATCGTACTAATATTCATGCCTTTTTTCTTGTTTTCTACATTTGCAATCCTTGTCTGTGCCTGGGTCATCTTCGTGTCCACCTGCCTGCCTGGTGCTGTTAGTTTTTTTGCATGTCGGCTCTTATTAGGTTTCCTCCTCCCTCTTGTGCCCACTCGTATGTGATTTTGTCTACCTCCAGCCTGCGATATCCTACTGTTGTTTTCGTTCCCTTGATCGTTTCTTCTCGGGCTATATTTCTTCTTGCAAGCTGTACCTTTCTCTCTTCCATTGTAAGCAAACATTTATGATATGACTTAAAAAGGCTAATATAAATGGGACACACAACTTAATCATATCTATATTGATTCCGTCAGATCCAATAGCTTTAGTGTTTATTAAATTAATTACTTTTAAAATGTCAATTTCATCAACCGACGAAAATTTAAAGTTATATTGTAGTTCTGGATTCAAATCTTGATAAAACGGGGTTACATTATCAATTTGTATTTTTAGCTGATTTAATGAAATAATTATTAATTTGGGTGCAGTTGGACAGATGACTTGGAAGTCGCAGATCTTCCCAAATAACGTGCATGTTTTTGTTTTTGAACTGTGTTTCAAAGTAATTCTTTTTTTCTTGTCTGCACACTTGTGGTGTTAGATTGCGCAATTCTTTATAGTGGTGCCAAGCTTCTGCTGTTCTGTTAAATTTCAATTGTGACAAAGACTTATCTCGCTGTTTCATTAGCAGTTTTAAATTCTGAGTGATCCAAGACGCCAGAGGTTTTGATATACGCTTAGTAATTAAAGGAGCCTGAATTTCAAAAAGTTGTAAAATGTTATAAGTTAATAGTTGCACCTTTGAATTTACGTCTTACTAGTCATATATATTACTCCAAGGAATGAAATGTTCATAATCGACATTGCGGAGTGATCTGTAGGTTTTGTAGAAATGTGTCGGACGCGACACCTCTCAAGGGATTCTGCAGAACACTAGATCGTGGTCAGACAATGTTCTATCAATAGTTATTAGTCCGACATCTGTAAAACTTATTGTTTCTTTGACGAATATTAGATCGATTAAACTTAAGTGATGCGTAGAATCTTCAATAAATTGCTTTAACTCAAAATTTTCACTCATTGACATTAAATCGCAGGTTGCTTTATCTGTATTTAAGTAATCTATGTTAAAATCCCTTAACAAAACTATCTGATCATAAGAGATAGTTCCGATACGAATTCACCGTAATATTTTTTATGTGGGTTATAAACACCCCCTGCGACTAAAGATTTTTGCTTCAATTTTACATTTATCCGCAACTATTCTATTAAGTTATTTGTTTTTATTAAATTAAAATTGTAACAAGCCCTGATGTAGATACCAACACCACCGCCACATGTCAGCCTATCTGAACGCGCAAAATTGTAACCTGCTATCTTTACAATGTCAGTTGATAAATAAGGTTTTATCCACGTTTCTGAAAAAGAAATAATATCGAAATCGAAGGAAAGAATTAAATCTCTAAATTCAACTATTTTAGCAGGTAAAGATCGGATGTTTAAATGAGCAAATTTAAGACTACTGTTGGACATGTTGCAATAATAATAATGAAATAAGAGAAAACTAATTTAAAAAAAAAATTTATTAAGTTCTATTGAATTAGAGAAAAATCAGCTTGCACTCAGCCCTGCAACTCAGTAGAACGTATATAAATACAAAAAAAATGTAGCATCATAGAATAGATAAAATTAATATTAATACTAATTAATATCACAGCTGAAGCGCTCAAATTCAAAAGTATCCAAGTACCATATTTGATTATGGTTTGCGGAAAGTTCGTTCTCCACATTTCGTTCCCCACATTTCGTTCCCCACATTTCGTACCCCACATTTCCTTCCCGGGATATTTTGTCTCCCTGCATCTCGTACCCGGAAACTTTGTTCCCGAGCGAGCTCAATTTGTCTCCTAGATTACAGGGTGTTGAAAAACGAGTGCAGCGATTGGAGTGCAGTTAGAAAAATGAAAGATATATTAATTAATTTACTTATTATAATAAACTTATAAGAACTATATACAGTATGTCCCCTACTTGAGTTTACAAGAGGGAATTAAGTTTTATTTTTAGTTTTACACAAAAATGTTATAGGAATTATAGTTCCTGCTTGGTTTGTAGAGAATTTTAAGAAAATTTTCACATTTCCAAAAACAAGTCGGCCTTGACAGTTAAGCAAAAACTATCTTCTTTTCAGGTAAACTACCCTATTTGTTCATGATACGGCAAAATATTACTAAGAAAAGTTGTTCAGAATGAGAAATAATGCCCTATACAAAATATCAAGAACATTCTTAGATTAAACCGTAATTTTTAATAAGTACAATTTATTTTGTTCTTATAAGTTTATTATAATAAATAAATTAATTAAAATATCTTTCATTTTCTAACTGCATTCCGATCGCTGCACTCGTTTTTCAACACCCTGTAATCTAGGAGACAAATTGAGCTCGGTCGGGAACGAAGTTTCCGGGTACGAGATGTGGGGAAACAAAATATCCCAAAAACAAAATGTGGGGTACAAAATGTGGGGAACGAATTGTGGGGAACACACTTTCCGTATCCCTTTGATTATACCGAGATAAATACGAAAAAAAATGCTCTACACTTAAAGGAAACATTTTGGCACTTAGACCCACCCGAACTCACACCCTTCAACCATTTCTAATGCATGGCAATATGTAAAATAATATAGTAATTCTATTTAGCCATAATATCCAGTCAAATAACAATTAAGTTTTACTAACTCAATGTAGCATTCAGAAAATTTATTAACAAAAATCAGTTTAGGATATAACAAAAGTAAACAATTTAGCAAAATTAATAGAAATTTAAACATTTTAGCAACTAATTCCGCCCTTGAGATTCTGAGAGTCTCTTCATTTCTTTTGCGTTACTTATATAGGACACAAAAGTTGTTAATCTTGACACAGATTTTATCATCAATCTTCCACACACTTGTTTTACCAAACTGCACGATAGCCGCGGGGGGTCCTGAGTATGACGGGACTCAGGACCCCCGCAGCCGTGGAGGTCTGCGGGTACCAAGTTACGCCGCTAATAGAAAGTAACACTCCTTTTATTTTAGTGAAATTGTGGATTGTCAATTTGATAGTTGCAAATTCTGCTGTTTTTTCTGACCTGGGCCCCATTTCATAAAACAACTTTGTAACTTTTCACTCTGCAAAAAGTTAAAAAGTAAAGTATCATCAAAATTATGTCAAGTGCAAAATTAAAAATTGCAAAGTTGCGTTATGAAATAGGGCCTAGATTTCAAGTTACATATCACTTTGAAAGAAATTACGTGTGCAACACGTATAGCACCATTTTTACACTCATTTGATTGGTTGACATACTCCGGCTTCACCGTCAAATGTCGAAACTTCAAACTCATGAAAATTAGTTATTTGTATAATAAGCATAGAAAGTAGAATTTGCTGCACCGAGTGATTATTTGCAACCCAACCATAGGAGGGGTTGCAAGAGCACGAGGTCAGCAAATAACCTTCTATGCGCATTATACAAATAACTATTTTCATGAGTTTGAAATTTTGACATATGATTTTTTCTATGAATTTAATTAAATAAGATTAAAAATTGTGTAACAGTGTACAGATTGTCTGCAGGTACTAGGTATACATGGTAACTAGATACAGACGCTAGTGCTGTCAGACAAACAAACCGTCTCTGTATCTAGTTACCGTGTGTACCTGGCACCTGCAAACAATCTGTTTGTTTGTTTGTTTTTTAATGAACAAGGTCTAGGCATGCAGAGTACCAGACACCTTAGACATCGACTGCTGTGGTCATATGGTCAAAGTCCTACTTAAAATTTTCACGAAACTAAAAAGTTCCAACCCTAGCAAGGGACCTTTTACATGCTACACATCATAGTAACATGGAATCCACGGCTTTACATCACTTCCGAATGATGGCATTCTGTAGAGGTTTTCATCTACATTTTTTTTATTTACAATCTGTATAATTTAGTACTTTAAAAATAATGCAAAACAAGTAACGCGCAATCTAGTTGCCATGAATAAGCATGTTTTGTCAGAAATTATTAACTGTCAGTTTGACAAAGTGTTTTAAGGGTGAACAGAGAGTGTTTTACTTTCTGTGCCTCAACCCCAAACAAAGCACAGAAAGTGTTTACAGCAGCATTTCCACACCAACGGTCCTTGCACATATGAAATGTAACATTTTCTACGCCTCCAAATGTTATGAAAAACCCTACTTTCTATAAGCAACTGTTTGATGTACAAATATAATTTTTTTTATAGCGGTGATGTAAGTCATCTTTTTTAACAAAAAATCGTAAAGTAAGTAACACTTTGTTTAACTATTTTATTAAAACTGTAAATTTCCGTTTTGATAGTTTCAATTCTGAAGTTCTTTTTTGACTACGATGCCTTGATGTCAATTTGACATATTTCTCCTGATCATTTTCCCATTGTCGTACTCTGGAAAAAACAAATACATCAAATTGACATCAAGGCACCTTATTTTTGACCAAATTTTGAGTGACAAGATATCACCAAGTACCTTATTATTATAATACTGCCAACTCCCTCTTACAGATTTTGGTGAAAGTGCCACTATGTCATCTAAAGGTTCGAGGTGTACACTACACCAAAATGTACATGTTTAAACGCAAAAAAGAACAACTATTTTTTGAAAAAACAAATTAATTAATCATAATTTCACAGGAAAATGGTTCCAAGCCACTTTAAAATTGATTAAAACAATACTTTTATATTATTGAACCATTAGAGATGTACGTTGCTACATGAAAAGTTCATGAAACTTCACAAAAATGTGAAACTTTTCACACCAAAATTGAAAAGTTAATAATTGAAATAAATCGTAATTACAAGCTTTACAAATAGTATATTAGTATTAACAGCAACTTATAATATAAATAAATAATGTGAAACATTACTTTATTTATCATTGGTATCACTGTTTTTAGTGACATCAGCATTATCATGTGAGTTTTCTGCATAGGGCATATTAATATCATCCTACTCTTTGAAACTACTATCTCTATTGGTCTCCATGTCTCCTTCCAAATTTAAAGTGCCTTCTGTCTGTTTCTCATTCTTTGCTGTCTTTACTAATACCCACTGTTGAAAGTTTGTGTCTCATATTTTTATCCATTTTAGGGAGGATACTTTGATTGGGGACAGAACTTAACAATTTCATGTTTTCTGAAGCATAGCATAATTTGGCAGCTCTATCATTAGTTAACTTTTTATTTGCACTCTGTATACTGGAAAAGTTGCTGAAAGATCGTTCGCATGCAGCTGATGTAGCAGGTGCGTCTAATATTTTCATGGCCATATTATGGCCATTGGGGCCATATTAGAGGTGGATGTTAAACAAAGTGATTTCCACGAACCTAAGGCAGAAATTTTACTCATACAATCCTACAAACACTATTTCTTGAAGATGCCTTCTTTGAAGCTGTATTGTGCCGATTCTGCCATCTTTGTCAATATCAGGGGAATAGAAACCAACAATAGTGACCATAAATTCAATAGCTTGTATGTCTTCTCCAGGTTTTAAAGACCTTCCAAAAGTCTTAAGATCGAGTAAGTTGGCAGCTAAATGTATAGATCGTAAACAAAATTCACGTATATTCTCCAAAAATTACTTGATTTTTTTCTCTTCACATTTTAATTCTTTTCTTTTTTAGTAAAATTTATAATAATTTTTTGCAGTAATTTCTTTCTTCTGTATCACTCATAATAATTCTGACTGTTGTAAGTAAAACATACAGATAATAAAAACAAAACACCAGTCAACTAAATCTAAACGATTTAAAAACAAATTGCTTTCTTTAATTCTTTATCAAGGATATCTTTGAAATGAATAATTTTAGAACATGTGTTTATTAGAGTTTTTCTCTAATTTTTTTCATGCAGAATAACGCCCTTATATTTGTTCTATGCAATTTTGAAACACTCTATATACACTACAAATGTTTGTTTTTCACTGCAGTAAAATATCCACCAACAAAATTTCACATAACAACCTATTAAAACACAGTAAATCATTTACTTTGTTAAATATTTTGCTCACTAAATGAAAGTGCATATAGATGCCACTAGAAATATAGTTTTCAATAAAAGTTGAAAAGTTTCAACATGACTTGCAACTTTTCAGTAAAATGAAAAGTTTCTGAAACTTTTCACGCTCACAACTCTATGAATCATGAATGCTAAAATAACACAAAAATAACCTAACCTCACACGAAGCAAAGCTAAAACCAAAGCAAATAACTTCCGTCAAACTTATAGATGCAAGAGGGAGGAAAGGGGTGAGAAAGGGTACTTCAGTTATACCTCAAGCCGTTGTGGCGTTTTTTGCCAATTTTCGCTTTGAGTTGCCAGTATTATAATAGTAAGGTATTTGATGTCACTATACAAAAAAATTACGTGACAACTAGTATGAAAGCATTTTTTTCACCCCTGCATCAACCTTCACACTTATGACAAAAAGAATTACTTTCATTACTTGTACAAATTAACTATAAACACTGGGAGAATTGGAAAGTTAATAGAAGTCTTAACGCAATTTGATTTATCAAATCTATTTTAATTGTTTTAATATATTTTGATATATTTCTGTGCAATAAAATATTAACTTCATAGTCTTTTTTATATACTAACATTGCTGTAACTTAACGTCTGACATGCCTCAATTCAACATTCAAAGATAGATATATCAATTTATTTTAATCGGAGGTAATTGATTGTTCATGTAAATATTTGAGTGGTACGGGAAAGAAAAAGTTTGAGAACCTTTGCTGTAGATGGTTCATACTATACAAAATATCAATAAATTCAAATTCTAACTGCAAAATGTCAATGTTTTATTATAAATAAGTAATGTAGTAGAATGATCCAACCCTTACGCATTTCACATCCAAATTCCAAATAAATTCATGTCATATCATTTAGATTCTTTTACACAGTTTGCATTTCAATATAGAAATATGAAATTTTGGATAATGCCTTTTTCAATCGATACATATTAATAATAATAGCAACAAACATACTTACTCAAGCACTGGCACTTCCTTTTCAGTTAATGATGACACACCTTCAGGGAGTATTTTACCAAGGTAGGATAAAACGCACATTTCTCGAATTTGTTGTCGTTGTGAACCCCAACCTTCCTTTGTCATAGACGATACAGTGATAATATCAAAATGTGGTATAGATTCTGTTTCAGGCACTAATGTTCTTGAAGTATCCAGAATTAGTTCGTATGTGAGTTGTTTCCCGAAGTTTCGACCATGAGCACTGCTATTAATCTGTATTATTCTTGTTGGTTGCGCATAAGCAACAACTGCTGAAAATATCTCCAAACCATATACTTCAGTAAAGCCCATATAATTTATTAAGGTGGGCATATTTTTAAAATTGCTGCATGAAAGAATAAGTTGCTTCACACTGCTTAAGTAACGGTTTAGTTGATGAAGTACATCAACATTGGGCACAAAGAAGCACCTGCAAAAAGAGAACAACTTATTAAGTTTAACAAATTATAACTGAATTTGTTTTCGCTATTTATAAAATATGAAAGTTGTAAAATAAGACTGTTTCACAATATATTTTAAGAGGTTAAATAGAAACAAATGAGCAATGGAAAATCTTTCCTCGATTTCTTACAATCTCTAAATTTAAACCACAAATGGTTTTCTTTTTCGAGTTTGACACACAATTGTTTGGCGATGCATCACATTCTCACCTCTATGGTCAACATTTAAGATAGTTAAATTGTACGAGTACAGTAGTAGATAAATTACAATTCCTCAACTTTGATTAAAAGTTGGGATACTTTTTTAAAGTTGCGTGAAAGTTACAAAATCCTGTATATTAAAAAAAACAACAGCAATTTTTAATCTGCTCTAAAAAGCTTTTCCTTTTGTGAAAACACGATATCAATTTCTCAAAACAGTTTGGCCACTACAACCTTCTGAAATCAGTCACTTTTTGCAATTAGCGCCCTCTATGAGAAAAACGGCTGAAAATGGCCCCATATAATTTGATATTAATTTATACAGCTCTGAAGTGGCTTTCAAGAATGTCATAATATACGGGGTATTCCATTAAAAAAAGTTTAGTGCAACATTATGTATGTATATACCTTGTACCGTGTATAAATACAAATCATTTTAAAATGTCCACATGGGATGTACCTACTGTGCGAAGCCATCTTCAATCCACACACCGATGACACACCCTATATATTGCAAAGAAGGGCTTTTATTAAGAGGAACAAAAGAACAAAATACGATTGGTCAAATATTTCGTTTTTACACTAAATAAAAAAACCAATAGACAGGATGGGTATGCCATTCTATCATGTAGAAAGCAGAAAAATTTAGAAAAAACAGAAGCTAAAGGACTGAAAGATAAAATCAATACTAGAAAGAAGTTTAAGGACAACGGAAACACAGCAGTAGCAGAATCGATTAAGAAAGGAGAAAAATTGATAAAGTGAGTGTGCGAAACAGAGAGTAGCCAGCAATAATATTAGCGATATTTAAATAGGAAGAAATAATGGACTCTGAAAATTATAGACATAATAAGCTACTGGATAATAATACCAAAGCACTTCCTAACAGACTAGCTAAAAAAATGGAGAAATATCCAGATGGCTATTATGGTGTTTTAGAGTAGGAAGGTCAGCGACTGACCTGATTATTACACTTAAGCAGATTCAAGCAACCCCTATGAACAACTTCTATGGCTGCATATATTTATTTAACTAGAACAAGGAAGGAGATTCAGCCAGTTTTTAGAAGACTTGAAAAAACGATTAAAAATCATTGACTGAAAATCACAAACAAAAAACCAAGTATTTGGAAATGGAAGAAGGCAAAGCTTTAATAGGGAAACAAATTAAAATTAGAATACAGAAAAATAAAGAGTATAACTTTAAAGTGGTTAAGAGCTTTTGTATCTGAGAATGTCCCTAACAATAATCTGGAGAATTAAAAATAAAAAAGAAGATTTTCAACGAAAGTAGAGGTGTGAGAATTGTGATAAGATTTCTGAAAGTAAAAACCTTATCAAGAGCAACAAAATCTAGCAAATCTAGCTAACAAGATCTAGAGACCCTGTCGTGTCGGAGAGACCAAATCAAGAAAATTATAAGCCAACCATTACAATTAAATTTCTGAGGAGCAGATGACAAACGGAGATGGACAACGTTGGTCTACCACTACAAGAACCCATACGATGATTCACTAAAAATAAAGATATGATGCAGCAAACTGTTGCTTATCTTACTGTCTAGTAGGGTGGCAATAGTTGGATTCTGAACAATAAAATATAAATAATAAAACTGGAAATACAGTATGTTCACGTTGTTTTTTAATGTTGGACATACTGTTCTACCTGACACAATTTTGTGTCACTGAAATGCCTGACATGCGAACATATTTACCGTGTTGCTGAATTTCCCGCGACCATACAAGACTTTAAAGTGAGATGGTATTGTTTGATCAAGTCTGCTAAAATGTTATTTGTCCGTAAATTACTGTCAAAGTAATACTTGCTTCAAAATGCCAAGAATTATTATCTTTGAAATTAAAGTAGCAATAAAAAAATGTTACATTTAATACAGAAAAGATTTGCCAAATTTCAGTCGTCATGATATTTGTATTCCACTGCAGAACAAATCAAGTTCTTTTTGTTTATAAATTGAATCGTAGGTGAGTACAAGACAAATAGCACAGATAGTGCAGGAAAAAATGGAAAATTTAAGCACATCATCCTCTGGCAAATAAGACAAAACCCACATTTTTAGAAATCACATCTTTAGAAAAGACTTGCAACGACTTATTTGGCAATATAATTCAAAAAATGAATTTTTTACATTAGATGATCTTTTAACTAATTCGCTAGAAAATTTAGAGTTTAAAGGGGAGAGAACAACTTTATACAAAATTTTAAATCAATGGGATACAAGTACAAAATGGTAAATGGTCGCACAACCTTGTGTGAACAGACACACGTCGTTGCAGCTAAAATTACATTTCTAAGAAAATTTTTACAGTTTCAAAATTCTAGTGACTATTCAACTCACCTCCTTCATGTTAACCAATTAGCGTGAACTATAAAGACAATTTTCACTAGTGAAAATAATAGACAATTTTCACTAGTGGTATAGTGAATATTTTATGACAATTTTTACTAGTGAAAATAATCGACAACTTTCAGTGGTATAGTGAATATTTTACACAAATGTGATTTTTATTAGAAAAAGTAAATATTAGTGTTCTGTTACTATAGAAATTACGCAGTTTGTTGCTAAATTTACTGAAAACTAGTTTGAAAAAGTAGTTTGGTTCATTGAATAGTCTCTCGAATACCATTCTTAGTCAAAGTTAAGTAGAATATTTTTGCGGTGGTATCACTATTCATGTCCATTGCGCTTAGGATTAGGACTTGTGCCAGCGCACTCGTCCTAATCGAACCTAAGCGCAATAGACATTTGTGATACGGGGTCAAATCATATTGGCCAACGATCATATCGGCCACTTTTATTTTTGTTCATATCGGCCAACGAGATCATATCGGCCAACTCTGGTGGAATATCTAAGAAAGAGGAGAAATCATATCCGCCAACGTGCATATCGGTCAACGATCACATCGTCCAATTATGAAGGTTCACATCGGCCAACTTGTTCATATTGGCCATTTTAATTTTTGTTCATATCGGTCAATTGGATCATATTGGCCAATGCAGGCGGTAACCGTAAGGAATACCGATACTAACCGAAGAGCAACTTCTACCGCTACGGTAACATAAACCGAACGCCAGCGCCGGACGCGCAATGTCTTATTTCTTATTATGCTTGTTCAGAACGCCCACCTATTCGATCGGGTGGCGGAATAAAAAGCCGTGGAAAAAAAAATCCGGAAAAAAGCCGGCAAAAAAGCTGAAGGAAAAAAAGCTGATGGTATAAATATTTAAAATATTTCATACGTAAATACTTCAAGCAATTAATTCCTTGTTTGTGTGTATTTTATTGGTAGAATTTATAAAATACTAGCTGACCCGGCAAACGTTGTTTTGGATTATGACAAAATGAGGAAAACCCTTCAAACCATTATGCACAGAATCATAAAAGTATGACTGCAAATAGAAGGTCGTACGGTGTATAGAAAAACACACTTTCAAAATTTTCCAATTTTCCGGCTTTCCCTTTGGATTTTTCCGAATTTTCGTTTTTGTTAAACCACCTTAGAAGTAAGATGAACAAAACAAAAAAAAACATCTAAATCGGTCAAGTCGTTCTCGAGTTTTTGCGTTACTAACACACGGCGATTGATTTTTATATATACAGATTTTCGCTACCCTTTCCATATTCTTCAGAAAAACTTCCAAGCCGGTAGAACAGTTTAAATTTTTCAAAAAAATATTTAGCAAATTAGCAGTACCTGAACTTATAACAAACTTTCCGTAATTTTATAGCCAAAAATATTCACCAAAACTTCAATAAAATTTTGAACACTTAAATTCGATGTTAATTCGAATATCTTCATCTATCATGTGTAATTTTCCGTTCTTCGTGCTCATATTTATTTGTTATTAGGGATATGCCGTCATCGATATTTGAGATTGCAGTCCAAATGTTTCTGCTGAATAGCTATTTGCAAATTGTCCTTGAATATAGTCAAATTTCATAATATAGCTCGTGTGTTCGTCATAAATGGGATGTTATTTTAATTATATTTGCTTGAATTGATGGAATAGTCTGTTAGTAGTTTTGAAGGAAGCACTTGCTTGCTTATCTGATGGGAATATGCTGACTGGCAGCCCTTATCAGCACAGAAGTGTTATCTGGTTAATACTTTCTGCAAGAAGTGATTTTCCTCGTAAAGTGGATTAAATGAAACGTTGTACTTGCTTAGTTTAAGAAATGTCATAGTATGGACTTAATTTGAGTCATTTGCCGTTATTATAACAACGAAATATACGAAAAATGAAAACTGGGATCCAAGTTCATTATTAGCGATTTTAATTAGAGCAGTTTCTTTAATAAAGTATAAGGAAAAGGTTCTTCCATTTATAGCCTATTTAAATTTTGATCTTTGGTTGAATTATAAACTCGCTAGATAAAAATCAAATGTTTAATTAATGTTTTAAGCGATCACAATTATTTTTACTATTGTAATTGCACAAAACTCTAAATCGTTTTGTGTAGAAGGTTTTCAACAATCCAATCGAACAAAATCGGACAAAATAAACCCGGATCAAAACCCCAACATATTATGTTTACAGGGTATTCAATTTTCGATTCGATAAAATGGAAATCTTCGTTATTATTAAAGGACAATGATTTGCACATTATGTGGTCAACCTTTCGAAGGCAACACAACACAAGCAGAGTCTTTGCTATCCGGGCTACAATCGGAAAATGACAAATCCAACATTTCTACTCGACATCACAGTTCATTGGTTTGTCAAAATATTAAAACAATGTACGGATCCTTGTTTTCAAATATCATATCTTTTTACCTTTTCAAATATACAGTGTGTCTCGTAGAGTATCAGATATATGAAAATTAACATTAAAAAATTATAAAGGGATCAACTATTGCTATGTACGCATTGAGGTAAGGGACTAATCAGAAATGAAAACAATTTAACATGAATTTGCAACGTTTAGCCGTTTTTTTTTGTTCGAAGAGTTTTTTTAAGGAGATTTTATGTACAGAAGTTTTTTGTTCCGGGTTTTTTTTGTCCGGAGGTTCTTAGTCGGAAGGTTTTAGTCCGGGGGGTTTTGTCCGGGGTTCTTTCGTCCTATATTCAATAATACAGCTTTTTTTTAACACAACAATATGCTAAAGCAGAACTTAAAATGTCAATTGTTGTAAATGTCATTTTGCAATTTCAATTTCGTTTTCCTGGGGTTTCCAAGGAAATTTACTTCTGGGAGCATTTTTCCTTGGGGTGCTTTTCCGAGACGTTTCTTCGGGGAGATTTTTTCGGGACTTTTTTTCGGGGAGATTTTCCGGCGGCTACTTTTCCATTCACGTCGTAACAACTAGCCCAGCAATTAAAAATTTATTGGAATTTTGTTGTTGGATATTTTATTAAATTATAGACTACAAAACATTAATAAAAAATAAAATTGCAATTACTGTATACAATTGTAGTTGCTTGTTAAGAATCTGTACTATTTACATAACTTATAGAAGAAGAAATTGTATTTTGGTGTCAAACAATTACTGCGAATTTACTTATTTATAAAAAACTTGCTAAATAAATGCTGCAAATACGTTGAAAATTTGTGTCAACATTCAACACATTTGAATTGTTAATCAAATCGCTATCTGCAGAATAGAAGCAGCTTCTTGTATATTAGTTTGTTTAACATAAATTTAAAAAATTGAATGTCAAGAGTGTAATTTGAGTGTTAAAACAGAAATTTACAGTTTCCAGGTCTTGGGAACAGAGAAAAATTGAACATTTATTAACTTTATAGGTTCTATAATAACATCACTACTGGGATTATACATATATTAAAGAAATTCCAGGAATCGTAAATCATTAACCTTGTGGGCTTCATCAGTTCGTTTTAGAAAAGTCATTAGACAGGATTAAAATTACATGGAGATTCTGCCTCAAGCTTAAAAATATAGTTACGACTGATGGGTCAAACAACACAATTCAAATTATTTTTATGCTGAATCGGGAAAATGTACATTTTTTTATGGAACTGCAGAACAAGTTCGACTTACTAAAAAATATAAAATTGCCACGAATTTAAGATTATTCAAGTTACTGAAATACTAATGTGGAACTGTAAAGTGAATATGATCCTTGTTGAAAATTCTCGCACAAATTTCTGATAATTGTTGATAATCTTTCAGGGTTTGTCAGCACAGCACATTTACAATTTTAATTTATAGTAATCGCCGTTACATCGCTGCATGTAATGAATTTGAAATTAGAAAAACACACTCCCGAAAAAAAATCCCCGGAAAAATGCCCCAGAAAAAATGTCCTCAGAAAAAAGACAACGAAAAAATGCAACAAGAAAAAGCGCCCGTGGAAAAAGTTTCACAGTTCCAAAAGTAAGCTACAAAATGACATTAACGTAGATAAAACCGTTTTACGTACGCTTTACTTCGACATAGCTACAGGAAAATTAATGACCGATATATATAATAATAATAATGGTCTTTATTGCATAAAACTATATTTATATATAAATGTATTTAACACGATATCAGTACAAAATGTGCATTATCCACAAAACAAAGATTTTTTGATTTAAAAAAAGCCATTTTAGCTTCACCCCAAATATTCGAAATTGAGTTTTCAACAGATCTTCACGTTTTAGAGTCCTCTGAACCCAGAAAACATGTTTTTGTTCATTGGTCTGTCTGTCTGTCTGTCTGTGTGCCTGTGAACAAAATATCTCAAAAAACAAAAAAAGATATGGCGTTGAAACTTCATATGTAAATTTTGTGTACTATGTAGATAATACAACAACCGTTTGAAAAAAATTGCATAACCGAAAGTAAGTGTTTACTCTTGTGATTTTTCAGTTTTTTTTTATTTTTTCAAAAACGGTTGAAACGATTTTTTTCAAACGTTACATGTTTATTACATTTTTAATGTGTATTGATGTGAGATAAGTGATTTTCCAGTTGAATACTTCTAAAATGGGTTTCTTTTGTTTTTTTTCTATTTTTTTATTAACTCCTATTTTAAATAGCACACCCGGTATATTATTACATTTTTTAATTCAGATTAATATTTTTGAGAAAGTTTGTCTCTTGAACTAACGCTCTATTTTGTACCGTTTTTGTAGAATTTGTGATTTTTGAAAATTTTTGACAAATGCTTAAAAACTAAAAATCTAATTTTTGGCTAATTATAAGATCAATGTAAAAGAAATTGTGTGAGTGTATCACATCAGATTTTTTAGGTTAGATTTATTAATTTTTCATGTATACATTCATAGTTTCTGCTTGTTAAGTTTCTGAATAGAAAGCTTTTTTATTTGTCTGACATTATTTACTCAGCAGTCATAAATTGAAAATTCCATCAAAGCAAGTGACTCAAGATTGGAACTTCGTTTGCGACTATATAAATTTTTGTCGTGCGAATGTGGTAAAATTATTGCTAGAGAAAATGTACACTGCTGCGCTGGTCCTCTGCATTACAAAGATAGAGAGTACGAAGCTGTTTCCCAAAACGGTATAGAACCAAATATTTTAAACTCTGCTTTAAAAATTAATGTAAATGCAGAGGATTCAAAGCTAAGAAAAATTTTAGATCGTTATAAATACCAGAAGTACAATCAGACTTCCAAAGGAACCCCTTGGACGAGTTCAAAGTATTTTTTTTATAGGAGGAAAACGTATTATTCATATGAGATAGCAACAAGGCGGTTATTAACTTTAAATGGGAATGGTAACTAATTTACTTCAGCAGCATTTATTTAACAAAAGTACAGTTATTTTTCTAAAATGTAACACTCCAAACTATTTGTTTTTATTACATTTTATTCCATTTGTAAAAATAAACTCTTCAAAAGTTATAGATCATGAGATCATGCCATGGGAAAGCGAAAATCCTTTGAAAGTCCATCCACAGCTTATCGATCGTGAAATCAAGTGAAGGAGAAAAGAAAAATCCTTTGAAAGTCCATATAGAGCTTATCACACTCAAACAAGGAATTCAATTGCTTGAAGTATTTACGTATTAAATATGTATACCATCGGTTTTTTTGTTCACCGTTTTTTTATTCAGCCACCCGATCGAATAGGTGGGCGTTCTGAACAGGCATAATAAGAAATAAGACACCGCGCGTCCTGCGCCGGCGTTCGGTTTACGTTATCTTCGCGGTAGAAGTTGCTCTTCGGTTAGTATTGGTATTCCTTATGGTTACGCTTGCATTGGCCGATATGATCAAGTTGGCCGCTATGAATAAAAATAAAAATGGCCAATATGAACAAGTTGGCCGATGTGAACGCCCATAATTGGCCGATGTGATCGTTGGCTGATATGATTTCTCCCCTTTCTTAGATATTCCGCCAGCGTTGGCCTTGGCCAATATAAACAAAAATAAAAGTGGCCGATATGAACAAAATCTGATGTTGACCGATATGAACACCCAAAATTGGCCGATATGATCGTTGGCCGATCTGAAATGGACCCGTGATACCACAACAAAAATATTTGACATAACTTTGACTACTCATGGTATTATAAGTGAAAAATTTACATTTGTGTACTTGATGAAACTTGGATTTATCAAAATGCGTCGGCAATTCGACAAAAAATCATCAAAATTAAGGGATTCATCTAGTTTTTTCTGCTTTGGACAAGGCTTGTGTTATCTTAGATTAAAAATGTGTGAGGATTTTTTTATTGGAAACTATTAAAACTGACAATGCACTAAACATTGACGCTGTGTACAACCTCAAACTTAGAAAAACATAACCTAATTAAACAGAAAGCTTTACTGCCAACTTAAATGCCAAATTTCCATGGCCTCATATTATGCCAAAACAATGTGAACAGTGTATATGGGGGAGCGTAGCGATTGTTCTAATAGCAGTATTTTTACTACATAAACGAAGACTTTATGCATAGTACAGGGTGTCTCAGAAAGAAATTCACCTTTAAAAACGCCATAACTTCTTTATTTTTAACTTATTTACGTAGATAATTATAATAATTGAAAAAAGAATCTTTGCAAATTAAGTACGAAAAATTACATCGGTTAGATGTTGCCCCTGACGGCGTATGCACTCTTCCAAACACACCCTTACGTTTGCCATTATGAGTTGACAAAGTTCCACTGGCATTGATTTCTTCTCGAATATGGTCCTTAAGATGTTGTAAATTTCCACATGGATTATTATACAGTATACACCCGGCTCTTGAATAACCCCATTAAAAAAATCCAGCGGATTCAAGTCAGGACTTCTTGGAGGATAGTTAATGTTTCTTCTTTTAGAAATTATTCTTTCTGGAAAAAGCTATCTTATGGTTTCTTAAGTAACAGTTCCCATATGACTAGTGGCTTCATCCTGCTGGAACCAAGCTTTGTCATTGAATCTTATGAGTCCATGACTTTGAGAAGCAACAAACTAATGGAAAACGCAAGGGTAAGTTTGAAAGAGTACATACGCCATGAGGGGCAACATCTAACCGATGTAATTTTTCGTACTTAATTTGTAAACATTCTTTTTTCAATTGTTAGAATTACCTATGTAAATTAGTTAAAAATAAAGAAATTACAGCGTTTTTACAAGTGAATTTCTTTCTGAGACACCCTCTATATTAGGTACATAGCAAGAAGCAAAAGTGATATATCGTGAGAATGTATTTGAGAAACTAGGCGTAGCGTAGCGAAGGCGAGTGACTTAAAACATCAACGTACGACACTTTCGTGCGAGTTATGTACACTTGATTTAATTGAAATCGACTACACCCAAAAGATCAAGTAGCCACATTTTAATTTTTTTTTTCTAGCATATGCAAGGTTTTACTTAATATATCCACAAATCACTAAACTTATAAAGATATTTCAGCTAAATGGGAAGGCTCTGTTGTGGTTCAAGTCTATGCTGAAGATTTCACTTCCAGTCCACAGATGTTAGCAGCAGCGATTTTGTTCGCCTACACCTGCGCAATTTAAATGCTGTCACTTTTGACGGAACTCCTGCTGAGGTCTGCTAAATGTCATCACTAGTCTAAATAGTTAGTTACATTTTGGATGTAGCTTCTTTTGCATTTAAGAGTTCTTGCTGACTTTATTTTTGATTGTGTACTAAGGCATAGGTAAGATCCGTTAAATATAAAGAAAAGCTTGTGTTGTGGAGTACCTAATATACCATTCGCATAATGTAAATTGCTTTATATTTTTACTTATCTACTTGTTTCTAATTGTGTTTGAATTTATTTCCTAAAGACCAAGCTTTGCTGCCACAAGGTATTTATGGAGAAACTACATCACCTAATCAGCAGCGTAGAGCTACCAATCTTATGCAGACTCCACGGCGTAGGTATTCATAAAGCAAATGAATTACTGTTTTACTATATTCGTCAGCCCCAGATATGAAACCCAAGAAAACTATTAAATAATCGCATAATTTATCTTATAACATTTAACTTTCAAATTGTGACTATATGAATATATAACCAATATACCTACCTACATTAATAAAATTCTCAATATTCATATTTTTTAATGATTATGCAGGAATTATTTTATATCACAAGCAAATCCGTATCTTCATTGGGTACCGATTTTGAGATAGATCGTAACATTAAGTATAAGCAACAATTGTGTGCGTTGTTCTTTATAAATTTCAAAATTGCCACTCGTTGGTTTAACTGCACTTGACATTTTTATGACAGATGTAATTAATTTGACAATAAACAATAAAGTCCCATCAAATATACAAGTTTACATTCAAAAATTAGGTGTAGTCGATTTCAATGAAACCAAGTGTCCCAGGACCACAAAGAAACACAGTTTGAAATTTAATGAATGTCAGTTTTATTGTTACTATTGACAATTCAGTAGAATGTCAGTAATTTCTAGGTTAAAATGACACATTTTTAGAAGTTCTTAGGTTAAAATTACATATTTAGCCCGCTGTATAACTGTAATTGTACGTTATTTTCATAACAAACATGATAACATGATAACGACCGGATAAATGATATCGTCATCTTTCGCGACTACCTGACTGTATGGAAACTGCCATTTTTGTAAGTGGGCGCGGGAAAAATTCATAAGAACAAAAAGAAAAATTAAATATGGATCAGCAAAAAATTAAATACAGGTAACATCATTAGATGTGAAAAAATAAATCAATGCAAAACTTAGGAATGCAAAGGACAATTTCTCTTCTTAACCTTACATTTTTGTTGAATAAAAATGTTAATAATAATAACAAAAACCACTACAGCTGTTCAAAGTGATTTTCTTCATTTTACTTCGTGTTCATTATAAAACATTCTGTCAAAGTTAAGTGATTCTGTCAAAATTGTATAGGTTATATTATTAAGGACTTTTACTGATCACTGCCCACATAAATTAAATTTTAAAAAAATCCACAGCTTTCTAGAGGATAAAAGTTTTTCATCATACAGTATAAAGCTAAGCAGAGACAAAGTAGTGAGAATGCAGCATGTTAGATGGTTAAAGCATGCAAATCAACTTGGAAGTAAAAGAAAAAGAGGGTCAAAAATAAAACATAAAAACATCGATTAAGGATTTGGAAGCGTTGGTTATTTGTAACTGGAAACAAAGGCTGGAGATAAAGTTTGAGCAAAATAAGAGGCCATATTCCTTTCCAATGATTAAAAAAAACACTTTTAACTATAATGGGTTTGTTTTACATATTAAGATTTATATAAAACCCTATTCTCTTTGTTTACTTTAAATAAATATATAACAATGTTGTGATTCTACAGAGCAATAAAAAATGAAATTGATTACAGAAGCCCATGAAAAATATGACCACTATTTACAATGCACTTTATAAAACCACATTTGAATTATAATTAACTGTATTATTAGTTCATGTGACTTTAACACAGTCTAACAAGCTACACAAATATGCAAAAATATATAATTAAAGCCAAATTTATAGATTAAATTGATTGGTAACATTAAAATAGCATGTGGATATTAAACATTTTATTGAAAACTTCAATTTTTTTTAAATTGTGAATTGTATGTCAACAAAAAGCATGCTACAGATTAGGTAAGTTTTATTGTTTTAATGACTCCAGCGATCAAGTTTCTCTCTGTACTTATATATAAACCGGAAGTGAGAATATAAGATAATACATTTTGTAAACTTTACCTATGTGGTTTCCTCAAATGGGTATAACTGGGTCCGAAAACAGGTTCATCTATAATAGTCGCAGATATACAGCCTGGTAGGGTAAATTCAGGTTGACCAGGGTCCAAATCAATCACTAAAATTCTTTGATGGTTCATTAATAGTCCATTGATCATGTACCGCAGCATTGTACTTTTACCAACACCTTTACCACCACAGATTAACGTTTTTGAAGAAACATCAATTGATGTGACCTCTACATCCCATTCCCTATTAGGTTTTAAAACATCCCAACTACCAATTTCGCTCTGGAAAACACACTGAGGGTTTCCATTCTTGCATTTTGGATACAATTCTTGTGAAATATGATTTCTCATAAAAGCAATTTCAACTTTATTAATTTCATTGCACAATATCACAGTACTGTCTGTTTTCACACTTTCATATAGCTGTTTTACTGATTCAGAGTCCATTCCTAAATTATATAGTTTATCAGGAATACCATTTCGAACTACAGTTGACTGATTTCTATTATTTGTTGCAAAATACAAATATGAAGATCCTCTTGGAGAAAACACATCAACACTCTCATTAGAAGATGTTAAAGTGTAGCCCAATATTTCTATCTTGCCATATAGTACCTTAACTGCCATAAAGCCATGGAAATATAACTTAGAATTATTTTGCAATACAATTAATAATGCATTTTTTAAAAAGAAATAGCCTACTCGCTCAGTTTCTGCATTAATGTTGGGGGATTTTTTACTTGTGTCCAAAGCTACATCTGCAGGAACATCTTCAGATAAAACTGAAATTTTATCCACTTCGCTATACTGTTCTATTATCACACATTCCGCAGACTTTTGTGAATACTCAGAATCACTTTCATCAGACACCCACAAAAAATCTGTATCGGTTACAGTAGTTTCACATTTCTCTTTATCACAAATTAGTTTAGTGACATTCATATCTAAGTAATTGTCATTATTAACACATTTTTTACTTTTTGTAAGTTTATTTTCAGGTTTATTCTTTCCTGATACTTTGTCTTTACTTTTTGATAAAGATGGCTTATATGTATGCTTTACATCTCCACAAGTATTCTCTTTAAATTTTTTATTAGTTGGGTGATAAGATGTTGATTGCTGTTTTAAGGATTGTTTGGAATTTGTAAATGTTTCTGGAAAAGATACTGACTTTCGCTTGGAATACCCTTCTGGTGTTTCAGTAGCACTCTGATTTTTCTTATCACTTGTTCGACGAGTATTTGAAGGATTGGGGAACACCATATCAAAAACATATTCCTCCATACTTTCATTACTTTCATTATCATCTTCTCCTGTATTGAAAAGCTCTTGGTTTGGAATAGGTTTGCTGCTATGTTTAACCTCTTTAGTTATTTGGAATGGAGTTAATTTTTGTTTCACAGACTGTAGTTCTCGTGGTGACAGAGAATCTTTATATGTAGCACATTCCACTCCTTGAAAATTAGAAGATTGTTTGCTTTTCTTGGTGTCTGCTGCTGTATTAGACATTTCCAATATTCTTCTTTCATTTTCTTCTCCAGAATGCATGTCCAATTATTTATCTAAAACAATAATATATATTAACTACATCAAGTTTAATGAGAATCTTTGTAAAGGATGTTACAAACTGACAAAGCATAATTTCTACTGCGGAACATATAAGATACCTTAAGTAAATTATTAATGCAATTCATAGCTAATATTTTTCTCTAAAGAGTTATGAGTAGAGAACAAAATATCACAGCTCATTATTACCAAAATATGTGCGTATACTGTCCAATCTACAAAAAAGGCCCCAGCTTATAGCACTTTATTTAACAATTTTCGACCCAGTAAACTATATACAAGGTGCCCGTTTTTCGAGCATCAGCATGGAGATCTTGGTTATCTTAAGAGATATGATGTAGGTTATATTGGGGCAAAGTTGCGTATTTTTATAGATGTATGAGCACCGTATAACGGGGTTACTATGGCCCATTAGAAACACTTTTGAAACATTAAATGCAGATAATAAATTGTTAATAAGTAAAATTCTTGTTTTTGGATATTGCAATGACTTTTCCATTGAATTGTTAACCATTGCCGCCATGTTTGGGATGATACTGCAAACACTTTTTTATTAAAAAAAATTGAAAATTTGGGACAAAGTTACACTTGTATGGGGTTTCTTTGGCCCACCATTGCTCCTTGCCAATTAAAACAGTAGAAATTCGCAAACGGGACAAAATAGCCCCAGATTGTGTTTCATATAATAAGGAAATAATAAATTTTACATAGCAATAACAAATCACACTATGACACTAACCATTTACCAGAATTTTAGATCAGAAGAAAACACTTGTCGGCAAGAAAGTTTGCATGGGCAAAAATTAACCGCCAAAACCACTATTTGCATTTCATTAAATTTCCGTATGTGGGACAAGTAGATTTCCTTCTGCGCCATCTTAAAAGTTTCCTTACAGTGTCATCTAGTGACGAAAATTTTAACAATTGCTGACAACTATTTTCAAGGGTGCTGTAAATTTTGTACTGTTTTTTGCGTCATGGGTCAAAGTAACCCCCTAAGGGACAAAGTAACCCCGTTTTACCACTACAGGCCTTAAAGGCCTAGGGCTAGTTTTATTGTTTTTCTCCACTTAGTTGTGTTCTTGCCAACTGTCCTCCACTTTCTTATACCTAACACTTTAATGTCCTGTTCTATGGTTTCCAACCATCTCTTCCTTGGCCTTCCTCTTCGCCTAACACCCAGTAGGTAATCCACCTCTCAACACAAATTTAGTAATTCTATTACTCGATAACCGTTCCACATGACCTAACGAACGTAGTTGTTGCGCTTTCACTGTTTTTATTAAATTAGCTTCATTGTATAGACTGTATATTTCGGCATTTATTCTTCTTACCCACACTTCCCCAACTTTTTTCACACCGTAAATTTTTCTTGACAAGTATTCGCTACTTTAATTGCTTTGCTTTCTTTTGTTAGTCGAGCTTGTATCTGCTTATTGTTGCTGTTGTCTTTCGTTATCAATACTCCTAAATACGTAAAGCTAACTACTTGTTCAAACTGAAATTCCCTTCTATTCTGCATTCTTATTCTAAGATCCTTCATCTCTTCATCAGTTCCTGAACTTAATAATCATAAACTTTGATTTTTGTTCGTTTATTATTAAACCCATTGTTCTTGCTGCATCTCCTAAGTCCTTTACTAATTTCTTGAGGTCTTTTTCGGTTTTAGCAATATTATCGTTAAATCATCTGCATAGGCCAAGATTTGGTGTGTATTACTGCAGATTGTCCTTTGCCTGTTTAATCCACTCTTTCTTACTACTTTCTCCAGTGCTAGATTAAAAAGAGTTGTTGAAAACTGATCACCTTGTCTCAACCCATTTTCTATTTTAAATTCTTCTGATAGGTCTCCATTAATTCTTACTCTGCATTGTGTTTTAGCCATCCTCATTCGAGTTAATCTTACGAGTTTATTTGAAATTCCAAACTCTTCCATAGCTTTATATTGTTGTTTTCTGATTATTGAATCGTACGCCTCTTTGAAATCAATAAAAATAGTGTACAACGTTACTTGATGTTTGTAGCAGTTGGTCTGAATCTACTTTAAGGTAAAGATTTCGTCTGCCACTGACCTGCCAGTTCTGAAACGGCATTGGTACTCACCAAGTACTCTTTCTGTATATGGCTTCAGTTTATTTCTTATACAATGGGCTAGTATTTTATAAACAGTATCTAATAATGTGATGGCTCGATAATTACTACATATTGTGTTGTCCCCTTTTTATATAATGGTATTATAATAGCCTTTGCCCATTCTTCTGGCATTTCTTCCTTTTTCCATATCTCCATTATTAGTTCGTAAGTATATTCTCCTTAGCAGTTTGTTTCCTCTATATTTAATTAATTCTGCCACTATGCTGTTTTCTCCTGCGCTTTTGTAGTTTTTAAGGCTTTTAATTGTTGCTTTGACTTCCGTTTCCGTTGGCGGTTGCACTTCTTCATCGTGCTCCGCGTGTGTTAGTTCTTCTGTTTGTTCTATTTCCTCTGTATTTTTGTTTAGGAGGTCTTCGAAAAAATCTTTCCATCTTTCAATTATTTTTGTTTCTTCTCCTATTAAATTACCTTCTTTATCCTTATAATAAGTTTGTCTATTCTGGAAACCTTTCTTTGCTTTTCTAAGTTCTTGGTAAAAATTCCTTATTTCTTTTTTCTTAAATTTTTATTCTACGTTGTTCATTTTATTTTTGTAGTAAGCCCTTTTCTTCCTTCTGCACATGGATTTTGCTTCATTCCTCTGTAGTTTGTATTTCTCCCTGTTTACTTCTAAATTATTTTTTATCATTTCTTCACTTGCCTTTCCTCTTTTTTCTATTGCCTGCTTACATTCCATATAGTACCATTCTTTACTTTTGTTTATTTTTCTTTCTTGAACTGATTCTTCCCTTGCTTTCGTAAGTGCTAATTCTATTTGTATCCATTCTTTACTAACTTGTTCTGTTTGTTCTCTCCTCCTCAACTCTCTTACTACTTTCTCCATATAACTATTTTGTGTTCCTTCTTCTTGTAGTTTTTCATATTCATATATTTTTGCTTTGCATTTCATCCTATTCGTTTTATGTGGTGTTGGCCATCATACGTGCCACAACTAGATAATGGTCACTGTCCATGTATGCTCCACTGTAACTTCGAATATGTTTAATGATTTTTGCGTCTTCTTCTTCTATCAGCATATGATCGATCTGATTTGTTATCCTACCATCTGGCGTTGTCCACGTCCCTTTATTAATATCTTTATGTTCAAATTGTGTACTTCTTATTACTAACTTTTTTTGTATTGCAAATTCTATTAATTGTTTCTCATTGTCATTGCTTTCTTTATGTTTACTATATTTTCCTATAGTTGGTGCATATATAATTTCTTGTCCGATTTTTGCATTGTAATTCCCCAAGATCATTTTGACGTCGTACCTTAGTATTTTTTGAAACTCTCTGTCCACTAACTCGCAATACTCTTCTTCTTTATCCTCCTTCTTCTCCTTTGTGGGCGCGTGTATGTTCATTAAGCTTTTATTTCTATTATTACCTCTTATTCTAATAAGTACTACATAATCTTTCCAACACCGGTGCAAATCTAATAACTAAACTTTTTAACCTTTCCCCCACCACAAAACGTGTTCCTAACTTTCTATCAGCTCCACCGCTATTGAAAAATACATAATTTCCAATTTCTGTAATCGTATTTCCTTTTTGCTTTGTTTCCTGCAATGCAATAACGTCAATTTTACACTTCTCCATTTCTTGTATTAAAATTTTCAAAGCCGCTTCATCAGACGTTGTGCTTAATTGTTTTCTTTCCTTCACTTGACAAGTTTGTCTTGTTCCTTTCTATTATCCTTTACTATAGTTTTTGCTATTCTGTATTGTTTTCTTTTTATGTATATTTCCTAATTTCCAGTCCGTTATCGTCGCCAGTTCCGTCTCCTTTTTATTTCCGTCCTGTATTCATTTCATTAGTTTCTTGGCTTCTTAACCTGCTCCTCGCATTGTTTAATCTTTTCTTCTTTCCTATCCCATTTATACAATTTTCCATTTATCCATATCTTTTGGTGCCCAATCTTCACTTTATTGCTCTTTTGTTCCTCTTCCTTTGCCATCTCTTTAATCTCTTTCTTTCGTGCACTGTCAAATCACTATTTATATAAATTTTCTCATTTTTCAGTTTTTAAAAATCTTTTGCTTATCCTCCTAACTCTTTACCGTTACTACACATTTATCTTTGTTTATTATACAGGGTGTTCCATTAATATACCGAAAAATTTTTTGGGGTGGTAGGGGTCATCAAAGCAAACATTTTTTGCGTGGTCCAAAAACGCTTCATTTTCGAGATACAGGGAGTTAAAATTTGTAAAAAAAATGGTAAAATTTTTTTTCCTCAAAAACGAAGCAAGATACGCAAAACCCTCAAGTGAAAAAAAAGTTGTGTTTTTAGTTGCTTCATCTTAAGCAAGTTTAAAAAAAAAAAAAACTACTGAGTGTTATTTTTTTATGCAAAAACACTAACATGTTGCCCCTTGAGCAGGCCTCTGAAATTACTGTATCAACTGTAATAGTTCCAAAAGATGCCGCATAAAGTTGCCAACAAACTGAAAATTTCATTAAAATCGGCTGAAGCGTTTGAGACATCGCCCCAACTCGCCCAGCACCAGAGTTCCCTCTGGCTGGTCTTTGCAACCACGACGCGTCCGCGGCCGTGCGCATCCGAGTTGACAAGGGCAGTTCTCAACCGTGACCACGGCGAAGATAATCTCTGAAACTTCTTTGTGGCGTACCTACCAACCTACCTAATAAAGATAATAAGCTCTTTCCTAAACAATAGAACATTCAGGATAAGAATTCAAGCAACCTTTTCCAGCACTAAGTCTATCAAAGCTGGAGTACCCCAAGGAAGCCTACTGGGACCAACCCTGTTCAACATATATGTCCATGACCTTCCCACTGTAGTTAACACAATCCCGGCCATGTATGCTGATGATACGGCCATAATAGCCCAGAGTGATTCACCCCAAAACGCCATAGAACAACTACAAAGCGCTGTAAACGTTACGAACAAATGGTTTCATAAATGGCGAATCAAAATTAATCCACAAAAATGCCAAGCAAAAATGTTCACCTTGAAACGTCATACTATACTGCCAGTAATAAGAGTAAATAACAGTGACATATGTTGGAACCCTAAAGACTCGGCAGTAAAATATCTGGGAGTTTATTTGGATTCGAGGCTAAGCTGGGGATTTCATATAAATAAAAAGCTCAACGAGTGCCACACCAGACTAGCGATCCTTTATCCACTAATTAATCGACAATCTTTCTCTTCGAGCTGAATGTGCTGTTCTACTTTATAAAACGATACTCCGACCAATTTTAACGTATGCATGCCCTGTATGGTCCAATACATCTAAGACTTCACTCAAGAAACCTTCAGACTATGCAAAATAAAGTGTTAAGACTCGCAATCAAGTGCCCGTGGTTCGTGCGTAATTCACAAAATACACAACGAACTACAGATCCCATCAATAACTGACTTTATCAAGAAGCTCACCACAAAGTTTTTCCAAGACATAAATCTCTGTGACAGTGCTACAAAACTAAATCTTGGCCTAAAAGGGATACATACACGTTTGAAACGTAAGCTTCCACAAGACTTAATCTAGAGTTAAAAATAATAAATACGAATTATATAGTGTAACACATATACTAAGACTGAGGTGTGAATAAATCACATAACCTCCGCCTCTACTCCTATGTTATTTAATTATAGGTACTTAATGTAACAAAGCCGTGTATTGTATTTTGTATACAGAGCCAGCTAATAAACATTAAAAAAAAAAAAAAGAATTTTTTGGCAGTAACTTTTAACAAAAACTCTAACTTACGTTATACCAAAATAAATAAAATCAGACAGTTGTCTAAATGAGGAAGTTGTTTAGAAAATGTAATTGGTTAAAAGAACTGTAAAGGAACATTTACAGGATTTTTGTAACAGTAATTCATTAACAGGGTTAGATTAGAGTTTCTTGAAGCCATTTAAATAGATATTAATTAGAATTGAAAAATATTTCTCCTAAAAAGCGCCTTGCACAGAAAACGTAAAAATTATGCAAACATACTAATTTACGGTAAATAATAAAAAATCTAAAGAAGTAATTAACATTTTATATTATATTCACCAATTATAATTCTTTAAAGTATTCACATAAAAAAATTTGAACTTTAATATTAAGTCTTTGTATGTGAAATTTTGAAAAATATTTTAAAAATTTTAAAATTAATTTTTAGCTAAAGTTAAAAAAAATTTGGATTTTCTGGCCTTGAGATTGTTTAGTTAGCTAAAAATAACACTAAAAAAATATCGTTAAAATATTACTTAATTTCCGAAAAATAGCACTTTTTCGATTTTGACAATTTCGGAAAACTCCATTTTCTAAACAAGTAAAAATCACTCGGTATATATGATAGGGGCTAAATAAGTTTTTAAACAAGCACAAATTATTGACGTAAAAATAAATAAAATAAATGTTTTTCCCATATTATGCCGACTTTTAGGCGGACACTATATACAGTGTGTCCCCGGATAGGTGAAACGACTCTTGTGAAAGGTAAAAAATTTTCGATTTAAATTTTCTTTTTTTGGGGTTCAGCCCTGCTTGGTTAAAGACGAATTTCTAACATAATTTCAGTTTTGAAAAATCAAGTATGCTTTAGAAATTTTCAAAAAACCTTTTTTTCTGTAGAGTAAAGTGCCTTTTATGTAAAAAAATACGACAGAAAGTTATTAAGAAAAGTTGTTTAGAATCAACATCTAGGCCCCTATACCAAATTTTAAAATCCTCGGCCAACTTTGATTTTTCACATTTACCTTCAAGGTTATTCCCAAATCAAAGCATTTGATTTTTAACAAAGTTTTATATTGGAAAAACAAATACTTTTAACAAAGTGGTTTAATTCATAATAAAAAAAACTCTTTGATTTGGGGATATAAACTTGAAAGAAAATGTGAGAAATCAAAGTTGGCGGAGGATTTTTAAATTTGGTATAAGGGCATAGATGTTTATTCTAAACAACTTTTTCTTAATAACTTTTTGTCGTATTAGTATCACATAAAGGGCACTTTACCTAAGAGAAAAATGGGTTTTTTGAAAATTTCCAAGGCATACTTGATTTTTCAAAACTGAAATTATGTTAGAAATTCGCCTTTAACCAAGCAGGGCTGAACCCCAAAAAATGCAAATTTAAATCAAAAATTTTTTACCTTTTACAAGAGTCGTTTCACCTAGTCGTTTCACCTATCCGGGGACACACTGTATACAGGGTGGTCCACTTTTTTGTAGCAGGACTTTAATAGTAGACAGAAAAACGTATTTCAAGGCAAAAACTTCATATAAACATAGACCTTGAAACTCTTCGTTTTAAAGATACAGGGCGTTCAAATTTTCGAAAAAATATCATTTTCTTTTCACAGTATTACAACCAGGTGAGATAATTAAACAAAATATGGTGTGCAGCTCTATCCTAAATGGTACTACATTATGTGACAATATCAAGGCCCTCGATCGACCAGTGACGGAGATATAGGGTTTCGCGATCAATAAATTTAAAAATTCATTAGTACGACCCTGTTCAAAATCGAAATTGTTTCTTTCTTCAAAAAAAGCGTTTAATTCTCTACAAAAAATGTCTCTTCGCATTTCTCCATATCTCCTACGGTTGCGTAGCAATTTTTTTAATAGTTTGGTCAAATTCATGTTTTTTATTCAAAACAAACTCGAACTAGTTTTGGGGTAGAATATTCTAATTAAATAAGTTACATTCTTTATTACTTATTACTGGACATTGAAAATAAAGTTCTTTAACCCTTCAGTACCCGTTTACGATCTGTGAGACCGAACAAACACATGATGCAGTATATTACTTAATGTGCTAGCGTTAGTTTACCGCCCATTTCACTACCTTCCTATATATTGCCATTGAAGATCCGTATGCAGTTTTGAGTTCGTGCGTGCAGTGGTTTAAAAGTTATTTATAATTTCGGTTTCAGAGACCGAAGCGGGTACCCGAGTTGTTTTTATTTTTACCTTTGGTATACGACCAATGGTGAGGAGAAGCAGGTATTTTCTGCATTTTTAGTAACACTGTTATACTAACACATTATTATAGCCATGGCAGATTTTATGAGAAAGAATACGGGCGACTAGAACAGACGATGCGAGATATAATAGCGGAGGGGGATATCGACAACGCGTTTTATGATGATGTGCCATCGTCTGACGAAGATAATTTATTGGAAACTAGGGAAATGAACAGTGACACTGAACAGGAAATATCTGATTATGAAGACGTTAGTGAACAAGAAACTAATGCCATAAGATATCTCATTATTTTTATGGGGGTGGCAGAGGGGTGTCGGACTGCGAGACCGGTGCGGGTACTGATGTCTTAGAATTTTTAACGGGTACTGGAGGGTTAATTTCTTCTTCCATTATCAGCATAAGTACGAAAAACGGCGAGCATTTCCTTATTTTGTAAAGAAAAATGAATATTCTACTCTAAAGCTAGTTCGTGTTTATTTTAATAAAAAACATGAATTTGACCAAACTATTGAAAATTGCTACGCAACCGTGGGAGATATGGAGAAATGTGAAGTGACACTTTTTGTAGAGAATTAAACGCTTTTTTTGAAGAAATAAACAATTTCGATTTTGAACAGGGTCGTACTAGTGAATTTTTAAATTTATTGATCGCGAAATCCCACATCTCCGCTACTGGTCGATCGAGGGCCTTGATATTGTCACAGAATGTAGTACCATTTAGGATTTAGGATACGTTTTTATTATATTTTTAATGTGTATTGATGTCAGATAGGTGATTTTCCAGTTGAATACCTCTAAAATGGGTTTCTTTTGTTTTTTCCTTTTTTTATTAACTCATATTTTAAATAGAACACCCAGTATATTATTACATTTTTGAAGTCAGCTTGAAATTTGTCGCTTCAACTAATGCTCTATTTTGTAAGGTTTCCGTAGAATTTGTAATTTTTGAAAATTTTTGACAAATACTTAAAAATTAAAAATAAAATTTTTGGCTAATTATAAGATCACTGTAAAAGAAAGTTGCGTGCGTTAGGGTGGAGCGAAAAGAGAGCTAAAATATCATTTTTCTGATATCGCTTCGCGTTAGTGAGAAATAGTTGCCTTTTATGGTTACTCAAATGTTTCCAAAAGCTGGACTTTGTACAATCACATCTTGAGGTGCCCCAAGGGGGTTGAAATATATATTTACATTTATTCAAAATATAAGAGCAGTTCTTTGCTTACCCCTATATATTTGTTAAAAAAGGGATAACCCAGAACTCACCACGTAGAGGTGGCTACCTTTAGAGTTCCACCTCCCCCCCCTTCCATCCCCTATACCCTACCCCAATGATAACATTTTTAAGGCCTACTTTACAGAATAATCACGTTTTGTTTCAAAATGTGGCATTTGATTTATTGACTCTATTCTGGACTTTATGAAACCATCCCTGCTATATTCTCCACACACTGTTATCGATGCTTCAGTTACCACTCTGACTCACCTCTCTACAACTTGTGTGTGACAAGGAAACTTTATAACTTCTAATACAGAAAGATCTTCAATAGCATTTTTTAAATCTTCTTCTGAAAGAATAGCTAGCATCGGTGGTTCTGTTAGTTTGTATGCCTGCCAATCTATAAGGCTCATAAAGCTGTCAGCTTGAAAATTTATAGGTGGTATTTTGAACTTGCATATTCCACCGTCCTTTTTCCAATGTTGGATTTTCAGGAGACGACGAAAACCCAGTTCTCTAATCGTTTTACTATCGTCTGTTACCATTGAAACTAAAATGTTTTCTGGATGTCCGTAAAAAGCGTTTCTTTGAATCACTGGATCAATTATTTTTAACGTGATCCTGAAAAACTCTTGACCATTTTATCATGTTTAATAAATGACGTGGACCATCTTCGCATGATGGTTTAAGTTTAGTTGTAAACCATATTGGTGCATAAACTTTTATTACAAATTCGGTTAAAGTTTGCAAATTATAGGATACACCTTTTGTTGAAACATCTAATCTTAAAATCCTGTTTGCTGCTGTTAGCCAGCGAGCATGCGAGACTTTGCCATATTCTCTTTGAGATAAACTTTCAGAACATATTCCAGATGACACAGTGTGACACATATCCCATAAATACTTTTGGTCCGTACTTAAAACTCCAGGCACAATATTAGGTAAGTTTTCACTTTCTATTATACAGAAGTTCTCTAGAGGCAACTGCTCATATTTTTCTAGCAATTTTTCAATAGGTCCAGAAAATCCATAAGGTCCAGTTGTGTGGCCGTCTAAATGCTGCAATAAATGTCTTAGTGGTAGCTCGTTAACGTGAAACAGGCAAATTAGCCATTGAAGAAGGCGAACAACAAGATTTTTGATCAATTTAATTACCCCATTTTTGGCTGCAGTGTTTACGACCATCACATCCGATAGCAACTAATTTAGAAAAATCAGTTTTTTCGTTTAAAAATGTCACAATCTGTTTTTTAATGTTTAACGCTGATCATGACGCTAATGATATGTTCCCCCTCTAAACTCCCCCACAAAAATCTCATCTTTCCGCCTCTCAAAGTACAAGCCATTTAAAACTTCTTTACTTGTGTATTGCAAATCACTTCGCTTTCGCTTTCTTGCACGTCGCACTTTACTTCGGTCTATGACTTTTGATGTGTCGTTAGAGGTGATAATTTTTAAAACTTCTAGTACAGCAGATGCAATAGCTACTGCAGATCTGTCTGCAACTCCTGTTCAATCGCATACTTTTGCTAAAATTGGAAAAGAAAACCTCATTTGTTGACCGTTTTCTCCTTGTTTTGATGTTGATAGTAACGGATTTGCACAATCATCATCACCAGTATCAGAAGATGAATTCGATGTAAACGTCACAGCTTGATGCGGTTCTGGTCCACATTTATCTGTGCCAGTTGCAACCGCAGCTGGCTTAGCTTGCTACATTCTAGAAAACTCCTTGGTCTTTCCCTCGTCTCTTTTATTTAAGATCTTACTTTTAGTAATGGTCATTTTCCTGGCCTTCAGCTGATCTAATAAAAATCGCCTTTCTTTATGGGAATTTTCATTTTACACTTGCACATAAATAAGTCTTTGCACTTACATGATAATATGTCAAAAAGTGTTCGACGCACATGTTCTTCGAAAGCTCTAATTTTATTATTAAACGTTTCTGTATTTTTACTTTTTATAGGCTTAATTAGTTTTCCGATTTTTTCATAATATATTTTAATCATGTCTATTATCCTTTTACGTGACAGAAAGGGAATAGAAGCTTTATTCCAAATTTCTGCGAGTCTTTGGGACAATTAGGGCCGGTTGCAGAAAGCAATGTTAAGTCTGGTGTTAGCTAACGCGACGTCAAAGTAAACAAAAACGAATCAAATCTCCAATGTTTATGGTAACTAATACATTAGTAAACAAAATTTGATGCAATTTTGTTCACTTTGACGAGATGTTAGCTAACACCAGACTTAACATTGCTTTCTGCAACCGGCCCTAACTGAGATATTTCTGAAACAGGTAGATCCTTACTACTGGTGAATTTCATCTGATACCTTATCCACAAGAAATGTTTCATTACTTCATTATAAGTAGGTAACATGATACTACAAAGGTCTTTGGGGGCTAATAAACCGCACATCTTCACTCACAGCTATTCGTGATTCTGATTACAATTCCAAATAAAGTTATCCAATTTTAAAGCACCTGGGGCACCTCAAAAACATATCGGAAAAAAATGAGCTTTTGCCATGACATTTCTAGTCACAATAGACAGTTACTGCGCACTAGCCACTTCTTGATTTAAAAAAAAATTGCTCCACCCTAGTGTGCGTGTAGCACACCAAATGTTTTGATGAGTAATAAGAAAATCCCTAATTATAATAACTTATCCCACGGGAATTTCTTTTATTTGACAGTAAATTTGTTGAGTTCAAAACTAAGTTAGATTAAAAATTAAAGAAAATTCAAACATATGCAATTCAAATCGACTGACAGCCGATATAGCTGAATTTTTTCTAACACAATTTGCAGAGATCAAAATTTGCATATTAAGCAACATTATATTTCCGTTGGTGAGATTTTAAATGTAACACTTTTATAATTGGCTTAAACTTTAAAGATCGGTTTATGTTAAGTGCAAAATATTTTGAAGTTTCTCATACCGTCATGTGTTCTAGTTGAATCTTTTTAACCTATGTTGCAAGTTGAAATATTTATTATTAACATTAACTCTAACGTTTTATTTTTTTGCTTTGCATTTATTTTTATTAAAAAAACACTTTTTCTTGAATTTTAATTTAAAATAAAGCAGTTAATTCTGATTGCCGTCCTTGATGTTAATAAATATATCAATATCAATCAATTTCCATTATAAATAACAAATATAAAAATACGCCTTACTTAATGTTACTGTAGACTGAGGATACTTTGAATCCTGGGTATACTTTGACCAACACTTCTTTTATATTTTAAACATCTCTAATTCAACTGTTTATGTAATCAGCCAGCTCATTTATTGAGTCGGTAACAATAATGATCCAATCGGTCAGTAGTGTGACTAGAAGTGCTAAAGCGCCATGTGTTCCTGCAATAATATTGGTTTTATGTTCACACAAATTTTGATCTGCTAATTTTGGTTACAACACTTCATATTGATACCGATAAGTTTGTTTGATCATATTCTTGTTCTTTTTCTATGGTATCAGGCATGTATTTGAGATGGCATAGGAATTATAAGCATGATATTTTCTATAAATCTAATTTTTGTTTTTAAATTTAAGGGGTAACTTGGATCAATCCCTGGTGTAACACTAAAACTTGCCAGACTTCAATATATTTTGTTAAAGCTTTTGTCACAGTGTAGGAAGAAAAAATATAAATACGTTTGCAAGATATTGGATTGAACATAAATTCGTAGCATTTTTATTAAATTCATTTTAAATAAACAAAATATATAAACTAATAGTAGTATATTCTCCTGCATTACTTATGATTGACTAGCATTTTTGTTATTCCACACCTGAAGAATTCTGGAGGTTCAGATGTGATTACAAAGTCGGAAAATTTGTAAAGGGGTTTACTGATTTATTTATTTATTTTAGTAAGCAGCCAACACATCAACCAATTACAGGCTACTATTAAATAAAATATACATAACCTGTACAATACATACAGCAAAGTATTAATTAGTTAGAATGGATTGTAGTGGCAATGTAAATAAGTAAGAATGTACTAGAGATTAATACCACCTATAACTATAGTTCATAAAAATATCAGATGTAAATGTTACAAACGTGTAAATTAAGAAATTAAAAACAAAGTCTACATACTAACTGGTTGTTGTAGTACATGCAAAACAAAATAAATAACAAATCAATAAATTATAAATAGCATGTATTTAAGGCGCTATTGCTGTATTTAATAAAACTTAAATTGTTTTAAACTACAGTGATAAATATCTACCTCCGAAAAATTGTCACAAATGGAACACATACGTAACATTGGCAAATTATAAGCATAATTTGTTCTATAATTCGAAATAGAAAAACTTCAAGTATTCCTAGACTTGTGTGAGAGACATGGAAATAAAAAATCCGGTAAAAGGGTATCACAATCTACAGCCTACATAACTAATTTGAATATAAATATGCATGACTGCAAAGTTCTTCTTTTTTCTAAACTTAAGAGATTAGACTCTTTAAGCAATTCAGTATAGGGTAAATAGAGATGACAGATCCCATGCATTTTACAATACAGGAAAAATTTTTTGAACCTTTTCTATTAAATTCTTATAATTGTTGTAATATGGTGACCAAATAACATCCATATTTTAAATGTGGTCTCAAAAACATATTACATATATCACAAAGCTAGAGTGGATTTAATTACACGATCTACCGTTCTGTATAACAACTCCAAAAGCCGTTAACCCAATGCAGAATATGTAAATTAAAAGTAAGTTGATTATCAAACTGTATACCTGGATCATTTATATCGTCTTTCCTCCGAACATTCTGATTATCAAGTGTATAGTTAAAGGTTATTATTGATAGTTTGTGAGTGTAGCTAACTATGGCACACTTATTTATTTTAAATGAAAAACGGTTCACAACCGACTATTGAAAGATTTTTTCAAGGTCAAATTGTAATAATTAACAGTAGTTAACGCAAGATATACTTTTATAAATTTTAAAGTCGTCAGCAAACAATAGACATTTCTAATGGGTTATTACATCAGGTAGATCGTTAATTAAGATCAGGAACAGCAACGGCCCTAAGTTAGAGCCCTGTGGAGCTCCTGATAAAATGTTAAACTCGCGCGATACACAATTATTATATACTACATGCTGGCGCCTGAAGATATGACGCAAATAAGCATAACATTTATGAAGTGAAGCCAAATGCATAAATTTTTTTAAAAGTATAGTGTGATTTACCTTGTCAAATACTTTAGCATAGTCCTTATATATATCACATACATTTTACTATTATTATTAAAGCAACTAACAGTATCTCACGTAAGTACTAGTAAATTAGTACTAGTAGTACTAGTAGATCGCATGCGGTTAAATATTTGTAAATAATTGATTCACAAATTTTGCAGGACACTGAACGTAGTGCTACCAGTCTGCAGTTAGTTATATCACACTTTTTACCACTCTTGTGTATTGGGCACACTTTTGTTAGTTTCTATGCTGTAGGAAATACGAAAGTTTCTAGAATTAAATTGAGTATGAGTTCTAAAGGTTCAATTAAAAATTTAGAAGTGGCGTGGCGCAGTTGGGTAAGCACCAGGCTTGCATTAAGCAAGTCCTCGGTTCAAATCCCGTAAGGGTCGGAATTTTTCCATAGCCTTGGCGATTAGAATCGGGCTCGGTGAGACCATTCACAGTTGGGCACCAAATTAACTGTGCTCTACTCAGAAACACAAACCTAAGATATAGAGTAACAAGGTCAACACATCACCAAGGCACACACATCACACAATGGTTGCTGCGCAAGCACCAAAGGCACGCTCCAACTCTGTATTCCGAATCCGTGGCAAGTTGAACATTGTACCGCCAGATGCCAGCGCACAAAGCACCAGCCTTTAAACCGGAAGGTAAATGAGGTTACAGATTATACATACATACATACATTAAAAATTCAGAGCATGCTTTAAATATGTACGCAGATACGATTTCACAGGTTTGATTTCAATAGTTTTATAGCTGTAACTACATCTTCAGAAGATATGCTAGTTATATGAAAACTGTTGGAACAAACAGACCTTATAGAATGCCACCTGATAAGAAAAAAATACCACATATCAGACCTCACTCCCTTTTTAAGCGACCCCCAAGAGACGCCACAGCAACCCTTGAGAAAAAGAGGCAGACCCAAGAAGAATGCATCCTAGATCGTATACGAGGACCTTATTTACGATCTAGAGGGGGAGACTGTAGCGAGGGCAGCACTTGTCAGACGCCCTTTTTGCACAAGTGCGACCGGCGCCGGAGCAGGGGTGCGCAGTACGATAGTGACGCTCACGTATAAACAACTGTTTTGTGTTATTTACGTAATCTAAGTTCCTTGTTTTGTTTTAGTTATTTTACCTCGTTGATCACTATTTTCACAAGTTGTAAGTGCTAAATAAATGTGTTAAGTTGATAGTGGTGTTTAATTGAATGCCTCTACAATACATATTATAAAGGAACTAAACAAAAACAACAATACAAAAATTAAGACCCGCAATGGACTAACGGAAGAAATTCCGTTATCAAATGGCATTAGACAAGGGGATAGCTTGAGCCCCGTTCTCTTTAACAGTATTATGGATCAAGTAAAAATACCAATATAGGATATAGAATGGGAAACTGTAAAATACAAGTCCTGGGCTATGCTGACGATCTAGTTCTGACAGCTAAAAAAGAAAACGATTTACAACGACTGTTTTTCAAACTGAAAACAACTGCAAAACAATACAATATGCAAATCTCCACCTCCAAAACACAATCAATCCTTATATCTAAAACTCCGACACGATGCAAGTTAGAAGTCGATGGAAAGTCAATTGAACAAGTTATGCAATTTAAATATCTTGGCGCCAATATCTCAAGCGATAACAATACCAGAAACAAAGTGAAGACCCAAGCAACTAAAGCCTCAGTAATATCTGGCTGTCTCCGCGACATCATATGGAGGAACAAAAACATGACGGTAGAAAGCAAAACCCGAATTTACAAGACATGCGTCAGACCACTATTAACATACGCAGCTGAAACAAAAGCCGAAACAACACAAACCAAACAAATCATGAGAGCCACAGAGATGAAAACCCTGCGAGCCATCACCGGTGTAAACCTGCACGATAGGGTACATAGCGAGAGGATCCGGAAAATTTGTGAAGTGCAAGATGTGGTCAAATGGACTAGGTCGAGAAGAATACACTGGAGAGACCATGTTGAAAGGATGTAAGAAGAAAGGTTAGTGAAAAAAGTATAGACGCAGACACCTAACACAAAACGGCTCCCAGGAAGACCACACAAACGTTGGCACGAGAGTTGGACGTCAATATCACAAGATAACGTGTAAGGAAAAAGAGGCAATGGAAGAAACAGGGTTAAACCCTAATATAAAGAGAAGAAGAAGAAGAAATTTTGAATTGTATTTTCATATGCCTCTCCATTTATAATAGCCCCCGTCTGCATATATTCAATCTACAAGATTCCTTCGACGTCCCAGAAAACAGTTGCCATCATTTTTTTTTACAGACAATAATTGGGTTTTGGCTTTCTTCGGTGGTGGGGAGCCCTTGTAAACCCACTGCATAGATTCTTGTTTGGTGGGAGGGTCCCAGTGAAACACTCAAGTCTCATCCCCAGTGACAATTCGCGAAAGAAAATTTCTGCCGTCCTCCAAAGCAGCCAAATTTTCTTGAGAAATTTCTTTTCTGCAAAGTTTTTGTTCAGGTGTAAGTAATCTCGGAATCCATCCCGCAGACACCTTTTTCATGCCCAAATCATCATGCAAAATATTGAGAACACTTGTTTCAGATATACTGACTTCATTAGCAATAACGGACACCTTTATACGCCTATCTTTCAATACCAAATCTGCAACTTTTTGCACAATTTCTTCGGTTCTTGCAATCACTGGTCGTCCGGACTTTGAATCATCTTGGATCAATTCTCTATCCCATCGAAATTGCTTAGACCAAAATTTCACTTAAAAATAGGTTGGTCCATTTTCCCCATACACGGCAGTCATTCTTTCGTCGATAATTTTAGGGCCATTGCCCTCTTTCTTAAGAAACTTTATTACAGAGCGATGTTCAAGTTTAGTATCACTCATTTTACCAACAAAAAAAACACTAGCAAATCTCTATAAATCACACGATTTAAACACAACTTTGCATATAGGCTTCTAAATGACACAGCTACTCAACAACAAACAATTGCCTTCATAGCTCCTTTGTTTCATGGCTAAGTAGATAACATAAAAATCTCCCCTCGTACCTACAACACCAGTGTGGCCGAGCGGTTACGGCGCTCAGACTGCGGTACCAAGGTACAGGGTTCAATCTCCACATCTGGCAGCTGGTGGGCAGCCCACCCAGTCGCTTTAAAAATTGGCTACCAAAACCACAGTTGTGGGAAAGTTGTAGTTGTTGAAAGTTGTAGGGAAAGTAAGACAGTCTTCGAAGGCGTGATGCTAACCACATCACCTAGCAGATGGTGTGCCAGATTGACTGGGTTTCGGAAAGAGATATTTCGGTGACCCTGACTCGCCTTGTCTCAGACCATCTTCCTACATGGAATGAAGTGCCCGAACTTTACGTTACTTTTTACTATATAACTACTACAACTGTACATTTTCAAAACAGAGATAATAAATGCACTTCCAACAGTTCCAACGAGCTTTGAACGAATCCTCCTCCTAATTCCATTATCCTTTGGAAGGATATGGTGACATCATGTCAAGTCATTTGTTTCTGCAGCCCTTGTTGCCCTATCTTGGGCCTGGTGTATTACCTCAGCGATTGAGTATCCTATGTGTGTTTTTATCTGGTCAGTCCATCGTGAGGGAGCTCGACCTCTAGATCTTCTACCTTCGACATTTCCCTGTCAACAACCTTACGTTTATTTTTAGCTCTTGAAGAATAGAATCGTTTGTTCTGTGGGCCGTCCACGTTATTCGAAGCATCCCTATACACCCACATCTCAAAGGCATTTATTCGATTTGCATCTGCTTTTTTAATTGTCCACGTTTCTGAAGCGTAGGTTGCAATTGGAAAAATTAACGATTTTACTAGATGTAATTTTGTGTTTCTTGTTATGTCTGTGTCTTTCCATATTTTTATTAACTTTGTTGTAGCAGATCTAGCCATTGCAAGTCGTCTACGTATTTCACTTTTGCAACCTCCCTCGTTTGTTATCATAGAGCCTAAATAGTTAAATTGACTGACCACTTCATATCCAGCTACTTGTCTTGCATCGGTTTGATTGTTCCTGGGTCTATCTATTATCACCTTCGTTTTCTTGGCATTCAATTTGAGCCCGTATTGTTCTCTACGACCTTCAAGTTTGTTCATTATAGTTTCCAGTTCTTCTTTGGACGCGGCTATAATCAACGTGACATCCGCATACCTAAGGTTGTTAATCTTTCTTCCTCCAATTGTCACACCTTTCTGCCATTCATATAATACTTCACGTATAATATATTCACTATAAGCATTGAAAAGCAATGGTGACAATATACAACCTTGTCGCACCCCTACGGCTGTTTTGAACTTTTCAGACTGGATGCTGCAGGCTCTTACTGTAACTGTATTTTCCTGGTACAGATTTTTTACCAACCATATTAAAAGACTTGGCACTCCCATTTCTTTCAAGACCTTCCATAGTTTTACCCAATTGACGCAGTCGAAGGCTTTAGAGCAGTCGACAAAGCATAAGTAAGTCTCCAGATTGAATTCACGCGATTTCTCTATTATCTGTCTGACGTTTAGGATTTGTTCTCGGGTTCCTTTTCCTGGGACAAAACCCGCCTACTCCTCTGAACTCTGGGGTAAAAGGAAAGGTTTCAGTCGTTCATTGAGAATTGTGAGAAAAATTTTACTGGAAAGTGAGATTAAGCAAAGTGTTCTATAATTTTCACATTCTATTGGTGATCCTTTCTTATATATTGGTACGAATATCGAGGTACGCCAATCAGTTGGCCATATTCCGGTATTCCATATTTCTTCAACTAGTTTGTGTATTAGTTCAATTCCCTCTTTTCCACTACTTTTAATTGTTTCTTTCCCTACATTTAATTTGGTTTTGGCCGCTTCAACTTCAGATTTTAAGATGCGCGGTTCCTTCTCAAAAACGTCAATAGCGTCCATTTCTTTGCTTTCTTCTGGTTTGTCTTCGGTATAAAGTCGTTCGCAGTAGTTTTTCCATACTTTTGTTATGCCCTCTCTGTCCGTTATTATTTTTCCTTCCTTGTCCTTAATAATTTGGATTTGAGGCTTAAATTCTCTAGCTAAATATTTCACTTTAGCGAATAGTTCTCGAGACTCATGACGTTTAGCATGTTCTTTGATGTGGCAGCAGATCTCATTTATATGCTTGTTTTTATCTCTTCTGCTTAAACGTTTTATTTCTTTACTGATGTAAGTTATTTTTCTCTGTCTGTCATACTCATCTCTAGTGTTAATTTGAACTAATACTAAAATAATAAAATATGTGTTATATGTATGTATGTAAGTAGATTTATAGTAGTGTATGTTAGGTTGCATATACTGTATACTTGAGTTGTAACTGTATTTTGATAAATAAAGTCAGTATTGAACTCAGCTTCGCTCAGTAAACACGTAACATGGCGCAGTCGCGAGGTATGTAAATTAAAAATAAAACGTTAAAAATAAAAGTGCGTGAAAGAAAAGCTGATAAACAAATTAAATCAAATTAAAATGAAAAACAGTAAACCGCCCATTCAACCCTTAAATTTAAAAGAAAACGTGTCGGAAAATTGGAAAGCGTGGTTACAGCGGTTTGAAATTTATTCAACGGCAACTGACTTGGATGCAAAACCACAAAAAGTTCAGTGTGCACAATTATTATACTCTGGAAGAAGAAGCTATAAATATATTTAACACGTTTACTTTTGGAGAAGGTCAAACGAACCAAATAGCAGAATTGAAAACAAAATTTACGAACCACTTCACCCCTAAGAAAAACACGACCTACGAACGATTCAAATTCTTTACTTCAAGACAGAATGGCAAATTTGGTGATACAACATTGATGGACGAAATGATCAAAACCATGATTATAATTGGCATTAATGCCGAACCACTCCGTAAAAAATTGCTTGAAAATGAAGGACAATCCCTGGACAAGGTCATTGAATGCTGCATTATAACAGAAAGTTCCAGAAAGAATTTAAAATTTATGAAGGACAAAGAAGCGTCAACATCTGGTGGAAACTTACCAACCCAGCAGCAGGTGGACGCGGTAAAGCGAAGCTACCATGACTCACTCGCCGACCGGAACTTCAAGGACGGTGCAAATTCTCAAGAACCAGGTCCAAATCAAGAAATGCAGGAAGAACAATAAGGGATTGTAATAGATGCGGTAAAAACCACAAAATTAATGAGTGTCCGGCGTATGGTAAAACATGTAACAAGTGTTTGGCTCCAAATCATTTTGCCAACATGTGTAAAAGCAAATCAAAGCGCATTAATGAAATTTATCAATGGCAAAATGGATCTGAAGTTGAAAACTTGTCAATTAATTCTATTAATTCAATTAATATTAATTATTGTTTTGTAGATTTATCAATTAATAGTAAATTAAGTTCAAAAACTAGGTTTAAGGTGGACACAGGAGCGTGTACAAATATAATAACATTAGGTAAATTACGAGAAGCAGAGTTCGACACGAGGAGAATTCAAAGAAACACGGAAACGCTGGTGACCTACACAGGCGAGGAAATTCCGATCGTAGGTAAATGTTTTTTGAATCTAAAATTTAAGGGAAAATATTACAGAAATGCAGAATTCAACGTGGTAGTAGGTAGACATGAGTCCATTTTAGGTTTAAGAACTAGTGTAGAATTAGGCATAATTAAAATAGAAAATGATCCAAATATTAAAGTCATTAATGTAATCAAAAATGGAACTAAGGTATGTTATCAACAATTAATTAATAAATATACTGATATTTTTCAAGGAATAGGCAAAATTAGTAGAAACTATAAGATTGAACCCAAAGAGAATGCTATTCCGGTGTCTCATCCAATTAGAAATGTACCAATTACATTACAGAATCAGTTTCAACAATGTTTGAATCAATTGGTAAATTTACAAATAATAGAAAGGATGCATGGCAGTACAGATTGGCTAAATTCATTTGTATTAGTTCGAAAATCAAACGGTTCACTAAGAATATGTTTAGATCCTAGAGATCTTAATGCTGCTATTAAAACGCACACATATAAATTACCCACAGTGGAAGAAATTTGTACAAAATTAAATGGATCATCGTACTACTCAAAATTAGATGCTACAAGTGGGTTTTGGAACATTCCACTTACGAGGAATCTTCCAAATTGTGTACATTCGGTACCCCTTACGGCAGATTTAGATTTTTGAGATTACCCTTTGGAATTAAAACTGCTAGTGACGTGTTTCAGGAATATTTCCAAAATATTTTCAATTTGAAAAATGTTCAAATATACATCGACGATATCTTAATTCATGCGCAAACTAAAGAAGAGCACGATGAAACATTAAGGAAAGTTTTCAAAATTGCTAGAGAACATAACATCAAATTCAATTTAGAAAAATGTGAATTTGGCATACAATCCGTAAAATATCTAGGGCACAAATTATCAAAAGACGGTGTAGAAATTGATGAGGAATATATGAAGGCCATAAATAAAATGCCCGTTCCAAAAGACAAAAAAGAAGTACAAAAATTGTTAGGACTGGTGACATATGTAGGGAAATTTATTAATAATCTTTCTGAAATTACTAAACCGCTCAGAGATTTAATTAAACATGACAGCAAATTTTCTTGGAATAATGCGCAGGAAACTGCTTTTAACAAATTAAAAAATTTAATATGTAGTAAACCCATTCTAAATTATTTTGACATAAATAAATGCACCACAATATCGGTAGACGCCTCAAAATTTGCATTGGGAGCTGTATTGTTACAAGATAACAAACCATGTGCTTATGCATCAAAAGCATTAAACGAAACGCAAACACGTTATGCACAAATTGAAGAGGAACTTCTAGCTATCTGTTTTGGAGTAAACAAATTTCATCAATTCATCTACGGGAAAAAGTTTATTGTTCAAACAGATCACAAACCTTTGTTGTCAATTTTCAAAAAATTGCTGAATGCGTATCCAGCCAGATTGCAACGCATGATGTTGTCTCTACAAAAGTATGACATAGAATTAACATATAAACCGGGAAAAGAACTAGTTATTGCCGATACACTTTCTCGGTTAAATTTAAATGAAAAATTAGATGACAGTTTGGAGCTTGAAGCTCACGTTTGTTTAATTGATAAAAAAGTAATAATTTCTAACGAAAGAACTAAGGAATTAATTAAAGCCACAGAAGAAGACGAAGAGCTAAAACTTATTAGGGTATATATTCAAAACGAATGGCCAAAAAGTGTAACTAAAATTCCAAATTTAGTAAAACCATATTATAGCATAAGATCAGAAATAACGGAAAGTACAAATAAGTTAATTTATTTTGGCCAAAAAATAATCATACCAAAAACTTGGAGAAATAAAATTCTGAAAGACATACACACTGGGCACTTAGGAAAGAACAAATGCATTTTGCGTGCCAATTCTACTGTATATTGGCCCAGTATTAACAAAGAAATAACAAATTTAGTTACTCAGTGCGATGCACGTAATAAGTATGCCAACTCGAATTTGAAAGAACCTATGTTAAATCACGAAATAATAAAAGCTCCATGGCAAAAAATAGGCATAGACTTATTTGAACTAAAAAATGAAACATTTTTACTGGCAGTAGATTACTACTCGAAATTTCCCGAAATTGAAAACTTAAATAATAATTTAACATCAGCAAATGTTATTGAAAAACTTAAATCAATGTTTGCCAGACATGGAATTCCTAAGATTGTAATTTCGGATTCAGGTAGACAGTTTACTAGCCACGAATTCCAAAATTTTGCAAAAAAATGGAATTTCCAAAGTATTACAAGTTCACCACACTATCAACAAGCTAACGGTTTAAGTGAACGAACAATTCAATCAATCAAAAAGTCATTAAAAAAATGTAGTGACGAAAATGAAGACATATACTTAGCCCTGTTAGCATTTCGAAATACACCCATTCAGAACTCGTATGCACCTTCACAAATTTTAATGTCTCGTTATTTGAGAGACAATTTGACAATTGATGACAAACATTTGAAACCTAAAACCATAAATTTTCACAAGTTTAACAACAGCATCAAAAAATCCAAAGAAAATGCAAAAAAGGGGTATGACAAAAAAGGTGTCAAGATCAGGGATGACCTTAAAAATCAATCACTAATTTGGTATCAGGATGCACCGAAGAGCATTTGGAAAAAAAAGTAAAATTGTAGAAAAAATTAGAGATAGAACATATAAAATTGAAAAAGAGGATGGAAGAATGTTCATTAGAAATAAATTACATTCGTTTACATCAGGAAAGCAAACCAACAGCACACCTTCCACCTTTCCAAAGTAATTATGTGTTCGAACCTAAAACTAGTAACACAACTGAAAATGTTAATCCAACGACTACACTTAAACATGTAAGATTTGCAAATATTGCACATGAAAATCCAACATCACAAGTTAGCGAAAATTTTGTAAATAGACCTAAGAGACAAATTAACCCGCGAAAAAGATTTAATGATTGTGTAATGTAAGATACATAATTTTGTTTAAACTAATATCTTGTATAAAAAAGGGAGATGTTATATGTATGTATGTAAGTAGATTTATAGTTGTGTATGTTAGGTTGCATATACTGTATACTTGAGTTGTAACTGTATTTTGATAAATAAAGTCAGTCTTGAACTCAGCTTCGCTCAGTAAACACGTAACAATATGTATGAGCACAAGTCTACCATGTCAATTGGCTTCGTGTTTCCACCACTTTATTTGCCATGCCGATCGATTTTTTTTGTCGATCGGTTTGGCCAAATCCGTTTCCACTGCTGCAGCTTTGCTGATCAGTCAAGCCGAGGGACGAGCCTTAATTTTAGCTGTAAAAGTTCAAGCAATTCTTAGGAAGCACATTTCTGCGGTAAGAGGTGATTGTCATGCAAAAAAGTCATTTTATTACTGGTACAAGATATCCACGCATCTGTTCCATTTCTTGTGTATAAAAGTCTGCAGTGTGACAGTTCAGCACAACTGCTTTTTTTGTAAGAATCTTATAGTTTAGACAATGAAATTTTCTGAAAAATCATAATTTACACTGCAAAAGCAGTGATAGTAGAGTTACCATTTTTTCAAATATGTGAGTTCTTCCATTCAAGGGATTATCTGCTGCAATGCGGAGACCAGTGAGATTACTTATTCCAGCAGTAATAAAAAATTACTATCATAAAAAAGAAACCAACAACAGATTGGCGTAGAAATAGCTGATGGCTGCCAAATGAATCAATTGAAACTATTTGTGTGTGTATCAGCAATCATCACATTCACTGTTGTCAATCGTCAATAATTAGCAATCAGCCCTTACTTTTGAGACACACCTCGTAAGTTGAAATTCAAGTATTTAACCATATAAATATTAATATTAATACGAAGGCATATAAACAGGTGCATATAAAATGATTTTATTACTAAAAGATATGTACACTTATGGTTACTTTTCGACATAATCACCTTGGAGATTGAGGCATTTATCGTACCTGTGGACAAGCTTTCCAATACCTTCTGCATAAAATGTTGCCGCCAATGAATTAAAATGAGTCTTGACGTTGTTTGGAAGCTCCTCGTTATTTTGGAAGCGCCGCCCTCCTAACCGCTTCTTCAGTTTAGAGAAAACATGTAAGTCATTCGGCGCTAGGTCGGGACTGTATGCCGGGTGATCGATTTTCAGCTGATTTTCAGTTTCTTATGTAATTTGTTTTTCATGATATGACGTCATCGACTTTTTCTTAAATCACAACCTCTACAAGATGCCGGAAAATGCATAGCGTTTGCTTATAATGTTGCAAATATAACAAAATCGAAGGTGTATAATTACATTCATTTCATTAGTTGAAATAAAATACGATATGTAGAATTAAATCCAGTATTTACGATTCATAGGTTAAGTGAGGTTATGTTTGCAGAGAAACGCACATGCGGTACAAAAGCATATTTTTAAAAAAACCAACAAGATAAAAACAACAATCTTCGCTACAGGATCAATAATTACCTGCCCCTGTAGAAACAACACAAAATGTTAAACTCTCCTAATTTTCAAATTGCAGACAAAGCACCACAGAACAACGCCAAAGATCTCTATCAAATTTTTCATTTGTTATTTGCAGTGTTGCCAACTAACGAATTTGTGAACCAGCTAAACGCAGACTTCAGAATGGCTAAAATATGGCCACATTATTTAAATGCAAATAAACTAGTTACGGAACAAATTTGTTTTTCAATATTTATTATGAAATAAAACAATCAGTTTAACATAGATATAAAAAAATGTAAACATAAGATAAAAATGTAAATAAAATAAACTCTTAATCTTAACAGTAAAATAATTAATTTTCACTAGCAATATAAAAACTTTTTTTTAGTCAAACACAGAAAAAAATTAGTCTTTAAGTTATTAAATACTTATTAGGTCAATGTCATCATCATCAATTTCTTGTTTAAAACACGGTTCCGCTCGTAGAGCTAGTAATATTAGAAGGAGCGAAAAATTAACCCTCTTGTTAGGGTCTACACACATTTTTTACATTACACAGGAATGTTTGTAGTAGGTACACACAAATTTTAAACGGCAGCTAACCTAAATTCGTACCTTTGTACAAAAATATTGCTATAATTTTTTTTTAATCCCACTTATATTACTATCTCTAGGAACGGTAGTTCGAAGGAGATCATTGATACCAATAGCAAAACTTAAATATTACCAATTGTGTTTGGTAGTAAAAGGAACCCATATTATGGCCAAAAATGAAAGTTTATGGCTGAAAACTCATTCAAACATGGCCAGAATTCCGGTGTCCCGGAAGTTCTACTAAGTTATAGCTAAACCACTAGTCAAAAATGCCAGATTTAGCCTTAAATGGCTAGGGTTGGTAACACTGGTTATTTGTTTTGTATACCATTGATAGCTGTCACTGATGTAGTTTTTAAATCAAGACCAAATAAAATCCATAGGACAGTACCTCGGACAAAAGATAGGACTTTGTTAGCCATGTTTAAACATAGAAATCACAGAAAGAAAACTGTAAGCAGTTTAGGAAAAAAACCATTATTCATTTAAAAATCATTTGCAAAATTTAAAATTTAGTTTTTATGTGCATGTTAGAAAATGAGGTGTGGTCACCACACGACTTTCTTTTACTATCTGTAAAAATCTAATTTTGCGATTTTTTCAAAAACTACCAACAAGAAAACTGTTTTGACAGAAGTTATAGATAACTAAAACAATTGTGAAATCCTAATTACGCGATTTTTTTCTAAACTATACTCTTTACAAAATAATTATTTGTATACCAAGGCAATGAAGTTTAACTTTTTATCACAAATATGGATTTAGTTGCATAGGCCCGTAGGGCCGAGGCAAATAAACCACATGAGGGATAAAAACGAACTTCAGTGCCTAGGTCGCATTATATTTTATTTAAATCGAGAAATCGTAAAATTAAATTTTTTAACCAACTCTTATAGATCTTGTTGACGTTCTATGTTACCCAACCAACTGAAAAAAGTTGTAAAACAATGCATTTCAGCGTTCACTGCCGATTTAAAAAAAACACTTTTGACAAAAGTTATAGATGTTTACTTAATATACAGGCTAATTATAAATTAAGGTCCAGTTGAATGTTGCCATTGTTATGAGAGATAGAAAAAAATTTATATAAAAAAGCAATATCATTTTATGTGGCAAATATTTTAATGGTACGAACAAAAATACCCGGGTTCCGGTTAACCGAAAGTTTGATTAGTTTTGGTTTTTTTATAGAACAACCTATTATTCTTAAATTAATGTAATAGTTTAGGAAATTATCTTTAAAAATGAACTATCCTACTTTCGGTTATACCGGAAGTCGTTATTAACTTTGGGATTTTAAATAAAGCACCCCGTATATTATTATGTTTTTGAATTCGGCTTAAAATTTTAGAGAGAATTCATCTGTTTAATTAACTTTATTTTGTGGAGTTTCTGCAAAATTTTTAGCTTTTGAAAATTCTTGCGTCTAGTTCAAACCCATACTAATTCACTTCTTTGTTTTTGTTGAATTTTCCTGTATTATTACTTTTTATTTTTTAAGTAGGTTTTTTATACAGGGTGTTTAAAAAATACGTTCGGATATTTTACCCACTTATAGATCTCATCAATACAAACAAAAAGGTCCTAATAAACATGGGTGCGGAAATGCTTTCTTTATGAGATACAGCGTTAAAGTTAAAAAAAAACCTGGCCACCCCTGGAATAAATAATTTAAATCTAAGTGGTGTGCCAAAACATGATCATCAATAACACCAGTAAACCTTCAAAGTTTCACTGAAATCGGCTAAGGGATTTTGAGATATTGAAGCATTTTAGTTTTCGTCTTAACCCTCCAGTACCCGTTCAAAATTCTAAGACATCAGTACCTGCACCGGTCTCGCAGTCCGACACCCGTCTGCCACCTCCATAAAAATAATGAGATACCTTATGGCATTAGTTTATTGTTCACTAACGTCTTCATAATCAGATATTTCCTGTTCAGTGTCACTGTTAATTTCCCTAGTTTTCAATAAATTATCTTCGTCAGACGATGGCACATCATCATAAAACGAGTTATCAACATCCTCCTCCGCTATTATATCTCGCATCGTCTGTTCTAGTCGCGCCTGTTCTTTCTCATAAAATCTGCCATGACTATAATAATGTTTCAGTATAACAGTGTTACTAAAAATGCAGAAAATACTTCCTTCTCCTCACATTGGTCGTATATCAAAGGTAAAAATAAAAGCAACTCGGGTACCCGCTTCGGTCTCTGAAACCGAAATTATAAATAACTTTTAAACCACTGCACGCACGAACTCAAAACTGCATACGGATCTTCAATGGCAATATATAGGAAGGTAGTGAAATGGGCGGTAAACTAACGCTAGCAGATTAAGTAATATACTGCATCATGTGGTTGCTCGGTCTCACAGACCGTAAACGGGTACTGAAGGGTTAACAGGTTCACAGACGTACGAAATATGGACTTTAATTTTTTTCTTGAAAACGAAGAGAGATCTGAAAAAAATCTCAGGAAACAAGAAAGTTGCATTTTTAGTTGGAACTACCTACTGAGATTCAACATCTGTAATCGATGTCTCTGTTTGTCCTATCTATAAAAAATTAAATTGCAGAAACATGAGTGCAGAATTCTCCTAGGCCTGCAACGCAATCACAGTGTGTACACAATTCACAACCATCGTCTTTTGTGATAATTCATGTATTCGTGCAAGTTTCATTAATACGTTAGGAATGCATTACCTAAAATTAATTTACTATTATGCACTTATTCGTACATATGTACTTCATTATTTGTATATTATATAAAGTGTGCAAATAAAGTAAAGCGATTTTGACCGTAGAGAATATTTTCAGCTGATTTTCAGTTTCTTATGTAATTTGTTTTTCTTGATATGACGTCATCGACTTTTTCTTAAAAGCAGTGGATCAGGTCCCGGCAGCCGAGATGTATAAAATGACATTTAAAATCCCGGCAGCCGGGATTCATTCGATTTGAACAAAAAATCCCAGTTGCCAGGACGAATAAAATACATTTAAAATCCGGACAGCCGGGATTCGTTCGATTTCAACTAATAATCCCGGCAGTGACTAATAGGAACAATAAACTCTATACTATACGTAACTGGAAAGGACGCAGGCCGTCCTACCCGTACAAAAGTTTGTGTCAGGCGCAATAGAACGAGCAAGTGCTATGTTGTGGTATAACCATCTTTGTTCCTTGCACGCGGGCAGGCGGTGTGTATTTTCATTGTGCACGCTGATTTGACTTGTTTATGTTACCTGGTCTCTACCTGACGTTCTGTGAAAGCGCACATGGTTTATTTTACATTAGTGTAGTTTAGTAGTTTATCTTACCGTGCCTCAAGGAACCTAGGAGAAATAATTACCAGCAAAAATGGTACAATATTGCGTGGCTTACGGATGCAAAAACTTACACGACAAGAGAATAAATGTTCAGTTTCGTTCGTAAGTTGAAAATTATATTATTTAGGTTTTGTTATTCCTATGTGAGTGTATGTTTGTTATTTCACACAGATTTCCGTTTAAAGTTTAAACGTCCTGAAATATTACAACTCTGGATAACTGCAATAAAAAGGGACCATTGGAAACCTTCAAGAAGTAGTAGACTTTGCAGTGAACATTTCAAAAAAACCGATTATCAAGACCGACCAGGACTTTTAAACAAAATATTAAAATTGGATGCTGTTCCAAGTATTTTCAACTTTCCAAAACATTTAATACAAACAAATGCAGAGACCCGAAGAGTACTACTTCGAAAACAAATTAATTTTATTCAAGTTCAAGATCAGGTTAGTACATATTTGTGTAAAATAGTTATTTAAACGACAAGTGTTAGAAGCACGCTAACACGAGTTGTCTATAAGATTTTTAAAAATTTCATTAAATATTCAAATCCAAGCCTATTTTGTACAGAATTTTATTTGCCTTCATTTTAGTCAAGTGCGTTGGTCAGTTCTGGTAACTAAGGAAACGTCTATTTAAAATCGTTCATTCCTAAATTACAAGCAAAGTGTCACTTTTTTTCACTGAGTGAAAAAAAGGGGCACTCACGCACTGAAATTAATTTAAAAAAGCTTACGTTTTTAAATGAAATTTAAAAAAATATAAATTGAATTATAGATAATCATTTACACATACTTAAATCTTATAGAAAACATAAAATATGGAATGTGACAGCAGCGAACAAGCAAGTAAGACGATGGATGCACAAACCCAAACAAAGTATGTTTTGGCGTCAGATAATTATATTTTAAAAAGAGAAGTGAAAACCCTTAAACAAAAGTTAAAACGTAAACAGAATAAAATTAAATGAATGGAACAATTAATTGAAATATTAAAAGAAAACAACTGCACAAATGGAAATTTAACATCTGTGATGGAAAATTATTTTAAAGGTATTCTTGTTTACTGGTTCTAATCTTATGTGAGTTAATAAACTTATTTTTCTAGGTTTTCCTTTAGAGTTATTAGTAAACCAACATAAAAATAAAAATGTAGCTCCAGGACGCAGAAGATATTCCGATTTAATGAAACAATTTGCGCATACTATGTATTTTTATTCCCCAAAAGCATACAAATTTCTTCGACGATATTTTGTACTGCCTAATGGGTGCACCATTCGGAAATGGTTATCAAGCCTGGATTGTTTTCCTGGTTTGTTGAGTGAGGTATTTGATTTTTTAAAAAAGGAAGTTGAACAACAACAGGACTTCAAAAATTGTGCCCTTATAGTTGACGGAATGTCAATAAGGAAACAGATAATTTGGGATGATTCAAAAGGGAAGTTTGTAGGGTACATAGACTTTGGTGGAATTGTTGATACTGATTATGAATCACCTGCATCTGAGGCACTTTTTGTGCAAATAGTAAGTTATAGGAACTAATTGAAATTACCTGTCGCGTATTTTTTAACAAATAAAGCAAATGCAGATATCCAAACGCAAATCATAACTTGTTGTTTACGGAACTTGTTTGAAGTAGGAATATTAATTAGATCAATTACATCAGATGACACAACAACAAATATTCAAACATTTAAGCAATTAATTGGTTCTGACCTTCATGATGATATTTCATATTTCTATCATCCATGTGTTGCAGATGTTAAAGTTTATTGCATATTAGATACCTGTCATATGTTAAAACTAGCTCGAAATTGTATGGCTGAAAAACTTATATTGTCTGAAACAGGTACCATACGTTGGACATTTATCAATAAATTACACGAAAGGCAGAACAAGGAAGAGCTCCGCCACGGGAATGCTTTAACATCTGCGCATATTAGTTATAAAAATAAAATTATGAACGTCCGACTTGCAGCACAGGCCCTCAGTAGTAGTGTTGCTACTGCACTGTCCTATTTAAAAAACGAAGGGGATCCAGATTTTAGAGAGTGTGCGGCTACTGTAAATTTTATTCGCACAATTGATAAAATTTTTGATATTTTGAATGTCCGAAATCCATTTGGAAAAGGCTATAAAGCTCCCATTCGCCCTGAAAAACTTCTTTATTTTAAGGATATTTTCAATGAAAACATTCATTACCTACAAAATTTGAAAATCGCTGGTATTTCAATTTTACATCATCCACGAAAAACGTTTGCCGTGGGATTTATTCTCACAATGAGAAGTACACTAGGGTTGGCACAGGATTTGTTTAATCTGGAGCACAAGCCCCTGCAATATTTTCTAACTTATAAATGCTCCCAAGACCACTTGGAAATATAATTCAGTTGTATACGTGGCCGAGGAGGGTGGAATAACAACCCCAATACTAACTGGGAAATGGGGAGGTCCGGGGGTCCTCCTCCGGAAATTTTTTAAAAGTATAGATGCAAAAATATGCGTTTTGATGTTTTCTGGTGCAATTTTTCCTTATTACAATGTTTGTGGTTTTGTAGTCTTAATATACAGGGTGATTTTTTGAAAACGATCCGCCTGAGATATTTCAAAAACCAAAAGGAAATTAAAAATTTCCGAAAACAGGTCCACTTATCAACTAATGTGACAGTTTGTTAGACAAAACGTCAACGGCTTGCTTTCTTTTTTTTTCCACGCCTACCTGATCAAAATTAGGTTTCGATAGCGCTTACCGTTCTCCTGAAGTGGCAATGATAAACTTTCTCATAAAATGTATAAGAAAATAAAAACTTGGGCAAGTGACACATCACCATAATCCTTATAAGATAAGCTTTCATTTGAGATACCACGCGATGGATCATTCCATTTAAAATTTTTGGGGAGGTATTCGTGGGAGCGCACGGGTAAACGTCAAAAGTGTGAATGTAGGGTCAAACCGATTCCCCCTTGACATATAAGTGGACCTGTTTTCGGAAATTTTTAATTTCCTTTTGGTTTCTGAAATATCTCGAGTGGATTGTTTTCAAAAAATCACCCTGTATAAATATAAAGCCTACAACTTTCTAATTCAAAATGTTTTTAATACTTTGTATATTCATAACAAGTATCAAGTCATGTTTGACGTGATTTATCTAAATAATAACATATACCACTATTTAAATGACACTGGAATGTACAATTATCAAATTGTCTGTGCAGACAACAGTATTTGCTCCATGTAGGCCTACGCCATACAATACGTTCAATTTAGTATCGCTTAATATTTGCAATAAGAAACAACGCACATTTTAGAAAATCTGCCAGTAAGTTTAATAAGTTTTACTTGTGTGTTTTTTTGCCGTAATTATTGTATTAAATTAACTTTCTACTAAATTTAATCTTTTTTTTTTACTTAACAAAAACCAGTGGGGGAACGCCGTTCCCCCGCGTTCCCCCTCGACTACACCCCTGCCCAATACCTCACAGTTGCGTTGGGCACTAAGGCAATTGTTACTTACAAATTCCATTGAAGGAAGTGTTTCTGCAAACTATATGAATTTCGGTAGTGAATGCACTCCAACATTTGAATTTTGGAACGAGCACAGACGTGTAATATCTGATGACACTAACGAAGAGGATACTTTTAATTTTCAGATATTGGACGATATAAATGAAAGTAATCTATCGGAGTTCCAAGAAAACGTGCTATATTACATAGCAGGTTTTATAGTCAGAACACTAGTAAAAAATTTCAGACAATCAGATCATATGTATTGTCGCTCTTCAAGTGAATCGTTTAAACAATTTACAACGTTTGCTTCAAATGGCGGACTAGTATATGCTTCTGACATAGTCTATAAAATCATACAGTTTGCAGAAAAGCATTATCAACTATTGAAAAACAGTGGGTCGTTGATGCAACGTAGCGTAAAAAATATATTTCGAAATGCTGCAGTACAAAAGTTTGCCTCCAACCTGGAGGTTTTTCAACCTACTCACCCAGCAGCAGAGGAGTTTATTTCTGAAGATCTTCATGAAATTCAGTTAATAAAAGGGATTGTAAACCAGTTTCTCAAGTGTCAAATGCCACATCATGCCAAACTTTGCAATGAAAGTTTTCAAAAAACAAAACTGGGTCTGAGGCAGAAATTGACCAAATTAATATTGTTTAATAATCAGTAATGTTCTTTTTTCACATTAAATATAAATTACCATATATACATTAGACACGTAGGTACTTGTAAATATAGAAATTTAAGGGTTCATTTTTATTGCCGTTTTTTACAAAATTGTATCTAATAGTAGTAGGTAATTACACTTGTGCTCATAAAAATGGAATACACTTACTGTTGCTCCAATTTGAAGTCGTATTATTCCCTTTATTAAATACATTTTTTATACGATATTTTTATTTAATTTTTTTGTAATTTAATACAACAAACAATTTCACTTTATCGTTGTTTCAAACCCGGTATTACAAAAGTAAATTATTATAAAAATCGGTTGCAATACCTGTATTCCATTTTTATGAGCACAAGTGTACGTACTTATATCCTGAATAATTATTGTTTTTTTTTTCAAATGTCAGTAACTTGTTTAATTATTATAGTGTTCTTCATTTTAAAATATACATTTGAAAGAGTATAATTTCTTCTACCCCTTAACCCACAACCCTTTTTCCCTATTTTTATTCATCCTAATTGTATCAAGCCTTGACTGGTTGATATTTTCCATGTCTGAGACGGTAATAATGCTTATTTTAAATTAATTTGTCATTTCTGTTGACCTGACGAATTTTCACCACCGTTTATATTTTTACTATATTGTCTATCATAATCATGAATCCGTTAAAATTACGTTTTTAGAGTGGCAATTGCGTTAGACGTAATTGTATTCAATAAGTTAGACAAGGAAGGAAATACCACAAGTAGGCGGGTTGCCTATCTTCAGCGCGTGCCTCACGTCAAGTTAGATCTGGCGCCTTTCCAGTTACTATACGTATATAGTTCACTGGATAAGAAGGGTAGCATATACATTAAAATAATGAGGTTAGGAATTGTCAATGCAATGGGAGCGTGTGCATTATTGTGATTATTTCTATATTAGTAGTACAGTGCGGAGAAAATGAAGCTAGGAGATAAATTTAGTTCCTTTGAAGAGTTTAGAACTCAGTTAGAAGATCATAAAAGGAAAACATTAACTGAATATTGGATGAGAGATAATAGAAATTTTGCTGCTGCCAAAAAACGAGTTCCCCATAGAATAGATAAAGCCAATGTGAATTTAAAGTATTACTACGTTAAATACTGTTGCATTCATGAGGGGCAGAGTCTAAAAACTAAAGAAAAAAAGAGTAACAGAAAAACAAGGTAAGAGATTGTTTAGGTAATAAGATTTGGTTGTCATATATTTTTGTGTTTCAGCTCTTTCAAACAAAACTGTGAAGCTCATATATATTTAAAATTAACTGAGGATGGAAATTTTTTACAGGTGAAGCATATAAGTGATGAGCACAATCATCCTGTAAATACAGAGTAAGAATAGTTTGAAATTTATTAAGTAGGTACTCATACAGTGTGTCCCAGGATTGATGTTGCAAGAGGTGAGATGGACTAAAAATTTTTGAATTTTGTTTTAAGGGTCTGGGATTCGGTCCTGCTTGGTTTGAAAAGAATCTTAAGAATATTTTCAGTTTTTGAAAAACAAGTAGGCCTTGACAGCTAAGCGAAAACTATTTTATTTTCTGGTATACTACCCTTTTTGTTCATGATACGGCAAAATTTTATTAAGAAAAGTTGTTCAGAATGATAAATTATGGCCCTATACAAAATTTCACAAAGATCTGTCGACTTAGAAGAAATATAAATTGCATTTTTTATTAAAAATTACGGTTTGATCTAAGGAGGTAGATCTTCCATAATTTCTCATTCTGAACAACTTTTGCTAATAACATTTTGCCGTAGCACGAACAAAAACAGTAGTTTACCTGAAAATAAATTACAATTTATATTGTTTAATCTAAAAAATAACGGTTTTTTCTAAGTCGACAGATCTTTCTGAAATTTGGTATAGGTCCATAATTTATCACTTTGAACAACTTTTATCAATTAAATTTTGCCGTATCATAAACAAAAAGGGTAGTTTACCAGAAAATAAAATAATTTTCCCTCCCCTGTCAAGGCGCACTTGTTTTTCAAAAATTGAAAATATTCTTAAAATTATTTTTAAACCAAGCAGGGCCAAATTCCAGAACCTTAAAATAAAATGTTTAGTCCATCTCACCTCTTGTAACATCAAACCTGGGACACACTGTATGTTACAAATTATTATGTGTTATAGGAAAAGTTTTAAACATCTACCACAAAGAAGGAAGATATCCAGTGGCGCTAAAAGAGAAGCCAGAAATTTGTTGTCTTTGCAAGCAAATAAAAGACTTGTATTATCTACTTTATTGAAATCTACAGGACAAGTTGTTGTGTTGAGAAATGTTTCCAATTTAATGAGAATTAATAATGATGTAAAAAAACGAGAGTAATTTACAAGAATGCATAAAGATTCTTCAGGATACTTATGGATGTGAAGTTGATTTGCTAGCCGATGCCTAAAAATACTTCAGGGGATTATTTTTCCAAGATGACTGCATGAAGGAGAGTTTCCTGAATTTTCCGGAAATACTATTTCTCGACGGTACCTATAAACTATTAAATATTAGAGCACCAGTGTATGTCTTTGTAGTGGAAGATTCATGTGGAGGAAGTGAAATTATTGGCCTAGGTATATTAACTATGAAAGATAAAGAATCAGTTGACTGGCTTGTAAGAACTTTCAAAAAACGAAATTCAGCTTTGCGACAAATTAAGAATAATAATGACTGACAGAGATGAAAATGAGAGAGAAGTCATTAAAAAACATTGTCCGAGCTCCAAATTGCTTTTATGATTTTTTCATACTCACCAATATTTTAATAGAGATTTCTTGTAGAACGTTGGGTATTACTCCTTCTGAAGAAACGTTATCGAAAGAACTTATTCAGAAGATAAGTTATGCTAAAAGTGTTGTTCAATATGAACGAATAACTGCACTGAACTTCCTATTGCTGTAATGGATTATTACAATACTAACTGGCACCCAATTATGGATGAGTGGGTAATAGGTTTTACATATCAGTGTGGAAATTTTTTAAATACTACAAATAATAGAGTGGAATCGTTGAATTACAAAATAAAAAGTGTAGTAAGAAAATACAGTACCCTTAAAGATTTTATTATCAAGATATTCATTGAATTAACTATTCAACGAAATGATCGCGATCATAAAGCAGTTCAGTTGATCTAGAAGGTTCTAGTAATACATGTAAAAAACAATGCATATTTGCAATATGCAAAATTGCTAACAAATTTTGCATAACGACTTTTGGAAAATCGTTTAAATAGAGTAGAAATTGTTGCCAAAAAAATGGAAACTTTGCCTGGTGGTAATCTTATATTATAAGAGCCGATGCCGTCCGTAAGCACTGGCGCGGCCACACGCAGCCTGAACGGCTTGCATACTAGCAAGTGGCACGCGCACGAATGGCGAGACCGCATTTGTATTGTTAACGCTGGCAAGGCCGGACGTCGGCTGGCCACCGGCTTAATCAAGCATTTTTATTATTAACCGTTTCTTTACGCTGGCAGGGCCAGACGTAGGCTAGCCACTAGTTCTAGTTTTATATACAGAAACATCGAAGAAGTTGTAGAATGTAGTATTCATGAATGTGAATGTTTATGTAGAAAATCAATGCAGTTGCCATGTCGTCACATACTTGCTGCTAGAAACCTTATTGCCTTATCATTATACGAAGAATCCTTGTGTCTACAAAGGTGGCATAAAAATTACTATATTAGAATACATCGATTATTCGTAGATGACAATGAAAGTGCAGTTGTTGAAAGTGCAAAGATAGAAGTTGTAAATGTTAAGAAAGCTACGTCTTCACATGAAAAGTTTTGAAGAACTTAAGCCATTGCTAAAGACATATGTGGTATTTGTGCAGAACAAAGCAATGAAACTTATGAATATCGGTATAACCAACTTAAACAATTATTGGATTCTTGGAAAAATGGCAATGAAGTTTCTATAAGAGATATAATTTCTAACTCCAATGAAGTATCAGCTCAGTTTCTTAATGATACAGTAATTCCGACAGAAGATGAAACATCAGATATATTTGATGTACAAAATGAAAATGTAATTGTCGATAACAACGAAGTAGAGTTAAATAGAGAATTGTATTGACATGAAACAGAAACTTCGGAAGTTCAAGCCGAAATTGTAACATCAGGTATACAGAATGGAGTTATTGATAACAACAAAGTCGAACTACAATTTTTGAATCAAGAAGTATCACTAACGAATGAAATGTTTAATAGCGAATTGCACTGCTATGAAAAAGAAATTCAAATTTCAGAAGTAAGTAAACTTATGATTGAAAATAAAGTAGTAACGAAAAGTAATACAAACAACCAACGCAAAACATTTACAGAAGAAACAAGTGTTGATGAATTGTCAGAAATGAAAATGCCCATTCCAATTAGAAAAAAAGAAAGACCCAAAGGGTTAGAAAACACAGTCATTGGTATACCCAAGAAAAAGAAAGTAAGTAGGAAAACTCCTTTTATAAAACTTAATCACCGTGAAAAAGAAAAATTATTGCTGTCATGGATTATGAAGGACACAAATAAAATTGTCAATATATCATCATCTAATTTTATCGTACATGACTATGATATAAAGAAAGCAGATCTTATTAACAATAAGGTTATCGAAGACACATTAGTTAACTTTTTTTATATCCGAAAATATTTAACACAAGAAGCATGGGGGATATTCTAATGCATTATTAAAAGAAAAAAAGAACAATGTAATTGGATATGTGCTGTCTGTGCCAATGACATTAACCAAAATGAGATGATTAGATGTGAAGGTTGCTTAAATCAATATCATTTAATATGCGTTTCCCTCAAAAATATTCCAAAGCAAAAATGTTGGTTTTGCCGATTTTGTTAGTTTATGTTAGTAAATTGAGTCTTTAAGAATATGTTTACTTTACATAATATATAATATAAAGCACTTAACTTGACGTAAAAAAATCAACAACTTTGGTTGTAACTAAAGTATTATTATGGTAACTTATGTATTACCTATATATTGTAACTAACGTATTATGTGCTACTAAGTTATTGTGAAGTTGTTGTAATGTTATGATACTAAAAATTTTCAATAAAGATTTACCATAAAGGAACCATAATTGTCAATGATACGATAAAATATACAGTGTGGTCCATTAAGTGTGCAACAAATGGGAATTTTTTTTATTAGTTGTACAATCGAAATTTAAATACCGCCAAAAGTTAGTGCATGTTTGATAACCATATCAGATGCCCTTAGAATGGCTTCAAGTCAAACAATATACAGGGTAGGACAAAAAATATGAAATTCGTTCAAGAACAAAGTTACCTTATTTCAAAAAATATAGCAAAATTTTATTGAGAAAAGTTGTTTAGAATTAAAAGTTATGCTCAAATACAAAGTCACGGCCTCCTATTCGAATTTTGATTCTTTTTTTGTAAAATTTTGTATTATCCCCGTATGATACATATTTTTATTATTTTGATTTTATATGTATTTAAAGTAGCCACAACCACATCCCTTTTAAATAACTTTTAGCAACTTGAAGCGTATTTGTAAAATTTACTTGGATTTATATTTTTTTAGGTAAGCGTCCACTTCATATTTGTTGCAACGATATTTAACAGAACTTTAGAATTTCGCAAATATTCTTTTTAACAAGGCAAATGCTTTACTAATAATAATTTACATATGAAAAACTCTTAATAAAATCAGAATAATAAAAATATGTATCATACGGGGATAATACAAAATTTTACAAAAAAAGAATCAAAATTCGAATAGGAGGCTGTCACTTTGTATTTGAGCATAACTTTTGATTCTAAACAACTATTCTCAATAAAATTTTGCTATATTTTTTTAAATAAGGTAACTTTATTCTTGAACGAATTACATATTTTTTGTCCTGCCCTGTATATTGTTTGACTTGAAGCCATTCTAAGGGCATCTGATATTGTTATCGAACATGCACTGACTTTTGGCAGTATTTAAATTTCGGTTTTACAACTAATAAAAAAATGTCCCATTTGTTGCACACTTAATGGATCACACTGTATATAGTACGTCTACAAATGACTGACTGCCGGGATTTTTAGTAGAAATCGAACGAATCCCGGCTGCCAGAATTTTAAATGTATTTTATACGTCCCGGTAGCCGGGATTTTTAGTTCAAATCGAATTTATACCGGCTGCCGGGATTTTAAATGTCATTTTATACATCCCGGCTGTCGGGACCTGATCTACTGCCTTTCTTAAATCACAACCTCTACAAGATGCCGGGAAATGCATAGCGTTCGCTTATAATGTTGCGAATATAACAAAATCGAAGGTGTATAATTACATTCATATTATTATTTGAAATAAAATACGATATGTAGAATTAAATACAGTGTTTACGATCTATAGGTTAAGTGAGGTTATGTTTGCAGAGAAACGCACATGCGGTACAAAAACATATTTTAAAAAAATCAACAAGTTAAAAACAACAATCTTCGCTACAGGATCAATAATTACCTGCTCCTGTAGAAACAACACAAAATGTTAAACTCTTCTAAATTTCAAATTGAAAACAAAGCAATACAGAACAACGCCAAAGCTCTCTATCAACCACAAAACAATAACTGATCCATCAACTTTTGCATTTGTTTTTGTTATTTGTTTTGTATACTATTGATAGATGTCACTGACGTAGTTTATAAAGCAAGACCAAATAAAATCCATAGGACAGGACCTCAGACAAAGAATAGAACTTTGTTGACCATGATTAAACATAGAAATCACAGAAAGAAAACTGTAAGCAGTTTAGAAAAAAAAACCATTATTCATTTAAAAATCATTTGCAAAATTTTAAATTTAGTTTTCATGTGCATGTTAGAAAATGAGGTGTGGTCACCACACGACTTTCTTTTACTATCTGTAAAAATTTAATTTTGCGATTTTTTCGAAAACTACCAACAAGAAAACTGTTTTGACAGAAGTTATAGATAACTAAAACAATTGTGAAATACTAATTACGCGATTTTTTTTTCTAAACTATACTCTTTACAAAATAATTATTTGTATACCAAGGCAATGAAGTTTAACTTTTTATCACAAATATGGATTTAGTTGCATAGGCCCGTAGAGCCGAGGCAAATAAACCACATGAGGGATAAAAAGGAACTTCAGTGCCTAGGTCGCATTATGTTTTAGGTATTTAAATCGAGAAATCGTAAAATTAAATTTTTTAACCAACTCATAGATCTTGTTGACGTTCTGTCACCCAACCTACTGAAAAAAGTCGTAAAACAATGCATTACTTCACTGACGATTTCTCGTATTTTAATGACAATTTCAGCGTTCACTGCCGGTTAAAAAAAAATACTTTTGACAAAAGTTATAGATGTTTACTTATTATACAGGCTGATTATAAATTAAGGTTCAGTTGAATTTTGCCATTGTTATGAGAGATAGAAAAAACTTTTATATAAAAAAGCAATATCATTTTATGTGGCAAATATTTTAATGGTAGGAACAAAAATACCCGGGTTCCGGTTAACCGAAAGTTTAATTATTTTTGGTTTTTTTATAGAACAACCTATATTTCTTAAATTAATGTAATAGTTGAGGAAATTATCTTTAAAAATGAACTATCCTACTTTCGGTTATACCGGAGGTCGTTATTAACTTTGGGATTTTAAATAAAGCACCCGGTATATTATTATGTTTTTGAATTCGGCTTAAAATTTTAGAGAGAATTCATCTGCTTAACTAACTTTATTTTATGGAGTTTCTGCAAAATTTTTAGCTTTTGAAAATTCTTGCCTCCAGTTCAAACCCATACGAAAACACTTCTTTGTTTTTGTTGAATTTTCCTGTATTATTACTTTTTATTTTTTAAGTAGGTTTTTTATAAAGGGTGTTTAAAAAATACGTTCGGATATTTTGCCCACTTATAGATCTCATCAATACAAACAAAAAAGTCCTAATAAACATGGGTGCGGAAATGCTTTGTTTATGAGATACCTACAGCGTTAAAGTTTAAAAAAAAACCTGGCCGCCCCTGGAATAAATAATTTAAATCCAAGTGGTGTGCCAAAACATGATCATTAATAACACCAGTAAACCTTCAAAGTTTCACTGAAATCGGTTAAGGGATTTTGAGATATTGAAGCATTTTAGTTTTCGTCTTAACAGGTTCACAGACGTACAAAATATGGGCTTTAATTTTTTTCTTGAAAACGAAGAGAAATCTGAAAAAAATCTCAGGAAACAAGAAGTTGCATTTTTAGTTGCTTTATTAAAAAAATATATAAAAATTGCAAAAAATCTCATGGGCGTTATTTTTTGTGAGAAAACCTAATCGATATGCCCCATGGGCACGCCCCTGGAATTACTATATCAATTGTAATAGATCCGAAAGATACCTCATAAAGTTATAAACACCCTGTAAATATTTTATAACAACCGCTGACAGCGTTTTTAGATAACATAGAAAAGCAAGATTTAATCAAAAAACACTCTGTATCTCGGAAACGAAGCGTTTCTGGACCCATGCTTATTAGGACATTTTTGTTTGTATTGATGAGATCTATAAGTGGGTAAAATATCCGAACGTATTTTTTAAGCACCCTGTATAATGCAGCAGAGAAGCTAAAAAAATGTTGATTCATTATTTTATATCTGGTGTGATACATACACACAACTTCCTTTTACAATCTTATAACAAGTTAAACGTTTGTTTTTTATTTTTCAAAAATTTTCAAAAATTACAAATTCTACAGAAACCGTAAAAATAGAGCGTTAGTTGAAGAGACTAGTTTTCTCTAAAATTTTAAGCTGAATTCAAAAATGTAATAACATACCGGGTGTTCTATTTAAAATAGATGTTAATAAAAGAAAATAAAAGAAACCCATTTTAGAGGTATTCAACTGGTAAATCACCTATCTCACATTAATGCACATTAAAAATTTAATAAAAATGTAAAGCTTGAAAAAAATCGTTACAGCCGTTTTTGAAAAAATCGAAAAAAAAACTGAAAAATTACAAGAGTAAACACCATACTTCCGGTTATGCGATTTTTTTGAAAAGCTTGCTGTCGCATCTGGATAGTACACAAAACTTATATATGAAGTTTCAACGTCATACCTCTTTTTGTTTTTGAGATATCCTGTTCACAGACAGACACACACACACACAGACAGACCAATGAATGGGTTCAGGGGACTCTGAAACGTGAAGATCTGTTGAAAACTCAAATTCGAATTTTTGGTGTGAATCCAATACTTCCTTTATAGTAAAAAGAGGTAAAAAATGAGAAGATTTTATACACCAGCAAAGAAAATTTTAAAATGGGATAGGTACGACAAAACTAAAAACACAAGACCAAACAGCTGTTAACCAAAATCTAAACAGTGGTAATGACACTTCTGCAATAACTGTCGATGAAAAATGGTAAAAACTGAAAGATGCAGTTACTACAGCGGCAACAAATAATAAATCATAAAAACCATGGATAAATGATAACGTCATCCAACTAATAGAAGAAAGAAGAGAATACAAAATCGCAAAAAAGACGAAGACAAGAAGAAATATAAAAAATTCCGTCAACAAAGCAGCCAAAAAAGCAAAAGAAAAGTGGTTAAATGAAATTTGCCAAGAGATAGAGGCAAACTTAATTAAAGGTAACTTAGAAAGAGCACACAATTTAATTAACAGCTACTTTGGGCACCCTAAAATTAAATCAAATACAATTCAGTCAGAAGAAGGAAAGATCTTGTTCGAAGACAATCAAATAGCTGAGAGATGACAACAATATATTGAAAAATTGCATAGCGATAATGAAGAAGCAAACGTAGATGAAATACAAATAGAAGAAGTTGAAGAAGATAATTTAAGCCCAAGTATAACAAGAGAAGAATTTGAGAAAGCTCTAAGAAACCTTAAGGTTAAAAAAGCATATGGTACTGATAATATACCAGCGGGACTACTCTACACTTTAGATGGCCAAACCAGAGACATTATGTATTAAGTAATTAAGGAAATTTACAAAACGGGAGAAGTGCCCGTTGATTATAATGGCAATGTTACCAAAAAAAGACTAAGGCAACTAAATATGAAGACTATAGAATTCTAAATATACTTTCACACTCGTCAAAAATACTAACAAGTATTATTCAGAAGCGAACATGCACAATATTCTAAAAGAAAAATAGAAAATGAATATAAATAAAAATAAACAGAAATACTAGTGTGCTCCAAACAACCAGAGAAAGTAAATGTTAAAATAAACAACAAGCCTATAATACAGGCAAAAACGTTTAAATACTTAGGAAGTAGAATCACCGAGGATGGCAGAAGCTCGATCGATATGAAACAACGAATTACAGAAGCTAAAGCTATATTTAATAAAAATAAAAACCTCCTTTGCTTGAATAATATATATGTCTAAGCCTCAAGAAAAGACTAATAAAAATCCTAATTTGAAACAGGACAATAAACTAAACTGACAAAAAAGTAATAGAAGCTTTTGAAATATGGTGTTGGTGACAGGTTCTGAAAATAAGATGGACAGACCAGATTGCTAATGTGGAAGTGTTGAAAAGAATCGACGAAGAAAGACAAATATGGAAGATGATTCAAGAAAGACGACATGGATGGTTAGGCCATGTTTACAGACACCATCAATTTACAGTAAATGTGATTGAAGGACAATGGCAGGGAAAACCCAGAAGAGGAAGACCACGCCTTGACTACATAAAACAAGCAGTGAAATTCACTGGCAGCAATATTTATTGCATAATGAAAAAATTAACCAGCGATAGAGACAGATGGAGCGCTGCAAACCAATCTGCATATTGTGTTGAAGAGAGAGAGAAAAATTGCAAAAACTTATGTTGCACTCTTCCTATAGCTACCACAAAACCAGCAGTTCGTGGCGTCCATATTTGTGCGTACTCCAACTTTGGTCGCACCAAGGTAAAATATCAACATTTACTTAAGAGTGTTTATGTTTTTGAATAATTTGGTTTGCCTCATAACAAAGAGAACTGCCAACAATGTGTTCTCCTAAATCTATAAACAAATCGAGACAGTCTAATATCAAGTTAATCATCTTGTAATTAAATATAAGGGGTACAGTTTTATTTGTATACTATAGAGCACTTAGACACACTAAAATGCAGCTCATTTGCAGCACTCCATTGATAAACATGATCTAAATCAGTTTGTAAAAGCTTACAATCTTGAAGATTACTTATTGACTTCCAAATTTTAATATCATCTACGAAGATAAGACATTTAGAATGCTTCAATACATCTGGTAAATCATTGATGAAAATTAGGAACAGTAGTGGTTCTAGATTCGAACCTTGTGGCAAATTTTTTAGAAGTATTACCACTACGCTGCTGCAGATAGGAGACAAAAAGCCATAAATGGCCGTGGGAAAATCCCATAGATTTAAGTTTTTTTAATAAGATGTCATCCACAATATCGAATGCTTTTCTGAAGTCTGTATCAGCTACGTCTAACTGGGATCTTCCCTCCTGCACTGTGTTTACCTCATTTGCAAATAACATTAGATTAGTAAAAGTTGGTTTTTTTGGCACAAATTCATGTTGTTTTTAAGAAAGATAGTTATGAACATGTTTAAGCACTCTGTTATGGATTATATGCTCAAATAGTTTTGCAGGCGTTGATATGATAGAAATTAACTTATAATTTTCAATATTATAGTTGTTTCCCGAAAGGTATTATAACGGATTCTTTCCATTTTTTAGGAAAGGTGTCTGTTTGAGCGGTAGGTTATACAAGAACAGAAGAAGTATCTCCAGATAATGCTCGCAATATTTTATAACTCATGGCGTAATCTTATCAACTCCAGCATTCTTCTTCGGCTTCAATAACCTTCTGATCGCAGCACATAACTCGCTAGTGGTTACAGTTTGTATTTGTAAAAGCTCAAAGCTTATTATGTTCGTGTTAAAGTCAACATCCTACATAGCTGTTTTTTTGAGAATAAATAGATTATAGATTTAAAGAAATTTACAAAACCTTCAGAAATACCATCGCCTTCATATATTTTATCTTGATGGATCATATTATTAGAGGCTGCAGACAATTTCTTTTTACTACTAACAAAGGACCACAACTGTTATACTCCACTGCAGATGCCCTCTTCAATGCTGTTAATGTAATCGCTATAGGCTTTAGGAGTTAGTAATCTTAATTTTTTTCTTAGTTCTTTATATTTAACTATCATCCACAGAGAACATTTCTTTCTTAGACCAAGCAGGATATTTATTAAAAGAAATTTTAAGCCTAGGAATTCTGATGCCAAAACCATTATACAATTTGGAATAAAAAATATTTAATGCCTCGTTAATGTCTTTGCAATAATCAGTTCAGCCAGTCTATATCTCTAATTCGCACAGATAAGTCTAAGAAGTTACTTTTTTTAAATTGTATTCTCTAATGATTGTTTGAAATGTCAGTGTCTTTTAGTCGGATTTTCACCAAGAATGCGGGATGGTGCATATTTTCAGGTAGTAGTGGTGCACCTTCCCTCAGTACCCAACAAAAAGTCAAACTTTGTAATCTGCTAAAAATAAAATCCAGTGTTCGATTATTGCAGTTAGTAACATTGTTATGTGAGGTTAATGCATGTAAATGTACAAATTCTGCAAGGATACTACACTTTTATGTACCCATGTGAAATTGAGCATCTAGCCCTGTGATTTCTGTCAAGTTGAAATTACCCGCAATAACCCTATTACTTGCTGAACTGCAAATGGGTTCAATAAAATCAAAAAATTCCTGATAAAAATCCAAAGAAATGTAGGCAGAAAAATAAACAAGTACGATTACATTAGCCTTATCTTTCTGTATTTCAACAATCGCAGTTTCATAAACAAAGTTGTTATTTACAAATTTAGTGATTTTGAGTTTTTTATTAACTCGAATAAGTACAACTACTCCTCTAGATTTACCTTTCACATTAGCACATTTAAAAACTCTGTAGCAATTTAAGTCAGGAATTTCGGCATGCTTAAACTAATTTTTTAACCACGTTACCGTAATATATACTACATCATATTCACATATAGGTACTAATATCCAACTAAAAATAATTTAATTTAGTTCTTATACCGCTGCAATTAATTCTGATAATAAATATTAGAAAAATTGGTCCTTGACATATGAAACACACAAAAATTTTGACAATGCAAAAAAAAATCGATCAGATTACATAGAGTAGGGCCGCATAATAAAGAAAGTAACGAGTAGGGAAAGGGCGGGCAAAGTGTCATAGTTAACATTTGAAAAATTCTCAAAACTTTGACTGAACTCGAAAAATTCTCAACTTATGGCATCTGACTTATATGTTATTGACCTTTTACAATCAAAGGCACTGTCAGGTGCAGCTAATCACAATTGACTGAAATATTTTTTTTTCTTTGTGGAGGCGTTATTTCACTTTGCCCGACCTAGTGCGGGCAAAGTGAAATTTTGGGACGGGCAAACTGAAATAGTGTAACAGTTATAAATTTAACGCACATTTATTAATTCTCAAGAACAATTCAAGTTTACAAAGTAAAACAAAATATTACAGGCCACTATTTAAGCTATTTTTCGATAAACTGAGACAGCTCAGGGACGTCAAAGAACCCTCTCCGCATCGCCTTTGGCTCCTGGACAGTCATATAGAGATCAGCATATGAATATGACATTATGTCATCTTTCAGGGGCCATCGAAAATATTTCTGTGTTCTTTCCATGCATTTTACTTTTACTTCATCGCTGGATTTCTTGACGACCAAACCAGGAAAACAATTTCCTTCGTACTTGACAGCAATCCAGTTTCCTTCATCTATCATATCTGGTGTAATGATTTGACTATTCTTTCTACCTCCTTCGTCTTCACCTGAAGAGAATGTCTCCGCCCACTCAGAGTCACTGTCGTCCAACTTGAGGCTCATGTCAGTACGATCACTGTCAGGGTCTGAAGGAAAGACTTGTTTTTTGACCTTCTCAACCTTCTTTCTTGGCAGCTTTTCACTCTTTGCTTCTTGTTCTGCCTTCTTCTTTTTCAGTTCTTCAATGACAGGTGTACTTGTAGCTATAGTTGTCGTACCTCTGCGACGTTTACGTCTAAGACGTATTGTTGCTCTATTGCTAGGTATACCCTCATTTGAATCATCCACATGAGGAATGGGTAGAATGTCATAAGGTGAAACAAATGTTGCCGTTGGGGATGTGCGCGTTAAAGGTGTTGAAGTTGAGGGTGTCTCAGCTTGATCCTCATTACTACTTGACAAAAGATTCGTTGTCTCAGCTGCTGAATAGGAATCCTTTGGGAAAACTCTTTCAAAGGGGTATATTCCAGATTTTTTAAAGCCAGAGATTGCATTCTGTAAGGTAGCTGCTTTTGAGTATGCATTTCCAAAAAGAAACCCAACGTCATGAATCGTGACAACTTTTCCAGGGTTTCTCTCAGCCATACCCTTACAGCTTGTTCATAGTATGCAGACAGAGGATACATGAAGGCTACATCGAGTGGCTGTAACCGATGTGTGCAGTGTGGAAGCAACCCAAAAATGTCCACATGATTTTCTTTTGCCAACATTATTACTTCTAGATTATTGACGTGTGTAGCATGATCGTCAAGGATTAACAAAACACGTTCTTCAGCTGTAAGCTTCGAATATTTAAGGAAATGTTTGAACCATTCTACAAAATTATTTGACTGCATCCATCCAGATGGGTGTGTGAAGATTTTTGTGTTGGGGGGAACACCCTTTTCAAACAGTGGATTAGCTCGGACCCTTGGAAATATCAGTGCTGGTGGAATATAGTTTCCAGTAGCACTGAAACAAATCTCAGCCGTGACAAGAGTTCCTCTCTCAGCTGACGATAATACGCCCACCTGCTTCTTCCCCTTTCTAGATAGTATTTTAGACGGTTTGTTGGGCACAGTAGAGATCCCAGTTTCATCACAATTGTATATCCTGTCCGGAGTGTAGCCGTGAGTTTCATACAACCCTTCAAGAAGATCGAAAAACTTATTTACGTTAATCTCATTAAATGCTGAAGCTCGTGCTGCTGACGTATTCTCAGGAAGCCGCAAAGATAGTTCTGGATGTCGTCGTAGAAATCCAGTCACCCAGTCCTTTCCTGCTTTTCAATCTATTTTATTGAATGAATGTGCGAGTTGATTTCGTTCAGCGAATTGAAAGGCGAGATCCCTGAGATCTGATCTTGTCAGGCCGAAAAGTTGTTTTTCCATTTCTAGGAGATACTCAACGAGGATATATTCTTGCTCAGCACTGAAGACTGTTCGAAATCTTCCCAAACCTTTTTTTGCTCCTTCTTCCACAGGCTTCTTCAGTCTCCTAAACAGTGTTGCAACTGGAACATTGTGAATCCTTGCTGCCGCATTTATTCCCGTTCCTTGCCTGACAGATGTCGGTGCCGTTTCCATTTGATTTTCATCCCATCCCTGTTGATTCGTTTTCCGTGTGTATTTGTAAACCATTTTGATCTTGAACAAATTATAAAAAAAAAATAAAAATATTTCAAACATTGCGGGCAAAGTGAAATACTATTTCAAATTGCCCGCCGCAACACTATTTCACTTTGCCCGACAGGAGGTAACAGTGACAAAAAGTAAATATCAATTTGCAACACAGTGAAAATAGCATGCTTATCTGTCGTTATACTCTCAAGACTTTGTTTTGTCGAATTACAAAGAGTAGGCCAAGAAAATAGTTAGTAAATCCATGGGAGGACTTCCAAAATACAGAAAAATACTTAAATTTTTACTGCAAAAACACAAATAACACCAGCATTTCACACTAGTATAACAGAGCACGGCCATACTTCACCCAGAAGTCCCAACTGTGTAAAGGTAACGATGCATGGTGGTTGACTGAAAGCCCGCCACAGAACAAAAATTTTAAATTTATATTTTACTTTGCCCGCCCGCTCCGCTTTGCCCGCCCTTCCCCTACTGAATTTTTTTACCATGACTTCAATTTTTTTAAATTGCGTTCTAAAAACATTGGTACTTGTTAAAGTATCCAACTGGGATTTTGCCATTATTTCTAAATAGGTATAGGTATTGACTTTATTTTTAAGTTACACCCCCTACTTCCAAACTATTCATGCCACTTTGAAAGTTTTGTAAATGATGCTATTCTCTCAATTTGAGCCAGCGGTCTCCTAAAAGATGCGTTCCAAAAAATGGAACATTTAATAAAGTATTTAGAGGTTAGAAGATTGAGAATAGCGGTGTGAAAATATGTTCACTGCTTTCAACAATTCTTCATGGGCTACCTGGGGGGTCGAGAGATTTAGCAACTAAATGGACGTCGATTCAAAACCATTGCCACTGCTTCGATAATTATTATTGTCACTCTTTTATTGCGCAAATGCATATTAAATGAATAAAAATAATTACCTGCTATCTGAACAGTGTAACCTTTTGCTTTAGAGTTTAACATCAGCTTTTATTGTTACTTTGTTTTGAAACTGGCAATGTATGATTGTTTACTTTTATAAGCTCACAATGAAACATTTTTTCCAATGCAGAGTAATTTTTCTTGAAAATGATTTCTTATTTCAAAACTAACAAACACATCAAAATGAAGTATTTAGATTGTAAATTTTAAAAACAAAAAGCTAATGTTAATAAAAAGTACCCCACGTAAAAAAGGCTTCCATTACTGCAGCAGTTCCAAAACCGTCAAGCCACTTTCTCAGTATTAGAGGTAAAACATTGACATTGAAAGATTATTTCTACAAACAAATTCCAATTTAACTAGAGACAATGTCAATTTTTAAATGTTACATGAAACACCACACATATGCATTATGCAGTGTTAACCATAAGTACCGAACTAGGCAACTGTGAATACGAATAACTTTATTATATCTCAAAATTTTAATAACAAGTATTCATGTTAACAAAAGGAGGAAATCGACTATTATACCTATTCTTAAACCTGGTCAAAATAAACTCGACCCTCGATGCTACAGGCCCATCTCATTAACAAACACAATGTGCAAACTACTTGAAAAAATCGTGACACGTCGGCTAATGTGGCAGCTTGAACGAAACGAATTCATCTCCCCCGCACAGAGTGCGTTTCGTAAATGTCGTTCTACTTTGGATAACATTGTGAGCATCGAAAGTGAAATTAACGAAGCCTTTGCTAATGGTCAGCATTTGGTAGCTATTAGCTTAGACATGGAAAAAGCCTATAACTTAAAACATGGAGACACCGAATTATTCAGTTATTAAAGGATCGGAATATCGATGGAAACCTACTAGCGTTTGTAAATGGCTTTCTGAAAAAACGACTATTTCGAGTACGAGTTAATGGTGTAGTATCTAGCAAAACCAGTTTGGAAAATGGGGTTCCCCAGGGTTCCGTCTTAAGTGTTGCGTTATTTCTGGTAGCAATTAACAATATTTGCAAATCAGTGGCTTTCCCTAGTAAAGCAATTTTGTATGCAGATGATGTTATCCTATACTGCAAAGGAAAAAATATCCATAGTACTCAAGAAAATTTGCAAGTAACCTTGGACCAACTTACTAATTGGGCTCGTTTGTCTGGGTTTAAATTTTCTTCAACAAAGACTACAGGTACAGTTTTTTCAAGAAAACATACCGTACACATTCCAACTTTAAAAATGGGAGATCAACCAATAATTTTTGAAAATTCTATGAAAATTCTCGGTATGATATTTGATAAAAAATTAACGTGGATACAGCATATTATTGCTGTTAAATCAGATTGTATTTGACGACTGAATATTTTGAAAATTCTGACTAACCGGAACTGGGGCACCGACCAAATAACTATAATGCGAACATACAGAGCACTTGTCCGTTCTAAAATCAAATATGGATCTTTAGCTTAAGCATCAGCATGTAAATCTACATTAAATCTCCTCAACTCGATTCAAGCATCTGTTCTTCGTCTTGCCACTGAAGCGTACTGCACCAGCCCCATAATTAGTTTACAAAACCTAACATGTGAATTACCCTTAAATCTCAGAAGAACCCAACAGTCTCTCTGTTAGTCGATTACAGTAAGAAGCAATTCTTCTAACCCTGTTAATGGATATATTTTTTCCAATCGATTTTCCCCATTATTTGATAGAAAAATATACTTTCTACCTTTCTACCACCGACTTAATACAATTATTCAAAATCTGAGTCTTTCCTTTTTTGATCAATTACTCCAACCCAAATCTATATCTCCTCCTTGGTGCCTATATCCAATCTCCACAAACCTTTCCCTACACAGATATCCTAAAAGTACCTACTACCTTTCCACTAATCTACAAACTAAAATTATATGAAATTCTTGATAATTACCCAGAGTCCATTAAGATTTATACTGATGCTTCAAAATCAGAAGACGGAGTAGGGGCTGCTATACTAACGAACAGTGGTGGTTACAAATTTAAACTTAAAGCTGAATCCAGCATCTTTACCGGTGAATTATACGGCATTCTGGAGGCAATGAAATACATCAAGGCATCTAAATTCACCGAATTCCTGATCATGTGTGATTCATACAGTGCTATTTAAGCAGTCAAAGAACTTTTTTCCAGTAATCCTTTGGTCATAGAAATCCAAGAGTGCCACCAGGAAATATTAAATTCAGCCAAATCTGTATGTATCATTTCGATACTGGCACATATAGGTATTTCTGAAAATGAACGAGTTGACTTATTGGCCAAAGAAGCTGTATTCGATTATACAACACAATACAACAGTAGTACCACTTATGATGCTAAACACTTTGTAAAAGCTGTTACGTATTAAAAAGAAATTTTATCAACAGTGGGAGAATTTACAGAACAATAAACTCCGTAATATTAAAGATAACATAACGAATTGGATCTCTGCAACAGGTCTAAATCGAAAATCCAGTACTTTACTGAATAGAATAAGAATTGGTCACACCAACCTTACTCACAGCTATTTGTTAAATCGAGAAAACCCTCCAGTATGTGAAACGTGTAATATTCAGCTTACAATAGCACACATCATCTTAGATTGTCATCTATATTCAGAATGTAGAAATCGTCATCAGTTACAAAATAATCTAAGTGAAGTGTTGAAGAATGACTATGTAAGTGAACGTAAAATTATCAGATTTATGTTGGAATGTAAATTATATAATTTATTGTAACCCTATCTTTATAGGGCGCTAATAGCCTAGCTGCTGATGCGCCATTAACCAGCTAAATAAAAAAAAAGACATATTACAAAATTGATTCACTAAAATATACAAGAAATATACAGAGAAAAACTTCAGGTGACGCTCACAAGCGGTAGATAAAAGCATATTCTCTTCTGGTGAAGTGCCTTTTCTGTATTAAATACGTCAAAGTATTATCAAACAAAGTTGTTCAAAATGTAAATTATGGATTCATGCAAAATTTAAGAAATATCAGCTTCCTTTTTTATGAAACCAAGTGTAACAGAGTTTCATAAAAATCTGATTTTACATTTTCAACAACTTTTCTTGATGATACTTTGATGTATTTGAAACAGAAAAGGCACTTTACCTGAAAAAAAAAAGTTTTTTATCTACTGCTTGTGAGGGCTTAGGAAGACCATAAGACCAATCAGGCATTTTAGTACTAAGATGTTCACTCAGAATTTTACAAAGGATATCGCCACCTGAAGTTTTCCACCATTTTATATACACCCTGTATATTGAACTAGTTGAACTCACTTATGTAAGAGAAGCAGTATTTTTGACAATTTTTACCGGTTTATTTCGAAATATTCCTAAAAGCATGTCGAATCAGCTCTCAAATTTTCTAGCGTTTGCAATCTGTTGCAGAAAACGTAGTCCTTAACATAATTCTACAAATAACAATCAGGTGGTGTAATATCAAGTGACCTCGTCTATCAGAGAATTTGTCCTTCAGCCAATTCATTTGGTGTGGAATTTGTGGGTCTTGATTGATTGCTTCATATTCCTTTGGCAGTAATTTAAACCCTGAAGAATATGTACCAGTACTGAAAACATTTTCATGGCCACAATTGCATCAATTTAACATATTACATTTAAGGTATCAATAAGCTGGTTCAACTTCCCACACTATCAATAGGTATTTTTAAGAATTGGCTTAAAGACAAATTCCCTGACAGACTAGTTTGTAAAAGGGGTAACTTGAAATCTAAAATGTTGTCAATATTGAAATCAAATTTTGGTTTTGACTGCATCGTCTTTGTGTAAATGGACATTCAGCACTTTTTGGCTTTAAAGCGCATAAAGCCAACAAAATTTTGGGTGTTCATTTACAGACGACGCAATTTATCTTAAAATTTGATTTTAATACTGACAATTTGAGTAACTGCAAAAGCCACAAAGAATCTAAAATTTTACTAATTAACAAATTGGTGAAGAAAACATAACATTCGTCTGTGAATAAGATGTTCCTTATTTCAATGCCCCATTTTCCACTAAATAACTCCATCATCTACTTGCAAAATATTAATCGTTTTCTTTTGTCATATTGGCTAATTATTTGAAGTGTTTGAATTTGGTAAGGAGATAAACTTAAATATTTTTTTTAGTATTCCTCGAATGGAGGTCCAGAAATGTTTAATTTAGCCACTCTTCTTGTTGATAACTTTTTGGAGCTTTCTAAAACAGTTTGTCTAACAAGTTCAATGTTTTCTTTGTTTCTTACAGACTTTGATCGTCATCATTTAGAAGCATACTTACTTTAGTGAAAATTTTGTTCTGAAATGACAAACCGCTATCGTAGCCGAATAATTGTTTCTTATCGCAAACTCCACAATATTCTTTGTTCAAGAGAATATTTAGCTTCCATTATTTCTAAGAAATACTACACACTGACATTTATGAAGTAATTGTTGACACCTAATATTTTTATTTCTTTATGCAATTTGAACCATTTAGTTATTATTCGCTGACAAAAATGTATACTTGCATACGGCTAACACTGTCCTTACTTTTTAGGTTACCTATTTTCCAAGAATGGCAGTTATTCTGGATTAGCTTTGAATCACAGTTTAAACTAAATTTTGCAAAATTTGGCTTAAAACATAGAGAAAATTACAGCACACACCTCTAGTTTATTACAATTAGTAAACAAATTTGATGTACTTTTGTACTAAACCAAATTCTGCTACATTAAATTGAAGTGGAAAACTAGTCCCTCTCGTAAATAAACTACACACCATAAGTAATACTTTAATATGTCAGCGGTATAAGTAAAAATATAAAATGCCTACTTTAAAGTTCCCGCTTTTTTTAATTAACCCTAGAATCAAGAGATGACGCTAGCTACGTACGAAACGTTCGAAACCAGATTCTTATAAAAAGGCATGTGCTGTACTGCGTCCATTTGCATTTCCCTATCATAATTATAATTTAGTTTTGGTAGCTTTGTAGGTGTTTACATTCAACTGCAAAACTGACGAAAATGCCTCCAACAAAGTTTTCAGAAGGTAATTTATGGTATCTAAAATCGATGTAATTTTAATATTTATTATCAATAACAGGTGAAAAAATTCTTTGCTACCAGAATTCATTAATCTATGATGGAAAGTGTTTGAAAATAGCAATTGCAGAAAACGAAGAAGCAACATATCTAATACACTACTGTGGGTGGAGTAAAAGGTACGATTTGTTAAGACGACTGGTCCCTTAGTTTCAGTTAACGAACACTTTTATTTCAGTTGGGACGAATGGGTAGCAGAAAACCGTATTATGAAATATAACCCAGAAAACGTTGCTAAGCAAGAAGAACTACGTAAGGCTTATCTTGCAAAGACACCTCTAACTAAGGCAAAAAGATCAAAACAGAAAAAATCAAGTTCAACTACTGGTTCAAGAACTAGTACTTCAAAAGCTAGTACTTCAAGTGAAACTAGTCTTGCATCAATTTTCAGTGTAAAACAAGAGCAGGTGAGCACGCCGTCTAGCACTCAGCGTTCAATTTCCAGTTCGTTTAGCACTGAAAGCAACTCCGAAGGACAAGCTTCCATTTTCGATGCTACTGAAAGTGAATCTAAAGTTCAAGTACCCACTGAAGTTGTTGCTAAGCAGGAAGAACAACGTAAGGCTTATCGTACAAAGAGACCTCCAACTAAGGCAAAAAGCACAAAAGAGCAAAAATCAAGTTCGACTCTTAGCTCGCGAACTAGTAATTCAAGCGAAACTAGTATTGCATCAATTTACAGCGTCAAACAAGAGCAGGTGAGCACACCGTCTAGTACTTGGCGATCAATTCCCAGTTCGCATAGCACTGAAAGCAACTCCGAAGAACAAGCTTCCATTTTGGATGCAACTGAAAGACAGTCTGAAGTACAAGTACCCACTGAAGTTGTTGCTAAGCAGAAAGAACAACGTAAGGCTTATCGTACAAAGAGACCTCCAACTAAGGCAAAAAGCACAAAAGAGCAAAAATCAAGTTCGACTCTTAGCTCGCGAACTAGTAATTCAAGCGAAACTAGTATTGCATCAATTTACAGCGTCAAACAAGAGCAGGTGAGCACACCGTCTAGTACTTGGCGATCAATTCCCAGTTCGCATAGCACTGAAAGCAACTCCGAAGAACAAGCTTCCATTTTGGATGCAACTGAAAGACAGTCTGAAGTACAAGTACCCACTGAAGTTGTTGCTAAGCAGAAAGAACAACGTAAGGCTTATCGTACAAAGACACCTCCAACTAAGGCAAAAAGCACAAAAGAGCAAAAATCAAGTTCGACTAATGGTTCAAGAACTAGTACTTCAGGTGAAACTAGTATTGCACCAATTTGTAATGTAAAACAAGAGCAGGTGAGCACACCGTCTAGTACTTGGCGATCAATTTCCAGTTCGTATAGCACTGAAAGCAACTCCGAAGGACAAGCTTCCATTTTGGATGCAACTGAAAGACAGTCTAAAGTACAAGTACCCACTGAAGTTGTTGCTAAGCAGAAAGAACAACGTAAGGCTTATCGTACAAAGAGACCTCCAACTAAGGCAAAAAGCACAAAAGAGCAAAAATCAAGTCCGACTAATGGTTCAAGAACTACTACTTCAGGTGAAACTAGTACTGGATCAATTTGCAGTGTAAAACAAGAGCAGGTGAGCACACCATCTAGCACTCATCACTCAATTTTCAGTTCGTGTAGCACTGAAAACAACTTTGAAGAACAAGCTTTCACTTTGGATGCCACTGAAAGTGAATTTAAAGTACATGTACCCACTGAAATTAAAATAAAATTGCCAGACGAATTAAAACTTTTACTTGTGGATGACTGGCACTTTATTACAAAAAAGGAAAAGCTTGTAAATTTGCCAGCAAAATTAACAGTCGATCAAATTTTGAATAATTATGTGGCATACAAAAAATCTGCAAAGGATAACAATGCTTATAAAGAATCGGCTGCAACTGAAATTAGTAATGGTATTAAACTCTACTTTAATGCCGTGCTAGCAACAAAACTTTTGTACAAATTTGAGCGACCACAATATAAAAATATATTACAACAGTATACCGGCACACCAATGTCAAAAATTTATGGGGCCAGACATTTACTGCGTTTATTTGTTAAAATGGGTGCAATGTTAGGATATACACCAATGGATGATAAAAGTATTCAGTTATTGCAGACCAATATGCAATATTTTTTGGAGTACTTGATAGAAAGCAGCTCAACTCTGTTTACTTTGCAAGATTATGGCGATCCTTCACAGGCGTAACTCCTACAGGATCTGCTAAGTAATTAGATGTGTAGATATGTGTGTTAGATATGTTATATTTATTTACATAATGTAACTTTTTTTGTACAATAATAATTAGTATCCTTTGAACATTTCTATTATTTATTTAATCTTTTCTATACTGATAATATTGAAATTTGAAGACATTTTCTATGCAGTACGATGACCAAACTAAAACCAATACATTCAATTAATATAGAGTTACATAAAATAATATCAAATTTACCTTTGTATAAGTAGTAGAAGCACACAAAATTTGAGCGGAAGTCTTCTTCAGAACTTCTAAGCAATTTTGATTTTTAAGTAAATAATTTACTTATTGCCGAATGAGACAATCAAGAGGGATAGAAAAAGGTTACCAAAAGGCATAGAGTGATGGCACAACTCTAAAGATCTGCTAATATATGTCCGATTCATAAAAAGTGCCCCAACTTCTCATGCTTTTATTACTGACTAGCTGACCCGGCAAACGTTGTTTTGGATTATGACATGATGGGGAAAACCCTTCAAACCATTAAGCACAAAATCATAAAAGTATGACTGCAAATAGAAAGTCGTACAGTGTATAGAACAACACACTTTCGATATTTTCCAATTTTCTGGCATTGGATTTTTCCGGATTTTCTTTTTTGCTAAACCACCTCGGGAGTAAAACAAAAACAAAAAAAATCCAAATCAGTCAAGTCTTTGCATTATTAACACGGCGATTGATTTTTATATATACAAATTTCAGACCCAGAGAGCTATATACAGGGTGAGCCATAATTATGTATAAAAAAATTTACCAAAGCTTTAGGCCAAAACAAAGCAATTAACCTAATACACCTTAGCACCAAAATGCTCCATTAAAAAGATACAGGGTGGTAATAAAAAAATTATTTCTATTTGTGACTATAACATCAACAGTAATTATCCGATTAATTTGAAAATACATTATAATAAACACAAAATTAACAAAACGACTAAAAAATAAGAAAACTATAGCAATAGCCCTAATACAAGCATGGCACCATTATACTAGTGGTTCATACACATGCTGAATATTACAGTTTTTACAAATTTTAGTAGCAGCCTCGAAAATTATTTGCTACAACTGTTCCTTCGTGTTAATTACCTCACGGTAAACCAGCTGTTTTAAAATCAGGCTACTTGATTTCAAGACGTTAATTGCCATTTTATAAAACATATTCTGGTCTAGCAGGGCACCTATTTAAAATGTTCATTTAAATACATCTAGGCTCTCTAGTACAAATGCAATACCACGCAATGAAACTGATGTTGCAAAACTGCAACATGAATGGTGTGTGTCATGCAACGCAAAGGGAAGAATGGCGCAGCACAGCTTATGTGCCGTGTGGTGGTCTATGTATTAAAACTTCAAATATTTACTTTCGAAATATACAAAATCATTTTTTTCCATTAACACCCTGTATCTTTTTAAGGAGCATTTTGGCACTAAAGTGTATTAGGTTAATTGCTTTGTTTCGGCCTAAAAAGTTTGGTAAAATTTTTTACACCTAATTATGACTCACCCTGTATATTATAAAATGATAAATTTGTAATTTCAAATGGAAATTTTCAATTTACTTTTCCAACGATAGTAATTACGGATATCTAGAATTGAATAAATAGACTATTTCTTTAATAAACTAAATCTAGTAGTCGTGAACGTCACACACAGAAAACAAAAAACATAAATGCTGCAATGCATTTATTAGTCAAAATTATGTGCAATTTGATGCAGTAAATGGAGAAGTTTCTCTCACAGTTTATTCTACATGCTATTTTTATAGTGGAAAGATTTAGGAAAACAGTTGATATACTGCAAATGTAGTTGATAATAATAGACTGCATTAAGAACACTTACTCTATATACTTTTATAAATTATTCATGTTTCTCCCATTACTTAAACATAAGTTATGTAATATATTTGGTTTACTTATTTTATTTAGTAAGTTTAAGTACATATCATATTTATTCATACTTTGTATTTAATCATGGTTACTAGGTCTTAAACGTTATAAAAATTTTTTGTTAATCTATTTGTACCGTCATCTGGGGTGAGTTTGAACACTTTAACAGTTTTAACATCTAAGCTGTGAGTTTGTCAAAAATCACAAAAAAAATAATTCAGTTAGTTTATATCTTTCTTTATCCACTTTCATGCCTGTTTTTTTTAAATAAATATTTTACATTTTTTTTAATACTAAAATGTGTCTGAACTCACCACTATGTGTTGGGTAAGTTTGGACATGCATGTATTTTAATAAAAAATCGAACTGAACGAGTAGCTAAAGTGAGTTCGGACAAAAATTTGCTAAAAAAATATAAAAGGTAGTCTAAAAACAAAAAGAAGGTTGAAGACAGGACCGGATTGAGACAAAAGGGGGCTTTTAAATTTTTTTATGAATTTGGAGGCATCTCTGAATGACATGTCATGGGAAATAAGATAGCCCCCTTATTCTTAATCCATTGGTGGTTGAGGAAAAGGGTTTTATTTCCTTAAAATATTTCTGGTATAACAAATTCAGCAACTTAGGATATATTCTTAAATATTATAGTTTCAAAAAAATATAAAATAGAAATGTGTTCTCATATCAAAACATTTCAACAAAAGCACAAAATGAACATTTTAACATATCAAATTTCAAAATTTAGTTTAGGTTAATGTCATTAGGCACATCTATAAAAAAATGTCTTCCTCTTCTGACTTCCTTCAATTGAAGCTTTCGTAAAACGTCTTTTTAAAAGACTAACCCCTCGTCACTAACATTTGGGAATATAAAATAAGTACATAAATTTCTCTTTAATTCTAAGGTATTTAACCAAATAAACTGTTTGTTTATCGTCCAGCACTTTTTTAATTAGTCCAACAAAAAAACGAAACTTGTCATTTTGGCAAGGCCCTTTCACTATCACAAACTCTGTAGGTAAAATGTCCTGACCAGTTTCTGGTTCCAAGGTAAGTTCATTATCTCTGCAGCTTCCTTCGTCAACACCCTCTTCATTTTCCAAATAATCATCATCGTCGCTAGTTTCTCTCTCTTCCATGTCCACCACTTTGACACCTTTTCTAGCCTGAACGTTAATTTTCTTTCCTCTTTTTGACTTCTGGACTTCTTTTTCTTCCCACCTGCAAGCTTCCAAATATTCCGAAAAGGTCTTGGTCCAATGATGGTCAGTAGAAGTTGAGGAAAGCGCTGACTCCGTTCGTAATTTATTTAAAACAGCTTCAGCATCAAAAGGTACGATGCCGCATGCCTTAAAACCAGCTTTCAGATTTTTATCTATATTTACTCCCAAAGATTCCAGTGTGTGTTTTAATAGTCTTGGAAACTCGCTTTTCAGAAGAACGCCTTTATTTCTTAACTTCCATTCAGTAAGTCCGGCACACCAATATCCCTCCATCGGCCCAAAGAAGGCAACATTTAAGGGTTGTAGTAAATAAGTCAAATTTGGAGACAATAAAAGAAAGTGAATATTGTTTTCTTCGCATTTCTTGATCACAAACAATGACAAGTGGCTCGAGAGATTATCTCCAATGAGAATATTTTTCCCATGTAATTTCCGGAGATATGGCGGGATAACTTGTGAGAACCAGTCATCCAACACTGTTGACTCGAACCACCCACTTTTAGTTCTATTATATATTTCCCCCTCTGGGCCTCCCTGTGTCCAAGTCCGATAGATGTGCATAGCACGATAAACCACCTAGGGTGGTAAAAGCACGCCAGAGGCAGTACCCGCCATCATGATTGAGGTGCTGCTGTTCGAGGAGTCCAGTATTCTATTGATGTGTTTTATTCCTTTCTTACATATGACCCTTTTTTTCCAGAGTCATCTGTAAGATTAGATTTGTCGTAATTTATGATGTTCTCAGGAGGCACATCAGCTATTTCATTTCCAAGATTTGTGAAATAATTGTTGACGACTTCTTTACTTACAGCTGCTCTGCTCCTTTTTATATTTTCCGCTAAGCGTTCTGCCAGTTCTGAATTTCTCTGCATGAATCCATAAAACCATTCATAACCTGGTCGGTTTTCTTTAAAACATGGAATCTTCCGTGCAGCTCTATCAAGAAATAATTTCATGATTTGTCAAACGTCCATTCGACTAAGTGGAAAACCCCACTGTGCTGCCGTTATTATTCCGTTTCTTAATTCTTCCTCCTCTTGAGAAGTTAATTTTGTTTGCCCGCCGGTTTTTGTACGTGTTTTTTCTTCAAGCGGTCATGTACAGTAGATTTTGGAACTCCATAACGATCTGCAGCTTCTCTACTTGATAACCTGTTTTCCCTTACAGCAGTAATTGCCCTCTCCAAATTAATTTTCTCATAATTCGAACGCTGCTTGACGCGTAACGACCAATGATAATGGCAAAGCATGGTGTCCGAATTAACCCCACTAGGTTACAATTTACCTTAAAAAATATTTTAAAATTAGCAGATGAAAAAGAAAACTAAAAATAATTCGCATAATTGCAACTAAGGTGTAAGACTACTAAATGGCTCTAAAACCAAATCTGTGGTTATAAAGTCTTCTTGTCCCCAGACAATTGTTTGGCACTTTATGCGAAAGTTATAAAATTCCGTTCACCAGAAAATAATTTCTTGTGTGCGATCGAACGTATTCTCATCACCGATTGTTATCGACTAACGAAATGATGGGTATCATTGAGAGTACAGAATTTTTACCGGGTTAAAAGTGATAGGCTTTGCACGCTATCTTGTGATTTATGCGCCAACGTCCAAACTGGTACGCGCTGTCCGATCTCACCCCAGATGTCGGTATTAATTGTCGGTTGAGTCTGTGAAGTTTCGCAAAATTGTTTTTTATTGTATTACTTCCCTCATCTACAAAACGAAAGAAGTTTGTAATAGTGGAAAAACCACCTTCTGATTTTCACGTCTCAGGATCCCTAGATGACGATAAACATGTTTTCTTAATTCCGTCTGCCTGTTAGAGGTATAACTCAAAAAATATTTGTTGGAGGAAGACGATATTACAAGATGATTGCCTTAAAATGATAAAATTATGTCTGTATTTGCTTTATCTTGAGAAGTATTAGATAAATAAAAATAATATTTTGCTCATAGCTTAGGTTTTTTCCCTTGGCAAGAATAGGGGTATTTTGTACCTAACAGATACAGGGTCAGCACCTTAAAAAATAACTCATTTTTTCCTTTGATATTTTCAAAATATTTAGTTTTTGCCCTTCCACAAGGGAAGTTCTATGTAAAGCCCTTTACAGTTTTTTTTGTTATTATTTTTTAAATTCTTTATCTTCTATGCACCTTCCTATGCCTAATAAAGCCAAGTTTTTACTTCCTTTTACCATAAAGTATTGGATTCACCCCAAAAATTCGAAATTGAGTTTTCAACAGATCTTCACGTTTTAGAGTCCCCTGAACCCAAAAAACATTTTTTTTTCATTGGTCTGTCTGTCTGTGTGTGTGTGTGTGTGTGTGTGTGTCTGCCTGTGAACAGAATATCTCAAAAACGAAACGAGGTATGGTGTTGAAACTTCATATATAAGTTTTGTATACTATGCAGATGAGACAGCAAGCTCTTGAAGAAAATCGCATAACCGGAACTAGGTGTTTACTCTTGTGACTTTTCAGTTTTTTTCGATTTTTTCAAAAACGGCTTTAACGATTTTTTTTAAACTTTACATTTTTACTACATTTTTAATGTGTATTGATGTGAAATAGGTGATTTTCCAGTTGAATACTTCTAAAGTGGGTTTCTTTTGTTTTTTTTCAATTTTTTTATTAACTCGTATTTTAAATAAAACACCCGGTATATTATTACATTTTTGAATTCACCTTAAATTTCTAGAGAAAATTTGTCTCTTCAACTAACGCTCTATTTTGTACCATTTTTGTAGAATTTGTAATTTTTTTAAATTTTTGAGAAATGGTTAAAAATTAAAAATGAATTTTTTTACTAATTATAAGAACACTGTAAAAGGAAGTTGTGTGAGTGTATCACATCAGATTTTTTTGCATTGCTTTATATTCCAGCCCCTACCGTTTGAGTACAGTAGTCCAAGGGCGTTTGGTCTGTTAGACTCAACCCATGTATTCGTCTAACTTTTTTGGTTAACTTATTTTTTTTTCAAATTTGGTAAAAGATCTGTTCTTACATTTCATTAGCTTTTAAAAACGTTTCTACGTTATTTCTGTTGTCTCTGAATGATCGTGTAAGACACTATTGTAGGAGAGCCCCAAAATTTCGTATGATAGTACGACTTCTAGCTGCTGGTGTCAAGAAATATGCAAGTTTTGTTGTCTGCGCACTTGTTTACAGCCTATATACCCGTGCTGTATCAACTACGCAAGACTACTGAACTAAACTTCAATACGAGCAAACGCATACTGTTAAGAGTTTCCTGTGCATTAAGTTCCGAGTCTGAATTATTATGGTAACAAACAAGTGTAATTGTTATTCCTCTACATTTGAGGCTTATGATTTTGTTAAATGCTGTGTCTCCTTGAAAGATTTTCGAAATTCATGTGTTAATTTATCAACTGAAACCAGGGTTATAAATTCAAAAAAGGTTTCCTGGACATGTGAGACCTGCAAAGGCGTAGGGAACGATTTAGATTCACTTAAAGCAGTGATTTTAAAACTACAACGTGATATCCAAGATGTTAAACTTCACAGATCGGAAGATAACCAGAAGACGAGCAACGATGCTTTCGGGGAAATGCTACAAGAATGGGAAAATCATCAAATCCGTCAGAAAAATTTCTTTTATTTTTGGAATTGCTGAACAATCTTCAAATCTTAGTAAAGATGAAAGAATTGTAACTGATAAACAGCAGGCATCTAAAATATTAAATGTTTTAGAACCGCAGTTTAAAATTTAAGCGCTACGGCCTATGTACTGTATTCGCCAAAAAAAAACTACCAAAAATAAAAAATTATATTTACTTATTTATTAGCTATTAAGGATAACCGCCAATAGATTTGAACATACAACGTGTAGATGTCTCACTGGTCCCTCATTATTGTTGGTACAAACTGTCCTTCAACGACCCGAAGAGTCTTTACGTTGGAATAACACACTACCAGTGCGACGAAATTTCTAAACAACCGCTAGCATTACAGCTTTACTGGGGGCTGCTTTGTTAAACTGTTGCTGATATTTTTCTGAGACCTGTTTTAAACTCGGAACGTCATTCCTTCCAATTCCGTATGACCGGAAATAATGCTCTACTAAAAAAACTTTTTCTTCAGTTGAAAGAACCATGATAGCGAAAATTTTAACTGTAACGTAATTTCAAAGTGACAACTAATGACAAGTAAGCCAAATATGACAAATGCAAATTGCATGAGCAATTCCTTAGCGCTCTAGATTTCGATACTGTTTATTTTGGCGGATACCGTACTTGGGAAATGCAAATTTGAGTAATAATCATCCTCGGCCAATTAAGCTCACCTTTAGCCTACTTCTGAAAAATTTGTGCATGAGTTCATGAAAAAAGTAAATCGGTTAAAAAATAATCACAACTTCCAAGATATATCTATTACATTTGACCAAACTCCTAAGCAAATAGAATATTATAAAGAAATAATGCTCTACTAAAAAAACTTTTTCTTCAGTTGAAAGAACCATGATAGCGAAAATTTTAACTGTAACGTAATTTCAAAGTGACAACTAATGACAAGTAAGCCAAATATGATAAATGCAAATTGCATGAGCAATTCCTTAGCGCTCTAGATTTCGATACTGTTTATTTTGGCGGATACCGTACTTGGGAAATGCAAATTTGAGTAATAATCATCCTCGGCAAATTAAGCTCACCTTTAGCCTACTTCTGAAAAATTTGTGCATGAGTTCATGAAAAAAGTAAATCGGTTAAAAAATAATCACAACTTCCAAGATATATCTATTACATTTGACCAAACTCCTAAGCAAATAGAATATTATAAAGAAGTTAAGCAGCAGAAAAACTCTTTTATTACTAATTTCTCAGAAAATTTTATTTCTGAATCCTCAGAAACGAAAGATGCACTTGCCAAATTTTAAATATCTTCTTTCGTATACGAGGGAGGTTCAAAAATATGAAAATGGTTCCAAAATAAAGTACCTCTATTTTTCAAGATAGACAAAAATGTTATTTGAAAAAGTTGCCTATAATTGAAAATAGGTGTCAAATTCTATAGTACAGCTACTTTCACAGAAAGAAGAATCACTGGTTTCTCCTATTTTTTCTTACCATCCTGTATATTACCAAATGAGATACTTCAAAGTTAACTTATCAACAGATACGCTGAAGGTGTACTGTCAAACTTGAGTTTTTCTCACTTAGCAACTAGGATATTACTTCTTCGTCTTCTTCTTCTCTTCCTTATACATTTTCAGGGTGTCGGATATGAGGTCCAGTCCTTCCACTACTTCCGGTTCTTTGCCATTCTTTTCATATCTGCAAATGTTTTGCCCCTCTTGATGCCAATTTCTTCAATCCTTTGTGTCCACCGCTTTCTGGGTCCTCTTTCGCCCTCCTGTTGACTCTGTGATCTTTTTTAGTAGCGATTGTTTATCTTTTTGTATTATATGGCCATACCATCTTAGTTGCTTCCTTTCTATAAAGTCCATAATTCCTTCTTGTCTTAGAGAATGTCTAATTCTTTCGTTCGTCTCTCTATCCCATTTGGTCTTCCCCTCGATTCTTCTTAGGAACTGCATTTCAACTGCATTGATCTTGCTTTCATGCTTTTGGTTTATGGTCCATGTCTCACTACCGTATGTTAATGTTGGTCTCGCTATTATGTCGTATACTTTCAATTTCACTTGCTTGTCTATTTCTTGTTTTTGTAATGTTGATTTGTTTTATTGCATAGCATATGTTCCTCGTCTTTTTCATTCTATGTGCTATGTCAACTTCTATTCTTCCGTCATCTGTTATTACTGAGCCAAGATATTCTACTGCTGTGACTACTTCTATTGTATTCCCATTTATTTCTATTTTTCTTACCATCTCCATTTTTTTGTTAATTATAGTTATCATTTTTGTTTTGTTATTGTTTACCTTCATTCCCATGTTCTCTATTTCTTCACTCTACATTTACCAGTCCCTTCATTTTATTATGAGTGTCTGCTATAAGTATTATATTATCTGCGTACATTAGATTGTCTACTTTGATTGGCCTTAGTTGGTAATGTCCTATTTGTGATTGCAGATGTTGTTGTGTTTTTGTTCTTGTATTTAATAAAATTTTGTCCATCGCTGTTATAAATAGAAGTGGACTAAGGCTATCTCCCTGTTTTATTCCTTTTGTCATAAAGAACGTGCCAGAAGCTTCTCCGTTCATATGTACTCTCCCTTTGACATTCTGGTACATGTTCTTAATATTTCTGATGAGTTTTCTTGGTGCTTGTAATTCCAACAAATACCTACCTCCATATGCGACTTCTATTTATATTGTCAAATGCTGCTTTTAAATCTGTGAGTGTAACAAATAATTCTTTTCTATTGCTCATTCTTATATTTCCTATTATGTGTATGTTGTCTGTTGTTTGTTTGTCTGTACGCTGCTGGTTCATCGGATAGCTTATGTTCTATGTAGTGTATAAGTTTCTTCTGTAGAATCTTTGTATACATTTTAAATACTGTAGAAGAAAGGCAGACGGCTCTGTAGTTTTCACATTTTCCTGTTTCTCCTTTTTTGTAGATTATGTTGTCTTTCCAATCCCCTGGTGTCCGTTCTTCCTTCCATGCTTTCTTAAATATTTCATGTATCCATATCTTCCCTTTAGGGCCCATGAATTGTATCATCTCTGCCTCGACACCATCTGCTCCCCCTGCCTTGTCTAGTTTAAGTATAGCAATTGCTTCCTCTACATCCTTTTTTTCGATATCTATTGCGTTTTCTTGTTGTTCTTCATCTGTATCTTTGTATTCATCTTCCTCTTCCTGTTGGTTTCGGTTTTCTTCAAATTTTTCCTCGTAGTATTTCTGCCATACTTGCAGGCTTTCTGTTGTTCCCTTTTTTAATTCATTGTTTTTGTTCTATCTTCTTTCTATTTAATGAAGTTATATTCCATGTCCCCATGTTTACTTTATTAACGTCTTTCTTTACTGCTGGTATTCTTCTTTCGTGTTTTCTTTCTGTTTCTGTTTATTTTGCTATTGTATCATAATTCTTTAATATCTTGCAATCTGCAGCGTTTTTATTTCTATATGTTGTTCCTGTATAATTGCAGTTTTTCTTCTTTTCTAAATCTGTTTCCTTTTTCATAGCTATTTCTCCTTCAGTAGTTATCAGAGAACAATTCAATCAATTATAATTTTTAATAGAAATGTTATAACAAATATTTACAATCAATATTTTTATGTATTTTGAAAAATAAGGATACTTTATTCTTGAACCATTTTCATATTTTTGAACCTCCCCCGTATACGAAAACAGATATTTAAATTCTGGCAAGTGCATCTTTAGTTCATGAGGATGCAGACACTTTTATCTATATAGATAAAAATTAATGTTAATTTTTGTTTGTCCAGTATGCGTTCTTATACCATTCATTTGAACCCACGAAGGTTTCTAAATTAGTACAACCATTGTTTTCGGTGTATGAGTGCAGAATTAAATTGAATAAATGTTTCTTTGTTTGTCACGTATCCATTCCTATACCACTCATCCCATTGCGATAAACTTAGGTGAGTTGTTGTGCACATGCCCGCGACGGTTTATGAACAACCATTTTACAATAGGTGTGCTGGAGTCGAGATATTTCGATAAATTGTATTTATGGTCCGATTTGGCTCATATTCAGAATATATGTTAGTTATGTGTAAAGAAATATTTTTACAAAAAATGGAAACGGTAAGTGGCACTGGAGTCGAGATATTTACGAAAATGTGTATTTATGGTCTGATTTGGATCATATTCAGAAGATGTGTGTACAAAAACAAATTATATTTGGGCAGAACGTTTGCTGGGTCAGCTAGTCAGGAATAAAATTTTCTGAAAAATCAATAGTAAAAAATTTTTTCCTCTGGTATCACCTATCCGCGGCCACACTGTAGAATGAAGTACCGCAACTTTAACTTTACTATCAGATCTCTTTTGTGTATCGATATTCCACATAGAATTAAGTACATAATTACATACATATTTATATGCTAGATATGTTACATTGTATCTCCTACGTCGTTAAATAAATGTAATCTTAATGTTTTTATTATGTAAAACACCTTTTTAAGTAAAATTCGTTCATTTGAACAAATGCCAAATCTAAACCACCGTAATTTCTATAAGTTCGGATTATCGAGGTTGCACTGTAATTAAAATTTCTGAAACTTCTACATGTTTTAAAAATAGTATTGTTGTTGTTTAAGCTTGGCAAATTGGTAAAACTGTAGTATAAGGTCTTGTCCAAAGCGCATAATTAAACTATCAAAGGCTTCAACTAACCTAAACAAGCTAGAATGGTACACAGCATCTTATAAGGCATTTAATTTAAAAAACTATCAAAGGCTGCAACTAACCTAAACAAGCTAAAACAGATACAGGAAAATGTTTGAAACCACTGCTTCTTTACGTGGCGTCAATTCAACTAGCCCCGGGCATAGCATCAACCAATCAGAATCAGACTGGAAGACATGTGCAACAGACCAGACCTTATACTAAAGTTGGACCGCAAATTGATACTACAGCATTGAATAATGATCAAAATTACCAATTACTGGTACAACACAGGAGGAAATTAGGATTTCTATTTTAGAACTTAGTATAAAATCAATAAGTATACTAAGGGTTTCTGTTACACAAGCCGGTTCCATAATTAAAGCAGAGAATCCGGAAGTGTCAAAAACGTTCATAATACAAACAAAGGCAGCAGTGTTAACATTAAGTAAATCTATGTTAAAATCACCAAAGCAGACAACCATCATGCAATATCACAGACAAAGTTGGCACTAAAACATTTATAAAATCAAGATAGAAATTTTGATGTGGGTTGTATACTACCACAAATGCATATTTATGACCCAGGAATGAAATACTCAACTATAGTTGTTCAATATCGGTAGAAGTGTCAATGACAGTAGAACGTAATGATGATGTGAGATAAAATATAACTCATCCACCTCTGGCCTGTCAGTCTCTACTTATTATATTAAATTCTTGATTTGTAACAATTTATTTATAGTGATTTAATGTAATCTAAATATCACTTTGTAATGGGGCTTTCCGTTAAATAAATAAATAAATAAATAAATAAATTTACAAAAACATCCTCATCCTTAATAACATTATTATTATTATTAAGAATATGAGAAGAGTTGAGGACAAGTCCTATAAACTCTTATTACATATAGCTATCAAACAAACATTTGTGTACAGTGTGCACTTGTACCTACTAAAAACAAACCCAAAAAAAGGGAAAAAGAAACTAAAAACTAAACTAAACTAAAACTAAAACTAAACTAAAAAAAATTAACTAAACATTCTTATAATATATCGTTCAGTCTGTTTTTAAACGTGTTAACTGTTGGAGCTTCTACAACATTACTTGGCAGGTTGTTCCATAAGTCAAAAATTCGGTTCTGCAAAAAGTGTTGTCTTTGTCTGGTGCGATACTGTTCGTGCACTAACTTGTACATATGGCCTTGAAATCTAGCGTCAGCATTTAACACGAACAATGACGCCATGTTCACAGAAAATAAATTGTTCACTATTCTGTAACTTATGATTAAATCTCCCCGAAGACGCCTTTGCTCGAATAGTGCTATGTCCATGATCGCAAGTCTTTCTTCGTAAGGACAATTGGCACCGTAGAACATTCTTATTGCTCTTCGTTGTGTTGATTCCAACAATTCCACATCTCTATGGAGTACCGGATACCACACGGGTCCTGCGTATTCCTAAATCGGCCTAATGTATGTGGTATACAAAATCTTGGTTGTATGTGGTGATGGCCGAGAGAATGCTTTCTGAAGTAGATGCATAATGGAATTTGCCTTCTTGCATATTTTACTAATATGGGTGTACCATAACAAAGCGCTAGTTACGGTAACTCCAAGATCAGTTTGCAACTGAACCACTCTCAAAATCTGCTGATGTAACATGTAATGTAGATTCGGATTTGACTTACCCACATGGAGTACAACACATTTACCAGTATTCAGCGGAAGTAACCAAGTTACACCACTTGGAGATCCGATTCAGGTCATTCTGCAGCTCGTCATGACAGGTATTTGGATCTGCATATATTTTCGTGTCATCAGCGTAAAAGGAACAGGTGGTCTTAATTAACGTTGGAAGGTCATTCACAAACACAAGGAACCAAAAAGGTCCGAGAACAAATCCCTGTGGAACGCCACTGACAACAGGAAAGGAATTCGAAAAACAGTCACCCACTTTCACTTTGAACGTACGGTTTTTTAAAAAGTCTTCAATCCAATTCAAAAGATTTCCTCTCACTCCAAAGTGTCTAAGTTTGGATATAAATCTGTAGTATGGAACACGATCAAATGCGCGGCAGAAATCGAGGTAAACAATGTCTACTGAGGCACCTGAGTTCACCGATTTTGTCCAATCGTTCACACAACTTAATAAATTAGTAATCACCGAGCGTCCACTTAAAAACTCATGTTGAGCATCTGGGACAACGCCACTTTCCAGAAAAAATTTGGTCAAATGTTCCGTTATAATGGATTCCATAACCTTCGCGCAGATACTCACCAAACTAATAGTCTATAGTTTTCGGCATCTAGCTTGTTACCTTTTTTGTAAATAGCAGTAACATGAGCAATGCGCCACATATCTGGTAAATATTTTTCAAAAAAAGAGCTTGTCATAATGATCAATAGGGGCAAACAAAATGATGAGCAACAATTTTTTAAAAATACGAAGTTATACCGTCAGGACCAGGCGATGTTCCGTTTTTGATATTTTGGAGATGTTTGAGCACAACAGCTGGAGTGAACTAGATTTCATCAATCGTACTCACGTTTGTCGAGGTAAGTATATTAGGAATATCTTTATTTAATTCAATGGTATAAGCCGAGTAGAATTTTTCTGCCAGGACATTTGCTACTTGTAAATTATTTTGGCAAAGTTCACCTCATTCATTTTTAATTAATGGTATTCCTATTTTGAATTCAGCAAACTTCGAATGTACTTATAAAATTGTTTCTTGTCACATTCACAACCAAATTATCTTCATAATTCTGCCACAATTTATAAATTTTGTTGGACAAAGAGTTCGAAAAATGTCTATGAGCTTCATAGTAAGTCTGCAATTTTGACCCTTTAAACCTTTGCCATAGGCTTTTTTTCTTTTTGAAATCGTGAATAATGTTTTCATTTATCCAAGGTTTGCTAGGAACTGATATTACAGAGCGTGAACGTGAGTTTGAAGCGATTGATTTATTCACAACGTCGCAGAAAGTTTCCCACTGTTGGTTGACTGATTTCTCACTCAATAGGGTTTGCCAGGGAAGGTTTATTAGTTCTTCATCTATGCAATTATAATCTATAAGTCTTCATTATATTTAGCAACTTCTGTGTCGTTAAACTGTGTGAAAATTGAAGTTTTGTAGAAATGACAACATGGTCAGACTTACCAATGGGAAACATATATTTAATTTCTGTGAAAAGCTGAGAATCGTTGGCGAGAAGCAGGTCCAACAATGACGGTATCTGATTGTTTCTGTAACGAGTCGGTTCTGTAATTAGCTGCTGTAAATTTGTGTTGACAAACAAGCCATGGTATAAAGCTTCCGGAATTGTATTTGGAGTTGTCCCATTCGACATGTTTAACCTAGGTAAATTAAAATCACCAAATAAAACAATGTCTGACTTTTGATAACAAGATACCAGTTCAGTTGAAGAACTTGGTATAGATAAACAGACAATCTTGATCCCACTACATGGACAATCTACTTCTACAATCCGGAACTCCTTAAAGTATACCTTATTTAAATATATGCAGACTCCTCCTCCTCTGGTTGCCCTATCAGATCGGTATATATCAAAATTCTTTATATTTACAAGTGAGTTGGGAACCTCTGGGTGCAGCCATGTCTCAGACAAACATATAATTGCAGGATCAGATTGCTGAACAAAAACAACAAACTCATTGAAATTGGCAGTAACAGATGCGATATTAGTGTAAACTAGGGGCCATTTGAGGAAAGCGGTGTTTAATTCCCGTTTGGGGCAGTCAGAGGAGTGACGGACTTAATAACTGGGACTCCTTTAACATACCCAATCGTCAGATCGCTTTCTCCGGCTGTTTTACGGTTTTCCAGTTCCTCCCTAAGACCACTCAAATATTTTATCTGATTCGGCGTTTCGTCATCAGTCAATTTTATATCTTTGTAAGTAGTTTTGTCTAGTTTATGCTTGTTCCTTAAAATATCCTTAGAATCTGTAGGACTAGAGAAAACAACTTTAATGAGTCGAGGCCTATTTGTATTAGGTTTACCTAAACGAAAAATGTGTAACGGTTTAATCTCCTGCCTGGAATAATAGTGTTAACCAAATCCTTGACAACATTGGCGTCTGCGACTTTGCGGTTGTTGAAACCCCCAACCTTTCACAATAACGTTTTTGGAGCGGTTAATACGTTCAACTGCTTCCACAGTTATTTCTTCAAAGTTACAAGTAGGAACGCTCAGGGTTGCCATGCTTAATCTTTGCTCGAGATCAGAAATCCTGCTACATAATTTGTCCACAATATTTTTCAGCTCGGAGACCTGGTTAAGGTTGCAGTTGCGATTCTTACAAAGAATCTTAATGCAGCGAAATTTATTTCGGGTAATCATTTGGGATTCCGACTGAGTTAGGCTGGCACAGTCCAAGTGTATGTGGCCACGGCACGAGTCGCAAACCGCAGCCGCACGATTCCCCACATCCTTATTACACTTTGTCCTTTGTTAAATTTAACTATTACACTAGAATCCACAATATTCAAAATATATATATTCCAATTCGTTTTATTTCACACTTTGAAACCAGTAATGCAGGCCGATTTGAGCGATACGTTTAGCGATATGTGCATACCGCACCAGCGTTAAACTACTACCAGGTTTCAGTAACAGGCAGCACATCAACTGAATTGTTAAGAACATGCTCCCTAAAGTCAGAAGAATTATTGACTAATGAATGACAATTAATATGAAAACATTTTAAATTTAAATCTGAATGCATTACAAAATTAAAAGGAACTGATTGTCGTAGAAAAAGGAAAGCAAAACAAGACAGCACATAATGACAAACGTAATCAAAATAAAAAGCAAAACTGAAAATTAAACCAATTAAACTTATTTAAATATATTAACCTAAGATGAAAAATGGAATATAATCAAAGCAATGAATTATTATCAATGAATAAATTATCAGTTAAGTTAGTACTTAAAATTGATGCAACAAGTGATAAATAAATATAATAAATATACTAAAAATTCACAGCGAACACAGTGATAGTAGAAAATATATATTTTATTGGGTCTAATATGAATAATAAAAGCACCCTGTAAACACATTATGTGTTATACAAAAATAACAGTATTTATATGCAGTAAGTAAATACAAGGTATTCCCTGAGGACATCGATAAACTTTTACCAAGTCTTCTAAGGATCATTCTGAATAAAGAAGTTTATTGACACCCTCTAAAAGAGTGGTGTTAAAATAAGGTTTTAGCCATTTTACTGGAAACTGGAAAACACTAAGTATTAAAGTGAAAATTGGCAAATATGTTCTACCAATAGCAAAGTTATTCAGAAAATACTCTTTAATTTTACATATAATTTAAAGGGGTTGAAATTAGCAACCCTTTGAAATGTTTTTATTCGAACTTTTAACGAACATTAATGTGATTATAGCAAAATATGTAGTGAAACTCCTAATTTATTTATAAACTTGTTTAGCTCTTTTTAGTTTTCGTAAAGCTAATAGTTCTTGTGTAAAAAGTAAAATGTATTATGGTGCAAATCATTTTTCTGTTAAGTGCTATGCATCAATGTATTTTATTTTCTAAACAACTATTAGCTTTACGAAAATACTATAAAGAACTAACAAATGTTTTACAGAAATCAAGCTTTCTGGTAGTTTTACATATTTTTACTTAATCAAATTCATCTCTGTTAAAAATTTCTGATATAACCACTCCCTTTAGGAGGATATAACTCAAAAATGCAGAATAAGCAACTCATAGTGCATTTGAACTAGGTATTTTGTTCAGACTGACCTCAAGAACACTTGGTAAAAGTTTGTCGGTTTAGGGAACACCCAATATAATAAAACAAAACTAAAATGTATATTCAAATAGGATTCGGTAACTAAGCGTAGGCCTCTTCAAAACATCCAAATTGATCCTGCTATCTTATTGTTATCATCGCTCCATTGTTTAAGTGAATGTCCTCTTTTTTCTTTTTAAGAGCTGTGTTGACAGTTCCATATTGTTGATAGTTTAGTTCACTGCAGATCTGGTCCTGTCATGTGAGCACCACAACTCCATTTTAGAATTCATATTTTGATTACATCTCTTCTATTTTTTCTCTTGACAACTTTCTAATTTCTTTTTGAGTATAAATTGGTTGAGAACCATGTCTGCTGTGCATATGACAAGAGTTGGCATTATAGACATACCTATTAAATATTCTTCTCTTTTGTTTCAAACTTATTAGTCAACTCCATAAATTATTTTTTTGCTTTCCAACCTGTTTCTGTTTTCATAACTTCATCTTCTTGTTTGTTGGTCAATCATGTAACCTATTCTAGATATATTTCTTACTTGTATGTATGTATGTATTATCGATAACCTCATTTTACCTTGCGGTGTAGAGGCTTTATGCACTTGCATCTGGCGGTACAATGCTCAACTTGTCCCGAATTCGGGATGCAAAGTTGGAGCGTGCCTTTTGTGCTTGCGTAGCAACCATTGTATGAGGGTGTGTCATGGTGATGTATTGACCTTGTTACTCTATTTCTTAGGAATGTGGTTCTGAGTAGAGCACATTTGGTGCCCAACAGTGAATGGTCTCACCGAGCCCGATTCCGATCGCCGAAAAATTCCGGCCTCCGCAGGATACGAACCGAGGACTTACTTAATGCAAACCTAGTGCCTACCCAATTGCGATACGTAGCTTCTCGTATTACTTACTTATTTTACTTACTCTTGAGCTTTGCTACCACTAGGTGTTAAGACTTTTGGAGGTGGTGGAATGTGGCTACTGTGTACTATTATTATTGTTGAGTTCCGTTGCAACTCTTTCCATTCTACTCCTCTTTCCAATACTGCACTCTGATAAGAATTTTGAAATATCCCATTTTCAGTAATACACAGAGTGGTGAGAAAGTAATAAGAAAAAACAGTAAAAATTGTTTTTTGGAATAGGTGACTGTGACTTCACATTTAACACTTTCTTTCAATTATAAACAACTTTTCCAAATAACATTTTTGTATAATTTAAAAAATAAGGGTACTTTATTCTTGAGCCATTTTTATATTTTTGAACCTATCTCATATACAAAAGGAGATACTTATAAGTATTGCAAAGATAATGCACAACCTCAAACGCTTTGCATTATAAGGCGTGCAATTCACTGGACAATACCAAAGACATTGCGCCTCTCAGCCGTCTTTGAAGCGAATTCCCTAAGGATGTCATTTAAATCTAAACCAAATGTTTCTATCCTATGCACATGCAGTATTGCTAGATAGGTTAGTCTTCTTTGCTTCATTGATAGTCCGAGAAATGTTCCGATGAGTTGGAGAGCACTCAGCGATCTTTCACACGAAGTAGACGTAGCTGGCACGATGAGGAGTTTGAGTTCAATCTGAAGTTTAGAAGTGGCTGAAAATCGCGTTTAAAGATTCCGTTACAAACAAACCTACAAACATACATACAGGTGAAACTAATAAAAGCATGTTAAAAAATATTCTTATGTTCTGCTCTCTCCCACAATTTTTCTTACGTACAATCGACACCGCAAGGTAAATGAGGTTACAGATAATACATACATACAATCGCTGTGAAGGATAGCACAGAGAAACCTTCTTTACCAGGTAGTAAAATTGGAGGGGGCGCGGCCACCCCAGTTTGATTTTAGGGGGGGCATTTGGCCCCCTCTGGCCCCCACTTCCGCGGTCCCTGGATGCCATAGTCAACTATGAGTTCTGTATAAAACAATTAAACTTTATGGTATAACTCTAAATTCAATTTTTTTTGAAAAACTGGCTACACCACTACATTCTTATCAAAAGTGCCTGAAGAACGTAGAAATTACTTTTCTTTATTTTCATAAATAAGCGAGATAGAAGCACAAAACAAAAAATCGAACTTTTGTTTATGACTCGAAAACAGAAGACGATAGTATTTTGGTTTGCACAATTATACTTGTTTTACACTTTTAATTTTGTTATATTTCCTATACTTATGAAAACATCGAAATTTGCCCACCCTGTACGTCAAAAAAAGAAGAAATGGATACAGTACTATAGAAGAGATAAGCAAGAAAATTTACAGGTACCTAATAAAGAAGAACAACAGAGTAATAGAAAAAATACAAACAATATGAAGAAAAAGAAAGATATAGGTTGAAGAACAGAATAAATGACTTAGAGAAGTGGATGGTACCTCGAGAAAAACAGAAAACGGAAAATAATCTCATTCTTAAAGAATTGAAGTTAAGCAAATATAAATTTTATGAATAAAGAAGTTGGCGTAAAGGTCAATCTGACTGATCTAAAACTGCAAAAAATATAAGGAGGCGACATGAATAAAAAAACACTAAAGAAAAAAGAAAGTGTAGAGAACAAATTAAACAAGAGCAAAGAACTAAAATAAGATATAAACAACTAATAATGGAAAATAAATTACATCAGTGGAGTAATCCAGAAAACCTAATAAAATACATAACATCAATCAATAAGGTGTGCCAGGTAGGGCAGAAATTATGATCACAAATGCAATAGAACTGATAATGAATCTAGGAAATTTGGCACCCAGGGCAGAGCAATATCTTGACGCTCCTTACACCTAAAACTTCACCCTCTCTCTCGTTAAAGCTGTTAGGTATTATATATAATATCGGTTATTGAATGGGACAAATAACAAATAACCATCACATATATTTGCATAGTGCTCTTTACACGGAATTACAGAAGTTGAATTTATTCATAACAAAATACAAGGAAAAAATAATATAACATTTATTTTTCTTACTTTTCTCTTTCCAAAATGTTCTCTCCTTTTACATAATCATCAATGATATTTTCTAATTTAAAAATGCAGCTGCTTGTTGTTCAACTGAGAGGTAATTAAGTCCTCGATTTGAGACAGATTAACTAAAGTAGTTCACACTAAAGGCTCTTTCATAAAACCCAGCTATAACTGAATTATAGGGGCCAAGCTGAATTTTAACTGAGGAATTTTACACAATATTTTTTTATTTCTTCCCGAGTAGAAAAAAAACTGTCAAATCTTGTTCAATGATAAAGTTTGGCACATACCATGGGGCCATCAACCACCATTCGAAGTAGGTTATTTTGAAACCATTGAAGTATATCAATGTTGGATTAACTAGCAGTTCTGCAAGTTGTATATCCTATGTCTAGCCAGGCTTCAGTATCGCTTTGTACTTAGATGATATGTGTTTTGTCCATGCCATCTTCGTTCTAGATGAAGTCAGAGATATTTAACTTCCTCAGCTTGTGATAAAGGTTTGCCATTTAGATTTATAGCACATGTATCTTATCTCAGCGTGAAGGTTACGTGTGTAGATTTAGCTTGATTTGCTTTTATCTTCCAGGTTTTGAATCATTTACAAATTTTATCTAGATTTGTCTTCTACAGCCAGTCCTCAATAAGATATTCAGAAGATTGTGACCAATCGATCTCCAAGTCAACTGAGGATACATCGCTGGATGTACATCTCTCCACGTCATATACTGTATTTGTAATATCTTGTACATGACAGCAAATTAGCTTATAGGTTGTATTTAATCTGATTGCTAATAAACATATTGAAAAAAAAAATTGTCTGTAGATTTCTAGAGGTATGAGATGCCAGTATAGCTGTGTAGGTAATCTGCGAAAGTTGCTACTACAGTTACTCTGGTAGTTAAGACCACTTTATTGTGGCACCCAGCGCTTATACCTGGAGATTAGTATAGAATCTTGTTGTTTACTAAATTATGTCTGTTGGTGAGGTAGGAATTTCAGGATTTGATAAGCGTGATCGAGAAGGTTCTTTCTTAGTTTATAACACAGGCCAACGTGCCAAACCTATCAAATGCCTGGCTTAGGGAATTGCATCCAAAACAGCATACTTTCTGCTTAAACTGGTGGTAAGGCACAACCAATAATAATTTAAGGAGATCAAAAGCTAAAATGGAATCTATGGTTAATTTCCTTACATATGACAGAAGGTTATTATATTTTATTTAAAGCCAATGTAATTATTTTTATTGTTTCATGGTTTTATTTTTTAGAAAATGTAAAACGTAAAAAACAAACACATTCATAAAAAAATATTATAGTAACTTTAAAATTTGGCAAAGTACTACTTATCAAAAATAAGAAAAACAATTGAAAATAACAGAAAGACGTTTCTCTTATGAAATAAATAACTGAAAATAAATTCTCTGTTAGAAAATAATGATTTTTCACTTATCTACAAATTTTCCAAATGTATGATTTGGTTTTCTTGGGAACATCGGCACACTCAATATGCGGCCATTTTTTACTATTTTGCACATGATCCACATTTCGCCAGATTTAGATCTGTTGTAGGTATCGTTGTGGATTAAGCAGGCAACATCTTCATCCACATCATCATCATACGGATCCTCTTCTTCTTCTTCATCTGTTTCTTGCAGCATTATTTTTCTCATTAACTTTTTCTGTCACAAAGATTTTCTGTTTGGTTTTTCAAGTTTCAAATGTCTTTCCTAAATCTCTTTTATATTCAGCGCCACAGTCAGAACCTTAGATCGTCCACATTTTCATTTGTGCTTCACTTCTCCTGACGTTGAAGTGGGGGCTGATAAAATGGATAGACACTCTTGAAGAGTCATGTGTTTTCCATGATCAATATCCATGTTTTCATATGTATATGTATTTGAACATGAAGGTCGGCTGGATTCTTTGTAGGGGTTGACATACTATGGTGGATATTTTCGTCTCCTTGGGTTGCTTAGTCTTCTTGGGTTTCTTGTTCTTCTTCTTTGGTTTCTTTGCCTGAATTTGGGACTGGTATGTCTGTGGCACCGCTGGGAGAAAAGAGGTGGAATATGTCAGGATTGAAGGGACTAATGCCTGTACTTTTTGAAACCGTTCAAAGGATTCCCAACCGTAGCCGCTCTACATTGCCTTGGCAAATAATGCGCTACCTTGATAAAGGTCAATCGTTCTTCCCAGATTGATTTAGTTGAAGCCGGGTAGTGCAGTTGGGTAGCGCTAGGGTTGCTAGTAAGCAAGTCCTCGGTTCAAATCCCGCGGGGGCCGGAATTTTCCGCAGCCTTGATGATTGAAATCGGGCTCGGTGAAACCATTCACAGTTGGGCACCAAATTAACTGTGCTCTACTCAGATCTACAGACCTAAGAAATAGAGTAACAAGGTCAACACATCAACATGACACACACTTCACACAATAGTTGCTGTGCAAGCACAAAAAGGCGCGCTCCAACTTTGTATCCCGAATCCGGGGCAAGTTGAGCATTGTACCGCCAGGTGCAAGCGCATAAAGCACCAGCCTCTACACCAAATGGTATAACAAGGTTAACGATAATACATACCTACATACGTATATACCGAGTAATTTTTACTTATTTAGAAAGTGGAGTTCTTCGAAATTGTCAAAATCCGAAAAGTGCTGTAACTATTTTTCTGAAATTAAGTAAGATTTCAATGACATTTTTTAGGAGTGTGTTATATTTAGCTACCTGAATAATTCAAGATTTTTTTTTATCCAATTTTATGTTCTAAAAATCTCTTCATTTACACAACTGTAAAAGAACATTTACAGAATTTTTGTAATAGTAATTCATGCAAACTTACTACTTTTCAGTAAATAATAAGATATCTAAAAGAAGTAATTAACATTTTATATTATTTTTCCAATCTTTAGTCCTCATTTAAAGAAAAATTAATATTAAGTCTTGGTATGTGAAATTTTGAAAAATATTTAAAAATCTGGTGTGATACACACACACAACTTCCTTTTACAGTGATCTTATAATTAGCCAAAAATTTGATTTTAATTTTTAAGCATTATCAAAAATTACAAATTCTACAAAAACGGTACAAAATAGAACGTTAGTTGAAGAGACCAAATTTTTTCTTCAAAAATGTAATAATATACCGGGTGTTCTATGAAAAATAGAATTAACAAAAAAAATAGAAAAAAAAACAAAAGAAATCCATTTCAGAAGTTTTCAACTGAAAAATCACCTATCTCACATCAATACACATTAAAAAATGTAATAAAAATGTGAAGTTTTAAAAAAATCCTTAGGTTTTTGAAAAAATCGAAAAAAACTGAAAAATCACAAGAGTAAACACCTACTTCCGGTTACGCAATTTTCTTCAAAAGCTTGCTATCGCATCTATATCTATATAGTACACAAAACTTATATATGAACTTTCAACGGCATAGTTCTTTTCGTTTTTGAGATATTCTGTTCACAGACACACAGACAACCACACAGACAACCACACAGACACACAGACAGACCAATGAAAAAAATAGGTTTTTTGGGTTCAGGGGACCCTAAAACGTGAAGATCTGTTGAAAACTCAATTTCGAATTTTTGGGGTGAATCCAATACTTTATTGTAAAAAGGAAGCAAAAAATGAGAAATTAATTTTTAGCTAAAAATGAAAAAAAAATAGGAGTTTTCTGAATTCCGTCTGTCTGCCTGTCTGTTGGCGGTATAACTAAAAAAATATTTGTTGGATTAAGACAATATTTTGCATACACATTATATATCGACCTGGCATGAAACCGAGAAAATTTCAGACAAATATATACAGGGTGACCACCTTATAATAATAAAATTTTGTTTATTTTTTATTTAACTCAGCATTAGATACAAGTAGATAATAATTTGTACATATCGCAGGCTTTATTCTTGCCAAAAATGGAACCTAATAGATAATAATAATAATAATAACTTGCCCAACAGATAAATATCCAATTACAGGACAAACATTTGAAAATAAATACAAATACATTTTATAAAAAACAAATAATTAGCAATATAGATTTTAACAAAATGAAAGTAGATACAAATATGCGTAGCCAACAAATAATTTGAGTAAATACGATACTAAAAAAATGATTAAAGGTAGATGTAATAATCTAAATTAAATCTATGAGAAGAAGATTATTGGTTAGCAATATAGGTTTTTGCAGTGGTTTTAAAAGTTAGTAGAGAAATAACGTTAATGTCACAATATTCAGAAATACTGTTATAATTTTAGCACATAACAAAGATTGGAGATTTACATCGCAAATTAGTACGAGCAATAAGACACTGAATGCAATTGCGCCTACGACTGGAAATTCGTGGGACGTGAAAATTAAGAAGCTCTAAAAGGTCTATGCTGTCTGTGTCGTTGTGTAACAGTTTATATAAGAATGTAAGACTAATCATTATACGTCTAAATTCTAGAGAGTCGACAGTAAATTTACATATGAGCACCTGATGATTAAAACCAACCTCTGGATATACTGCCTCAGTTCTGAAATATAGAATTTTAAAATTTTCTCTGCACTGATTCCAAACAGTTCTTATATTGGTCGTAGTACGGATACCAAATTAACACACAGTACTCAAGTTTAGAACGGACAATGAGAAATACAAAGTTTTAGAGGTAAGATACTAGAGAATGATTTGCAGTTTCTTATAATAAAAACCAAGCATTCTTATGACAGATTTACATATCTGGTCAATGTGAACAGCAAAGCTAAGTTTGAGTCAAATTGAACACCAAGGTCGGTAACAGAAATACATTGCTGAAGTGCAGTTGAATTGCAGCAGTATTGGATATATAATAGGATTGAGTTTTCTTGTGTATGTGACTATTTTGCATTTTTCAATATTCAGATACAGATTATTAACAGTACACCATTGTTCCACCTGGTTTATTTGAGACTGAAGATGTTCACAATCTATTTTAGAATTAATCCGAGTGAATATTTTAAATCGTCTGCAAAAAGTAACTTTTCGCTAGAAATACAGTTTGGCAGGTTGTTTATATATATAAGAAATAAGAGGGGTCCGAGGTTGGATCCCTGTGGGACTCCGGATGTGGCAACGAAGAAATCGGAAGCATAGCCATTGTAACATATGTATTGCATGCGATTATTCAGATATGAACAGAAGAATGTCAACAGAGCATCTGTAAAGCCAGCGCCTTTCAGTTTGGAAATAATATATGTATGGCCGATTTTGTCGAAGGCTTTACTGAAGTCTGTGTAGACCACATCAACTTGACCTTGAGAATCGAGAATATCAGATGTATATTCGGAGAAGTAGGCTAGGTTAGAAGTTGTTGATCGACGCTCCATAAATCCATGCTGATGTGGAGAAATATAGCAATGAATCGACGGGTATATTTGACCATAAAGAACTCTTTCAAAAACTTTTGCAAAATTTTATAGAATACAAATAGGACGATAGTTAGTAATCAATGTTGGATCACCAGATTTAGGAACTGGACAAATCCTAGCTCTTTTCCAACTTTCGGGAAAGGTAGAGTTGTTAAGTGCAAGGTTAAATATAATCGTTAAAGGTTTAACAAGTATTGAAGAACAGTCCTTGACAAAGAAACTAGGTATTTGATCCGGACCTGAAGTCATCTTATTATTTAGCTTACGTATAAATGATTCAACTTCATTTTCAGATATATGAGAGATATGAACAGGTGATATATTATTAACAATATCATCAGAAAGTATTGCAGATGAAGGTGATATTTCATAAACGCCACTAAAATACTCCCTGAAAGCGTCAACAATAGATTCCGGTAAATCATAGTCATTGATACCATCTGACATCCTGCCTGGAATTCTTGTATTCCCTTTTTTAGTATGAATATACGACCAAAATTGTTTAGAGTCCACAGAAATAGATTCTTCGACGCTACGCATATAGTTATTATAGGCGACAGATTTTTGTGTCTTTATAATCGACCTTAACCGACAAAAATTATTGTAAGAGGTGTTACAGTTGTGTTTCCTGTATTTCTTCAGATAGCTTTTCTTCAACTTAATATTTTTGATTAACTCAGGAGTGAACCAATGAGGAAATTCTTTTTGTTTGATATCGGGGCACATATGGTTCGAAAAAGGGATACAGTTGCTTATAGAAGTCTTCACAAGCCAAGTTAACATTACTGTAGTTATTTAAAAATGACCAATGTGTACCTGCCAATGAATTATATAGCGCCGGAAAGTTAGCTTTTTTAAAATTATAGGGCTTGTTAGTATTATTTGGAGAGAAGTGTTTATAAGTATTAGACTTTAAATAAAAAGTTAGACATAAGGCCGGGTAGTAGTAATCTTCATTTAGTAGAGGAGCAGTATCACGCACAATTTCAAGAGCAGTATTTGCTATGACAAGGTCAAGAATGCGCCCGTCAGGAATTATAATCAAATTATACTGAACAAAGTTTAAAAAATCAATAATCGACATTTTGTGTCAGTCACATCAGGATTATTGAAGGTGGGTATATTAAAATCACCCACTATTAACACTTTTTCTTTGCGGCAATGATCCATCTGCTCGAAAATATCAAAGGAGTTTTGAAAATTTGCAAGTGAAGTGGCAGGTGGTATATAGATTACAAATACATATATAGCAATGCATTTAAAAGAACATTTACAACCTAAGACGTCTACGGTAGGTACGAATGTAGTTAAATGCATCAAGTCCAGAATTTCGTCACTAATATAAGTTTTAGCTGCCAATAACACTCCACCACCCCACTTTTGGTTCACTTCATCATACTGCCGGTCACGTCTGAATACATTATACATACTCGGAAAAAATTCTGTGTTTAACATTCCACTTGTAAGAGCAGTTTCTACCAAAAATATTAAGTCAAATTCACCTTCACTAACTGTTGGATAAATTAAGTGAGATTTAGTGCACAGACCTCTAATATTTTGGAAATAACAGTTGAGTGTATTTTTTCTGTTGGGCAGTTCTAGTTTAGCAACAAATTTTTTGGCACTCCACGAACATATAGATAGATCTGATTCACCTTGCTTGATGCGATCATCCATTTTCATTTTAACATTGCGGTAATAATTAATTTGCCTAGGCGTACAGTCCAAAGAGATCGAGATATTTTTGTATGCACCGTGGTCCTTAAGTTTCTTAGCATTACGTATAATTTCGTGTACACATTTTTCTTGTGATAGAGATACTTCGATGGGACGTGGATTAGCTCTGTCAGGATCAAATTTTCCTAGGCGAGAAATTTTTAAATCAGGTTGGGTAACGTTGAAATTTAATCAAGTGAAAATGTCTAATATCTTTTGTTTGTCCTATAAATCCGCTTCATTTTTCGACGACTTGTTCTCCTTTACGCCATAGACAATTACATTAGATTTCTTAATTTGGCGTTCGTTGATTTCCGAAATAATATCTTCGAAGGAATCATCACTAATCGAGTTATCCTTTTCAGATGCAAGGAATTTTACTTTAAATTCGCAACGCTCATTTTTAAAATCAACTAATGCAGCCTTTAGGTCGTTTAAGTCGCTTCCCAAACTAGCACAGGCATTGCAGGTCTAGGAAAGTCCCTTTTTTGAGTTGATTATCCTTACTTCTGACGATGATAAATCGACACAGGCGTGTTTAAATCCCTTTTTACATATGCAACACGTTACTAATTTATGTTTGTCGACTATTGCACCACAGCAAGTACAAGTGATACCAGTCATGCTTTCGTAGATTAGTACTACGGTGTGAAGGTTATCTTCGATAACGAGGCCTCGAATAAATATTGTAACGAATATGTGCAGCAAATTAAGGTTATAAAATAATATTTCTCTTAATTATCATCTAATCACGTTCACGGACTGTTGTTAACCAAGTTTACATTATTTGAATTACTTGTAGTAAAGGAAAAGAACATAAACATACCATTATGCACTCACAATTAAGCATAGAACGACATCAATTTAAAAACCGTGTGTTCACGAGGAGAATTTAAGAATGCATAGATACAGAATAAATGCCGTACCATACAAAAAGGAGCAACGAATTAATGCGGGACGTTAAATAAAGCTGGAACGCAGAAATTCCAAAGGTGGTGGTAGCTCTGGAAGCGATAGCTTAAACAACCTCCAAACAAAGAAATCGAATGGACCGGCTCGTTCGCAAGCGCCGAATTCGAGTCGCATCATCTGTAATATTTTTATTTTTGGTTTAACTGAGATACAGAAAAGTAACAATTTGCACAGAGTTTAGACTTTGCTTTCGACGAGAATTCAACAGATACAGCGTAAATGCTCTTTCTACTTTACAACGTAAGAGGTGTCAAAGAAAAGAGGTTCTATTTAAGCCAGCCGGGATGCACGTAGTCAAGTAGTACCTACCCCGTAGCGCAAATAAAAATAGTCCATTCTCCTTGCAATATCGCACAAAACGTTGGAATTGCATACGCATCCGCCGGCCTTTCAAATTCCACCACCGGTAATGTTTTTCTTTTTATTTGAAAATGTATTTAATTTATTAGAAACGTGAAGTTATTTTTACCCCTAACTTAATTTGATTTTTAAATTATTTAGTGTCATATGTCTACGAGGGAAGTTCTGGGTGAAGCTGTTTCCAGATTTTTTTAAATCTAGTAAACTAAGTTTTGTAGATATAAATAGGAGTATCAACAATTGATATTAGCTTCAGAAATTAGAAATTAATTAATTTAAAGCATTATTATAGCTACTGCATAGTAAAATCGAACAGGTAAGACACGTTCAGGTCAATATTATAAATATTTGAATAAAATATTTTCGCAAACAATATTTTTCCAAAAAAACTGCAGATTATACTTATGAACGAGTGCGATTAAAATCTTACAAACAGACAAAAAGCAGATTTTTTTTAATAATACATAGTTACTTTTTTGTTACGTGGATACTGGAAATATATTTTTTCCAACACGTTCGTATATTACTAAAATACCTACAAAAACGTGAAAATTATCTTTGTTATTAATTTTTTAAAATTTTGGAAAACCCTGATTTTAAATTGCTGTCTATAAAATTAGATTTTCTTTGAGTATAGAAATTTTGAATAATTATAGTATTACGATTAAATCTATTAGAGGTTGAGCTATAAATGCAGCTAAATGATTTGAACAATATTCGAGCTGTTTTAATATTGTCAGTTAATTTCTCAATTTAAAAGTTTATATTATAATAAATACACAAGTATTTCGACAATTTTGTTATTCGCTATATTTTAATTACAACGTGGTCCGACTGCAATTTAATATCAATAGTCATGTAAGTGAAGCAGGTGCAACTGAAGCTTTTCATGCTTCACCTTCCTATTAATTAACCTCCCTTAGTAATTACTGTCATTAGCGGCGCACCACCCACTAATTAAAACGGTAGATTGTAACAATGAGATCTATTATACTAATATGGCAATGCAACGCCGCTTCATTCGAGATGAAAAGGTGAAAGAAAATGTGTGAAAAAGAATTTCCATATCGAGTTATTAAAGATGCAGTAAAATGGCTTATGGTGCCTTCCAAAATCATTTTGGAGATTTTAGGAGTGTGGCCTGATCGACAAAATAAATTAACGATAGTAATTAATTTTGGGTGCATTTTCAGTTTGTTTTATTTTATTTTAGCACAGATTGCCTACATTGTAGATGAAAATACAGAGTTGAATTCTGTCACAGATGCAATTACTGGGACAATCACTTCTGGTGAAGTAAGACTTAAATAATATTTAATGTGTGTCTTTCTATGTTTGTGTTTTAGGCTGTTGGGAGGCAAATACTGATTCTCCTTTTAGCAAAGCGATTATCGAAAATTTTATGTACAATATTTTACGAATTTTGGCCATCGGACTTAACGGGAACACATCTTCACTACAAACTGAACCAAAACAGTTGGCATTTATTGGCTGCTATGGTTTATCAGTCCTTTACTGCATTCTTGTGGGCGTCTCAATGTGCGACACTTCAGCTTTCTCATCATAAACTTCCTTTAAACACAAAATTCACATTTGAATTCATGAGAAGTCCCAATTTCGAAATGTTGTACGTTTGGGAAAGTATTGTAGCCTTTTATTTAGTGGCAAATATATGTGCCCTAGATTTTTTTCTCTTGTCTATAATGTGGAACTGTGTCGCGCAGTTCAGGATACTTGAAGCTTTCCTTAAAACCAGTTTTAAAAAAATCATTAATAAGAAATATGTTTACTTACACGATCAAATATTAGAAGCGCGCAGCTTGATTATAACGTGTGTTTTACGTCATAATAACCTAATCAGGTATTTCCAGTTACCTATTTTACTAAACATAAAAAACAGTTTAAGTTGTAGAACCTGCAAAAAAATAGAAAGAATGCTCATGTTTTATATTCTCATGTTATTTATGGGCACAGTAGGCACCGTGTGTCTCTCTGGCTTTCAGTTGGTAAAATACTAAAATCAGAAAAAATGTTTTCTAAACTCTCCGTTTCAGGCTGTAGTAAAACAAGAAGTTGGAAAAGCGGTACCCTATTTCTTTGGACACATGTGTCAAATATTTCTTTACTGCTTTGTGGGAAACGAGTTAATCTTGGAAGTATGTGTTTTGCTTTCTTTATCTAGCATAATTACGTATACTTTTTTAGAGTTCTGCATTTTCAACTGCTGTTTTTGAATGTGGTTGGCATCTGGTGCCAAATGATAGAAATCTAAGAAAATCGTTAATACTAATGATGTTGCGATCTCAACGACCTGTGACCATATCCGTTGGTGGCTTTGGAATCTTAAATTTGGAAAGTTATGTTGCAGTAGGTAGAAAGTATTGTAAATATAGTTGATGCTGTAATGGTAATAATTTTAGTTACTTCGTTTTTGCTTTTCGGTGTATACTCTTTTAAGCACCATGGTGGACCGAAGAATTTAAGACCACGTGTTAGATAATTGCTGTATTACTTAGTATTCTGCATGTTTGCATCATTATCACTACTGTAAAACAATAAACTTTTCTTAAATGTAAGAGCTTTTAGCGTTTTAGCTGGACCTTCGCGAGACAAAAACTATTGTGTTTACACATCGACGAATAACTAAATGTACATGTACTTTTTGTGTATCTCCTTGAACAAATTACTGTTATACTCCCAATTGTAAAAAGGAAACGGTGATTTAAATATTACCCCAAACGAATTGTTCATCCATTTTATAGGAACAGCGGCTCAGAAGATCCAAAAGTTTTGTTTTCACTAACATGTTATATATATAATAAAATTGTATTTATTTTGATAGAAAAAATTCTCAGTGGAAAACGGAATCAATTTCAAATAATCAGATATTTGTAAGTTAAAATATAAGTAGTAAAAGAAATATTCGACCTGCAAGGGAATCTTATGAAAGTATCTGAAAGAAATTTCCCTACCAATATTTGCCTAGAACCAATCCCTTAACTACAATGGGCGTTTGAAATATTACCAGTAGATAGGTCTCTTGTATACAAGTATAGTCGAAACACGCTTTGTTGAAGTTTGCCAGGCCATTTTTATGCTTTACCGATATGCCACCTGTTGGAGTAGTTTCAGTACAGAGTTTACGATTTCTCCTGTATTATGTTCCTTTTCAGTCATATTTTTCTATATAGTACATCAGCTACTTGTCTCGTATAACACTTCAGCTATTTGCATCAAAAAATTCTAACACGCACGTAGCTTTTGGTTTTCTAAAAGGTTCAACGAAACCGCTCTAATCTCTAGGCCGTCGTATGTGCAGCTGTTTTGGTCCCGTCCCTTTTAAGAGCGCTGGTTTACAGCATTTTCAAAACACAGTCAATGTGAGCACGCAGGATATCTTCCAAAATAATTTTAACTTCTATCGCACTCTACCGATAGCGAGCTGTCGAGCCTGTTGCGAGTTGCGTTCTGATTGGCTACATCTGCATGTCACAGACAGCGCATCTGGGCGCAAATCTCGGCTTAGCGTTTGTTAACGATTAGTCAGTCTCGAGCCGGTGTTCATAAGCGCGTCTCTGCGAGCGTTTCTTGGCTCTTGTGGGCACGAACACAGAACGCCGTGCCCGAAGGCACGGTGTCCTGTGTTCGTGTTGTTACTGCTTCATTACGATTTCTGTGTTGAGACGGTTCTCGGCGAGCAGTGCAAGTGGCAGGGTATGTTTTCGGTGCTGGTGTCATGTCTTCGTCGATGGCATAAGCCGCTCGTGTTAATTGGTGAAAGCCTGTCTAGCTAATTGTTCCGTTTCCGGTTCGGGATCTCATCTAAAGTGGGCTAATTAACTGCCTCGCAGGTTTTTGTAATCGCCAAGGGGGCGCCGCACAATTCTTCACGAGTAAATAGGGGACTCATTGAAAGTCGCAGGTTTCTACTCACATCACGTCGAACGCCACCAAAACCGAAGGTATAGTGGGCTCCTATATTTTTACAATAATCGTGCATGTCTTGCTGTCAGCCGGTCCGTTTAAATGTATTAAATTAAGCATATTTGCTATCCGCCGCCTAATCAAGCCGTTGTACACTCACTGCTAAATTATAACCTTTATGTTACGAGCCCGGCAATATCTTAAAAATTGTCCGTTTCTGTTTCTGCTGCCAGTCGGTGACGCCAATTATACGTTGATTTACTCGTATATGGTTGCGTAATATTTTTAGATAAGACGTCCCCAGCTGGGTTTGATTTCTTTTAGGTTTAGTCCATTATATGATGCGAGTTTGTTGTATACGCTGACCACGTCGGCACCGTGTTAATTTTCGGCCATGAGTTTGGCCTAATAGATCTGTTCACTGTATTTGACTTATGATTATCCCTTGTATTTGTGCATGCTTCTTTACAGGGTGACTTAGTCACTGTGTCAAGATTAATGCAAGGTGAAACCTGATTGTTTAAGCGTTGCAGGTAAGTCGGTTGCGCTCGTCGCTGCAGTGCTGAAGTTCATGAAGCTGCTACTATATACGACTCCCGTTAAGCTGTTTTGCCAAGGTAATAAGTTAGAAGGTAGGCTAATTTGATTTTCCCGGTTCTACTCGGGGTCTATCCTTGTATTTTCGTTTATGTCAATGAAACCGGGTGACGCCCTATTCAATTTTATCAATGTTTACCGCCCCTTTGGCCGTTGCCTGTAGGTAATCTCGTAAAGAACCCTTCCTTGCTCCACTGATGTTCAGCCGGCATTTTCTTGTTGCGGGTTGGGCAGCGACCTAGGTGAGTCTTTGTCCCGATTATGTAAGATATGGTCCACGCCGGCCGTTTAGTTTTTGTATGAGCCGGCGCGGTATGGTAAAACCCGTTTTAGACCGCAACAAGTTACTGTGTAGCTAAATAAATTTGTTTTGTTTTAGGTGAATTAATGTGAATAAGAACTATGGAGTTAGCGACTAATGAGGCAGATAAGTGTGCTTTATGCCAATACAGGGTGTAGCAGACTGACCTCCCCGATTTGGGAAGGTGGTAGCCAGAAGCAGGGGGTGTTGATCAGTAGCGCGCGGAGGCCAGTTTACATCCTGCTGATGGCTTAAGACCCCGAAAAAGGTATGGGTCACTTGCGCGCCGTGGCCAGAAAAGCTTTGCTGACAATGGCTGAAAGTTTCTGGAAAGGTTGAGGATTTGAAGATTATACAATTTATATTTCCTAATAATATCTCAAAAAGATTCGCTAAAGGCCGACTTTGCCACTTTCACTCCCACATTTCTTATAATATTTCAACTATATATCAGTACATCAGAAGTCAACTGTATCAAGTCGATAAAAATTAGTTTTACAGAACAGACAATTAAAGCTGTCTTTAAGTTATTAAACTCTACTACATTTGAATAGGAGTTATGAACATTTTGAGATTTTACGTTTATAAAGGATACATGACTCCAACTAAAAAGATAGTATTTTTGAACATAAATGACTTAATACTTTTTATTATTTTACAAAATTTTCCAAAAATTTTACTTATTACAAAAAATGGTATTGTATCTTTAAGCCTAACTCATTCTTTCCTACCAAAGCAAAATCCACAAATATCTGTTTTCCGAGCTGCAGTCGAAAAATAAAATTTACTTCTTTATCAAAAATGTGACAACGCTATTTAAGTAAATATACCGTGTATTCGGCTGTTGCTATGTAAGATAAGTCAAGTGCAATAGAAGTTTTTCGTACTGTTGAAAGATCTAATGTTAACATATTCCCTGTATATGTTACAAAAGGCAACTTGAAATATTTGGGATATAAATAGAATATTTGGTTTGCAGAGTAACGAAGTATGTGTGGATAATAGGAGAGTAAATCATGTACTTCTTTTCACTTCAAATATAAAAATTTAGTCTCGGCTGCTAAATTTGAAGGCTAATAACTTAGTATTTGAACTGAAAAATTTAAATTGATATTCAAATTTCTTGTTAGTTGGTGACGCCCTACAACGTAGCGCATAGATAATCCGTTAGTTTTTCACCACCCTGTATATTTTAAAAGATAAACAGGTGCTGTTTGACGGTGTTAAAGTCAACTAAGATATGCATTAAAAAACAAAGTTTTAGGTCGTAACTCAAGGCTAGAGGCCGCATGTCAATTCTGAGTAGCTTATACTTATCTACGTAAAAAAGTGCATTAAGAATATCCATTTGGTTTTTTGATATAGTGAAAAATAAGCACTGTGACGTCGAATACATAAACTGAATTTTTAATTTTTGAAATGTAGCTCGGAAACCAAAAGAGATATTCAAATTCTGTTGTTACCATTGTGTTGCCCGCGAAAAGTTGACCATATAATGTGCAAACTATTTTTATCTGGCTGTAGTAATCAAAAGATGCACATTTAATTCCACCACAAATGACAGACCCTGTACTTGTCTTTGCTAACGTGCATTCCTCTACAATTTTACTGTGAACGGTTGTCTGGGATATTCTATCTGGGTTGCTTAAATATAGTTTCCTTATAAAACGCTGAAAACTCCATATTTTTCATAGTAAATTTCTAAAGGACCTTATTGTACTACTCGTATAAGAAGATTGAGTGTGATTCAGCTGGCGCGAAACCGTCCTACAACAAGGCTGACGTAACTACCTGCAACCTTTCCCGACCGCGGAGCGCAATTGACCTATCTACTCTGGTTAAGCGGTGCGCAACTGTCCTACGAAATTATGACCGTGGTGTTATAATGTGTTATGTTGTCGAGAAGTTTATTCTCATTAGCGGGTTACCGATAATGACGCAGCGTGCCATTCGCAATCGTTTCGAGCTCGGCCCACATGATCCCGTTCCCGATTAAAAAACAATTCGCCTTTCGGTTTCAAACTTCAGACAAACAGGTTCTGCATTGTTCCCCAACTGTAAAAGCTCTTAGGGAGGCGATAACCCAAGAAGTTGCTATTCTGCGCGAAATGACCCGCAGGGTACTGAAAAGCTACCAGGAGAGGCTCAGTCAATGTATCGACAAAAGCGGTCATTTTTGAGTGATGTGATTTTTAAAACACGTTGACCTAAAACCGCATTATGTGTACCTACTTTTCCCTAATCGGCGAGGTCATTCTGCCGCACCCGTATTTTTAATAACGAGAAAGTTCTGACAGTAGATGAAAAGGATGTCCAATCGGTTTTCAGCACTTCTAATCAAAGATGTGATGCCATCAATGTTGAGCCAAGTCGAAAAGTTCATATTGTAGGAAAGACTTTCGTAATAAAACAATATTTGAAGGTAATAAGAAAAAAGAAATAGGAACGATCTAGGTAAAACCACTGCCATTAAATTACGATCATCTGATCCTCGAAGCCGGACAACTCGGCGCCGCCATCTCGGCGCGGGGCCAGCTCGGCGCCGGGACAACTCGGCGCGGAGCCATCTCGGCGCCAGTAAACTCGGCGCGAGGCCATCTCGGCGCCGAATTCAAATTTGCAAACTACATTGTGCACTACGTAAGAAAATTATTATCAAAAAATAATAAATAAAGTGATCGCCAAAAAGCTGTCATCAAATGAAAAAAAAATATTGAGAATTTCTTGGAAAATCAAACACTGACGACCAGAGGTGGTTGCAAAGTGATTACAAATGAGCCAAACAAAAGTTGTCACATGACTTCCGTTATCAGTAAAATTATTTTTATTAATTAATTACGAAGCATGCATTTACTAGTCAAGATAGAGACACATTTTACGAAAAAAAGTTTTCTGGCCTTGAGATTGTTCAGTCAGCTAAAACTACCACACAATAAAAAATATCTTTGAAATCTTGATTAAATTCCGAAAAATAGCACTTTTTGGATTTACACAATTTTGAAAAACGCCATTTTCTAAGTAAAGTGCTTTTTATATGACAAATATTTCTTTAATGTTTATTTTTCAAATCAAAGAATTTTATTTTTAACAATTTTTTTTATTATGAAATAAAAAACTTTTTGAAAAATGTTTGTTTTTCTATAGCCGTCTTTGTTAAAATTAAAGTCCTTTGATATGGTACCTAAACATAAAAGATAATGTGAGAGATCAAAGTTGACGGAGGATTTTGAAATTTGGTATAGGAACCTAGATGTTGATTATAAACAACTTCTCCTAATAACTTTTTGTCGTATTTGCTACATAAAAGACGCGCTACTCTACAGAATAGTTATTTACCTAGCAAGTTCGTAATTTTCCCGAATGAACACTTTGTTTGCATGTAGTGACAATTCGGGAAAATTTTTCCAGAATGAGTTAGGTACAATGTTTTTTGTAACGAATAACTGAAAATATTTTAAAAAATAAAAAAATTATTATTTAGTGTTTTACTAATTTACTGAGTTGACAGCACAAATCACTAAACTTTTATACCTATACTACGCACCTGTTAGTTTTTGTTGACGTTTACAGCGCCTCTGGTGTTTGCAGGCGCAATTAAACCAACGAGGGACAATCCTCTACAAGTATATAATAAAGGAGAACCATCCAGACGTGTGTGTCCCGAGGGCCGCCTTGGAGAGGGGCGGAGCCCCAACGGCCCCTCTTGAAAATGGGCGGAGCCCCGAAGGCCCCCTTGGAGAGGGGCGGAGCCCCGAAGGTCCCCTTAGAGATGGGCGGAGCCCCGAGGACCGCTTTGGAGAGGAGCAAAGTCCCTAGGGCCCCCTTGAAGAAGGGCGGATCCCCGAGGGCTCCCTTGGAGAAAAGCAGAGCCCTGAAGGACCCCTTGGAGAGGGGCGGAGCCCCAAGGGCCAGCTTGAAAATGAGCGGAGCCCTGAGGGCCCCCTTGGAGAGGGGCGAAGCCCCGAGGGCCCCTTTGGAGATGGGCGGAGCCCCGAGGTCCCCCTTGGAGAAAAGCGGAGCGCCAGAGGCCCCTTTAAAGAACGTAATAGGCCTAAAAATGGTGGAAAATTGAATAGAATAGACGGCGCAATAGCGCGCGCAGCCCCGTTTATTATAAAAATTTACAAAAAACACAATTTCCCTAGTTTTTGTTGAAAAGTACAAAACACCGCAGTGCGGGAAAAGTAACTTTCGGCGTATCAGGAATGACCGGGAAATATGAATTTTGAAGTTATGAGTACAAAAAATAGTTTTTTTGAAAACTTTCAAGGCATATTTGATTTTTCAAAACTGAAATGCTGTTAAAGATTCGCCTTTACCAAGCAGGGCTGAACCCCAAAAAATGAAAATTTAAATCGAGGATTTTTTACCTTTTATAAGAGTTGTTTCACCTATCCGGGGACACACTGTATATACAGGGTGATTTTTAAGTTGATTCTTTCCTTTTGCCAGGATATAAAGCTAAAAAAAGTAAGCCATTTACCACTTTTACGAAATATCAAAACTAACGAAGGTACAAGGTGTTAAAGTTTCAAAGTATGATCTAAAATTACTTAACGAAAATTAAACTAAACTTAATCTAACTTAATGATCAAAATTATCAGCATTCGCTTCTACACACACATTCCGTGTATAAAAGCGATGCCGCAGCGGAATTTTGACGACACTCCCAGTAAATAATAAGCATATTCACTCATTCATTAATTTCATAAACATAAGCCATTATTGCAGCAATAACATTAAGAAAATTACAATGGGAAACTACTTGAGAGATCATTGCTTGACAACAGAGATAAACAAAAATAAAATTGTCTAGCCGCCTTTGCGCCAAAGATTAGTTTTTAATTTGAAACTTTAACACCCGTATCTCTGTTAGTTTTGATATTTCGGAAAAGTGGCAAATAAAGAAAATACTTATTTTTTTAGCTTTATTTCCTGGTAAACGGAAAGAATCAACTTAAAAATCACCCTGTTGAGTGATTTTTACTTAGTTAAAAGTGGCGTTTTTCGAAGTTTTTCGGAAATTAAGCAAGATCTTTATACGATTTTTATTATGTGTTAGTTTTAGCTAACTCAACAATGTCAAGGCCAGAAAACAACTTTATTTCGTAAATATTGTCCCCATCTTGGGATTTTTCGTAATTATTTTTAAAAAAATGTTGAATTTTACTGATAACGGAAGTCACGTGGCAACTTTTGTTTGGCCCATTTGTAATCACTTTGCAATTACCTCTGGTCGTTGGTGTTTAATTTTCCGAGAAATTCTAAATATTTTTTGGCGATCACCTTATTTATTATTTGTTTATAATAATTTTCTTACGTAGTGCACACTGTAGTTTGAAAATTTAAATTCGGCGCCGAGATGGTCTATCGCCGAGTTGGCTGGCGCCGAGATGGCTCCGCGCCGAGTTGTCCCGGCGCCGAGCTGGCCCCGCGCCGAGATGGCGGCGCCGAAGTGGCGGCGCCAAGATGGCGGCGCCGAGTTGTCCTAGACCCTCTGATTCTCATATAATAAATCCAACAGTATGCATCATCATGTCGATAGGTTAAAATCTGAAGTAGTAACTGTTTAAGGACAGTATAATAAAGATTACGTATGATAGAAATGATGAATTGGGACTGCTTGTCTTAGGAAAATTAAACAGAAGTATTTCAGATGTACATGCTGCCGATGCTGTTTATCACGGGATATGCTCAACAAACTTCCGCGCAAGAAAAGATATCCCAAAGCATATTCCTTCTGAAATGAATAGAGCCACAAGAAACAAGAGGTAAAAAGAAAGCCCCCAGACACTATTCGAACCTTTTCACAGAGTCTGTGAAGTTTTTGAGAAGTGTCTAGATGGTCAACATACCCAGCAAGATTTTCCTAATAAACGAAACCATTCTTAGATGGAAATGATTTACAGCCTTAGACATCAAAACAAATTAAGAATTTTCTACCAGAAACTTATGGGGATATGCTTTTAGAAATACAACATTTAGAGAAACCAAACGAAGATGTAGAAAAAGAAAATCAAAGATTGATGCAGTTGGTGGCAAATATCATCAGCTGTAAAATTAAAGAAAGTATAAAATTTTCGTATATCTACACTGATTTAAACAATTTATTGGGAAAGATTGCTCTTAGTTGTTCCTTTTTCAACTTCTGTAAAGACGCTTCTTACCTCTATTATCCCTGAGGACTTAAAACTTGTAGCTTCTGCCCCCGGTCCGGCTCTAATGCAAGCATGTAGAGTATGTAGACCAAGAGCAATAATAGCACCAATTCAACTAGTTTTGAGTATTCAAATTCACCACCACTATTGATCTCGCTTTCTTGTTGACAGTTTCCACAAGCTTATTATCATGAAAGAACAAATGTAAAAGATGTGCAGCAGAACTAACTATCAAGAACACGATTTCTGTCAACAATTCTCTTCAATTTGCGGCTAACCATGATGAACATGACATACATGTAATTTAAACAAAGAAACTTCTCATAGAATAGGTACCATTCCATGTGTCACATCCATTTCATTACGTCCAGAAGCCTCAGAATAAGAAGTGATTTCTGATGCACACACTTCACATTCCATTGCAGAATAAATTACACATCCCATATAGTCAGCTACCACGCAAGGTATTCATATTTTTACCTTATTCTGATCATATTTTCTGCTTGGGTGACATTAACATTAATATGCTCGGTCCCTTAAACTCAGGTACGATTTATTTGCAAGCATTTTTAGACACATACAGTTTGTCATACATAGTTAAACAGCCCACCAGGATAACACAATTAACAGCAACTCTTATAGATCTAATTATAACATTGGATAAGTCAGTTATCAAAAAAAGTAGTGTTATTGCCTATCTGCTATCAGATCATGACATGGTATTTTGCAACATTGGCATTAAAGAACCTAAAGCGGAGCCTAGAATTACAGCTTTTCGCAATTTGCATAAAATGAATTATAGTTCATTTAATGCAGATCTTTATTCGTTACCTTTTTATCACGTTTTGTAACGTTTTAACCCCTCACTAAATGCGTTATAAATTTATACAATGGCTTAGCTCAATCAGAGACAGGATTCGCTCAAACTCAAATATATAGGGTAAGAAAAACACCACATAATTACCATAAATATAATGTAGTTAGCTATATATTACAAATCAATCAGTGTATATTAACAAAAGAATATATTGTTCTGGGGTCGTGTTGCACTGGTTTGCTGGTAAACGGCAACTACTTTACCAGGTGTGTACGGAAGGCGGTTATTCAGCCAGTGAACACGAACGACGGTTTTTTAGCAGGTGAGATGGTACGTAAGTTGCAGCCGGCATCGTGCGAAGTATAGGTTTTGGCCTTGTGGGACGGATGCCCTCAAAGCGTTTACATTCCGTGTTCTGTGGACTGGTGCACGAAATAAAAAACTCGAGCAAATACCTGTGCCTCCTGGAGTATGAGGGTCGACGCCGCTGGTGATCGTGCATCCGGAAGACAATGCGTTGTTCCCTGAATTTTTCTCCCGCAAATTGGTTTGATAGTTGAGTCCTTACGGGCAGCTGGATCCCCCAGGTTAGAGTTCAGGTGGCTGGTTTCGCCTTTAGAGCGGCATGAAGGCGGTGTAAGACGTATTTGGTTGTCCCTACAGGTAATTTATTTCCACAGTTAATTTATTCGGGCTGGTTTCACACCAAACGTACAATAAAATTCATATAGGTAAAGTTAATATTGGAATGTTAATATTCTCGTGGATAACGGTCATTGGGGCTTATAATGATCAAGAAATACATTTAAGAGACAGAGAAACGCTATCACAATTTAAACGTATTGGTTGGGGTTCTCGCGGTTACGTTTAATAGACATAGAGACGCTGCCACAATTTAAACGCCTAGGTCAGGTCAAGTGAGGGTCTGGAGACGACGTTTAAGATACAGAGGGACGCTGTCACAATTTAAACTTTTGGAGAGGATTTGGAATCAGGGAAGTCCAAAGACTCAAGTGGGGATAAACTCAAGTCTGGACTGGACAGGATAGGTGATCTCAAGTGACGTTAACTGGCCGTGGAGCTTCTTATATACCCTTCGGGGGTGTTATCAAACAGCCGCTTCAGGCCTCGTTAGGTGGGAAACGGCGCGGGGGTTGATTCGTCGTTCACTTTGCGAATAGCGGGTACGAGATCGCTATCGCTCATTCAAGCGCTGGATAGATGCAACGCCTGATAACGCCTAAACGAGCGAGGCATAAATTAAATACTGTTTAATGTTCATTTATAAATTTATCCAGATGTGGGCGTTACACATGCCCTTCCCTTCAGTGGAAACTGGTGGACCTCGTGAGGATCTCGTAATTCTCGATCCATGACACAGAAAACATTCATACTAAGAAACGTAACAGTGGTGGAATTTTTAACTGGCGTTTCTTCGTAAAGTACCCACAGGGTGAGTAAATTTTTACTCTAATCTTTCCACTAGTTGAATATAGATGTTGCGGTTCCAATTTATATTCGTTTCAGGATGCAGGTGTGAGAAATACTTCTACAAATCCGGGGCAAGTGAATTGCCTATCTACAGGACGATAGCAGAGGTCGCGGTGTCGACGTGCAGGTCCTTCAGAATACAATTCAAGATTATCATCCGTTTCTGAAAATGGCTGAATGTCAATTCACGGGGTGCACTCAACGGTACAAAGATTTGTACACTCTATGGAGCGAACATACTTTCTTGTATGCCCAAGGCAAATGTAACGTTCTGGATGCATTCAAACGTGTGCACAAACAGATTAACGTTGCAAGCGGATACGAAACTGCGGTGTCAGTTTGCAATCTTGTCAACGTTCATTCAAACATTTACAACCACGCTAAGCATGAATGTAGGGGCCGCGGTGTCGACGTACATTCTCACGTGGTGCATTCAACTACACCAACACATGCACACTCTATGGAGGGAACAAGCTTTCTTATATGCCCTAGTTGAAATGCTCGGTTTGAATCTATTCAAGGAGTGTACACGAACTCATGTTGCAGGCGGATGAAAAACTGCGGTGTCAGTTTGCAATTCGGCCAACGTTCAAACATTCAACAATGAAACATTGCGGAGCGAATACAGGCGTCGCGGTATCGACGGGCATTCATACTCACAACATTCTATGGAGCGCATTTGATTCGGGAATTCTCTAATCGTGCGAAAACATCCAAGTTGCAAGATAACCTACTTTCACACAATTTTTTCACTATGGCGATTGTAGAGGCTGCGGGGAAAGCCTACAATCTCCGGAAAACGGCAAACAGGGTTCAGGTACAGGAAAACACGTTCTCACCTTCAAGGTTAGACTATTAGTCTACTATCTACTGCCAACATCCGTGTTTACGGTTACAAAGAGTCCGTTTCAGAAAGAAAAACATTCGTACTAACTATGGCGGCAGGTCAAATAAACTTACATTCACAATTACAAGTGCATCAGGTGCTTACAGGAGGATCTACGAGGACGGATATCTGCACCGTCTCGCGCGGTCCGTAGTATCTGGTACCGGGGACATTCTACAGTTACAACCGGTGCTCGGTGGATTTCTGGACTGGACAGGACTTCAGGAAGATTTTTACTTGGACGGGAAAGGACCTGGACGGGGATTTCGGAATTCTGGATCTGGTAAATTACTGGACTGCTAGGCTGTAACAGGTTTTGTACATTATTTAAATTAATAACATTTCCTGGGTCTTGTTTTTCAGGGTTCTTCGGTCTCGAACGCCATCTGGATACTGGAACGGCTGGCTGGTGTTAGTGTGTTCCTTATTCCGCGTACATTTGAGTTTTTGTCCCTGTGCGGGCGACATGTAACGTTTTACCCCCTCACTAAAAACGTTATAAATGTATACCTCGGGTTAGCTCAATCGGTGACAGGATTCGCTCAAACTCAAATATATAGGGTAAGGAAAACACCATATAATTACCATCAATATAATGTAGTTGGCTAGATATTACAAATCAACCAGTAGGTTTGAATAAATTGAAATGTATATTAACAAAAGAATATATTCTCTGGGGTCGTGTTGCTCTGGTTTGCTGGTAAATGGCAACCCCTTTACCAGGTATGTACGGAAGGCGGTTATTCGGCAAGTGAACACGAACGGCGGTTCTTCAGCAGGTGAGCTCGTACGGCAGTTGCAGCCGGCGTCGTGTCAAATATGGGTTATGGCCTTGTGAAACGGATACCCTCAAAGCGGGACCTGGCCTTGACGAGTTTTGTTTACATTCCGTGTTCTGTGAACTGGTGCACGAAATAAAGAGATCGAGCAGATACCTGTGCCTCCTGGAGTATGAGGGTCGACGCAGCTGGTGATCGTGCTTCTGGAAGACAATGCGTTGTTCCCTGAATTTTTCGCCGGCAAATTGGTTTGACAGTTAGGTCCTTACGAGCAGCTGGATCCCCCCAGGTTATAGTTCAAGTGGCTGGTTTCGCCTTTAGGGCGGCATGAAGGCGGTGTAGGACGTATTTGGTTGTCCGTACAGGTAATTTATTGCCACAGTTAATTTATTGGCGCCGCTTTCAGGCGGAACGTACAATAAAATTCATATAGATGAAGTTAATATTGGAATGTTAATGTTCTAGTGGATTACGGTCGTAAGGACTTATAATGATCACGAAATACGTTTAAGAGACAGAGAGACGCTATCACAATTTAAACGTAGTGTTTGGGGTTCTCGCGTTTAAGAGACAGAAAGACGCTGCCACAATTTAAACGCCTAGGTCAGGTCAATTCAGGTTCTGGAGACGACGTTTAAGATACAGAGGGACGCTGTCGCAATTTAAACGTTTGGAGAGGATTTAGGATCAGGGAAGTCCAAAGACTCAAGTGGGGATAAACTCAAGTCTGGACTAGACAGGATAGGTAATCTCAAGTGACGTAAACTGGTCGTGGAGCTTCTTATATACTCTTCGGGCGTGTTATCAAATAGCCACTTCAGGCCTCGTTAGGTGGGAAACGACGCGGGGGTTGATACTTCGTTGACTTTGCGCATAACGGGTACGACTTCGCCATCACTTGTTTAAGCGTTGGATATATGCAACGCCTAAACGAGCGAAGCATAAATTAAATATTGTTTAATGTTCATTTATAAATTTATGCAGATGAGGACGTTACACATGATCTTCCCTTCAGTGGAAACTGGTGCTCGGTGGACGTCATCGCCATGGAGGTTTTGTGAAAAGTATCCACAGGGCGATTAAATTTTTACTTTTCTTCTTCTTAATCATAAGCCTTGTTTACCGTTAGGTGTAAGGCGAGTGTAGTTTTACTCTTGCTTTCTGCATATTTCCCTCCATTTCTTTCTGTCTTCTGCTTTTTGTTTTATTCCTTCCCATACTATTCCTTTTTTCTCTGCTTCTTCTCTTATCCCATCATTCCATGTTTTCCTCGGTCTTCCTTTTTTGTTTTTTCCGTGTGTTTTTGCTTCATATATTTTTCTTGTAAGTCTATCTTCACTCATACGGCATATATGTCCAAACCATCTTAGTTGACCCTCTATCATTTTGTCATATATAGGTGTTATCTTGAGTTGTTGTCTATGTGTTTCGTTTCTTATTCTGTCTCTTCTTGTTTTGTTCTCAATTTTTCTCAGAAACCTCATATCTATAGCATTTATTCTTGATTTGTGCTTGTCCGTGACTGTCCATGCTTCGCTCCCATATAAGATTGCCCGTCTGACTACTCTTTTTACTACTTCCGTTTTTATGCGTTTAGGTATTTCCCTTTTGCCTAGAAAAGTTGTTTTCATTATGTTGAATACTCTTCCTATTTTTCCTATTCTTTCATTTATTTCTTTATCTAGCTTTCCATTCTGTTCGATTATTGATCCCAGGTACTTGAAACTCGTCACTTGTTCTATTTTGTGTCCGTTTAAGTGTATATTGTGTATTTTTTCTTCGCTTGATATTATCATACTTTTTGTCTTGTCTGTGTTTATTTCCATATTAATCTTTTGCAGTTCCTGGTTCAGTATATCTAGGTTGTATTGTAGTTTTATTTCCGATTCGGCAAAGACGGCCATATCGTCTGCAAACATTAGTTCCGTCAGGTAGATTTCCTCCATTTTCCAGTTTCCTATTTTTACTTTCTTCATACTTTTCTTTGCTTCTTTCACTACTGAGTCAATCACGATTGTAAATAGTAGTGGGCTGAGTACAATCCTTGTTTGACTCCTATTTCTGTTCTGAACTCCCTTGATTCTTCATTGTTTGTTCTTACTATATTTTTATTATTCTAATACATCGCTTTTAATACCTCTATTATTCCACTTCCTATCCCTCTTCCTTCTAAAGCTTTCCATATATCGTCCCTTCTTATTTTGTCAAACGCCTTTTTCAAATCAATGTATCATACATGTATTTCCTTGTTTTTATTTAGTATTTTCTCACTCACTTGTCTTAACATGAATAATAGGTCTTGAGGGCTCCTTCCTCCTCTAAATCCACATTGTGTGTCTTCTAACGTATTTTCGATCTTGTCCCTTATTCTTTTCTTTATTATTCTTGCCATTATTTTGCCTGGAATGCTTGATAGAGTTATCCCTCATTAGTTATTGCAGTTTCGCTTATAGCCATTCTTGTAGATCGGTAGTACTATACCTATATTCCAGTCATTTGGTGTCATTTTCCTTTTGGCTATTCCGTTAAAAATTTCTGTTATTTTGTTAATTCCCTCTTCTTCTAAATATTTCATCATTTCGGGTGTTATGTCATCTTTGCCTGAGGCTTTGCCTATTTTTATCTTTTTTTATTGCTTCTATCACTTCTTTCTGGCTGATTTCTTCCATTTCTTGCTTGTTGCTACTTTGGTTTGTTGCCTCATTTGTTTTTGCACTGTTCTCTGTTAGTGCCTCAAAATGTTGACTCCATCTCTCCAATATTTCATTTTCTTCTGTAATTATTTTTCCGTCTTTATCTTTTATATTCACCATATTGTGCTCTTTCTTTTTCTTTAGTTGTTTTAATGTTCCATAAAATAATTTTTGATTTTCTTTATAATTTCTTGTCATTTTCTCTCCAAATCTTATCCATGACTCTTCTTTTGCTTTCTTTACTTCTGTTTTTACCTCTTTTCTTTTCTCCTTGTACTTTTCGTAGTCTTCTGGCCGCTTCTTATTTAAGTATATTTTCCATGCTTATTTCTTTTCTTTTATTTTTCGCTTCAAATCTTCGGTCCACCATTCTGGTCTTTTTATATTTGTATTTGTTATTTTTGATATACCGCAACATTCTTTTGCTGCTTCTAATACGGTTTCCTTAAACGTCTTCCATTTTTCTTCTATTCCCGTTTCTTCTCTTTGTTCTCTGAATTTCCTATCTGTACTCTCTTGGTATTTCTTCCTGCATTTCTGTTCTTTTAGTTTGAAGCTCTTAATTTTTTCTTTTACTATCTTTCTTCTTTTTTCCGATGTGTTTTCTGTTTGGGTTTTCATATCCATCACTAGCATGTAGTGGTCGCTCCCAATTTCTGCTTGCCTTTTTACTTTCACATCTTTTATAAGTGCGAGTTTGTGTTTTCTTATAAGAAAGTAATCTATTATTGACTTTTCGCCCCTACTTTGTCGTTCTCTTGTGAATTTGTGTATATTCTTGTGGCTGTATTTTGTGTTTGTAATAACTAGTTCGTTTTCTATACATAATTCAATTATTCTCTCACCATTATTGTTTCTGTCATTTTCACCTTCTTTTCCCATGACATTTTCTATTCCTACATTTTTGTTTCCCACTCTTCCATTTAGGTCTCCCATAATTATTAGGTTTTCACTTCCTTCATCGATTTCATCTTGTAGGTTGTTGAAGAATTTTTCTTTTTCTTCTTTGCTTGCATCATCATTTACTCCATATGCTGTTATTAGTGTCCACGCTCTTCGTTTGTTAGTTTTATTATTATGGTCATTATTCTTTCGTTTACAAATTTTTCCATAATTATATCTTTCATCCTTTCTGGTGCTATTATTACACCTACTCCTTCCTTCGCCCTTTCTTTCTCCTTTCTTCCCGACCATATTAGCCAATATCCTTTATGTATTCTCCCTATTCCTTTACTTTTCTTTTTAGTTTCTGTGATTCCTAGAATTTCAATTTTTTGATTTATCATTTCTTCCACTATTTCTTCTTCTTTTCCTTTTATACTTTGTACATTCCATGTACCTATCTTCACCGTTTTTCCTCGTTTCTGTTTTTCCTTTTTATCGTTTCTATTCATTTCCTTATCCATAGCCACTTTCGTCATCTTGTTAGGTTTTATGTTGTTCCTTAATCGTTTTTTGGGGCCTTGTCTCTTTTCCTTATCAGGCTGCCTCCTTCTTTGTCGGACCACTCATACTTGAAGCCGTCTATTTCCATTTTTCTGTACCCTATTTTTGTCTTTTTTCCCTTGTTCCTTTCTTCTCTTGCTACTTTTCTGATAGCTGCCTGGATCTTCTGTTCTTCTTGTGTGAGGTCGCATTCTATGTATATATCTTGTTGCCCTAGTCTCCTTTTTTGTTAAGTACCTCTGTTTTTTGTTCGAATTTTTTCAATTTCACCACGGTCATCTTCGTTTCAGGTTTCCCCACCTTATATGCTTCATCTATATCTGCAGTTACCCCTATTTCAGTCCGTAGGAATTCCTTTACTTCTTGGATAGTGTTCGCCTTGCTAAATTCTGCTCCTCTGATCATTATGTTGTTTTTCTTTTCCTTTCTCTCTTGGTTTTCCAATTTGTTCCTTAGTTGTCCAGTTTCATTTCTCAGCTCCATTTTTTCCCTATTCCATTCCACTTCCTTCTTTATGGCCTCTTCTTTTAAGACTCTTATCTCATCACCATATCTCTTCAATTGCTCGTTAATGCCTGTTATAGCCGTAATTGTGCTACTTGAATCTATTTTAATTTCTTGTATCTGTGCGGATAGTCCCATTATAAGCTTTTCCAGCTTTTCCATGTCTGTGCCGCTCTCTTCCCCCTTCTCTACTGGTCCTGCTCCCTTTTGTTGTGGTGATTTAAATATTTTTTTGCTCCTCTGAAATACTTCTGTTTCTTTTTCCTTTTGTTTTTCTTGTAATCTTTTTCTTTTACTAAACAATTCTATTTCCGACCCGACACTATTACTTCTATTACGCTCCTCTGACATTTGTCTTACACTTTCTTCAGTCTAGATTCTTGTCCGCTATTTACGTACCGCCGCTTGCGTATGTTACGCCACTGGTCCGAACTCGCGCTCTGCGACGAATTTATCACCGCGTTCGGCTGGTCCTAAAATGCACCAATCAGGTGCTTTTATTGCACCGTGCGTGCGAACACTGTCGTCCGCTGCCGTCGCCCGGCGTTAATATTCTCGCCCTTATGGTATCGCCGCCAGAACAAACACGACTTTTCAACACGTTGTTGCTCTTTTACGTAACTTTTCTCCGCTTTAGTTTTTCACTGCACTTATTAACACCTGAGTAGAAAGAGGCTAGTTATCCCCCACTCCTTTTAATTCGATTAAGCCACGCCCCTTTAATTCGCGGATTCGCGGTTTAATTCGCGGATTTATTCGCGGATTTCGCGGTTTTATTCGCGGATTGACCTAATTAATTTCGCGGTTTGATCTAATTAATTTCGCGGTTTGATCTAATTAATCACATATGAAGTTTGATATGTAATTTACATATGTGCTACTGATTAAATTACGCATTAGATTTTTTAATTTGCTTCTGGAATTACACGGCGGCCATCTTGGATTTCTGGCGGGAATATTTGAAATTTGAATTTTTACCGATTTTTTCTAAGTTTAATTTTTTGAATTTGAATTTCCCGGGGGTGTCGGCCATCTTGGTGCGCGCGCACTTCTCACGGCGGTTGTTTTTAATTTTGAATTTTTGCGGAAATATTTGAATTTCAAACTGGTAGATCTATTTCGCTCTTCGAAGCTGCTGTCTCTCTCTTGCATTCACTCGTGGAAATATTTAAATTTAAAAAATCTATTTGCGGCGGACCCGAGTGGGAATCGAACCCTAGTTTTCTGGTTAACAGTCTTAGCACCTTACCGTTGTGCTATCGAGGCGACTTGGAAATATAGGATTTGAACAAGACGTCATTTCGCAGCTGTGCCGTCACACCGTTCGAGTTGAAACAAATTATTTTTTCGAATATATAAAATATAAGAACGGAATTGTGCCGTCTAGGGCCTTAGAAACTTGTTAATAATTTTAAAAAATTGACTTTGTAACTAGTTTTGCTGTAATTAATTTAATATGAGTGACGCTATCTCACTCAGTCCCATTGATTTTCTACAGCTTTCTCTTTTCCATCCCGTTTGCTACCTATGCGTAATTACAAAAGACGTTATCGCTCCAGGCAGACTTTCTATTTAGCCGGCGATTGTGTAGGGCTTTTAACCGTTGCATAGAATTCCAAAGTTTTATATAACGTGCCTAAACAGGATTGTTTAGAAGACTGTAATTATAATTAGCATCGTAATGGAATGCACCAAGATTTAAATCAGCATGCATTGTTCGTCTGGATCGAGCAGTACGTACTCCAACGGTTTCTAGTCTTGCTTGGTTGACAGACGACAGAATGCACGGTTACCGGTCAGCGCAGCCAACGGCTTGGCGCTAAAATCCCTGTGACACAAAATCTAGTGGGATAAGCTTGCCTGGTTAATAAACCACTCTAGTTCGTATGATTTTTGTCGCTTTTAAAAATAAATAGACATTATTTTTTTCGTGCTTGAGTTTTATAATTACGCTGAGCCCTTTGTGGCTTGATTACGTCATGCCGAAGCCTGCTAGTTTAAAAATTAAATGGGGGATAAGAGGTAAAGCCAGATCGTAAATATAAAAACGAGTTACAAATTTGATTTTAATATATTCCTGAAATACTAAGTATGAAAAAGTCTTGGTTTTAAAGGTTTGAACATTGTACCACTTAGCTGTTCTAACATTATACTTCCATATACATATTATAAATAAATTTTAAATGTTATTTTCGACTGAGTTTTAGCTTCTTATAAATTACAACAGTGCCCTCGCCCATATAAAATAAGACATACGCATTAAATAAATGTTTTATTGTATAAGAATGGTTGTCCCCCATAATTTTGAATAAAAATCACACAATTTCGTTGAAAAATGTTCTGTTTCACTTACAATTTTACAAAACTGACATCACGTTACTTGAAATTATACAAAAAACGACATTTTTAGCCAATAAGCGATAAAAAATACGACATCCCACATCATTTCACTTAAAAATTATCACGTTTCGTCTTACAAAACGCTTTATAATAAAGAAAATGATGTAAAAACAGTTGTAAGAGTTATTTCTAAGCATAATTTTGCAAATGTTGTACACTTTTTCTCTAACTTGTGGCAGTTTTAGCAAGATTTGAATAAAAAACAGCCATTTCTGCAGCAATTTTAGTAAGATCTGAATAAAAACATGCAATTTCCAAAGCATTTCGTTTAAAATGTTAGAAAATCGACATCATCTCCCATGAAAATTTATAAAAATCGGCATCTTGTCACATTAAATTCTGTAAAAACGACAAAAACAATATTTTTTTCACAACTTTCATTGAAAAATAGTAAAATTTTACGAAAATACGTCTGTGCTGGCGACAAATGAAAATAAATTTGAATAGAAACACGCAAAAATTACGAAAAGACGTATGTGTTGACCCCCCAAAGTAACAAAAATTTGAATACGGAACCCTATTTTATAAGTAAACGTCTGAAATTGTGTCATTATATCGATAAAAACTGCATTTTAGTTTAAAAAATTCCAATATAAATGCAAACGGAGGAAAATAAAAACGCAATTAACCACAAAGTAACATAATTTTGAATAAAAAAACACAATTTCGTTGGAAAAATGTTCTGTTTCACTTAAAATTTTACAAAAACTGACATCATGTCACTTGAAATTATACAAAAAACGACATTTTTATCCAATAAGCGATAAAAAAATACGCCGTCTCACATAAATTTTAGAAAATCGACAGCATCTCCCATGAAAATTTATAAAAATCGGCATCTTGTCACATTAAATTCTGTAAAAACGACAAAAACAATATTTTTTTTACAACTTTCATTGAAAAATAGTAAAATTTTACGAAAATACGTCTGTGCTGGCGGCAAATGAAAATAAATTTGAATAGAAACACGCAAAAATTACGAAAAGACGTATGTGTGGACCCCCCAAAGTAACAAAAATTTGAATAAAATCACACAATCATACAGCATCTCACATAAATTTTCGCAAATATCGACATCATGTCACATAAATTATACAAAAACTGTCATCACGTCACTTGAAATTATACAAAAAACGATATTTTATTCAACACACGATGAAAATTGAACAAAAATCACGCAATTACAAGCCATCTCACATAAATTTTCACAAAAATCGACATCATGTTACATAAACTATGCATAATTTTGCAAATGTTTTACACTTTTTATAAAATGCATCGCTCAAAATTAAAAGAAATAGCAATTTCGTTGAAAAAATCTACTACCACAATCATTTCGATAAACAAAATTCAAAAAATCTTATACTTTTGACGGAAATATATGTATGTTGACCACAAATTAACATAATTTTTAAATAAAAACGCGCAATTCGTTGAAAAAAATATTCTGACACCACCAAAACACGCAATTTCATTGAAAAATATATATATGTTGTCCACAAATTAACATAAAGTTGAATAAAAACACGTAATTTTGTTGAAAAAATGTTCCGGCCCCTTCATTTCACTTAAAATTTTACAAAACTGCCATCATAACACTTGAAATTATACAAAATATATGTATGTTGATCACAAATTAACATAAACCTGAATAAAACACACAATTTCGTTGAAAAATTTGCAAATGTTTTACACTTTTTTATAAAATGTATCGCACAAAATTAAAAGAAATCACAATTTTCTAAATTATATCACGCTATTATGAAATCGTAGATTGATTTTTTGAAATTTTACACTTTGTAACTGTAAAATAACTACAAATACTAATATTTTAGCTTTAGACTTTGTAATTATTGCAGATTCGAGAAAAAAAAAACAAAGCAGAGTGGAAATAAAAAACATAAACACTTTGTAATAAACAAATATATTGTTCTTATTTCTTATAATACTTAATAATATAAATATAAATGTACAGCAGAATGTCTTATTTCTAAAAATTCGCTAGCAATTTACAAAACTGTAGTTTGAGGTGCACGACATTTCAAATTAAAAAGACTGCAAGTAATAAAATCAGAAATTCATTGTGTAATTTTAAAGTTTAAGATGCACCCAATCTAGAATTCCCTTCGTTTTTGGTGTTGATGACATCTGCCTTAGAGGCATTTTTCTAACGACCCTTTTTTGGAGGCGTTTCCTTATCGGCGTTCTTCTGACTGAACCTTTTTGATGTGGACTTGGATGAGTAGATGGTGTTTTTAATTTATATTCTAAATCGGACTCGCAGTTATCAGTTTCCATTTCGGTTTTTCCTGTAGTATCAGTCGGGGTTGGCTTCTTTTGCTGTTTAGGTTTAGCTAGCAGCACATTAGCAACGTTAAGGTCTTTGATGTACTCAGCAAACTGTAGGCGTCCGGGTGGATTAATAGTTTTTCGAGGCCGCAGAGTGTCATGAATTAAATCGACTATGTTAGACGCCGGTAAAATTTCACCCTTTATAGTAACGGTGCCCTTGTGATCCCAGCTCACATCGCTTGAGGTACTCAAAATGCGTAGGAAAACTTCAGCTTTTTTCTTAAAAGTTTTGGGAAGTGTAGATAAAATAACGGCATTTGATAGGCTGTCACTGGTTGTTTCAATAGGTATTTTGATTGGCTGCCGCGCCTGGTTTGTGAAATGAAGGAATCGTTGTAAAACCTGATTGTACTGGATCCATTTATCGTGATCAGTTAATTTGGACTTTAAAACTTTTTGCATTTCGTCATCAAGCTGTGATAATATATTTTTCTCTGCATCATTGCCAGCCTTAAGACGTTGGACAAATTCCGGCGATACAATCAACATCTTCCGCTCTTTGTCCATTTTAGTCGAAAAGGAGCTCAGTCGTTTGTTCTAGTAGAGCCGTCGTGAATAAACTAGCTTAAAATCAAGACTTTCATAATAAATATATAAAAAAATATGACAGGTACGGGAATCGAACCCGTATTCTCTCTCGAGATCAGAACTTGAATCTGACGCCTTAACCATTCGGCCAACCTGCCTCCCTATATAAACGAGCACTCTCTGCATAATTAAGAAAACATATAGTTTAAAAAGCCTTCTGCATACAATTTCAAACAATATTTCATATAAATTAAGCCATGCACAAATTTCTAAATCGGTTTTGATATATATTTTATCGAAAGATTGGACCCTCAGCTACCGTTTTATTATTATTTGTCGAGATGCGTCGTGTTAGTGCGGCATCAGTCGGGCCTCTGTTTTTATAGAATTTTAAAATAAAAAGGGGTGGATACATTACCTACGTCACATCGCAGACAGGCTGGCTCTTGTAAAATCAACGATGACGCATCTCGACAAATAATAATAAAACGGTAGCTGAGGGTCCAATCTTTCGATAAAATATATATCAAAACCGATTTAGAAATTTGTGCATGGCTTAATTTATATGAAATATTGTTTGAAATTGTATGCAGAAGGCTTTTTAAACTATATGTTTTCTTAATTATGCAGAGAGTGCTCGTTTATATAGGGAGGCAGGTTGGCCGAATGGTTAAGGCGTCAGATTCAAGTTCTGATCTCGAGAGAGAATACGGGTTCGATTCCCGTACCTGTCATATTTTTTTATATATTTATTATGAAAGTCTTGATTTTAAGCTAGTTTATTCACGACGGCTCTACTAGAACAAACGACTGAGCTCCTTTTCGACTAAAATGGACAAAGAGCGGAAGATGTTGATTGTATCGCCGGAATTTGTCCAACGTCTTAAGGCTGGCAATGATGCAGAGAAAAATATATTATCACAGCTTGATGACGAAATGCAAAAAGTTTTAAAGTCCAAATTAACTGATCACGATAAATGGATCCAGTACAATCAGGTTTTACAACGATTCCTTCATTTCACAAACCAGGCGCGGCAGCCAATCAAAATACCTATTGAAACAACCAGTGACAGCCTATCAAATGCCGTTATTTTATCTACACTTCCCAAAACTTTTAAGAAAAAAGCTGAAGTTTTCCTACGCATTTTGAGTACCTCAAGCGATGTGAGCTGGGATCACAAGGGCACCGTTACTATAAAGGGTGAAATTTTACCGGCGTCTAACATAGTCGATTTAATTCATGACACTCTGCGGCCTCGAAAAACTATTAATCCACCCGGACGCCTACAGTTTGCTGAGTACATCAAAGACCTTAACGTTGCTAATGTGCTGCTAGCTAAACCTAAACAGCAAAAGAAGCCAACCCCGACTGATACTACAGGAAAAACCGAAATGGAAACTGATAACTGCGAGTCCGATTTAGAATATAAATTAAAAACACCATCTACTCATCCAAGTCCACATCAAAAAGGTTCAGTCAGAAGAACGCCGATAAGGAAACGCCTCCAAAAAAGGGTCGTTAGAAAAATGCCTCTAAGGCAGATGTCATCAACACCAAAAACGAAGGGAATTCTAGATTGGGTGCATCTTAAACTTTAAAATTACACAATGAATTTCTGATTTTATTACTTGCAGTCTTTTTAATTTGAAATGTCGTGCACCTCAAACTACAGTTTTGTAAATTGCTAGCGAATTTTTAGAAATAAGACATTCTGCTGTACATTTATATTTATATTATTAAGTATTATAAGAAATAAGAACAATATATTTGTTTATTACAAAGTGTTTATGTTTTTTATTTCCACTCTGCTTTGTTTTTTTTTTTTCTCGAATCTGCAATAATTACAAAGTCTAAAGCTAAAATATTAGTATTTGTAGTTATTTTACAGTTACAAAGTGTAAAATTTCAAAAAATCAATCTACGATTTCATAATAGCGTGATATAATTTAGAAAATTGTGATTTCTTTTAATTTTGTGCGATACATTTTATAAAAAAGTGTAAAACATTTGCAAATTTTTCAACGAAATTGTGTGTTTTATTCAGGTTTATGTTAATTTGTGATCAACATACATATATTTTGTATAATTTCAAGTGTTATGATGGCAGTTTTGTAAAATTTTAAGTGAAATGAAGGGGCCGGAACATTTTTTCAACAAAATTACGTGTTTTTATTCAACTTTATGTTAATTTGTGGACAACATATATATATTTTTCAATGAAATTGCGTGTTTTGGTGGTGTCAGAATATTTTTTTCAACGAATTGCGCGTTTTTATTTAAAAATTATGTTAATTTGTGGTCAACATACATATATTTCCGTCAAAAGTATAAGATTTTTTGAATTTTGTTATTCGAAATGATTGTGGTAGTAGATTTTTTCAACGAAATTGCTATTTCTTTTAATTTTGAGCGATGCATTTTATAAAAAGTGTAAAACATTTGCAAAATTATGCATAGTTTATGTAACATGATGTCGATTTTTGTGAAAATTTATGTGAGATGGCTTGTAATTGCGTGATTTTTGTTCAATTTTCATCGTGTGTTGAATAAAATATCGTTTTTTGTATAATTTCAAGTGACGTGATGACAGTTTTTGTATAATTTATGTGACATGATGTCGATATTTGCGAAAATTTATGTGAGATGCTGTATGATTGTGTGATTTTATTCAAATTTTTGTTACTTTGGGGGGTCCACACATACGTCTTTTCGTAATTTTTGCGTGTTTCTATTCAAATTTATTTTCATTTGCCGCCAGCACAGACGTATTTTCGTAAAATTTTACTATTTTTCAATGAAAGTTGTAAAAAAAATATTGTTTTTGTCGTTTTTACAGAATTTAATGTGACAAGATGCCGATTTTTATAAATTTTCATGGGAGATGCTGTCGATTTTCTAAAATTTATGTGAGACGGCGTATTTTTTTATCGCTTATTGGATAAAAATGTCGTTTTTTGTATAATTTCAAGTGACATGATGTCAGTTTTTGTAAAATTTTAAGTGAAACAGAACATTTTTCCAACGAAATTGTGTTTTTTTATTCAAAATTATGTTACTTTGTGGTTAATTGCGTTTTTATTTTCCTCCGTTTGCATTTATATTGGAATTTTTTAAACTAAAATGCAGTTTTTATCGATATAATGACACAATTTCAGACGTTTACTTATAAAATAGGGTTCCGTATTCAAATTTTTGTTACTTTGGGGGGTCAACACATACGTCTTTTCGTAATTTTTGCGTGTTTCTATTCAAATTTATTTTCATTTGTCGCCAGCACAGACGTATTTTCGTAAAATTTTACTATTTTTCAATGAAAGTTGTGAAAAAAATATTGTTTTTGTCGTTTTTACAGAATTTAATGTGACAAGATGCCGATTTTTATAAATTTTCATGGGAGATGATGTCGATTTTCTAACATTTTAAACGAAATGCTTTGGAAATTGCATGTTTTTATTCAGATCTTACTAAAATTGCTGCAGAAATGGCTGTTTTTTATTCAAATCTTGCTAAAACTGCCACAAGTTAGAGAAAAAGTGTACAACATTTGCAAAATTATGCTTAGAAATAACTCTTACAACTGTTTTTACATCATTTTCTTTATTATAAAGCGTTTTGTAAGACGAAACGTGATAATTTTTAAGTGAAATGATGTGGGATTTCGTATTTTTTATCGCTTATTGGCTAAAAATGTCGTTTTTTGTATAATTTCAAGTAACGTGATGTCAGTTTTGTAAAATTGTAAGTGAAACAGAACATTTTTCAACGAAATTGTGTGATTTTTATTCAAAATTATGGGGGACAACCATTCTTATACAATAAAACATTTATTTAATGCGTATGTCTTATTTTATATGGGCGAGGGCACTGTTGTAATTTATAAGAAGCTAAAACTCAGTCGAAAATAACATTTAAAATTTATTTATAATATGTATATGGAAGTATAATGTTAGAACAGCTAAGTGGTACAATGTTCAAACCTTTAAAACCAAGACTTTTTCATACTTAGTATTTCAGGAATATATTAAAATCAAATTTGTAACTCGTTTTTATATTTACGATCTGGCTTTACCTCTTATCCCCCATTTAATTTTTAAACTAGCAGGCTTCGGCATGACGTAATCAAGCCACAAAGGGCTCAGCATAATTATAAAACTCAAGCACGAAAAAAATAATGTCTATTTATTTTTAAAAGCGACAAAAATCATACGAACTAGAGTGGTTTATTAACCAGGCAAGCTTATCCCACTAGATTTTGTGTCACAGGGATTTTAGCGCCAAGCCGTTGGCTGCGCTGACCGGTAACCGTGCATTCTGTCGTCTGTCAACCAAGCAAGACTAGAAACCGTTGGAGTACGTACTGCTCGATCCAGACGAACAATGCATGCTGATTTAAATCTTGGTGCATTCCATTACGATGCTAATTATAATTACAGTCTTCTAAACAATCCTGTTTAGGCACGTTATATAAAACTTTGGAATTCTATGCAACGGTTAAAAGCCCTACACAATCGCCGGCTAAATAGAAAGTCTGCCTGGAGCGATAACGTCTTTTGTAATTACGCATAGGTAGCAAACGGGATGGAAAAGAGAAAGCTGTAGAAAATCAATGGGACTGAGTGAGATAGCGTCACTCATATTAAATTAATTACAGCAAAACTAGTTACAAAGTCAATTTTTTAAAATTATTAACAAGTTTCTAAGGCCCTAGACGGCACAATTCCGTTCTTATATTTTATATATTCGAAAAAATAATTTGTTTCAACTCGAACGGTGTGACGGCACAGCTGCGAAATGACGTCTTGTTCAAATCCTATATTTCCAAGTCGCCTCGATAGCACAACGGTAAGGTGCTAAGACTGTTAACCAGAAAACTAGGGTTCGATTCCCACTCGGGTCCGCCGCAAATAGATTTTTTAAATTTAAATATTTCCACGAGTGAATGCAAGAGAGAGACAGCAGCTTCGAAGAGCGAAATAGATCTACCAGTTTGAAATTCAAATATTTCCGCAAAAATTCAAAATTAAAAACAACCGCCGTGAGAAGTGCGCGCGCACCAAGATGGCCGACACCCCCGGGAAATTCAAATTCAAAAAATTAAACTTAGAAAAAATCGGTAAAAATTCAAATTTCAAATATTCCCGCCAGAAATCCAAGATGGCCGCCGTGTAATTCCAGAAGCAAATTAAAAAATCTAATGCGTAATTTAATCAGTAGCACATATGTAAATTACATATCAAACTTCATATGTGATTAATTAGATCAAACCGCGAAATTAATTAGATCAAACCGCGAAATTAATTAGGTCAATCCGCGAATAAAACCGCGAAATCCGCGAATAAATCCGCGAATTAAACCGCGAATCCGCGAATTAAAGGGGCGTGGCTTAATCGAATTAAAAGGAGTGGGGGATAACTAGCCTCTTTCTACTCACCTGTTTTAACTCGCTATTTGTTCGCTTTTACACTACACTAAACTCCGTTTACGCTCATAAATTGGATTTCAAATTCACCTGTGTGGCACGTCCGTATTTAACGGTAACACACCGACACCCGTCTCTTTTTACTCAAACTTTCAAACCGATAGATCTGAGTGCACCGAATGGCGAAAAAGTTTTACGTTTTCGCTTCAGGACTATAGACACAGATACAATCAGTAAAATCATAAACAAAGTTAAATCTAATGCAACTGGACGGTTCAGTTTAAAGATCTTCGACCAATAAGCATTCTTCCAGCTTTCACTGCAGCCTGACGCCCTAATCGCTCGGCCACGCTGGCGATAGCAAAATTCTTGGGTTAGAATTAAATGGGTTTATATTTTAAAATAGAAAAAAAATTGGAACATTAAAACTACAAAAGCAACACCTAGAGATCTTCCTGCGACCATTCTCTTCGTCCATTCATTTCTTGTTTGTGATATCACTTCTAGAGTTTTTTGTATTGAAAAACAGATGGCACTAAATCTTGCAGAGTGATGCAATCTTTCCAACAAGCGATAGCCATTACAGTTTTTAACTCAGAAAATGCGTCCAAAAAAGAAATAGTTGTTGCTGAGGAGCAAATGACTACAAGAGTGGATAAAGGGCAGAAACATGAGTTTCTTCTTGTCTTAAAAGTGAGATTGTTAAAATGCAAAGTTTGTACGTAAACTTATTTTGACTGCCTTGAAACTCTTCCTCCTACAATGAAATACCATTCCTTGAGAGTTTATTTCCAAATCGTGGAATAGAAAGCCCTTTCTGTCCTAATGAGACCATAAGATTGGGGATGGGGACTCAAAAAGAACATATACTTCCCTGTAATGACGGACAAGAAACCTGCTCCAGATAATACCTTCGAAGTGATTTCCTGTAACTGCACCGAGAACTGTACAACGCTGAGGTACTCCTGCAGAAATTATGATCTACTCTGTACATCAGTTTGTGGACTGTGTCGTAAATTCACATATACAGGGTGTTTGGTTCACCGACGTATATCCGAAAGGAGGTGGTAGGTGAGTCGGTTTGGAACTTATTTAACCAAAAATACCGTCTTGTTTTGTAATTACTTTTTATACGTGGCTTACTAGATCAAAGTTTGATATCTAGAGAATACATTTTTGAACTTTAGTCGACTCCATATTTTGTTTTATCACATGTAGAGTGTATCAAGTGATTTTATTTGATAGAACAGATATCAAAGACTACTAAAATAAAAGTTACAAGAAATTAAAGGCTTGCAGTTGTGTCTAATTAAAATTAATCATACTAAAACTGCAGTAATTTAATAAAATCACAAAGTTGGCTTTATCTCAGAAACCGTAACACTTTGTATAAAGGTATTTTTGGTTAAATAAGTTCCAAACCGACTTACCTACCACCTCCTTTCGGATATACGTCGGTGAACCAAACACCCTGTATAATGTACTAAACTATGACATATTTCAAGAAGTATAAACAAATAATTTTTTAAAGAATAAGACAAGTTATTGATGATATATGTGTGATTGTGGATAGAAGGCTAAACATTTTTTGATACGGTTGATAGTTCATAATATATTTGAGAACCTTTTTTGGCAGCCACGTTCTAAGATGGTAGTAACCAATAAAATATTAAATTCCAATTTTGTAATTGTGCACATGTATTTTTTATCAATTCTTAGCTCAATTTATTTAAACCTTCTGACAGTTACTTCTTCGGGAACACAGATATTCAAAATGTTGGAATTTAATAACAAATAAACGTATTGCAGGTGCAACTCGTACACACCACAAGTTCTTAAATAACACTCTATAAATTTACTAACTTAGACAAAAATGCGTAAGTTACTTTATACTTATTTGTTAAAATTTCTGCCCAGTTAGCGTTAGCAATTTCTGAGTTAAGTCATAAAAAATGTAAAGTTGACTACAAAGCAATGTCAAATAACATCGTGTGTTTCAAAAAAGCTCATTCGCAGCATGCCATGATCAAATTGAAGTTTTCCGAACTTGAGATATACCCATTGATGCAAATGAACTACCAAGTCAGAGAGAACTAAATTACATCTTGACCTTGAAATATTTTCCTAAAAATTATTATACACCACTTAACAAAAACAATTTTTATTGACCGTTATGATTATTACACTCGTTGATGTTGTGTACATGCTATCTTATCTTCCTTTCTGCTTGATACAATTAAACTTAATGCAGTGTAAACTTTTACCTGTCATAGTTGTGACATTTACCCCCTTTTACTAAGGGTGCCAAAAATTACTTCCATCGGGTAACTCAAATCGGAGCTATTTGTCCCCCTCAGATATAATAAATTAGCATACAAACACCAGAGAATTATTTCAAACCGTTTTATTATATTTAGCTATAGTTACCAACTCAATGCTTATTAGAAAATTAAGATAATATAATGTATATTACAGTAAATTGGACTTTATACAGTAACGCGGTTTTCTTGTCCCTGCGAATGCAGCAACCAATTCTACGTCGCTGGACGGCGGACGAACCGAGCTCTTGGAGCGTCCGCTCTGGGATTTCGGGGTCTGTCGGGCTTTCGACTTGTGACTTGTCGTGAAGCTCGGGGGCGTGGGCGCCCTCAATCTCGAGCTATCAGTTTTTGATTGGGTTGTTTACGTTGCTGAAAAAATACAGAACCAATGAGATTATTTACTGTACTTCTTACCCCGGACGCGCTTCTACAATTGCCACAGAAAAGCCCCGGGGGTTGGCCGAGTGGCTATGGACTTTGTACGGTCGACGGCCTTCGACCCACGAGAACTGGGTGCCCTTCGGCAAAGAAACCTTGAAATGCACGTGGAGCTCCTGCGGGTCGTGAACGGCTTCCAGCTCCTCGGGGAAACCTTCCAGGTAGGTCTCTAGCTATAATCTGAATAATTACTACAAGCTTGACTGTCCACGTAAATTTGCAGCTCGAATTTGTGCTATTTTATTGTGAACTGAATTGAAATAACTCGAGTCGGACCTCGGATATTTCGTCAATTATCTCCGGGGCGAAAACTGATTTTAAAGCCGGCTTATAGGGGAATTAAGCTAGTGATTTGGGCGTTTCGATGAAGCCGCCAGATCAAACTAACTTCGGAGTTTTATACGGGAAATGAAGCTAGTGATTTGGGCGCTTCGCGGAAGCCGCCAGATCAAACTAACTTCGGTATTTTATTCGGGGGAAATTAAGCTAGTGATTTGGGCACTTCGATGAAGCCGCCAGATCAAACTAACTTCGGGATTTTATACGGGGAAAGTAAGCTAGTGATTTGGGCGCTTTGATGAAGCCGCCAGATCAAACTAACTTCGGAACGGATTCACAGGGTAATGCTGAAGAGGATATCGGTATAAGGTTAAGAATCAGAATCTCTCCTAAAATGGGCTCTGTACTTGCTTTTATAGACTTCGGACATTCCTAGGTAGAGGAGGAACGGCGCGTGGTTCGCCTTTGTACGTCTTCCGTATCTTTGGCGCCGCCTCGGCCCACGCTGGTTATCTCTTCGGACATTGACACGACGTGGGTTGCGATAACGCTTAGAGGGGCGATGTATAAATTTGAATATATCATTTAATATTTGCTTAACCAAATTTATGCGGAGGCGAGCGTTACACAGTGACAGACGATTTCATAAACAAATTGCAATCTGGCATTCACCTACAGACTTAAGATAGGACAGGACTAGATTTTCTTCTTTCTTTCCAAGACCTACCCTAAATGAGTTTTTTTTTTTTGGAACACACGATATAAACAAATTGAATTTTTTTTTTAAATGTATTTATTTATTTACAATTTTCGAGTTGCAAACAGGACATACCCAGTAAATCAACTTCAATCAGCAAATAAAAATTTTTAAAAAAACAAAAAATCGTTTAACAAAGAAAAAAAAATATGTTGTAATCTAAAGTTTAACAAAATAGCAACATAACAGGAATTTGTAATAAGTATAACAAGTGTTCCGCCCCGATCACGCAACCGCAAGTCAAGACTTGTTAAGTCAAGATTTCATAGTTAAAATATAACTTACATTTAACTTGCAATCGCGCCCCCGCAGCCGCACGATAACGAAAGAATACCAATCATCTGCTAGCTAATCTTATACACGTATGTATTCTTAATTGTTAATCGTAGTGCCTTACATACATGGTTTTGACTTGCTTCCTAATGGCTGGTAGATCGTCTTTAAAAACATCTATCTCATCATTGAGCAAATTCAATGTACGAGACACTCTTTTTAGTGGTGAGTTCAAGCTGAAATTTGTTCTTGAATAGCACTGCTGAAAAAGTGAGTTGTTTCTTAAGTTACGAGTTGGAATATGTACATTTACCAGATATAACAAAGGTGAGAATCTATTTGTGATTTTAAAATCTTACAAAAATTATAATATCAGACAACGATCGTCTGTCTTTTAGTGTAGGAAAATTAAAATATTTACAGGAAGACAAATAAGTACTTACCTAGTACATGTATTGGGACTCTTTCTTGTTAAATAAGTCATAAAACGCATTTGTATTTTATCCAGTCTATTTATATATATATATATATATATTGCACAATGCGAATTCCAGATAGAACTACAACAGCTCAGATTTGAGAACATACGCATTGTACAGCACGTGACAACTAGCTGAAGCTCTGAGAATTGGACGCTCAGTACTCTTAAGCCGAGTTGGCAGGGACAATTCAGTTCTGACAAAATTTTGTTCGAGTGAAGATGGTTACAACAACTGATCTTCACTCGAAACCAATTTTGTCAGAGCTGAATTCTCCCAGCCAACTCGGCTTAAGAGTACTGCGCGTCCAATTCTCAGAGCTTCAGCTAGTTGTCACGTGCTGTACAACACAACAATAGCCTTGGAATTGGTGAAAATTTAGTTGTTCTGATTATGAAACCAAGTAATTTATTAGCTTTCCTGCAAATAACATCTATATGTGTGTCAAACAACATTTTTGTATCTAAAGTCATTCCTAAGTCTTTAACAGAGTCTGTTTTTGAGAGTATATTATGTGCGATAGTATAGGGAAAAGAAACACGATCTATGTTTCTAGTAAACGAATTTTGAAATAAATAGTAGTGATTTTCAAATTGGTTTAATCGACACACAAATTTCTTTGTTTTGGTACACTGGTACGTGCAAAATTCCATTTTAGTTATATTTAATTTTTAACACAAGTGACTTCAAAATGTTCTAAAATTTTAAGCCTTACACTAACAGTTTTTACTCTATTCATTTTGAAGTCAAACCGGCATACTTTCTACTTGATTATATTCGAAGTTAAACCGACATCCTTCCTGCGTTATTAATTTCGAAGTCAAACTAACATAATTTCTACACTAATTTGTTTCGAAGTCATAGTTCTTGCGAAGTCAAACCGACATAGTCCTTGCGTTATTATATTTTGAAGTTAAACCAACATAGTTATTGCGTTATTAATTTGCAAGTTAATCCAACATAGTTTTTGCGCTAATTTCTATTGAAGTGACGCTAAATCTCCCCGATTTGTTTTTACACTCCAATTTAGCCGAGCCGAAAAACGTTTTTCAATTTAAGTTCCATGTAAAAAGCGTAATTAGAGTTAGAATTTATTTTGTGCATAATTCTTGGCCGAGCAAACGCTCCTTTATCTGAACGCGGTTTTCACTGTGACGTTTCACCCCCTTATTAAGGGCGTCAAAATTTACACCTCGGGTAGCTCTAGTCGGATAAATTTAGTAAGCTCAAATATAGAATACTTCAGTAATAACACCAGGTAATGTCATAAATAAATATAGTGTTGGTAACTAAGTACATTAAAATAGAAATAAATTGTAAATTACAAAGTCAAATTAACATTTCTTGAAATGCTATCTCATTTCCTGGTTCCGGCAGCAACCCAACTTGCGGTGATGTTTGGCGAGGCCAGCGAGGAATAGCTGCTACAATGCACGCCGTGTCTGGCCCTTCGGGAACCCAGGAGATTGAAAGCCCGGCTGGAGGAATACGTCCGCAGCTTCTCTTGGCGAATGACTGCTTGCCGCCTTCGCGCCACAACCAGGATTCACAGTTGAAATTTGTTTACGAACTGCGGCCGCTGTAATCTCAGCCAGTTTATTTAATAAATGTCGCTTTACCTGGAGTTTGCTTTAGGTTTTAAAGCTTACAGGGAACTCCAGAAGCATCCTCGGCGCCAGGTACGTAATTCAGAAAGCGGCTCTAGTTATAATCCCCACGGATGAGCAGTCGCTGGTGTTCGGCTGATAAACCAAGTTCCAGTATTAGCAATGCCAGCGAACTGGATATCACAGACCGATACCTGCAGGCTTCAATCAGGTGTTTTGGGCGTTGTCCAGCGATCATTCGGGCAAGTCGGAATCTCTTCAATCCCCAGGTAGCGGCTACGGGCTGGTAATACGGAGGCTCTGCGGATTTGAGCGTTAACAGCACGGTGAAATCTGGTTAATTGCGACTTTATTATGCCGCGCTCAGGAATTATTTGTGCACGAATAAACGCAGGCGGGTTGGTCGGGAAAATAACAGGTAATTTCTAAAGTTACTTCAGGCTGACAGTAGGCGCTGCCATTTCCTTTAGTACCTTCTTTTTTTTAACTCATTAGTACTGATTAAGAACATGTCGGCTGTACACAGTATTGATAATACATGAATTAGTGTTTACAAAAAAACATTTTAGAATAAGTGGTTATATTAAAAATATTTGGCTTATTCCGAGTCACTTGATAGCAGAACATCTTGGGGCAATCAGGGTTTAAGCCTTGTACTAACGGATTTAGCACCAATGTTGTATTTAGTACCTTCAGGATGCGGTATTTTTCTGCGAGCCAGTAAGCGCTGATAAGACAGAAAAATAACTCGGTCAGGAAAAATAGGGAATGGGAACGGGACGGATCAGGTAATGGCCCGATCAAGATCAAGACCAAATACGAAAGAGCAAGATGTCAGACTGGCGATGTAGCTTCCTTATATCTCTTTTCGTTGCGTTATCAGCCCATTCGGCGGCGGTGTCCAATAAAAAAGGAAAACGACTCCGCCGGTACTTTTGCTCAGCTAGGCGCATCGCGAGCGGGAATGCGTTATACCCTTTTCATGCGACAAACGGATTCAACGTTTGATAACAGGCTGAATTAAATTAAATTAGAATACTTTTAAAGTACTATAATAATTCAATTGCAGGGCAAAACGTTACATCATATGAACGCAGCTTTAATCGGCCGCTCGCATTGCGCTAATACTTTTTTATGTGCATTACCTGCAAACTAAGCTGAGCTTTTTCTGACAGCTCTAGTGTATTTCTAAACGCTTATCTGGTCGTGCAGGCATTTTTTGGATCGCCTTTTGAGATAATGAATTGTCTTGTTGCGACCTGAATAGCGTCCCTTTTCCTACGTGGCCTCGAATTGGCAAGTTGAATGTAATGGTCGTTCAATAGAAAAGCCTGAATTCAAAGTGAGTTGGTTACTTCATTTTCTATTTTCGTAATGTAATGCATTTTGAGTAATTGTGTCTCGCATTCCTAGCTTTCTTTACCTGGGAGTTTTGAAGGCTTCGTTGAGTATGCTTACTTTGGGGAAGAGTGCATTCGTTCCGCTCTAGAAGCATCCTTCGATTTTGGGCCACATTGCTTGACTGATCCTGGTGAACTCTACCAGCATCCTCATCCTGCAGCAGCATTACTGTAAGCGCCCGTGTGGAGGCTATTTAATTCAACCACGGCAAAGGCCAGAATCTCGCCGATAAGTAACTCACGACCGAATGAACACTGGGGTAATAATATTCGTACTACAAGCTCTAGGTGTATTAATGTAGAAAAATGAAAGCTGTTCGTAATCTCTAATTTACATCTTATTTGTTTGACCTTGGATTACCTGTTTAATTGCGTTAGTTACTAATACAATATTTCTATTTGTCTATTTTATGCAGCGTTGTTTAATAAATCCAATGCATTGTTTATGTTTTTATGTATCTGATTTCCTTGCTGCTACCTTCTGTAGTTCAGATATTGTGTTATTGTTTGCTGCGATTATTTGAGTTTATAAGTGCTCGACCTATCTGAGTACATTTGTTGTAATTTAAAGACCTGTTGGCGCTCATGGTATTTGGTAATTACATCATTTAAAGAACTGCACGCCGTCTGCACTAAGTCTAGCTGGCGGCCCTCAAATATATCTCGTAGCATTCTGATGTTTGAAGATATTTAAGAAAATTATAGCTAACATTGTTTTCTAAACTGGCTGTCATCGCTGTAAATTTGTCAAGTTGATCTAAATGACGGTTATAAACAAAAGCAAAGCGGGTCACGTCACCTGGCTCAACCAAAAGTTGATACTTTTACTCTCGAAATACATAAAAAAAGGCGGGAAACCTGCAACTGAATTAACTATTACACTAACTGTCCATGTAATTTTAAAATGTATGTACCGTTTAGCCGTGTCACTAAGCGACGAAGCTGTAATCCACCCTTCAAGCAATTTCCTTAATGATTATAAAGGAAATACACCTGTAGAACGGAGTTAATCCGGTTTTTGCTATGCAAGGTACAATTTAGCAATCACCTCATCATCTCGCATCTTATGGTTTTTTTTATTTACAGGGTTAAATAAACACCTTCGCCTTGGCCTTATTTGTGTTGGCTGCTCCCTTTACTACGTTGGAAAGTGCTCGAAAACTAATCCGAGGCTATCGACCAACTCGTCGGGACTAGTGATGGGCATAATCGAATGAATTTAATAATCGAGATATTCGAATGCAAGATATTTTAATAATCGAATGAATCATTCGGAACAATCGGATACGAACGAATCGTTCGGTTTCGGGAGGCGAATGAATCTCTCGGATTCCGTTGAGACTACTATATTAGTAGGATTAGTTACTATTTTCTGGCAGTAATGCAGTAGGCGGGGCGCGTGTTGCATGTGCGCTGTGCGTAGCCGAATGCAAGCATCGGGCATTTAAAATACGAGAATTATTTGTTTGTTGCTTCACCGAAATCATTTTCAGGTGCCTGTAATCTGTTCTGTTTTCTGTTTCTTTTCAGTTTTAAGCTTTAAGCAAGCCGTTGAGCATCATAAAAATATACCTACTCAAATCTCCAGTTACGCCGTTACGATTATTATTAAATAACGATTAATTATTATTTGTTTGTCATTTTAAACTGGCACTATTATTATCTCTATAATAGCAACCATAAGTAACTGTTTATAATGTTTTTCGTTGACCGCTGGTTAATTTCAATATTAATGAATAATTTTTCCCAAAAAAGGATGGATTAATAGATGCCATTAATACACTGTTTTTGATTAATACACCCTTTTTCATTAATTAACTGTTTTTTAAAAAAGGATGGATTAATAGAGCCATTAATACACTGTTGATTAATACACTCTTTTTCATTAATTAACTGTTTTTGTGATTTTGACGTTTTGATGATATTTTGCATGGAGGTTAGTTGTATTAATCAAATTAGAGTACTTGATATAATTATTTTATATTAATATTCACAACAAAATTAGTAATACTGCAATTTTAAAAAATTTTTCACCACAAAAAAAGATTTTGTGGTCAACGAAAAAATTTTGTAATCAACTCGTTTGTTAATGGGCGATTAATAATCTCAACTATTAAAGGCACTCCCTCGCTATCGCTCGTTCGTGCTTTAAACAGTTTCGATTATTAATCGCATTCATTAACACACTTGTTGGTTAAATAACTATTATATGCTAGCGAGTTGATTTTCTTCTTAAATCGCTGATGAATTAAGAGTAGATTGTTCTACAAGTTAAGAAACCTGGGAGTTTTCCAGAATTCCAGCGAATGTAAAAGTTTTAGGCGAGCATGGAAGAAATTTTTACAAAAAGAATTTTCAACGGACGTAAGATTGCTGCTGATTTTAACGAGCACCGCCAAAATCTTAGAATCATTATCATACTTAATTTAATGTTGTAAGCTACGAGGGTCTGCCAGCTCCCTTGCTCGCGCGAACTCACTTTCTTATTACAAATATTAAATTACACTTTACAATAAAATCGAGGCCGAGTTTTCCGGGCCAATTTTCAATGTCAAATTTATTATAATTTCGATTTATTTACTAAACTATTTTAAAATGTAAACTTTTGAAATAATTTGTAAAATCGGTATAGTACAATAAATTGTATTATTATATAACTTTTGTTTCTATGAAATGAAGTATAAATATAAATACAATCAGTTCAGTTTCAGTATTATTATTTCGACCCATGTCGGTCCTTGCCCTGAGTTTGGCCTTTGGCGATGGTAAAACAGAAGTGAAAGTGAGAATTGTAAAGTAAATTGTAAACCCCGGATAATCCGTCGGCAAGCAGCACACCGACAGCCGATAGCAAGAGGGCGAGAGCCGACCACTCGGACTCCAACAAACTTGCATCCGAATGCAAATAATCGCAGTTCAAACGAGAGAATCGGTTGAACTAAAGTTCCCTACTAAATTAGTAGTTGGGTCCGAGAGATTTTTTCATTCGAGATATTTCTTCCGAGTAATCCGAGAGATATTTTCATTCGAGATATTTGTTCCGAGTAATTCGAAAGATTTTTTCATTCGAGATATTTTTAGTAACATTCGGAATATCTCGGAAGGTCAAAATAAGCGAATAATTCGATTATTTTCATTCGGATTCGCCCATCACTAGTCGGGATTTTGTAAAGATGCCATAGTAATCTCCAGATATTCTGGGATCTGCTCGTGCTTCACCAACTGTTCCTGCTACTCAACCAATATATGCGCAGCACTACACAAACGTTAATTCACCCACTATTTATTTTTTTAATATATATTTCAGACCAGCTCAACATAGAGAATGTTATACATGGTTTTGCTGATATATTGTATGTAGCATGAAGGGTCCGTTACTAAACATCCCTGTGACTTCAAATTGTGAAATGACATTTAAAATTTTAAATTATAATTTATGGAGATTAATAATGTCAATAATAATGCATGATTTTAAATTATTTGAATAATAAAAAATCAATCAGTTGTAACATGTTTAATATAGTAATAAGTTTACAAAACGTGTCGCAATTTATGATTGCTTCATCAGTTGTTTTTTACTTTCTGCATTCCATATTGCTCAATGCTTCTGCTATATTATATTTTAACAGTATTCACCCCTTCTGGGGTGCTGGAAGCAGAACAACAGTATAAAGAAAAGAAACAAAGTCGAAACAATATGCAGAAAAAAGAAGAGAAAATAACCAACAAATCGAAAATCTACAAACATCATATAACGCAAAGGACACAAAGAGATTCTATAAAATAATAAAATGGGAGAAGAATGGTTACCAACAACAATCTATAGAACTGAAAGATGAAGAAGTAGAGCTACATATGGATGAAACGAAAATAGTTGACTTACATAAACAGTATATTGGAAAAACATTCACGAGTGAAGGAGAGAAGAAACTTGAAAAAATATGCGAACAGGAAAAGTAAGTAAATCTACCAAGCTGGGAAGATATCCAAAGAATAATAAAAGAAGCAAAAAATAACAAAAGCCCGGGAGCTGATGATTTACCAATAGAATTAATAAAATATGGGTGTGAACAAATGCAAAGAAGAGTCTTCGAACTTATCAAACATATATGGACAATAAAAGAAATGCCTAAAGACTGGGAGGAAGCGGTGATATGCCCGATATTTAAAAAAGAGAACAAACAATTAGTAGAAAATTACAGGCCAATATCACTGCTAAGTACCGCTTACAAAACCTTAGCATCACTAATTACGGAAAGAGTGAGAGAAGAATCCCAAGATAAGATAGGAGACTATCAAGCCGGATTTAGAGCCGGGAAATCTACAGTAGATCAAATATTTATTATTAAACAAACACATGAAAAATGTAGAGGAAAAAATATAAGAATTCATGTGTAACTCATAGACTTCCAACAGACTTTTGATAGGATAAAAAGAACAGCAATAATGGAAGCAATGGAAGAAACACTTTAGTAAAAAAACAATAGTGTTAATAGCGATGATTTTGGAGAGGGCAAACAACAAGGTGGTATACAAAGGCCATATATCCACAGAGTTCGAAAGGAACATAGGCCTAAAACAAGGAGACCCTTTATCACCACATTTATTTAACATAGAATACCTGATAAGAAAAGCATAAATCCACACGAACTATAGCGTAGCATGGTCCATACCAAATCTTGGAGTATGCAGACGATCTAGTAATAATGGCCAGAACAAAACGGCAGCTAAAACAGTTAGTGACAAACTTTGAAAAAGAAGCCCAGAAGATAGAAATGAAAATCAATGGAAAAAAATCACACTACATGATCTTAGGAAACACAAAACAGCAAGAAAACCAGGAGTTGAACATTGAAACTGAACTAACAAAGGAAAATCTAATTTTTAAGATAGTAAACAGAGTAGCATACCTGGGTGTTGAAGTGATTAGTGAAGGAAGGCAAGAAGAAAAAATAAAAACAGAATAATAAGTGCCTCAAAGTGCGCAAGTTCTCTAAATCGTTATCTAGTAAATAAGAGTGTTTCAAGAGCCACGAAAATCCAGATATATAAGACCGATTTTAACTTACGCGAGTGAAACATGGATACTAACAACAGCAGAAGAAAATAAACTGGCAACATGGGAGCGCAAATTACTAAGAAGAATCTACGGTGGTGTAAAGGAAGGACAAGAGTGGCGCAGGCTAACAAACAGGGAACTGCAAGACCTATATAAAGAAGCCAACATAAGTAAGATACTAAGAAAAAACAGATTAAGGTGGTTTGGACATGTAACGCGAAGAGAAGAAGATGACCCACTTCAGAAAATTGTAAGACAAGATCCAGAAGGAAGAAGGAAAGTTGGAAGACTCAATAAAACATGGTGGCAACAAATAAGAGATCTGCAAGATGCTGAAATAGAGAACTGGGACGAGGAAGTAAAGGATACGAAGAAATAAAATAAAAGAATTCAAGCCATAAGCCAAACTGGCCTTTAGTGCTGTATTATATAGGTATATATAGTTTTGATTTGGTTTATAACCTATCCTAAATGCAACAATTAAATTATTAATTTTTATAGACAGCTAGATCTGATCGATTAATTGATTAGTGTTAACAGTGATGCGACTAAATTTGAGATTTTCTTTTATATAGATACACATAATACCGCCGCTCTCTGCATTGTCATATTTGGTAAACTTATAACCAACAATGTTAACAAAGTCATTACTTACATTTTCAGTAAGTCACATTCTATTAATAGCCAGGCATAATAGATGTCAACTTCAAAAAACAATTGTCTTGATTTTTGACACATATATTCAGTAGTACTTAGGAGCTACCCCGGCCTCTGGGGGTTGCCGGCATCGTATGAAAAAGGCCTTGGCAGTAGTTAAAAATAATTTTATCTTCAGGTAAAGTATCTTTTTTGTTTTGAACACGGCAAAACATCATTGAGCAAGGCTATTTAGAATCTAAAACTATGGCTTCGTGCAAAATTTCATAAATATCAAATTACTTTTATCAAACCTTGTTTATTAGAAGAATTTGCAAGTGCTAAATCTCATATATACGGTTTCATAAAAGTAGGCCAATTTTTCTGAAATTTTGCAGTGGACTGTAGTTTTACATTTTGAACAAATTTTCCTAACAACATTTCTCTGTAATATTAACGAATAAGGTTCTTTACCGTGATTCTTGCTAATAAACACGCGGTTTCTTCTTCTTGCATTGTACTTCTTTTCCATAAATTCCTAAAACTAATTTTTCTCTTGCTCTCCTCTGTAAGTATGTGAATATTTATAAAGTTAATCTTTCTATCTCTGAATCTTAATATTCTATTACATATGTATTAGTTTTTTATTTAAGCTTAGAAGTAGTGATGTGCTTATTCGAATGAAAAATAACCGGTTATCCGGCTATGAAAATAACCTGTGTAACTCGGTTTTCGTTCCAAGTATTCGAATGAAAAATAACCTCATCCTGATACGTACTACGTGCCGTATCTCAGCTACCTGCAAGTGATAGAAATTCTGTAAATAATACGTCATTCATAAACTCATAACCATAAGCAAGGCAGATTGTACTGAAAACACCATTTGGGCATCTCGCTCTACAGTTTTCTCCCTTGCTTCCTTGCCGGCTGAAGCTCGCGGTCGATCTGTCATCATATGATATGAACATAAATCAATTTTTTGCCGCCTTTAACCTGGCCGATTGATAAACATAAAAGTTTTACCACTGTTTTTTATTGTGATTAGCAAGCAGTCCCGCATATTTCTTTCTTTCTACACTTCTTAATGAATACCTCTTCATTTCCAATACATAACACATAATATACATATTATGTTTTGGTTATAGATCGGAAGAATGTAGGAGTAATCGAGCTAATGCAGAATAGCGAGTCGTAAAACTTATACAAATACAACAATATATTATTAATTATTATTATATTATTATAAATCGCCAGCAATCCAAAACAATAAAGGTGTATCCAGATATATTTCATTCTTATCCACAATTACTTATTGCACAAACTCCTTAGAAATCAAATAAAAATCATTTATACAATTATTATAATTAACGATTAACTGAGTTCCTCTGCTATCTGCAAGTTACGATGCCGATGCAGATGACGCTGAACCGCGTAATCGGCAAACCAGCGAAATCGAAACGAATCGAGAGCCAAAATTTATTCGAATGATTATTCAAATAATCATTCGGTTATTAATATCATTCGAATGCAAATAATTCGGTTATGAAAATTGTTCGGTTATGCCTATCACTACTTAGAAGCACCTGCATTCCGTTTGCCTCCTTTTTCCACTTGTATTCTTCACCATTGCTTACTATCTTTTTCAACCACACTCTTTTTCTTTCATCTTTCCCTGTATACATATAAATTACAAATGTCTTGAACAAAAATTGATAACTTAAGCCAAACCAGAAGCATCTCAAATTCTTAATACTACTAATAATAATATAATAAAATTAGTTGACTTATTATGCTACATGATTTCAACAAGTAGGTACCTACACAGTTTTTGAAGTAAATAGGTATGACTTGTATTTTACTGCAAATATCAAATCCAAATAAATGTATGTATAATCGATAACCTCGTTTTACCTTGCAGTGTAGAGGCTGGTGCTTTATGTGCTTGCATCTGGCGGTACAATGCTCAACTTGCCCCGGATTTGGGATACAAAGTTGGAGCGCTCCTTTTATACTTGCACCGCAACCATTCTGTGAAGGGTCTGTGTGTGTTATATTGACCTTGTTACTCTATCTCTTAGGTCTGTGGTTCTGAGTAAAGCACAGTTAATTTGGTGCCCAACTGTAAATGGTTTCACCGAGCCTGGTTCAAATCGCAAACCTGCGGAAAATTCCGGCGCTCATGGGATTCCAACCGAGGACTTGCCTAAAGCAAGGCAAGCGCTTACCCAACTGTGCTACTCGGCTTCTTCCGAATAAATAATGTTTTTATTTTATTTCAATTAATAAGACAAATATCGATTACTTCATCACAGTTTCACTTACATTTCACATAAGAGTACATTTTAACTATAATTTTTTAAATTATAGTTATAATAGTGAAATCAGTCTTTTAGAGAGTCTCTTATCTAGAGTATGCAACGATGTTGTAGACAAACTCCTACTACAGTGATACCATTTATAAAGTAGCAATAAAACTCCCATTGAAATCCTACTGAACTTTATTAATGAACATTGCAAAAGATGACAAGAACACAATATCTAAAAACTAATGGAACGATGATCAAACATAAAAAAATATAAAACATTCTAACATAACCAAGTAAATATTTACAGGTAAACTACAGAACTCAATCATAGTAAAAGAAAAGTTTATTTCCTCATTAACCATCCATAGCCTACGCTCTGAGTCAATCCTTCACAATTTTTATTATTGTTATGTAACTTTGATACTACTCTAATCTCAACCTCGAGTGGTCAGGTATGCCCCATTTATAGCTTTAAGATAAAGGGAAAAGAAGATTTTTACAAAGGTGTTCGTTGAGAGTTAGTTTGACAGAAGTATTTACAATTGTATGTTGTTGAAGTGAGTGCGTTCCTTATAGTGTAGGTTAACGCGCAAGACTTTTGACCTATGCAGATACAAAGATGCTATTTGTTTCTTGAAAGAAGTAGTTACCTATAAGTAGGTTAAACCTGTTTTAACAATACATTTCATTACATTATTATTCCCGTTTTATTATGCCTGCAAATAAAAGACCAGCTGGGGCTTCCTAAAGAAACAAGAGTAATTGCAGGGGCAGGTGAAACTACCAAATGTGTATTTTGTAATAAAAGAAAATACAGAAAACCAAAAAAAAAAACGCAGTAAAATAAATTGTTTTTTACCTATTTGTGGAGAACATACTAAACCCATGTGTACAATACAGAATAAATGTTTTTAATATAAATTTAACTTAAAATTTTTCATGTAATATTGTAGAATGTATGCAATATTAATTGTTTACATGGATGGAATACTCTTATTAAAAATTAAATGAGTGCATCATCGTAAATACACAGACCTGCCCTGAGTTCACATACAGGTAACTGTGTTAGAAATAGATACGCAGGATATGGAGGGCAGCTTACCTTATAACTAACTACCTTTACAACTTTACTACAGTGTTTCCTAATACTATAAATATTATCAAAAAAAAATAATAATTTGTGAACTATATCTTCTTAGACCAATGCTTAAAAAAAATTTTTACAAAATGATGTAGCACATAAGTACAGATCATGAATGGAAATTTAATAATATTGCAAAAGAAATGTATGTCACTCATTACATTTTAATAACACCTAATACTTTTGACATGAAATGTCTATATATCAACTGAATTTAACAATTTAACAAAATGTATATATTACTAACTGAATTTTAGCAATAAATATAAAATTCAGTACCACTCCTCATAATTCACTCCACTTTCCCATTCAATATCTTCTAGTTCAGCAGCTTCACAGGCAATATCTGTTTGTTCGGTATTTGCTTTCATAGCCCTATCATCTCCACATGAAACTGTGCGTGGCTCTAACATAACATCCGCAGTCTTCTCAAGAACTTCTTCAATGAATTCTTCAGCCTGTTTTGAAGCAACTACCGTTAAGTGCTGTTGAATATTATGATCTGCAAATAATAGTTAATTATGTACCACCGACACAAGAAGGTGTTTATAGTCCGTGGAATGAAAATTAGAACCCAAGGTGTACCACGACAGGAGCCATAAATGCTAGTTTTGTACTCATCATCAATGCATACAAAATTTTATCTACACACTGAATATTCACAATTAAAACCAGATTTAATTTTTATACATTTTGGCAACCTACAATGTCGGTGCTTGTCAAACTGACAAACCAGATACCGAGCGGGCTGGTCGCAGTCGCAACCACAAAATGTTGACTTTAAAGTGGAAGTGCAGCATGCAATGTGAGTTTAAAAATTCTGTGGAGTGTTTATTTTTCCCCACCAAAGTAATGCCCCAAGTTCCACTCATGTGCCATTGTAAATAAATTCTAATGTAATACATTTTTGAAAAAACTATCTGCTGTAACAAAATTCCAATTGTATGTGTTTAAGTAAATTAATTTTCTGTATTACCTTCCTCAGAAAGTGGCTGTAAAATAACATCCAGAGTATGGTCAATAATTTTGTCGATGAGTTTTTCAGCCTGTCTAGAAGCAATTTCCTTTAACACCTTTTGGATGTTATGATCTGCAAATAAAATATATTAATACAAGTGAAAGCCAATTGTTATTATTATTTTACATTAAGGTAGACAACATACATTATACATTTATACATTATCATATACAGTGTATCCCAGGATTGATGTTACAAGAGGTGAGACAGACTAACAATTTTTGAATTTTATTTTAAGGTTATGGGATTAAGTCCTGCTTGGTCTTACGAGAATTTTAATAATATTTTCAGTTTATCAAAAAAACAAATGGCCTTGACAGTGAAGCGAAAAGTATTTTCTTTTCTGGTAAACTACCCTTTTTGTTCATGATACGGCAAAATTTTACCAAGAAAAGTTATTCAGAATGATAAATTATGGCCCTATACAAAATTTCAGAAAAATCTACCTACCTACCTAAATTAAACCGTTAAAATTGTATTTATTAAAGATGACAGTTTGATCTAAGTAGGTAGAACTTCCTGAAATTTTGTATAGATATCCATCATTTTTCATTCTGAAGAACTTTTCTTAGTAAAATTTTGCCGTATTATAAACAAAAAGGGTAGTTTACCTAAAAAGAAAATACAATTTATCTTGTTTAATCTAAAAGTAACGGTTTAATCTAAGAAGATAGATCTTCCTGAAATTTTGTATAGGGCCATAATTTATCATTCTGAATAACTTTTCTTGGTAAAATGTTGCCGTATCATGAACAAAAAGAGTAGTTTACCTGAAAAGAAAATAGTTTCGCTTCACTGTCACGGCTGTAATGGGTACGGTTCATATCGCTACAATATTTTTGTATATTTGTATTATTATTATAGTTTAAATTTAAGTCGTATGTGCGTGCGCATAACGTGGTGAGTTTGAATTTTACGCTGGTCAAGCTTCGGGGGTGCAGAGGACAAGGGTGATAGCGGCAGATGCAAGAGGGCAGAGGGTGAGAAGCTGGCATCCCGTGTGGGGTGTGTACGTGAATTGTGTCACCCGATGTGATCCTTTGCTTCAACGCGAAGGCAAACGAAACCAGTGTGCGAAGGTGAACAAATTAGAGCAGTGACGATAGCCCATTTTGGTCCAAGGAATTAATTGGCAGCAAAATCAAAGGGCAACCTGCAAAGACGCCAAGGGTGGACGCGACCGCAACCACAGCCACACATGTTCCCGTTCCCGCCATCATCTGCCTAGCCCAGCCTTTGAAACCTCAATAACGGCACCGTAAGCGTGCTAAGTAGACAATACAGTGGTTAGTGCCTATATTTTAAAAACTAATATAGCGTAAAAGTAGATTACTAATCCTTAATTAAGTAGATTAGTATAATATTAGCTAACAATTAGGGAATTAGGGTCATTATATGTATGCCATAATTGGTACATTGTATAAATTTTTAAGCGTAAAGGCTTTGTATTTATTGTTGTCTCCCATCGCCCCATTGCAGTAACCTGAATCGCCCTGAGTGTGGTCTCAGATGCCGAAAGTGAGCTAGCAGCCGAGGTAATTAATTATAAACAAATTTAAAGTAAATTAAATTAAATAATAAAAGCAGGTAGATATCAAAAAGCACCGCTACAAGGCCCGCTTCACTGTCAAGGCCGACTTGTTTTTTCAAAAACTTAAAATATTCTTAAAATTCTCTTCAGACCAAGCAGGACTTTATCTCACAATCTTAAAATAAAATTCAAAATTTTTTTGTCCATCTCACCTCTTGTAACATCAATCCTGGGACACACTGTATATCTACAATACAATTCCCGCAAACTTTGAGTTCATTAGAATTTGATATAAAAATGTCATTATTTTAAAGGGATTGCACAGTCATTGTCATTATTTAACGAACAACTTCTGGGATTGAACTAAACCATTGTTGAGTTAGAAGAACTAAACCTTTCATCCACTTTTGTTAAGCGGTTTCACCATGCCTATGTTAAGGTAAGAAGTAGAGAAGCAAAATAATGCAGTAACAACATTTTAACCTCGCCCGAGGCAAAACATGAGTACAAAAGCAAGGGATAGAAGAGCACAGTAATATAATGTGTCAATTATGCCAAAGAAAAAATGTATGGAAAGAAGAAGAGTTTCTTCGCCTCTTGTATGGTTGACATGCTGAGTAACTGTGGTCTTTTGCTATCCTACCTGACATTTTAACACACTCCTGATAAAGCCCCTTATGGATATAGGTGAAACAGTGAATTCTACCTCAACAGTGACATGGTTTAATCCCCAAAGTGCTTCATTAAGTAACATTTTATGAGTTTAGTGTGCCATTGTAAAGGTGTAACTCGTGAGGAGGAGGGCATGGAGGCAGTGGTACCCCCAAAATTTTGATTTAAAAGTGCAAGTGCAACGTTCTTTTACAATGTAAGTTTAAAAATTTTGTGGAGTTTTGATTTTGCACTCCCAAAGTAATGCCTCAATTTACGCTATGTGCCATTGTAAATAAATTCTAATGTAATACATTTTTGAAAAAACTATGTGCTATAACAAATTTCTGATTTTATGTGTTTAGTAAATTATTTTTTGTATCACCTTGCCCAGAAAGTGGCTGTACGATAATGTCCAGAGACTTCTCTATCACTTCTTCTAGTAATCCTTCAGCCTGTTTTGAAGCAATTTCCCTTAACTGCTGTTGCATATTATGACCTGTAAATAAAATGAATTAATATGCGTGAAAGCAAATTGCTAACTGTTTTCCACTTTATCATATAGATTTACAATACAACCCCCAAAAATTTTGCATAAATTAGAATTAGATACAAAATATTATTTTCAAAGAATTTTGCAGCCATTGTCATTATTTAACAAACAACTTGCGAGAATGAACCTCGCCATTATTGAGGTAGAAGAACTAAACGTTTCGTCCGTTTTTGTTAAGGAGTTTCATCATGCTTCTGTTAAGGCAAGAGGTGTAGAGAGGTATAATAACACAGTAACTTAATGTGTTAACTTCGTCGAAGGGCAAAACTTTCTTACAAAAACAAGAACCAGAAAAGCATGATGACTCATGTGTTAATTATGTCATAGTAAAAACTTATGGAAAAAGGAAGAGTTTCTTCGCCTGTGGCATTGTTGACAGGCTAAGTAACTGTGTTCTGTTACTTCCTTACCGGACATTTTAACACACCCCTCATAAAACCCATTATGAAAATCGGTGAAACATTGAATTCTATCTCAACTATGACAGTCCAATCCCAGAACTCCTGCACTAAATAATACCAGTTATATTTTTCCAACCTCTGATCCACTAGGAATAAAAAACAAAAACGAATATGGAACCTTTATTGTACAGAAAATGTAAGTACATCTTTCAGCTACATTTTTATTTAATCGCCATTTTGATGAAGCCACTTATACCGTGCCACGAGTTTTTCTACGCTTTCCTCAAAGAAGATTGGTTGTTGCTAGGTAATTCTGCCAACCGCAAACTCGCAAACAGTCTTCGCTCATAAACTATACTCATCTGATGATGAATTTTGGCTGCATTATGCCCTTCAACATTGAGCCTCAGACAGAAGTAAGCAAATTACTGCTTACTGCGTCTGCCCACTGCGAACTGCACGCCGTAAGCCGTAATTTGCTTTCCTCTGGTTAAAGGCATAGACTCTAAAGGGCATAATGCAGCTAAATTTATTATCAGATGAGTAGCTACAGTTAATGAGCGATGGCTGTGTGCGATAATGGTGCAGATAGTTGAAAAAAGGAGCTGAAAGCCAACATGAACGGTTGGCTAAGTAGCCATGCGCAACCTTCCTTGAGGAGGGCATAGAAAAGCTTGTGCCATGGTATGATAAATGCCTTAATTAAAATGGAGATATATAGAAATGTAGCTGACAGATGTACTTACATTTTCTAGACAATAAATGTTTCATATTCGTTGTTGTTTTTTATTTATACGAAGTCGGAAGTAGGAAAAAATAACCCTCACATTTAATGAGTTGAGTGTGACATTATAAATAAATTCTACTGTAATACATTTCTGAAAAATCATTTGCTGTAAAGAATTTCTGATTTTATGTATTTGGAAAAGTTATGTTCTGTATCACCTTGCTCAGAATGTGACTGTACGACATCATTCACAGTTTGCTCAATAACTTCTTCAACGAACTCTTCAGTCTGTTTTGAAGAAACTTTCTTCAAATACTGTTGGATACCATGATCTGCAAATAAAATCATAACTCTATAATAAAGCAGAATACTTCCCAAGGTCAAACATGCATGCGCGTGGTCTATGTGTAGTTCGATTGTGGGAGTGGTCTTGATATTAGCAGCGTTGCCAGACCTGGTACAATTCTACGAATCTGGTACATTTTGAAACCGTTTCTACAAATTTATTTCGTACAGTGTAAATCTGGCAACAGGGCTAAAATCGTCGTGTTGACAGCTGGCCTTTAGTTTACGAAGAAGGAAACCCTCATTTCTGTTGTAGAAAAGTGAGTATTCGTTATTATATTTTCCATTTTAATTTTGTGTGCTTTTGTGTGACATAACCTAAGATTTGCATGGAAATTTTATCTGGCAAAAACAGAGGCAATCAATGCGTTTCGCACTGCACAATTTTCATTATTATCAATCCTATTAACGACATAATTTTACAGTACATTATAATTACAGATACCTTCCTTAAAGGAGAAATTGGTGGAAAAAGAAAAGCAGCTAAATGAAATGAAACAAGAATCTCTCGACAGTAGACAAGTCTTGTCTGAAAACTGGAAAGAAGCTGTAAGTGAAGCCAAAAAGCAATACGAAGCGATGGATAGCGCGCTAGAGGTGAATTTATTAAAAGGGACGCTGTAAAATACCTTTATTAACTAGTGCGACAAGCTTTCAGAGCGCATCGTCGATGCACATAGCTGCCCCATCCGACGGCATTGCTGAATTCCGTTAACAACTTAGAGATTCCTTCACCCATAAATAGTACTGCCTAAGTTACGTACTAAAGCGTGTGTTTAGTTATCACGAGTACGTTATGAACCAACACTTATTACATTCAGTTGCTCTCCGAAAAACTGATGTCTTCCGAGCTTTAGCATTCAGTACGAACGAGTTATTTATCAGGTTGTTGCTGCGGAGGAGAACATCGTTGCCATAGTCGAGCGCAGGAATCATCGTGAAATGACAAGGAGGAGTTTCTAACGTGCAGAAAGATAAAACGTAATCTGAAGTTAAGTTATATCAATTTGGAATTACTTCATATGGCAAAAAGCAATAACTCTGTGTATATTAATGAATCTCTCTCATCGTTAAATCGACAGCTGTTTGCGACAGCTAGAGATTATAAAAAGGAGAAGAATATTAAATATCTTTGGTCTAAAAATGGCAGGATTTATATGAGGGCAAAAGATAATAGTAAAATAGCCAAAATTAAAAATGTTCTTTGAATGTTTGAATAAAATTGATTTAAGAAACATTTTATATATTTCTATCCATAATTCTATAAAATTATATGGAAAATATTTTCTTTTGCATTTTTTAGAACACAAAGTAAATCCTGTTTTATTTTTATTTGTATTTCTATACAGTTTGTGGTTTACTTTCAGTTATTTTGGTTGCTTCGCAAATATAACTTCATTTAGATTTTTGTCAATCTTTCTGCTATTAAGTTTATTGCTATGTTGCTGCAAATGTCTTTATGGTAATATATTTAGTTTTATTTCTATTAATCAAATATTCATTTTTATGAGTTATCGTATAAAGTTTGTTTATAGTAATAATTCTGAGGTTCATCAGTATCTGCTGATGTTGATTAATTGCTTCATCGATTTACAAATTTACAATCTCCTATTATTCCTACAGCAAGTTGTAGTATAGCTATTGAACAGTTGTGGATCAAAATTATTTAAAAAAATTCAACGGTTGTCATAGGAACAGTTTATCGAAGGCAGGAGTTTGTTTTTTAACTTATTGCACATATGACGGACAAGATAGTGTGTCTGGGTGATTTTAACATAGATATGTTATCTATAAATGATAAAAGTACTGAAAAATGATAAAAACAACTCTACATTACTGGACCTTATTTTGGTAAACGATAAAAAATGTATAGTCAATTACGGTGCGACTGATGTACATGGATTATCCGAACATTGTTTGGTTTATTGTGACTACCCTATTAAATGTAAATTGCATCGCAAAAGTTTTTTTGTATACTTACAGAGATTTTGCTAATTTTGATTATGAGGAGGTCTATAACGACCTTCAGTCTCTTCCATGGCACAACTTAATAAATTTAATCATAGACAGTGCGGACAGTAAAAGAATTCAGCATATGCAAAATACATGCCTGAGGTTTATTCATGGTATTAGAAAATTTTATCACATAACACATAAACTTAACGAAATTAAATGGTTAAATATGCACAATCGCAGAATACTTCATTCAGCCACATTGTTTCATAAAATTATCTCAAATAAAGTACCCTCTTATTTACTTAATAAAATTGAATTTAGATGTGATGTTCATAGTGTTAATATGCGAAATAGAAATTTAATTACGCCTCCATATCACAAAACTGCAATGTATGAGCGATCCTTTTCTTACGATATAGCTTATTTATACAATTCTTTGCCGGAGTATCTCAAAACCTGTTCACCTGAGAAATTTAACTCTAATCTAATTAAAATTCTACTTAATCACCAAATCGGTGCAGCATAACCACTCTCTTACATACAGTGTGTCCCAGGATTGATGTTACAAGAGGTGAGATGTACTAAAAATTTTTGAATTTTATTTTAAGGTTCTGGGATTCGGTCCTGCTTGATTTGAAAAGAATTTTAAGAATATTTTCATTTTTTAAAAAACAAGTAGGCCTTGACAGGGAAGCAAAAACTATTTTATTTTCAGGTAAACTACCCTTTTTGTTTATGATACGGCAAAATTCTATTAAGGAAAGTTGTTTATAATGATAAATTATGGCGCTATACAAAATTTCAGAAAGATCTGTCGAATTAGGAAAAGCCGTTATTTTTTAAATTATTTTATTTTATTTTCAGGTAAACTACCTTTTTTGTTCATGATACAGCAAAATTGTATGAAGAAAAGTTGTTCAGAATGAGAAATTATGGCCCTATACAAAATTTCAGAAAGATCTGTTGACTTAGATTTAACCGTAATTTTTAATAAATGCAATTGTTTAATCCAAAAAATAACGTTTTAATCTAAGTCGACAGATCCTTCTGAAATTTTGTATAGGGTTATAATTTGTCATTCTAAACAACTTTTATTAATAAAATTTTACCGTATCATGAACAAAAAGGGTAGTTTACCTGAAATTAACATACAATTATCTCAAAAATAACGGTTTTTTATAAGTCGGCAGATCTTTCTGAAATTTTGTATCGGGCCATAATTTATCATTCTAAACAATTTTTCTTAATAAAATTTTGCCGTATCATGAACACAAAGGGTACTTTACCTGAAAATAAAATAGTTTTCGCTTTCCTGTCAAGGCCTACTTGTTTTTCAAAAACTGAAAATATTCTTAAAATTCTTTTCAAACCAAGCAGGACCGAATCCCAGAACCTTAAAATAAAATTCAAAATTTTTTAGACCATCTCACCTCTTGTAACATCAATCCTGGGACACACAGTATATGTTTAACATTACAATATTATTGCTCTACAGTTAGTGTCGTTAATTATGTAATATTTGTTATCTAAGTGGAAAAGCAGATGCTATTTTAAATAGTAATCTGAATTTGCCCTTTTGGTGGTGAAATGGGGGTTGTCAAAATTAAGTGTCTTTATTGCGCAAAGGACATTGGCATAGATGACCTAAATGTTCTAAAATGTTCAGGTGTACAAAAAAAAGGATGAAGAATTTAAATTAGATCATAACCATGGCTACTACTACCAGATACAAATGCAACTCGCTATTACTGGAGTTAGTTACTGTGATTTTGTGGTATGGAGTAGTAAACATTTTTTCCGTGAAAGAATACATTTCAATGAGGTATTTTGGGAAAAAGAAAGCGCTATTGCTATGAAGTTTTTTAACAATGTGATGATGCCAGAACTTCTCGGTAGGGCATCCAATCCCGGGATCCCAAAATGTCGGTATCTCGGGATCCCTAATTTTTTTATCCGGTATTTCAATCCCGGTATTTTTCCCCAATACCGGAATTTTCGATATTTTTGGGATTGCTTTTGTGTGCACTGCGTCGCAGTTCGCAGAGTCTGCGAGTCGCCTTACCCGGCCTGGCCGGCGCCAAACATGGAGCAACATTTGATAGATAATAATTAGTATGGTTCAGGGTAGTAGCAGTTAGCAGATGTGTCCATAAACGGCGTAAACTGTGTTCAGTTGTGTTGTCACTGTTGCTTGCATATTTACCTATTATACACCTACAAGCCTATGATATATATGGATAATACTAGAAATACCGGTTCTGAAAACAGGAAATCCCGGTATTGAACACCGGAAATCCCGGTATTGAATACTGGAAATACCGGTACTGAAAACAAAGAATCCCGGTTTGAACACCGGCAATCCTGGTATTGAATACCGGGATCCAGATAGAATTACTTCAATACCGAAATCCCGGGATTGAAAATTCAGTTGGGTATTGGATGCCCTACTTCTCGGTAAATATTTCACAAATAAAGCAGTTAAGGATGCTGCAGCTAATACTGATTGGAATGTATTCAAAGAGTCGTTAAATGTTAATAATGGTACAAATTTAATGTTTTGTAATAAAAGTAGTAGTACGGAAACAAGGACCACTGCTCTCGTAGCCACGCAAACTAAAGATAACAGTATATATTGTTTGTGTAAGGGTCCTGATAATGGAACGCCTATGATTGCTTGCTGTAATTTGCACTGTTCCGTGGAATGGTTTTATCTGATTTTTATTAGCATAACATCTGTACCTAATACTGAATGGCATTGCCCTTTATGTAGTATAAGTGAAAGTAATAGTATTTTGTATTATATTGGTATTGGAATATAAAATAAAAGCAAATAAATATTTGATCGATTTATTTATTATCACTTTAATTGCAGTACTGTAAAATAAGTAAATACAAACATCATGTTTTTAAAAGCACGACCGCTGAGATATGTGAAAAACGCAGGTCTATTTTTAAATAAGTAACTGAATGCGCCAAGTAGCTGCTATAGAACACTGCAGTTTAAATTGAAACTAAATGAATTAATAACAGATTCATCCATTTTCAAGTATTCTATAATGTATATTGGTTATTTATATTTATATAGTACAGTAAACATTGCGCTTCCATACTTTGACCAAAATTATTTAAAAAGATATTTTTGTCAACTACACGGAAAAATTGCATGTTTAACACATTGGAAAATTCCATGCTCACGTAAAACTTTTACATTTGCTGGAAAACTCTCACTTTTCTTAACTTGTAGAGCAATCTACTATTAATTCACTAGCGATTTAAGAAGAAAATTAACTCGCTAGCATATAAACATTATAAACAGTTACTTATGGTTGCTATTATAAAGATAATAATAATAATGCCAGTTTAAAATGCCAAAGAAATAATAATTAATCGAGTTATTTAACAATATCAGTAACGGCGTAACTGGAGACTTGAGTTACCGCATTTATATTTTTATGGCGCTCAACGGCTTAAACCTGAAAAGAAACACAGATTGCAGGCAGCTGAAAATTATTTCGGTGGAGCAAATAATTCTCACATATAATCTCATAAGTCACAAGAGCATTAATTCTTTCCGGATTTTTTTTTGACTGCGTTCCAAAAACGTCATATTAATTAGGACGCCTTCCAGGGGCAAGCGTTTCCTTTACAGAGACTTTCCATTTGAAAATATATTTTTTTGAACTTTTCCTTACTGCCAATCTCTAGCGTGCTTTTAAAACTTTCTTTAGTGCAACAAAAGTTATTAAATTCGTCCTACATTTTAAATGCGGCATATGCCGCGGGGTTTAAGCTAGTACATTAATATGAGTGAAAGCAAATTGCCAATTATTTTACACATTATCATATACCGTCAAACGAGGTAAAGTAGATCAAAATTTCAGGTTTTTTATCATTTTTGCATTGTAAGGTACGTACTTAAATTTTGCAGAAAATATATATTATTTGTGCATTCTTCTGCTATCTGATACACTTATTAGTTTTTTTTATAACGCACGTACCACCTCATATACTTATATTTTTTTAAAGGTGATCTGCTTTACCCCATAGTTTGGGGTAAAGCGGATCACCTATATTATTTGTTTTTAAAACCATTTTAAACATATTGCGGATAAAGTGGATCACCTGAGAAAATTAGAATCAGTGTTTCACAAACATTTTATGTTGCGTTAATTAAAATTAAGTGTAAAAATATTATTTTTGTAGAATTTCATGGCCATTGTCATTATTTAACAAACAACTAACGGCTTTGAACTGTGCCATTGTGGAGGTAGAAAAACTAAACGTTTCGTTCACTTTTAGTAGGGGATTTCATAATGTGTGTTAAGGTGAGAGGTAGAGAAGCAAAATAGCACAGTAACTTAATGTGTTAACGTTGTCAGAGGCAAAACATGCATACAAAAGCGAGAGATAGAAGAGAACAGTAATTCAATGTGTCAATTATGCCAAGGAGAAAATTTATGGGAAAAAGTCGCCTCTGGTTGAGACTAAGTAACTTTGCTGTTTTGCTTCCCTGTCTGACGTGTTAACCCACTCCTGATAAAACCCCTTATTAAAATGGGTGAAAAATCGAATTCTACCTCAACAATGGCATGGTCCAATCCCATAAGTCCTTCATTAAATGAGACGAATTCATTGTCATGTCATAATTTAACAAGTTTCACGGGCCGAAAACGCCCAGTGTTTAGGCAACTGATTCTACTAGCATTTCGAATGTAAGGTCCCGGCGGGCTCCAGTGTTCTACTTAAATACAGTTTCCTATGTAATCTGCAATTCTTTCCGCCGAGGACATTAATTGCCGCTAGATGGCGATACAGTTTGGCATCGCTTCGGCGTTCCCAAAATGTCAGGAAGGTGTTAAATACTGTTCGATTTGCCGGTACAAAATCTTTGATCATCGGACTCTGTGAACATGGTTGAGATTAGTGATGGGCTTATTAGAATGAAAAATAACCGGTTATCCGGTTATTGAAATAACCTCTGTAACTCGGTTTTCGTTCCAAGTATTCAAATGAAAAATAACCTCATCTTGATACGTACTACGTGCCGTATCTCAGCGACCTGCGAGTGATCAAAATTCTATAAATAATACGTCATTCAGAACCATAAGCAAGGCAGATTGTAGTGATTGACCCAAGTGAGGCTCGCGGCTGCTTGTTGATGTTATTAGCACATTTGAGACTCCCAGTCGACCAGTTACATTTATGGGGCCGTTTATATTAAAGATAACGCTCTGCTGAGTATGAAATTTGCCGAAGCTGTGTTGGTATTAATTTATAACGGCCTAAATTTTTGCTTTGAAATGCAGCTGATTATGCCTAATAAGAGATAAACTGAAAGCAAAATAAGATTTTCCAATATCGTAACAGATTTATATTTAATTTTTAATAACGGAGCAGTCCATGCCCATCCGTAGTCATATGATATGAATGTGGGACAAGAAGTGGATTTCGATGTTTAAAATTTTAAGTGTACGTCCTTAGAACCGCGGCAGGCTGAACGTAGACAAATTATGGATTCTAAAATATACCGGTATGATGTGCAAGCGAAAAAGGAAGGGTGGCTACTAGAGAATTTTAGAAACTAAAAATAGATTCAATAGATACTTTGTATTCGCATATTTATAATTTCTTTATAATTAGTATTGATATAGCTATTCTCAATGGTTTAAACTGCTTAGAAATCAAATAAAAATCATTTATACAATTATTATAATTAACGATTAACTGAGTTCCTCTGCCATCTGCAAGTTACGATGCCGATGCAGATGACGGTGAACCGCTAACCGGCTAACCGGCAAACCGCCAACCGGCGAAATCGAAACGAATCGAGAGCCAAAATTTATTCAAATGATTATTCAAATAATCATTCGGTTATTAATATCATTCGAATTAGTGATGGGCATAACCGGACAATTTTCATAACCGAATTATTTGCATTCGAATGATATTAATAACCAAATGATTATTTGAATAATCATTCGAATAAATTTTGGCTCTCGATTCGTTTTGATTAAGTCAGCCGGTTTGCCGGTTGGCGGTTCACCGTCACCTGCATCGACATTGTAACTTGCAGATAGCAGAGGAACCAAAACATAATATGTAGGGTCGGCGCCTTAGAAATCGGGACACGTAATATGTTCTTCTAGTCTTTGGAGTATTCTTGCTCCGGTTACTTCATTAATGTGAGATGGCATTTCATATTTGACAAACAATAAACAATCTGACGTAACAATTAAAACCATAATAACTGTAGAAACCCAGTTTATACACTTAAAAAATACATGCAAAATATATCATAATAGTGCCCGATTTCTAAGGCGCCGACCGTACATTATGTGTTATGTATTGGAAATTAAGAGGTATTTATTAAGAAGTCTAGAAAGAAAGAAATATGTGGGACTGCTTGCTAATCGCAATAAAACAGTCGTAAAATGTTTATCTTTATCGATTGGGCGAGTTAAAGGCGCCGCCTCTTGTTTTGAACCTTGATGTAAGCAAATAAAAAATTGTTTAATAGCTTGATGCGTTTGCAGTTTTTAGGCGTTCAGGTTTCAAGCCCCCAGAATTTGATATTTTTAGCACTGCGTAGGTCGCTGAGATATGGCACGTAGTACCTTTGAATAGAGGTTTTATATTCAAAGCGTAGTACGTATCAGCATGAGGTTATTTTTCATTCGAATACTTGGAACGAAAACCGAGTTACATAGGTTATAATATAACCGGATAACCGGTTATTTTTCATTCGAATAAGCCCATCACTAATTCGAATGCAAATAATTCGGTTATGAAAATTGTGCGGTTATGCCCATCACTAGTTGAGATAGATTGATGCAACTGTGGAATGAATAGCTGGGTCAGGCGTATGTAGCATAATCGATTTGGCCATATTTTCGACCCTAAACCATGCAAATATAAAATTGTTTGGCGAGCACATTTTTGTGAGTTTTGGAAAAATTTTCTGGTAAGCCATTTTTATCCTTTCTTGTTTAAATTGCTAATTTGGTGTATATATATACTTAGCCTTCAAACTACAGGCTAAAGTTACCCAAATAGAGCAGAGGCCTACAGCATTGCCGAGTGACGTGCAGTTTAGTCTGCGTTGGTTTCCGCTGCCCCTGCATCTTTTAAGCAGTCCCAAGGAAGCCTCCTGTGTTGGCAGTAACTGCTGGGAGCTAACATCACCTTCACCTAGTGCTGGATGGGGTTTGAACCTAACGGCTATTTTGTTATTGTGATCTAATAATTGACATGCAATAGAATTCCTCCCTAACAGCCTCACCATTTGTTATCTTAATTTAGTAATTCATATATGCCTTAAACCTTAAAGCTAGCGGCTTCACCGCTGTTGTAGCGAATTGTAATTCAGGTATGTTAAACAAACGTCAGTTTCAAGCTGAGTTAGTTCGGTTATAATTAACGTAGCTCTGCATGCTAATAAATTAGCTGAGTGAATGGTGAACCCACGTACGTTTGTTCCATAACTATCGCCATAGTAATTAAATTTGCTGGAAGGAAAGCTACCCCAGCAGGTTATTTGGTATACCACTAAGACATACAGATATCTGAATCTGTGAGTACTCGCGAGGTGCCAATTTAACACATTAAAGATGAAAAACAGTACCGCTGTGTCATTCATTCAGTATTCGGGATGTTACTAAATTACCTGTTTTGGCCAACTTACAGTTTAAAGTAATTCATTTTAAAAATTAGCTTTTACACATCCTCAGAAAAGGCTGCGTTTTCTGATGCACACTGTATCAGGTTTTGATCAATTAAGATTGTAATATTTACATATGTAATATATTTATTTTTGTGATAGTATTGTTAGTGTCCGTTAATGGCAGTAATTACAAATCGATTTTATTCCCCCTGTTATTGATCCATTATCTATTTGAAACATTATACGATTTATTAAACTGTGGGTTTTCATTGTTTATGTTGTGTTGCTACCTTGAGCAATTTAATGGTTTGTTCGCTCAAATGAACCAGGGAACATGGGCCTAAAACCATTTGGCGCCCCTATAATTTCGACCGTTTAGTTTTGAAAGTAAGTTACCTACGCCCTTCCACTGAGTTAGTACGAGTGCATGTTCCGATTCGACATCGGCAATTATTAATGTAACATAAATAAACTTAATGAGTTTAGTGTGCCATTGTAAATAAATTCTAATGTAATACATTTTTGAAGAAACTATTTGTTATAACAAATTTTTGACTTTTAGAGTATAATAAATTTATTTTCTGTATTACCTCCAACAGAAACTGCCTCTACGATATCATCCACAGTCTGTTTGATGACTTTGTCAACGAATTCTTCAGCCTGTTCATCCCTTAAGTGCTGTTGAACATCATGGCCTGTAAATAAACTATATTAATATGAGTGAAAGCAAATAGTCAACTGTTTTACACTTTATCATATAGATCTACAACACAATTCCTGCAAATTTTGAGTTAATTAGAATAAGATACAAAAATATTATTTTTGAAGGATTTTATGGCCATTGTCATTATTTAACGAACAACTTCCTGAATTGAATCAGGCCAACTAAGCGTTTCATCCACTTTTGTTAGGGGTTTCATCTTGGCTGTATTAAGATGAGTGGTAATGAAACACAATAGCATAGTAACATAATGTGTTAACCTCACCAGAAACAAAACTAGCAAGGACCAGAAGAGTTAATTATACCAGAGTGGAAACTTATAGAAAAAGGAGGAGTTTCTTTGCCTCTGGCATTGTTGACAGACTAAGTAACTGTGCTGTTTTCCTTCCCCTTCTGACATCTTAACACACTTCTGATAAAACCCCTTATAAAAATGGATAAAACATTGAATTCTATCTCAACAATGATATGGTACAATCTCAGAAGTCCTTCATTAAGTAATACTTATTGAGTTTAGTGTACCATTGTAAATAAATTCTAATATAATATATTGTTGAAAAAACTATCTGCTGTAAAAAATTTCTCATTTTATGGGTTTAGGAAATTTATTTTCTGCATCACCTTGTTCCAAAAGTGGCTGTACGAGATCATCCACAGCCTGTTCGATGGCATCGTCAACGAATTTTTCAGCCTGTTCTTCCCTTATGTGCTGGCGAACATTATGATCTGCAAATAAAATAAATTAATATAAGTGAACGCAAATTGTCAACTGTTTTACACTTTATGGTAGAAGTATTAAACATTTCATCCACTTTTGTTAAGGAGTTTCATCGTGCCTGTGTTAATGTAAGAGATAGCGAAGTAGAATAGCGCAATGACTCAAAAGTGTTAACCTCCCCAGAAGCAAAAGCAAGGGATAGAAGGGCACTGTAACTCAACAGGTCAATTATGCCAGAGAGGAAACTTTTACAAAAAAGAAAAGATCTTTTGCTTCTGACTGGGTTGACACGCTGAATAACTGTGCTCTTTTGCTTCCCTACCTGACATTTTGTGTCCTGATAGTCTGTTATGAAAATGAGTGAAACATTGAATTCTACCTTAACAATGGTATGGTTCAATCCCAGAAATCCTTCATTAAGTAGTACTTAATGAGTTTAGTGTGCCATTGTAAATAAATTCTAATGTAATACATTTTTGAAAAAACTGCTTCTACGTGATTAAGTAAATTCACGTGTATCACAATTAGCTTATTAACATTCAGCATACTCACACAATAGTATATTGTGCTACAAGATCAATAGATGCCTTAGAACAGGCCGAGAAAAAGTTATAAAAAACGAGGCCCGAAAGGCTGTATCGTATAACATGTTTTGCGCTATCAACTAATAAAGATAAAACTTCTGTAAAAAACTAAAAATATTGTTTGCCTAAATAAAGTGCATGATTGTTGTTTCTATAGCAACCAAATGCAAAACAATTCCCTATAACAGTCTAGTACCGCTATATTAGTAATGGGCATGTTATTTTGTTGTTGTCATATCAAGCAACCAACAAAGATACAGGAAGCTGTTCTTTTCGTCACAGATAACGAACCCAAAAACAAGTAAAAATGGGCTGATAGCGCAAAAATGTAGATTGCAGAATTATTTAATCACTATAACGATTACTTTTAGTATATATATAAAACTTTTCCCATTTATTTACCACATGATTTCTATATTCAAGAATCATCCAAAATACTGGAAATTATATTAACACCAGTCATTTAGATAGTAATATGAAGTGGCATTTTAGAAAATGAAAGGAAATGAGATAGTTTTAACTTTTTGATACATTGCAGTACCTACTACGTATTACTTAAACTATTCATTCTTCATGGAGACTAACAATTTATATCAATATTTATTTCTCTTCTGAAGATACCACAAAACCATTAATGACAGTCTATCCTGTAGCAGCTATTTTGACGTTTATTTTTTCATAATGTCCATAGAATGTGAGTGAAAATACAAATTAGACAATTATAGGAAGCATAATAAATAATAGTTTTAAAATTTTAATAAAATTCATTATTATTTTGTTACGGGTAAGCAAAACTTTCATTTTGGAAATATTATTTCGAGAATATTAGCATTACCTGTTGGTTGATTTTTATTCCCCATGGCTGGTGGTAAATTATATTTGAAAGCTACTGAAGTTGCTAAAGGACTACTCATAATCATGGACCTCGACTTTATGGCTGAACTATTGATAGACAATGCGCGTTTTGCTGAAAATAAAAACTATTAAGTGCATTCTTTCAGTGTATAATAAGGTAATATCAAGTATTTAGCTATTTAATGAAACAGTAGTGGCAAAACAAAAATTATAAGTCTACGTTACCTTGCTCTGGTGAACCTGTTACAAGTAATGCGTGGGTATCATCACACCTTTTAATATAACATGGCTGTTCTTTATATACAGATAGTATGTCCTGTATTGTGTAAGTCTTAGGGATATTGTACAACTCGATAATATACTCCATCTCTTGAGACATAATTTCCTGATATGGTTCATAACTTTCCTTTGCCATTACAATTGTTTTTGGTCCTTTAAAATATTTGCTTACCTGAAATTAGTTACATGTTTTACATGTGCATTATTATCCACATTCAAAAAACTACTCTATAAATAAGAAGAAATTTATGGTGCCACTGAATCACACAATACAAACACAAAGTCAGCAAAATAATTCAAATATTTAAATAAAATTTAAATTTGAATGTCACAAGAAGCGCATGAACAGACTACAAGAAAATATTGATAATTGATAAAAAGCTGATATATTCTGCACACAAGTAACACATACATGAGCCCACTCGACTAGTAGAAAAAGAAATAAAAACTCATCGGAAAGAGGTAAAGTAAGCACATTTTACACTTATTTTTGTTTTTAGTAAATCCGATAATGAAACATAAAATAAACAGAAAACAAAGATGCTTGGATTTTAGCAAGTTCAGTGACCACCCATTGTTGAAAGCTTGTTTTTGAGAAACATTCACTATTTTAAAAAATCCTTGGTAGTTCATCAATTAAGCATACTGATTGTTAACCTAATAGCCATGAGTACCATTAAAAGACCTCTGGCTATAGTGAGAATTCCTTCCTTGGTCTTAGTAAAATTTTAGTAGAACTTTAGCCAAATGAATAATAGTAGTCAATATTCAAGATACGTGATACACCACATACTCAAACCTTTCTCACAATAAACAAAACAAAGCAAAAACAAAAAGTAAGGTATTAAAAAATATTTTACCACATCAGTTAACCTTGACGCTCCAACAAAAGTATTATCTATATCAACAGGTGTAGGTTCCCCAAATTCGTCTAAAGGTGCATTCAATATACACTCAGTGAAGTCAGTTTCATTGCCCTTGATCTGTTTTTTATTTTGGTTCTGATTATAGTCTTGAGTACCAACAACTATTGCTATATCATCTTTAAAAATATTAATAAACTAGAAAAAAAAGTACTTTCATTAGTAATACATATCATGCAGAATATCAATTCATTGACAACAATGTTTGAAAAATTAAAGCGCAGCTATAGCAAATTATAGCACCGCTATATCAGGCACAAATTTATGAAAACAATGTGAACTAAAACGTAAAAACTGGTTTCAGGCAAAATAAACACAATTTTAAAAATTACCATAGTACAGTAGGATTTTATAGAATAAATAACTTGTTTAGCTCTCTAGTAAAATTTTGTTAACATTTTAATTTTATCATTTTTAGATAACACTAAGGGCCGGTTCTTCAATCATGGTTTAAACTTTCATTAATGAGAAATTACTTCGAGGTGATCTCAATTCAACATTTCTGTTTTTCAATCGACCCTGACAATGGTTCATGTGAACGCAGTTTAACCGTAGACTACTCGTGTATTTAATATCGCATGTTTCAACAAATGCTGCGATTGCACCAACTCCACACATATCAGGTTTTAGGTGTCATTATTTTTTGTTTACTTCCAAAGTAGAAGCACATGTGGATATAAATTAATTCTAGTAGTTTTGAAAATGGGTAAAAATAAATGAGTACAAAATTTTCCTAAGTCGAGAATTAGACGTTTGACTGTTATTTTCAAAAGTCAAAACCTAGTAAAAAGGTTGTTTTCATCGCACAATGTAAAGTGGTTTGACCATTTTCGAATTTGATGAATACATCTAAGTCAATTTAAATAATCTAATAAATCATCTTCCACATCTTCATTTTCGTTATCATCCAATATTGCGAATAAATGCTTCAGATTACCATTTTTAATTACAATTTTTAGCAAACAATGCAAAAACTATAATTTAATACATTTCAAGTCATGTTTAAACAACAAAATACATCAATATTTTTTCTACAACCAACAAAAAGCTTTATTGAAGAAACAAACTTTTATTTCTTCATGCGTAACATTATTTTTAAGTAAGTTCATTTATTTAGTATAATATACTAGTACATAGAATCATTATTATAGCTTAACTTCTTTATCATTAATAACATTAATATTAATAGTATTGTTTCACAATGCTGCTTAAATATTTTTTAAAACTATAAATGTTTGTCACTTTTTTTACATCCTGAGAAAGCAAATTATAGACTTTCAGTCTCTTGTAACGCAGAGAATTTTGTGTACTCGCTTTATTTAATTTAGGCAGCCTAAAATAAAATCGATTCCTTGATTTATTATTATTATATTGATGAACATCAGCGTTTAGTATCAAATGGTCCGACATTTAATTTGGTAATACATTATTAAAAACTTTGCAAATCAAAACTATTCTATTAAAATAAATACATCGTAAAACATTTCGCATCGCTGTTTTGTTGTTTTTGCAACCCTTGCAAATCTACGTCGTAACAAAGAAAAGAATACTTGCACAGTAATCAAAGTGTGGCACAAGAATGGTTTTATAGACTAGAATTCTAGCATTAATACTTAGTTTACTAGCTATCTTTCCGAAAAATCCTACTCTTTTTGCAACTTTCTTAAATGATAAAATTTATATTAGGTACTACAAGAAGTAAGTCTATACTATCTATAATGACTCCTAGATATTTAATTTCAGGCACTTGTTCTAGTGCCAGATCGTCTATTTTTACATTAACGGACATATTTTCTCTATTAATTTTATTTGACACAATTATGCACTTTGTTTTGGCAATATTTAATTTTAGTTTATTGATTTGTAACTACTGTGATATTATCTCAAGATCTGCATTTATTTTGTTGACAGCATCAGTAGTATTTTTAGCAGTTACCCAAACTAATGTGTCGTCAGCAAACAAATTTAGCGAGCAGTGTTTAACATTTATTTCCAGATCATTGGACCCCCAATATGTTAAGAATTTCCATCAATTCCTCTTCATCATACACAGTTTAGGATCGCGAAGATAGATAACTCTCGAACCATTGTTTTTCGATTCCTTGTATTAAATATTTGTCCAGTTTTGAAATAAATTTTTTTCTACCGATTGTTTCAAAAGCACGCTTATAATCTAGAAACATGCCCACTACACTTTTCTGTTGATCAATTTCACTTTTCCAATTCGCTAACACTAGATTTAATGCTGTTTCACAAGAATGCTTGTTTCTGAATACGGATTGTTTACCATTTATAATCTTATTTGCTTCGATAAACTCCTGCAATTAATCTTAAACAATTTTTTATAAAATTTGTTCGTACACCAGCTACGTATGAATTAGTCTAAATTCTCCACATTTCTTTGTACCCACAACTATTCTGATGGGAATTACTTTGGACTTCTTCCAGGATTCTGAGAATATTCCACTTTTCAATGACTCATTTATTAATTTTGTCAGAGGATTTCCTATAATTGGCAATGCATCTCTTAGAACCTGAATAGAAATGCCATCTGTGCTACTCTTTCTTTTTATGCACGTTATTATTTTCTTAAGATCAATTAAAGAAATCTCCTTAAATTTAAAGATGTTAACAGGAACAAGTATGAATACCTCCTCAAAATCGGTGTTTAGTATATCAGGATTTATGTCGACAACACTATTTATGAAGTACTGGTTAAAATTTTCAGCTTTCTCTTTGGAATCGGTTACTTCTACTCCTTGGAATGTAATGTTTTTCACTTAATTTTCTGCTTCTCGTTAAATTATATGTTTAATAATTTTTTTCATAATTTTTGAATCAACTTAACTCTCCCTAATTTTGTTTTCATAGTAGCGACTTTTCTTTACTCAAATTGCTATATTTGTTTCTCATTTATTTATAATGTTTCCAAGCATTTCCATTTGCAGATAACTTAGCCTTTTTGTATGATGCATCTCTATATTTCTGTAACCATCGCAAATCAGCAGAATACCATGCGTTAGTATTTTTTACCCTGCTAATGCAGTATGTAATCAGGTCAGCTACGCAATTTTGCAAAGACTGCACAATTCCTGTAGCTGTAATGTGCACATTTTTACTTACATCGCAGTTGTAATTAGCCTAGCTAGTTTATTTAATAAAGCAGTTTGTGAGTAATCAGCAAAGAATTTCCTACGTACCGTTTTGAACTCGCTGCTTGTACATTGTTTATAAAATTTAAGCTCAATTCCACTGTGGTCCGTGATTTTCGGTGAATCTAGAACATCAACATATAGATTTCAATGATTAGTGATTCACACCATTCTTCAAATTTCATTAAAAATTTACCATCGCTTGAGCTTGGAGAATGATACACTAACGTGTACATACCTTGATAAAACCCTTTGGTTATACAGATTGAAAGTAGCCATAAGTTCTTGTTATATGCGATATTCGATATTACCCTAAATTCGATATTGTTTTTAACACTATAACCAAGCCCCCAGTTTGTCAAGTTTGAGAATTACACCTTATTGTACTATATGCTGGAAAATGTATTTCACAATCCTCTATCTCATCTGTAATGCGAGCTTCGCTTAAGAATAGCAACGCTGGGCGCCTCCATAAGATTAAAATTTCCACTTCTTCTATATGTTTTAACATACTTTGGGAATTGAAATATATTTCAGTACTGGTTTTTCCTACTCGAAAAATCAATTTTGATTCTAGCTTGTTTCAATTTACGTTTAAAAACTGCACAGTTGGTACTCCAAGCTGGACGATTTGTGTCTAATTTCATTCTCAATTTTTTAACTGCATACCCAGAGTTTACACATTTTAGCTCATTATCTGTCGCTCGACATTCACTGATTAGATGCAACCCTGAACATTTTGGGCAAGCTTTGTTTGACCTGCATTTGTTGGCTTTGTGATTAAATCCACTGCATGAAAAACACCTGGTGACCTCTACAGCATCGTAAATTCTGCATCTATCCCAACTAATGTTTAATTTTTCTTCTCTCAGCTTTACTTTTATTTTCTTTAATATGTACTACTTTAGAGTCAGACTCTTGCAACACCTAAATAATTATTTTGAATTCTTATTTTATCCTCTTATGTCTTCAAATGACAGTTTTTCGCTTAATTCAACTATTTTGATCCTGGTTAATCCTTTTTTGGGATGGTTACTTCATAATTTTCTCCAAGTTTGCTTGCTACGTTTCCTTGTACTTTGTTAAATGCCTCTTTATTTTTACACTCTATTACAATATCGCCTTTGCTAACATGTCAAAGTCCTGAAAATTCTAAGTCAGTAGGATCAATGGATTTTTAATTTCCTTTTTTGTGTCCGCACTTGTTTGTTCCTGATTCTTTGGCTGTATTAAAGCAACTGGATCGTGTTTCTTAATTTTAAGTTTTTTAGCATAGCTCATTTCTGCCGTATCTTGCTTTTCAATTATTTGTTTAATGCTGATTTGCATTTGTTTGTTGCCCAAATTTATAATGCCTGGTAAATCAACCAATTTCTGTGATTGATCCTTCAGTTTCTCGTTCTGTTTGCTTGATCTTCCACATACGTTGTTCCAAGCTTCCTTCATTTTCTCTAATACTCTCCGCATATTATGACTTTTCTTATCGGCGCATTGCTCACAAAACCAACCAATCCACTTTTTGCTCATAATATACGCATAATCGTCACTGCAGTGTTCACACATTTTGATATTTTGTCCATTCTTTTTAGTTCAGAAAAACACTTTAAACAATTTCCCGCCATTGTTTTTGTTTTCATTTCCCAATGGGCAATATTTGCCCAAAGATTAACACTGTAGATTTGCACGAGTACTCATACACGTCCGCACCGGACAACGTTGACACTACTACACTATCTGTTAAAACATTGTATTTATACGTTATGGTTTCTATAGCAATTTTTTTCCACGTTAAATAATGACAAACTTTGAGTATCAATGGCGATGAATGAATTTTATGTTTTTTTGACGTTTACCAAAAATATTAATAGCAAATGGATTCAGCAGGTATGGAGTCATTCATGTATCGCTGAACTGAGTTTAAACCAAAACTCTGGACCATTCAACTTAAACGCCGTTCAAACCAAGTTCACCGGTTGAACCAGTATTAAAAAATGGCACAAAATGTGTGAATCCGGTTTGAACTTTAAACTGTCTTTAAACCATCATTGAAAAACCGGCCCTAGTAGCCATAGTTTTAACAGTGACAGAGTTAATTATGTTGAATATAGTAGTCACAAGTCACTCCAATATGGTTTTTCAGTTTATAAAGGCGTTTTTTTATTATGAAGAAACTATCAACAAATTGCAAGTCTAGTTACTAAACTAGACAATATTTACAATTAGAAAAATCTTGTAAGCAAACTAATATGAATAAATATTTTTACCAATAAATTACTAAAGATTACTAAATACAATTTTAAACATTAAAAAATATTGTTAGAATAATAGTACCATATTTTCTGATAAATGCAAACATGCATTTTGAACGCAGTACTTATAGTGTGTATTCATGTCTTCTATACTCAGATAAAATAATAAACATTTGTTGAAAAATTATATAATTACCCGTTCGTGGAGAGGTTCTTCTTCGTTACAATACTTATACCACTGATTTATAGTAGCCACATGATCATGATTAATAGGTCTATTCAGTACACAGCTGACTAGCTTATTCCTTCCCTTTCCAAATGTTGGATCTTCCCGGTTTTCAAAATTAGTTAGATCCACTTCAACCACCTTGTTATTTCCACTATCTACATTGCTTGCAGCCTCTGCATCACCTGTTCAATAAATAGCAGATTTAGATAAATTATCTACACCATTTACTAAATTAATAGTCTATAATGGGCAGGGCCGCTGATAGCCAGCATTTTTAAAGTGTACATAGGTTATCTTCAGCATTTAGCATTATATGACAAACTAAAATAAGAAAGTAGTTTCAAATACAGAAATTGAAAAAATATATTCATCTGCTACAAAAAGTCCGGTTATTTTTCCAAAAACTATAAGAATTCCAATAAGCAAGATCTAAAATCAAGATAATATAAAGACGAAATTTAGAGTGAATCACAATGAAGTGACATCAAGCTAACATAACCAAAATTGCGAATGCAGACATGGCAACCAAACAATACAATATGGGAAATTTAAAACAAAAGACAAAGAAAACCTACATTAAAAAATACAAATTGTGGTCAAATTTTAAGGACGACAAAATTAATGTTGGGAGAACTTAACTTCTTTTAAGTATGCCATTCAGTTCGATCCGTAATCCAAGGAAATACTTTTAAGTCCGACCGACTCGGCCCGTAATAAAAAGGTGAAAGAACCCATGAGCAACAGAATTGTACAAAAACTGTTGCAAGGCAATTCTTCTGAAAAACCAAATTTTCATAAAGCTTCTCAAAATAACCAATTTCCAAATCGACAGACTGGTGTTAACTACATTAATCACTCAAACCGTACTGGTAGTTAAACAACAGATCAATAACTTCCCTTTATAAAAAAACGCAAGTTACAAAGCCTACTAAAATAGGAGTCATCAATCCTCCAGAAAAAAGAGAAAATTACTAAAACTTACTACCTGGTATGTACTATGCAAGACAAAAAAAAACTGGGACAACTCTTGATAGAGATTTTGTCATTATTTGGCTTAAATGAGGCTTGAAACAGTTACATTTACTATAATTTTGTTTCATAGCAACGTATAAACAAGTTTACGATTAAGTTACAAATACCTAGCAACTATACCTATTAAGGCAGTCACATTTACAACAGACCATATTAACTGTCCCAGTTTTTTTTTGTCTTGCATAGTAGACAGAATATATGGTAAAATGGTTAACATAATTGAATTTAAAAATATAAATTTGAATTGTAAATTAATATGTAGATTATAAAAGTTATTTGCTTTTTGAATTTAAGTGTAGGTACTTCAGATTTCAATGTCCAATACAATCAAAAATTTTGTTTTTAAAATTGAATGTAGATAATTTTGATGACTTCCAAGACCATTGTCAATATGTAACAAACAACTTACAGGATGGGACTGTAAATTTAGATGTCTTAATATTAAATTTTGACTCAAATTTTTAAAATTAAAACCTGCTTTAATCAGAATTTCAAGTTTATATTTGGAAAATAAATCATATATTTTAATGTCAACCAACGACAATAACCTTTCTACGCCTAAGCCTTTTAAGTTAATATAAAAATAAACAACTAACTAAAATATACGCAAGTGAAAAAAAGCAGGTTTTAATGTTTACTTACAGAAGCTGGAGAGTGCTTGCAGCTAAAAACAATAGAAGAAATTATACCTCAGATCGCCTGGACATTCTTATATTATCAAGGTAAATTAGAACTCTAATCCAATTATATTAAAATTAAAGGGTTTGAATCGTGATATGATTACTGTATTTAGTTTGACGAATAACAATGTCTAACTCGTTGGAATACATTCATCTGTTTAAAATGGCATATTCGTTTAAAAACCATTAAGTAAAATAACATTTTTAAATGTCTTCAGTTTGCAGACGTTGTTGCCTCTTGGTTCTAGATAGATTTTGCAGTGAACTATGTATTTTACAGTTGTTTCCACAATTTCTAGTGATATGAATTAGGCTTTAAATTAATATAAGTAGCGCGAAACATTGGCAGGCAGAAGTGAGAACACGCTGGGGTGTGCACACGCAGCTTTCACTGAGCGGAAAGAGTGCCGGCACTTTCGTCAGAGCAGCGTTTCAATGGTGGTTGTGGTAAACCATTATACGCATTTATTAATTACATCCTATGTGTTACAAGTATTACAAATGTGTTTTATTTAAATTCAAGATACAGTCCACTCTATCGACGAAACAAGTAGTGTTGAATAAAACTACATGAAAGAGGGTAGATATGAACCATTCCAACAAATGTAAATACATAGCACTGCTGAGAGCTTACTAGTGGTTACATCACTCTGTCATATTATTAAATATAGAAACCGGTTGAGACAACACCAGGCAGCAACTGCCTCCTTAACGAGGCCGTCTACTGGTGAAAAAAAAATGATTTTTTACTACGACAAAGGGCTATATCCCAAAAGTTGCGGTTTTGCATGACTAACAACTACAGAATATCAAAACCAGAAAAAAATTATCTTCAGTCTGCGCAAATGGTAACGACAAAGGGATAATAAAAAAATATTGTATAAATACTGTGATATTGCCAGATATTATAATCTTAAATGGTATAAACAAAAATATGAGAATAATGAGAAGAATCCAGGTGTTACATTTATAAGAAAGGAGTTTTGAACATTTACTAGCAGTCACATAAAAAAATTCATTTGTCTTTTCCTAAGACGCTCTTACTCTGTTCTTAAATCTGTGTTGTGTTGGTTCCTTACAAATAATTTATTTAACGGTGTGGCTAGCATAGCCAATGTATTTCAAATGGGAGAAAGGAGAGTAGCGTTGCCATAAATCGTATAACAGTCACAGGGTCAGCTCAGCAAAAAAGATACTTGCGTGCCATGCAGATACATATTATCATTTTAAATACATATAAATAAATATACTAATTTATTACTGTCAAGTTCGCACATCTATTAGAATAACATGGTTTGAAAAATCAAAAGTGAAAGCTGAATTGTGTAAGTCTTTAAGATCAGGTTTGTTGAATAGCGTAATGAAGTGTTAATTGGATGACTGAGATTAGAAAGTGCGCCCCCAAATCTGAAATTTCTCTTTACTTTTATGTCTGATTTCTTACCTTCAACATGGAGTTTAAGAAATTCAACAAGGGCAAATGAAAATATACACCGATGTTCATAAAAATTACGTAAGTATGCTTTAAATTTGGCTATTTTTTTCAATTCCAATTGCAGTTTCGAATTAAGGACGTCTCCACTAATAATTAATCATTTCTGAATACAAGAAACATATTATTGAATTAAGTGAATTTAATTTGGTTGTCAATTACATGTATTACTACGCAATATTATTAATTAAAAATCATGTTATCCTAGTTTTGGCTTTTGTATAGATTGTAACAGCATTTCATTTTTAATTTATTGTTTATTGTTATTATCCATAAAAATGTTGAGATAAAATTTGGACCCGAGCAGCAAAGTTTGCCTGAGACCAGACTTGATAGTTGGCCGACGCAAGCGATGCTACGGCTGGCAACGGTGCACTCCATAAGGCTCCACACTGTATTCTCGGTGTGACCGGGACAATAATAAGAACTCTCAATTCTTTCATACTAAAATTATTCACAATAATTTCTTACAAAAAACAATTATTCTGAAAATAAAAGAATGTATAACAAGTGCCATATCAAAACTTAAGAAATATTATATAAAAGAGAAATAGGTTCTCAGACCTATATTTGGAGAAACTAAACAAAAACTTATAGCCAGAGTTCTTGAAAATTTCCAAAAGTAAATTTTAATTGCAATCTGTGAAAATGTATAGCTTTGGGCTCTACTTATGGTGAGGCACTAACACCCCATGAAGGAGCTTGGCCTGCAAGGCGGAAAGTCAGAGCTTCTGTGTCCTCGCTCTCACACCCGGCTGTCGCGTGTCAAATTCATGACACGTGGCGATGTGGTGAGCATCACGCATTAGACAACCGAATTATTACCTATTATTCTTTCGAACACAGGTTCCCAATTATTTAAAGCGACTGGGTAGGCCGCCCGCCAGGCATCGATTCTGGGATTTGAACTCCAGACTTCCGCACCGCAGTTCAATGCTCTAACCACCGAGCCACGCTGGCGCTGGGCTCTACTTATAAAGACCCCAATTGAAATCACAACATCAAAAATACCTCAAGCCATTTATTAGTAAAAATTACAGTAGTTGCAATCTTGACAAAAAATTATAGCGTCTGTATTAGTGATGGGAAGTTTTGATACTTTTGCGGACTCGTTCATTCCAATCCCATCCGTCGGACTCGATCCACTTGCGGAATCGACGGGTTGACCGGGACCTGCGCTCTTTACGCGGCTCCGCAGCTGTCGGTGACGTCACGTAGTAAACAACGCACAGGGGCGTACTCGGAATTTTTGAAGCAACGGAAGAGTGAGCGCCTGTCATGGGGGAAGAAGAGGAAGACAAGGAAATCACACTAGCAGACATCATGAAGCAATTGATTAACATGGAAAGAAAAATCGACGAATCAAACAAGATCGTTAAACAACAAGCAGCCAAAATAAAAAACCTGGAAGAAAATATAATCAACCAAGCAGCGAGAATTGAACTATTGGAAAACGAAACAAGAAAAAGGAACTTAATAATCTTCGGCATCCCAGAAGAATATGGAGAAGACACTAAAACACTAAAAGAAAAATTTCTAAGAGAAGTAGCAAGAAAAATAGGAGTATTAATCGCAGACGGGGAAATAGACTTCATAAACAGACTAGGAAGGTATAACGGAAGGGAAAGCAGACCAATCAAGGTTGGACTCACAACAAAATTGAAAAAACTGGAAATTCTACGCAGCTTAAAGGAACTAAAGGGAACAAAAATAGGAGTAAGCGAAGACCTGGATAAAAAGACTAGGGAAACGAAGAAACAATTATTACCACATATGAGAGAAGCCAGGAACAAGGGAATGAATGCGACAATCATAAGAGACAAGTTAATAATAAATGGAGAAGAATGGAGGATCGAGGACCTAGAGAAACACAATAAAGTAACAAAGGAAACGGAAAAAACTACGGAACTAGAAAACAACAACGAAGAAAGGATGAAAAGAGGCAGGTCCACTGATGGAGAAGAAGGAAAATCCCCTCAAGGAACAATCCCAAAAAAGAAAAACTGGGAACAAACGATACTTACACCCTTCAGAAAAGCAAAGCCAGGGAAGGAGGAGGAAGATTTGAATAAAACCCTCGGGAACTTCATGCAGACAACACACCACCATCACACCCCAAAAAAGTAGATGTAAACCAAAACCGGACGGAACCAACAACGAATGGCAATGGAAATGGACAAGAGAGAATACATTTTAGGCAAAATCAGGAAAACGGAGATAAAGGGAGAACAGTACAGGAAATAGACAGAAACATAGGAATAGGGATTTGGAACATAAACACTTTGACAGGCAAAGATATGGAGTTAGTGGAAGAGATGGATAACAATAAAATTCAGATACTCGGCATAAGCGAAACGAAGAAAAAAGGAGAGGGGACCCTTAGGATCACAAATAAACATATAATGTACTACTCAGGAGTAAAGGCTGAAAGTAGGGCAAATGAAGGAGTAGGAATAATAATGACAAATGACATTCACAAACAAGTATTAAAATATAGAGCAGTCAATTCTAGAATTATGACGATAACAATGAAATTAGGACAAGTAATCAATATAATACAAATCTACGGACCAGTAGAGGGTACACCAGAGGAAGAAGTAGCAGATTTCTATAGAACACTTCAGGAGGTACTAGACGAAGTGAGAGAGGAAACAGAAACATCCATCATAATGGGAGATTGGAACGCAAGAGTAGGAAGAGACCAAAACAGAGGAATGGGCTGTATGGGAAATCAAGGTGAACAAGTGTTAAATAGGAATGGTATAAAAATGATCGAATTCTGCCAAAATAATGACCTAATAATAGGCAACACGATGTGGAAACAAAAAGAAGAGGATAAATACACTTTCGTTGCAGAAGAACGGAAGGCAAAAAGTTTAATAGACTACATAGTACACACAAGAAGCCTCAACGAGGTAATTCAAAACATAGAAACAAGAATGGAGGCAGAAATAGGCTCAAATCACAGACTGGTCGTGGCTCAACTCCGAGCTAGAATAAACAAAACAGAAGAAATAAGCTATAGCAGGATAGCAACATACAAACTAAAAATACCAGAAAACCAGTTGAAGTACCAGAAGAGGACTAACACCCTATTTAGCAGCAGAAAAGACGAAGGGCAGGAAGAGGACCTAGAGACTAAATGGGCAATATTCAGGGAAACTACCTTAAAAGCAGCAGAAGAAATATGCGGCAGAAGAAAACACAGCAAACATTTAAAGAGAACAAAATGGTGGAATGGAGCAATAAAAGGACTAGTAAAGGATAAGAAACAATCATGGAAGAAATACATGAAATCAAAAACAACTGAAGATAGAGAAAATTATAATGAGAAGAGAAACAAAGTAAAGAGAGCAATCAAAGAAGCGAAAAAGAAAAGCTGGAGAGAATTCGGGGAAGAAATTAATGACAATTACAAAGTAGATACAAAGAAATTCTGGACAACCGTAAAAAGACTAAGAGGTTCAAATTGCAAAGAAATAAAAGCCATAAGGAATAAACACAACGAACTCAAAGTGGAAACAAAGGAAATTATGGAAACCTGGAAAGAGTTTTACGTGGAAAAATTTGGGAGCGCAATAAGGGATGAATGGGAGGAAAATGTAGACGCAATAGAAATACAAGAAATAACAAAAGAAGAACTACAGGAAGCAATCCAACATTTAAAATCTGGGAAAGCAAGTGGAGAGGATGAGATAGCCCCAGAAATGATAAAATGGCTGGGAGACGAAGGAAAGGAATGGTTATGGGAATTATTGAACGAAGTGTGGAAACAGGAAAGAATCCCTAGAGATTGGGAAACCAATCTAATCTTGCCGATACATAAAAAAGGAGAAACAGCGAAATGCGAGAATTACAGAGCCATCTGCCTAGCCCAAACTACTCACAAACTATTTACAAGAATCCTGGAGAAAAGATTAAGAGCTTACGTAGAACCTAAGCTAGAAGAGGAGCAAACAGCTTTTAGACCGGGAAGACAAACAAACGAAAATATATACATCCTAAGAACCTTGATACAAAACACAATAGAAGTAGGGAAAGAACTGTACATAACCTTTATTGATCTAAGAGCGGCATTTGATACGGTAAACAGACAAGCCCTGTGGAGTGCTCTAGCCGAGTTAGAAGTGCCAAGACAACTTATTCGCATAATTAGAAATACGATCAGCACAGTGAAAGGCAAAGTGCAAATAGCAGGTCATCGGTCAGAAGAGTTCGAAATAAAAAGAGGAATTAAACAAGGGGACAGTCTAAGCCCACTGTTATTTGTGATTATAATGGACAAAATATTAAAACAAATCAAGACTAAAGCAGAACTAAATACCGTGATAGGATTCAATAACCTAAATCCCATATCAATAAGCAGTCTGATGTACGCGGACGACGTGGTATTAATTGCTGACTCCAGAAGAAAAATGCAGGACCTATTAGACAACTGGATTAGAGAAATTGAAAATATGAAGATGGAAATTAACTCAAACAAGACAAAAGTGATGATTATAAACGAAAAGGGAGAAAACATTAACAGGGAGATCATATGCAAGAACGCAGCACTAGAAAGGGTAACAACTTTTGAATACCTAGGGACAATCCTAACAAATGATGGAAAAATCGACGCAGAATTAGCTAACAGAGCAAACAAATCTACGAGACTATATTACACGCTGAATAATACAATGTTAGGCCACAAGCAAATAGAAACAGAAGTGAAACTAAAAATCCACAACACAATAACTGTACCCATAATTACATATGCTGCAGAGAACTGGACCTGGCAGAAAAAACACGAAAGTAAGATAAATGCGATGGAAATGAAACACCTGAGGAAGATCATAGGGATAACGAAATGGGACCACGCCAGAAATGAGTTCATTAGGGAAGCTTTACAACAACCACCAATACTAGAAAAAATTAATGAAAAACAGCTGAATTGGTACGGGCATATCACAAGAATGAACAGAGAGAGACTAACAAAAAAGATAATGGAAATAGGAAAACCGATCAGAGGCAGAAGAGGGAGACCACGTAGAAGATGGATGGATCAGATAGAGGAAATAGGGAGATCAAAGGGAAAAACCAAAGCAGAGATGAAAATTTTAGCAAGAGATAGGAAAGCATGGATGAAATGGGTAAAAGAGGACCGGGACTCCCAATCCGACGCCTGAGAGGGCAGAAGGAGCCGTGAAAGAAGAAGAAGAAGAATAAGTAGAGCCCAGCGCCAGCGTGGCTCGGTGGTTAGAGCATTGAACTGCGGTGCGGAAGTCTGGAGTTCAAATCCCAGAATCGATGCCTGGCGGGCGGCCTACCCAGTCGCTTTAAATAATTGGGAACCTGTGTTCGAAAGAATAATAGGTAATAATTCGGTTGTCTAATGCGTGATGCTCACCACATCGCCACGTGTCATGAATTTGACACGCGACAGCCGGGTGTGAGAGCGAGGACACAGAAGCTCTGACTTTCCGCCTTGCAGGCCAAGCTCCTTCATGGGGTGTTAGTGCCTCACCATAAGTAGAGCCCAAAGCTATACATTTTCACAGATTGCAATTAAAATTTACTTTTGGAAATTTTCAAGAACTCCGGCTATAAGTTTTTGTTTAGTTTCTCCAAATATAGGTCTGAGAACCTATTTCTCTTTTATATAATATTTCTTAAGTTTTGATATGGCACTTGTTATACATTCTTTTATTTTCAGAATAATTGTTTTTTGTAAGAAATTATTGTGAATAATTTTAATATGAAGGAATTGAGAGTTCTTATTATTGTCCCGGTCACACCGAGAATACAGTGTGGAGCCTTATGGAGTGCACCGTTGCCAGCCGTAGCATCGCTTGCGTCGGCCAACTATCAAGTCTGGTCTCAGGCAAACTTTGCTGCTCGGGTCCAAATTTTATCTCAACATTTTTATGGATAATAACAATAAACAATAAATTAAAAATGAAATGCTGTTACAATCTATACAAAAGCCAAAACTAGGATAACATGATTTTTAATTAATAATATTGCGTAGTAATACATGTAATTGACAACCAAATTAAATTCACTTAATTCAATAATATGTTTCTTGTATTCAAAAATGATTAATTATTAGTGGAGACGTCCTTAATTCGAAACTGCAATTGGAATTGAAAAAAATAGCCAAATTTAAAGCATACTTACGTAATTTTTATGAACATCGGTGTATCTTTTCATTTGCCCTTGTTGAATTTCTTAAACTCCATGTTGAAGGTAAGAAATCAGACATAAAAGTAAAGAGAAATTTCAGATTTGGGGGCGCACTTTCTAATCTCAGTCATCCAATTAACACTTCATTACGCTATTCAACAAACCTGATCTTAAAGACTTACACAATTCAGCTTTCACTTTTGATTTTTCAAACCATGTTATTCTAATAGATGTGCGAACTTGACAGTAATAAATTAGTATATTTATTTATATGTATTTAAAATGATAATATGTATCTGCATGGCACGCAAGTATCTTTTTTGCTGAGCTGACCCTGTGACTGTTATACGATTTATGGCAACGCTACGCTCCTTTCTCCCATTTGAAATACATTGGCTATGCTAGCCACACCGTTAAATAAATTATTTGTAAGGAACCAACACAACACAGATTTAAGAACAGAGTAAGAGCGTCTTAGGAAAAGACAAATGAATTTTTTTATGTGACTGCTAGTAAATGTTCAAAACTCATTTCTTATAAATGTAACACCTGGATTCTTCTCATTATTCTCATATTTTTGTTTATACCATTTAAGATTATAATATCTGGCAATATCACAGTATTTATACAATATTTTTTTATTATCCCTTTGTCGTTACCATTTGCGCAGACTGAAGATAATTTTTTTCTGGTTTTGATATTCTGTAGTTGTTAGTCATGCAAAACCGCAACTTTTGGGATATAGCCCTTTGTCGTAGTAAAAAATCATTTTTTTTCACCAGTAGACGGCCTCGTTAAGGAGGCAGTTGCTGCCTGGTGTTGTCTCAACCGGTTTCTATATTTAATAATATGACAGAGTGATGTAACCACTAGTAAGCTCTCAGCAGTGCTATGTATTTACATTTGTTGGAATGGTTCATATCTACCCTCTTTCATGTAGTTTTATTCAACACTACTTGTTTCGTCGATAGAGTGGACTGTATCTTGAATTTAAATAAAACACATTTGTAATACTTGTAACACATAGGATGTAATTAATAAATGCGTATAATGGTTTACCACAACCACCATTGAAACGCTGCTCTGACGAAAGTGCCGGCACTCTTTCCGCTCAGTGAAAGCTGCGTGTGCACACCCCAGCGTGTTCTCACTTCTGCCTGCCAATGTTTCGCGCTACTTATATTAATTTAAAGCCTAATTCATATCACTAGAAATTGTGGAAACAACTGTAAAATACATAGTTCACTGCAAAATCTATCTAGAACCAAGAGGCAACAACGTCTGCAAACTGAAGACATTTAAAAATGTTATTTTACTTAATGGTTTTTAAACGAATATGCCATTTTAAACAGAAGAATGTATTCCAACGAGTTAGACATTGTTATTCGTCAAACTAAATACAGTAATCATATCACGATTCAAACCCTTTAATTTTAATATAATTGGATTAGAGTTCTAATTTACCTTGATAATATAAGAATGTCCAGGCGATCTGAGGTATAATTTCTTCTATTGTTTTTAGCTGCAAGCACTCTCCAGCTTCTGTAAGTAAACATTAAAACCTGCTTTTTTTCACTTGCGTATATTTTAGTTAGTTGTTTATTTTTATATTAACTTAAAAGGCTTAGGCGTAGAAAGGTTATTGTCGTTGGTTGACATTAAAATATATGATTTATTTTCCAAATATAAACTTGAAATTCTGATTAAAGCAGGTTTTAATTTTAAAAATTTGAGTCAAAATTACAGTAGTTGCAATCTTGACAAAAAATTATAGCGTCTGTATTAGTGATGGGAAGTTTTGATACTTTTGCGGACTCGTTCATTCCAATCCCATTCCGCAAGTGGATCGAGTCCATCGGACTCGATCCTCGGATCGACATCGAAATTGAATGTGCATTTCAGACACCCAGGGTCCTCGGTCATTCCGGACCCGGAACAAACAACGCGCGTATCTTTGTTTTGGTGAGTGGTCACGCAGTGGGTAATTCAGTATGTTTATATGTCTCAGACATCAATTGGGCACATACAAAGCCGCCAAAAGCCATAAATCACTGATAACTGATAAAAAAGCATGCAAGTTCGGCCGTATCATATGTCGCCTGTCGACGTCGAACCTTTAAAACGAACACCATGATCATTTGCTGTTCCCCATCAACACATTGTATTGTATTCTGTATTGAAATGGATTGAATAACGGAATGCCAAAGGAATGAATGTATGTCAGCGAGAATTGACGCTTCGCGACCTTTTCGTTCCTTGGAACGAATCCGGACCGAAACTTGGACTCGATCCAAATCGATCCTGCCCCGGATTCGATCCTTTGTATCGAATCCGACCAAATCGACACATCGCTAGTATGTATGTTTAAAACTATAGTTTTGGAAAGAATGTGGTCGATAGCCACTACACTCTAGATTGGTTCATTTACAATTGCAAAAATTTTTACTGGAAGAGCCCAAAACTGGAAAACTACCTTTTTACTAATGTTTTAAAATCCTTGGGCCTCAAAACAATTATTTTTACAAAAAAATTCAATTCAATAACTATAAAAAAAACTATTAATATTTATTACCTTGGCTTTTATGCTGCAAGTTTTCCATTGTTCTCGATGGTCTTTGGAACACAGCTGGAGTTAACTTACACTTATTTGCAATCGCGACTGATAGAGAACTAGCATCAACCATAGCTCTAGATCTAACAATTGGATGGCGAACAAACAAAGCTCTGTGTGCTAAAATCAGTTTTACAGATAAATATTTTTCAAAAATATATACTGAATCATTGTATACAACTTATTTAACTCATATTTCAGCTATATAGGTAGAAACAAAATTGTCATTACCTTGATTGCTCGAACCTGTAACTAATATTGCATGATTATCGTCGCACCATTTGATATAACGAGGACCTTCTGTATAAATACATAAAAGGCAATTCGTTGAATAATTCTTAGGAATATTATACAATTCAACCATAAAACCCAATTTTTGCCAGGCTGCATACGGATCATATTCGTTTTCACTGGCAATAACAAATGATGAACTATCCAGAACGTCATCTACCTGCAAATTGTATTTTAAATAAATTTAAAAACCTACACTATATGATTAGTAACTACCAGAAAACAATTGAAACAGTAGGTACAACTATAACAAACAACTCCGTCTGATATAAATAGATAAATACATAAAATAAGAAAAACTTTGTTATAAAGGTACATAATATTTAGGTGAATATTTAGCACAAGCTTATAGCATAATCTAAAATGTCAGTTCTTGACACTGAAAGATATAAGAGGTAACAATTATGATGGATGAATAGTCTAATAATAATAAAAATATTGCCTTTTATTGGGGTTTTCTTTATAAATGCAAAACACATAAATGACCATTGTAAATACAATTATAACTTCAAATTAAAATATTAAAAACTTGTAACCCAAAAAGGCAGAGTTCAGATATTACAAAAATAATAATCTGTTCTTCCACTCAAACCCTAATAATTAGTACAGGTTTGTTAGAAACGATGTCTTAAAAATAAAAATGTAATTTTTTACCTGATCAACAGTGAAATCGATTTCACATCTGTTTGAAAATTCAAAATCATTGAACTGTGGATATTCGTCTTCGTAATACTGTTGTTCGGGTTCATAATATTTTGGATATGGATATAAATAATGATAACCATGATTCACTACTATTCCATATGGAAAAACATGATGTGGTTGGTTCTGCATTTGTATAAGTCCTTCCATTGTAGGATCATAGTATCTCGGTAAATTTTGCAGTTGTGCAGAAGATTTTAGTTTACCTACATGAGTTCCATCATTTTCAGAAACTTTATCCCTTTCTGCAACATTATTCAAATCACGTTTTTTAATTCAGAACATTTTGTATCTTATTAATATTAGACAATACAACACACACTATACAGATTGTTTATAAAATTTTAAGAATTTTATTATAAAAATCAATATTTATTAAATTTCATTGTATCACAACTACGTTAAAAGAAAACGATATGATATACCTTTAAAGGGAATGATTATGATACATCGTATGTGGCAATAGTTCAATATTGGATGTTTTTTCTAAAATTCAGTAAACAATCCTTGTAGATTTGTTATTAATACCTTCATTTAAATTATGCTATAAACTTTTACCTTTTTGTAAGATCTTAGAGGGTATAAATTCCACAGCATTTATATTTAAATTTGACTGTGGCTGAAACAATTTTGCGTCTATATATAAATTCTTTGCAGAATTGGAAGTAGCCTGGGAAAAGTAAATAAGATGCTTATGTAGTATATATGTAAATATACCTAATACTTACAGTATCTGAAGATGTTTGCATACAAGGTCCTTCACCAGATTTGTTTTGCTTAAATAGATGATCTGTAGGACCGATTATAACATTAATGTTATCATCACTATCGGATGTATCTTCCTCATAACTATCGGATGTATCTTCCCCATTCTTATCGGATGAATCTTCCTCATCACTATCGGATGAATCTTCTCCATCACTAAAGTTTGATAGCATTTTTCCTTCAAGACTACCCAAACTGCTATCACTACCAAATTTTCCATCGGGACTAGTATTAGTATCAGAGACAGTATCCCTTAGGGTAAATAGCTTTCTCCTGGTTGATGTTCGATCTACTTGCAATACATCAAACAATTTTGCAATTTGCTTTGAATCAGATTCTTTGTCAATATCGGTTATTCTTAAATCTGATATCCTAAAAATATTTTATTTTCAGTATGACTTTTAAAAACAAATATTAACTATAGTGCCACTATAGGATTAAGTGACAGCGTGATAACTATGTAAACGCAGCCTGCTTCACAGAAAGTTTACACTGATTTTGTACGTGTTAAGTACAAACGCAAATAAAGGTCATTGATAGTGATTTGCAGGGATCAAAGTGATATTTGCATTGAAATTTATGTAAATAGTGACCAAAGATTTCAGAATTAGGTACCAAGTATGTACCACTTATTATCAATGTCACCAAACTTGAGTATAAGATAAAAATCAATGTATTTTAAAAAAATTATTGTAGAAAATATTCTGTACAAAAGGCGATAGATAAAGTAACAAAATAAAGTTTAATTTTGACAATACCTGTATATTAACAAAACAACAAATTTTTTTTATAATAGTATATTACATATCGAGGTGGAAAGTGTTTCATTACTGTCGAGAAATTAAGTAGTTAACCCAGACGCGAAGCGTCGAGGTTAACTTTATCTCAAGACAGGAATAAAACTTTTCACCCTGGTATGTATACTATTTTACTCACAATCGGTTTTTGTTACTATTTACTTAATTATGTAAGTTTCAAATAATACGTATTTTTATCGCAGTTTAATAAGTCACTTTAACAAAGGAATCTGTGAAGCTGTTGCTAGATAACATGACAAGTTCATTGAAAGTGCTAGCTAGCCGGGAAAAACCTTTCTCGGACAGCTGGAAAGTAAAGTAAACAATTACTCGCTTTCCTACTGTTTTGAAGGTTAGAAACGTACCTATTATTAACCGATTGTGAGTAAAATATTTAACCTACCTAGTTGGAAAAGTAATATTATCTAATAATTTATATTTATACACTTGGTCAGTGTGAAGAGTTACAGTAATAGTAACTTAAAAATTTCTAAATATATAGTAAGTAATAAAGTTACGTACTTTATTACAAAATAGTTTAAATCCGGATAAACACAAAAAGAGGGAATATTTTGAATATCTAAAGAAATGACACTAAATTGCTACTGGTTGAACCCTGGCTCTGGGTTGTTTCAATTTTGCCAATGCCAATATTAACAAACCAAATTAAATATTCAACGTCCTTGTAACCAGATTATGCATCACTACAGTACATACCACCTACAATGTATACTGTTATAACCTGATCAACAAAAGCACAAGATCTATTTGTCGCATTATATTGATTGTGTCATGTTCTAGTTTTATCTGCTCCGTAGAATATCAAAAATGGTCGAAACGCCGGAAATATGAACTTTATGTACCTTTTTTTTAAATTTATGTAGTTTTATGTACTAAGCTCAAAAATATGTACCGGCTTCGAGCCCTGGATTTGTTAAACACTGTGGAGTGGAGAACAAGGGCGATGTGAATTAAAAACCGAAACGGTAGCTTTTAACACGATAAACTGCAGTTTGAACTTTCGTAAAATTCCAATAGGCATTATTGTAGCGGCGACAACTACGATAACGCGGACGCGACAGAAATAGAGGAGTGCGCGGGTACCGAAAACTAAAGGTAGGCGGATGTGCACTTAAATTTATTTAACTCGTGTTTTTAAGAAATATGGAATCCAAGCAGAATAAAATAGGATTGATTATCACTGAATCAAGACCAAATGCGTAGAAAATGGTAGAGAAGAGATTTAATAGCTTTTTGTGCAAAATGCAAACAAATTTACACCTTGTTTTGGAGGAATTACAGACAGGAGAATTGGAAAAACAAAACACTAAAACGGAAGCAGAGAGGATGATAATGGAAATAAAGAATCTAAAGGCGGCAATAAAGTCATGAGAAGAGAAAAGAGATAGGGAAAGAAAATTACTTCACCAACCATTAGCAATGCTACACAGCAAGTTACATAAACTAAAGACACCTTATATAAAACCTAAAATAAATTACGCCCCAGGAGAACTCCAGCGACTGGCAGCAGGAGAAAAAGGAGAAAAGAAGGTAGAGGAATGGAAAGTAAAAGTAGAGAAGCTATGCATTGCATCAGACAAAATGAAACAGAGAAATATCAAAAGCAAGAAAAGCAGTAAAAGTATGAAACAAAAGAATAAGAAGACAATAAAAATAGGGCAATGGAGTTTAAGAACATTACATCAAGCCGAGAACCTAAAACAAGCAATAAGGGAAATGAAAAGATACAATCTAGAAATTTTAGGAATAAGCGAGGCAAGATTGAAAAACCGTGAAGAAACAACAAGTAAAGATTATCACTTTATATACTCAAGATTATTAGAAGAAAATGATAATCACGAATACGGAGTAAGTATACGGATTAGTAAGACGTTCAAAGAAATGATGACGGAATGGAACCCAGTATCCGAAAGCATTTGTAGCATACCAAGGTAATTGACTTAAAAACGCCTGTCGTGCAAGGGATGGTCATAAATACAAACTTGACACTAAGTGCAATTCTAAATTTGTAAACGTCAGTGCTATCTAAAACGTGAGTGACGAATGATCTATAAACGTCAGTGCGACATATGCGAACAAAAAGTGTTAAGATGCCAAATGTGATTTGTGTCGCCATCAAACAATGCAGACTAACTCGTCAAAAATGTCAAAATATAAATTCGAAAAACAGCAGGACGGATTTTACAAGCGTAAAGGCACCCCACGACAAAAGAAAGTGTTACGTAAATACCCTGGTGACCCAAATGCCCAGCAGTGACCAACCCTGGACACAATACAGTCGTAAATTCTGGAATTTGTAAGAAGCACACGCAATGACCAGACTCGTTTTATTATCGAGAAACGGGGTTTCAGAGACAAGTTATTTTTGGGTAGAACAACGTTTGCCGGGCCACCTAGTATATATATATATATATATATATATATATATATATATATAGCGCTTGTTGCACAATTGATGCCCATTTTTTCCTATCCCTGGATATTAAGGTAATTCAGGTCTTCTTGCACCTCATTTCTCCATTGCGTTCTGGGCCTTCCACGTCTTCGTCTTCCACCCACCTCCGCAGCCCATATTTGTTTTGTTGTGCCATCCTCGCTTATTCTTGTTAGGTGGCCCAACCATCTAATTCTTTATGCTTTAGTAACTCCCACAATATCTGCATCATCATAAAGTTCCCTGATTTCCTCGTTCGTTCTCCTCTCCCATCACCCCTCTACACTTTTTCCAGCATAGATCTTTCTCAACATTTTCCTTTCCCACACACTCAACCTTACTTGTTCCTGTTTTCTTAGCGTCCACACTTCACTCGCGTATGTAACAACTGGCCTTATAATGTATTTATACACTCGAAGTTTCACTGATCTGGAAAACATAGGTTCCGAATTATGCTCTTCATTGCATGTGCACTTTTTGTTACTGCTGTTATTCTTGCTTCGATCTCTTCACTGCTACCGGGTTTCCTTGCCACTATTGTTCCCAGATATGTAAACATTTCCACTTCTGAAAAACTGTATTCCTTGTTGTTGCTTGCTTTTATCTTTAAGGTACTATTGCTATCAAAGGGCCTGTCATTCCAAAGCATATATTTAGTTTTAGTTTCATTAACTTCAAGTCCCACGTCTTGCGCTACAATTACTATTTTCTTTACCGCATTCTTTAATTCTTCTTTTGTTCTTGCTAAAACTGTTAGATTATCCGCAAAGGCAAAGCATTGATGTCAATTGCGATTCCTCGGCCGCTTATGCCACTCGTTCTTATAACTTTTTCAAGGGCTACGTTGAACAACAACGCTGAGAGAGGGTCACCCTGCCTTATTCCGCTCTTCACTTTAAATTTTCTTGATACTTCTCCATTCACTCTTACCCTGTTTGTTGTATCTTGCAAGGTCATTTTTATCAGCCTGATCAACCTGCTAGGTATCCCAAGCTCATTCAGTGCAAGGGAGAGCTGCTCTCTTATGATGCTATCATATGCTTGTTTAAAGTCTATAAATAATATGTGTGTCTGGAGTTTATGCTGTTAACTTTTGTCCTGTATTTCTTTAAGTACAAATATTTGGTCCACTACCAATCTTCCCTTTCTGAAGCCGCACTGATACCCTCCCAGTGCATTCTCAACATATTCTGACATCTTATTTTTGATGCACGTGGCTAGAATTTTATATGCAACATTCAGCAGTGCGTTCATTTTTCACTGTACTTTTTATGGTTTTCTCGATTGTTACGAATCTTTCTTCAATGCCTTGGCTTTCTTCTTTTCCTGTTAACACTTATTATATTGCTTTCTCATACTTATCTCTTACATCTTGATCTTGTAGATTTATTCTTGCTAGTTTCTGTTGCTTTTGCTTAGCTTTTGTGTTATTTGTTGGTACTATCTGTTTCAGCTTTCCTCCTACGAAAAAGTGATCTGAATCCAAGTCTGGTCCCCTATAGCTTCTCACATTTTTAATGCAACCTTCATTTTTATCTTTGATTAGCGCATGGTCAATTTGGTTTACTGTGTTGCCATCAGGTGACATCCATGTTCCTTTGTGTATTCTCTTATGTTGGTAGTACGTGCTTTTTATTTTCATCTTTTTGTCTATCGCAAAATCTATTAAGAGCTTACCATTTTCATTGGACTCTGTGTGCATACTATACTTACCAGTTGTCGGATGGTATATCGGCGCCCTTCCTATTTTCGCATTACCGTCACCTAATACTTATCTTTAAATCATATTTTGGAATTTTATCGTACACATTCTCTTGCATTTCATAAAACTGTTCTTTAACCTCTAACTGTTTATCCTCAGATGGCGCGTGTATGTTGATTACACTTATATTTTGGTGTATTCCATTCATCCTCAAGCAACACATTCTTTCAGAAATTGGCATAAAACTTCTTACAGCAGGTATAAGTCTTTCACTAACCATAAATCTCGTGCCCAATCTTCTGTCTGCCCCACCGCTTTTGAAGAAGGTGTAGCCATCTACATCACAAATTTCACTACCTTTTTGTTTAGTTTCTTGTATGGCAATTATGTCCACTTTGTATTTTTTTATTGTTAGCTTTTTGATTGCCTCTTCTTCAAATGTACCCCGTACGTTCAATGTAGCTAAAAAAATGTCTCTTTCTTGTTGCTATGTTCGTCTCCTTTTTGTTTCCGTCCTCGTGTAACTTCAGTTTTTTTTAATGCATTATACCGTTTGTCATTTTCATTCCAGACATATTGCTCCCCATCAATGAGAATCTTTTTGTAACCGATCTTTGTCTTTTTTCCCTCATTTTTCTTCTCGCTTGCGATTTTCCTTATTCCCATAATTTGTCTTTCTTGCCAGGTCATATCGTTTTCTATATATATTCTTGAACCTTTCAGTTTGTCCTTGTTTTTCATCACTTCCTGTTTTTTCTCACAATTGCCAATCTCTGCTATAGTTATTAAAGCACCTTGTTTGCTGTTAATTGCGTATGCTTTACTTACTTCGGTATCTACTATTATTTGATCCTTCAGAAACTGCTTCATTTTTTCTCTGTTGGGATTCTCGAATTTTGCTCCTTTGATTACTATATTATTCTTCTTTTTCTCTTTTTCCATCCTTTCCAGCCTTTCTTCTAGCTTATTAATTCTTCCGCTTAGCTGCTTTTTCTCGTTTAGCCATACTTCTCTCCTTCTCATCTCTTCTCTTAACTCTTTATTTTCATCTGTATTTTTCTTTATTTCTTCCGCTAATGCCATTATCATGTCTTTAATATCCATTAGTTCTCCCATTTCTACTCTTGCCTCTTCCCTTGTCACTGTTTCTGGTTTGATAATTTTCCTGCTTTTGTTATCACTTCATAATTCTCCACTGCTATTCAAGTTTCTATCTCTTTTTGTGCCGGTTGACATTAGGGTACTTCCTGCACTTTCGTTTGCCCGCCGAATTGGTACTTAACTTTTTTAAAACTGACTGAGACGCAGTCTGAGCTCTTAACCCGTTGCCTTCGCTCCTTTCCCGCCCGAATTTTAAACGCCATCTGATCTAATGCGCCCGCTTTCACTCCCGCGCGCACTTCCGGTACTCTCTGGTTTCTGTTTATTTGCTTGATTCTTGGTTATTTCACTGCTTTCGTGTTCCTCTTTTTATCCAATCGGATTCCCCACTACACTATTTCTTAAATTCCGTTTTTATTTCGTTTTAATCGCTTTTATACCACTTAAAATCACTTATCTCCTTCGCCGCGTGATGGAGTCGTACTTACGAGTTCGTGTCGCCACACAGACCCTCGCAACTGAAATATTCTATAGTATAATTTACACTATTTTCAATGTCATTGTTGCAACATATAATAGGTACAATAAAAAAAGTCCCGGTTTTCTTCTTGGTTTACCCAAGATATGATAAATCTACATAAAGAAAAAACTCATTATAGAAACTGTACACCTTTATCTGAACATCACTACGAGATGTATAGAATTTTAAGACGCAGGTTGAAATCATTAAAGCATGCGAAAAATAAATAACACATAAATGCCACTGAAAAGTCTATAAATGATAACATTAATAACTTCTGGACATATGTAAAACACAAAAGTAAGGAAGGCAGAAGTGGTGATATGCAAATTTAAATAAATGGTGTGGCAGTCGAGCACAATGTGGCAGCGGATGCATTCGTTCCATTTTCTCAAAATTTGCAAATAACTCCGAATCTTTACTTGTTCGTTTTGACGTTAAAATTATACCTGTTACAGATCATATCAAATTTTTGAGGCTTTATTTGCATCCCACCTTGAACTGGGACTATCATATATATGCTCTGCAATCCAGATTAAGCAGCGTATGCTATCTTATCAGACGCATGAGAGAGGTTGTGTCAATTGATATAATTAGACTGGTGTACTTTACGCAAATCCAAACTATATTAAACTATGAAATTATATTTTGGGGTTCTGCTAGGCCTCAGATATATTTATATTGCAAAAATGCATCATACGGTGTATTCTTGGACTGCACCCTAGAACCTCATGTAAGCCATATTTCTTCCAATTGTGTGTATTAACTGTCCCGTCGCTTTACTTTGCTGCCTTAGTGGTGTTTGTAAAGAACAACCCCCAATTGTTTCTTGAAAATCATGCTTTCTATAACGAGAGCACGACTATTGTCACCAGACACAGGGCTGACTTAAGCATTCCATCTCATAAATCATCCTTTTTCAAAAGAGGTCCACTCTATATGTGTATTAAGGCATACAGAATGCTACCTATGGATATTAGGGAACTTAATAATATCAACAGTTTCAAAAAACTGCTGAACCAGTAGTTGCCCCAAAAATGCTTCTATTTTTTATCTTGAAATGTAGTTTTATCAGTTTTGTAATTAATAGTTTTGTTATTTTTAAAATATTAAGTAAATTGATAAAAAATTTAAAATTGTTAATGGAGATAATTATATCAAATTAATATGAGAAAAGCTTGATTTTTATATAGTATAAATAAAAACAATATTGTCGTAATATTTAATTTAATGAATATACGTTTCGCTAATAGTATTAGCTTCTTCAGTATTTTAGTTACATTATAATGATATGAAAGTTGCCATGCTTTACAATTAAATTGTTTATTTTGCAAAAGTTTCAAAAAAGATCCTCTTGATCAGGTCCATATTTAGCGTTAATGAATTTAAAGAATCCATTTACAGGTAAGCTGGTCATCCATTTTGAAAACGGCTTTGGAAAGCAGATTAACAGCTGTAGTAGATAATGGTGTAGCTTGCTTGTGTTGGATTAATCCTTGTTACATGGGCAGTCGTTTATGCAAGGCATGGGTTGGGCAAGAATTAATCCATCACAAGCAACCTACACCATTATCTACTACAGCTGTTATCTGCTTTCCAAAGCCGTTTTCAAAATGGATGACCAGCTACCTGCAAATGGATTCTTTAAATTCATTAACGCTAAATATGGACCTGATCAAGAGGATCATTTTCGAAACTTTTGCAAAATAAACAATTTAATTGTAAAGCATGGCAACTCTCATATCATTATAATGTAACTAGAATACTGAAGAAGCTAATACTAATTCATTAAATTAAATATTACGACAATATGATTTTTATTTATACTATATAAAAATCAAGCTTTTCTCATATTAATTTGATATAATTATCTCCATTAACAATTTTAAAGTTTTGTTATTGTTATTAATGTTGTGTAAAATTATTATTTTTTATAATTATACTATTAGGAAGCCATCTGCTTGTTCCATCTGGTTGTGACGTTGCTTTGTCTTGTTTATCAATATTGTTGGCAATAAAGGATATTATTATTATTATTAAAATCATTTGAGACAGCTGGAAGTAAAAGGATCACCCCCGGAAGCGAAAGGAGGTGACCGAGCGGCTAAAGAAAAGTTGGAAAAATTCATAATGGGCATGCCGCCCAGATGAAAGAGATAAAAGAAGATACTAGTAACACAAACGCGACTATCGGCGGCATCAAAGAACAAATGGAAAAGTTCGTAAGTGAAATAAGAAACATAAAAGAAGAAGCAGCAAAGAAGGAGAAGATATGAGAGAACAATAAACACGAAATGCGCAACGAAATTGAAGGAATGAAGAAAAGACTAGAAATTCAGGAGAAGGAAAATAGGAATAACATAATCATCACAGGAGTGGTCTTCAACAAAGAAAACACTAAACAGGAAGTAAGGGAATTTATTAGGAAGAAACTGGAGGTAGCCGTAGACATCGAAGAGGCGTTCAGGTTTGGCAAATTTTGAATAAAAGCTGGAGATTTTAAAGAAGAAGAGTAAACTTGTAGAACAAAAAATATACATTGACTGGGATCTGACATCAGAAGAACAAAGAATATAGGCGGCAATAAGGAAGGTGGCCAGAGAGGAAAGAAACAAAGGCAGAAAAACGAGAGTAGGATACAGGAAAATCGAGATAGACGGAAGGAACTTTACATGGAGTAACGAGGACGATGGAGGACTAAAAAGCAGCGGCAATCCGGACCCAAAAAACTAAGTAGGAGAGAAAGGGACGGAACAGGCGACGACAGACTTGGCAAAAGAAAAGGACATGAGACAGAACACGGAAAAGGCTTTAACAAGAATCTGAACTAGAAATAAAACAGGTAACAAGAAGCAAGACCAACATAACAGATTGGAAGAAAAACTAGGTATAGGCACATGGAACGTTAAGAGGAATCAAAGGCAAAGAGTTAGAACTGGAAGATGAATTTGTAAGGTCATAACTAAGTGTACTGGTAGTTACGGAAACGAAACAGAAAGGTAAATACAGTGGAGTTTCACTTCGGACAGTTTGATGCTCATAGAGATAGCAAACGAAGGTTCACACCTATCCATTATAGTAGCCTATGACCCAAATGAAAATGAGTGCAACGAGAGAAAAGAAAGATTCTGGGAAGAGTTACAGGAGGAAGTAGACAAGAGTAAAGGAAAGGTAATAAATCTATCATTGACTATATTCTCGTGGAGAAAAAAAACCTGTCTGAGATAAAAGACATCAAGGTCAAAAAAGACTATGAAATAGGTAGCGACCACTTCCTTTGTTACAGGGACATTCAAACACAAAACTAAAATAGCGGCAAAAAGAGAAAAATTAACAGACAGGATAACCATAAGGACACAAAGACTAAAAATCGACCAAGTGAAGACTCATTTCCAAAACAAAATGAACAAAAAAATAGAATAAACCAGCCAAGGACCGCAACTAGAGAGTACAGAGAACTTGTAAAAATGGTTTAAAGATATCAGTTTAAGAGCAGAAAAAAAAGCATGCGGCACAACGAAAATATCCAGCTCACAGAAACGAACACCGTAGTGGAATGAGCAAATTAAAGGGGAAATCAAGAAAAAGAAACGAATATGAAAGAAGTCTGTAGATAATAACAACCCGAACACCTACCAGGAATACAAAATGCAGTGCAAGAAGGTGAAGAGAGCCATAAAGGTAGCCAAAAAAAAGAGCTGGGAAGATTTCGGGTGGAAAATGGAAGAGGACTATAAGGGCAATCAAAAACTGTTCTACAGAGTCCTGAAAAATATGAGAAAAGAACATAACAAGAGGACCTTATACGTCAGGGACAAGAACAGGGAATTAGCCACCGACAGAGACAAAATAATGAACTGCTGGTTCAAGCACTTTAAGGAAGTCTTAGGGGAAGTGGAAAGTACAGAAAAGAGCACACACGGACTAGGGAAAGAGGGCGAGATAGAACACGACATAGAGTATGAAGAAGTGAAGAGAGCCCTGTCACAAATGAAATACGGCAAAGCCGCAGGAGACGACGGGATTGAGGCAGAGATAATTAAAGCACTAGGAGAAAGCGGATCCAGACTGCTACTCAGAGTGATCAGAGCAGCATGGAGAAACAAAGACATATCGACAGATTAGGAAGCTGCCGTAATCGCACAAATCTTTGAAAAAAGCGACCCAACAAAGTGCGGCAACTACAGAGGGATCTCGTTACTGAGCCTGTCGAGTAAAATATATGAGAGAATTCTGGAATCCAGACTAAGAAGAGAACTGGAAGAAAACATTTCGGATGCCCAACATGGCTTCAGAGCGGGCAGAGGTACACAAGATCTAATTTTCTGCCTATGAGAACTCATAACAAAATCCTTCACACATAATAAGAAGTTATATATGTGCTTTGTAGACCTGCAAAAGACCTTTGACAGCGTTCCCAGAGAAAAGATATGGCAAGTACTAGACGAGAAAGGAGTCAGCAGAGAATTAGTGGAGGCAATCAAGGCACTTTACAAAAATTGCAGAAACTATGTGAGATACAATAACAGTGAATCCAGTATCCTGAGTCCCCTCCTGTTCATTTTATTGATTGACCATCTAGCCCAACAGGTGGAGAAGAAAAGCCATGGAGCCAAAGTAAGCGTTAAGGAGGCTAGAGGAGGTGAAGATAAGAGAACTATTATACGCAGACAATACCTATAGTGCTAGTAGCAGAAAGTGAAAGCCACCTGCAGGACCTGTTAAAGTCTTGGAACGGCGTTTTAACGAGTAACAGCATGAATATAAACAAAGGCAAGACGGAAGTGATGGTGGTTGCTAAAGAGAAAAAACCTATCACGATAGAGCTGGATGGGGTAACGCTGAAGCAAGTGAACACGTTTAAATACTTAGGGGTCAACACAGACAAGGCAGGAGATCTGGAGAGCAAAATAAATAACAGAATAGGTAGTGCGGCAAAGGCGTACCACGCGATGGGGAAACCATTCTTCGAGGAAAAAGACATTACTAAAGACACAAAAGTAAAAATTTTTAACAGTGTAATAGTACCAATCCTTACATACGAGAGCAAATCATGGTCACTGACTGATAAGCTGAAATCAACACTCCAAGCAAGCGAGATGAGGGTGCTAAGAAAGATCGAGAGGGTCACTCAATGGGATAGAGTAAGGAACGAGGAAATCAGGAAAAGACTAGGAACAACACCGGTGTCAGAGACAATTGAAAGTAACCAGCTGCGGTGGTTTGGGCACGTAGTGCAGATGCCGGAGGACAGAATAGTCAAAAAAGTTTGGAAGATAGGGGTACACAGAAAACTGAGCAGAGGCAAACCCAAGAAGACATAGAGCGACAGTGTGGCCACGGCTAGAAAGAAAAGGGGCCTACACTGATCTTCAGCAAAAGAACTGGCAAGAAACAGAAAGGTGTGGAGAAAATGGCACAAGGGGCCCCTGATGGTACCCCGCACACCTCGACACCCGGTAAGGGTATAAGAGAGAAGACTAAGTAAGTATTATTACAAAAATTATCTGGGAAATATTAATTAATCGAGGAGTAAATAACATACTGGTGAGAAATATCAAGAGCCTATACGCAACCACTAAAAATGTGGTAAGAACAAACAATTTAATCTCTACTGAATTTACCCCAACCAAGGGTGTCAGACAGGAGGGTGTGTTGAGCCCACTTTTGTTTATCGTATTAATGGACGAAATTTACAATTCATGCAGGCACAAATTAAAACCAGCAAGAATAGGAGTCTACAAACTACAGCAAGTATATATGTCAGAAATAATGTAGGTATGCACACAACTTAGTGATAATGGCAAGCAAGGAATCCGACCTACAACACAACGTCTCAGTATGGAATGAAGAAATAAGGGATAAAAGTATGAGTATCAACATTGACAAAACTGAAGTCATGGCAATAAGCAAAAGTGAACAGCAATTATTGGAGGTGATAATAAATAACACTAAATTGAAGCAAGTTGAAAATTTTAAGTACTTAGGTTCTATAATAAATGCCAGGGGTAGTATAGATGCAGAAATCAACAACCGCATAGCGAATGCAAATAAGATGTATTACGCACTGAATAATGTGTTTCTAAGGAAAAAGAAATAAGTATGGACACAAAAGCGAAAATATTCAGAAGTATATACATACCAGTGCTAACATATGGAGGTGAGGCTTGGGCTATGAACGACAGAGACAGAAGCAAAATACAAGCAAGTGAGATGTGATACTTGAGAGCAGCAGCCGGTATAACAAGAAGAGACTGTATTAATAACAACGTGATTCGCGCGTGGTTCGGTGTCGAATCAGTGCAAAAGACAATAGAAACTCGACAGTTGTCATGGTTCGGGCATATTGTCCGAATGAGTGAGCTAAGAAAGGTTAAAGTCATATGGAAGACTGCAGTAGACAAGAAAACGAAAAGGGGGAGGCCAAGTAGAAGTTGGAATAGTGAAGTAAGCAAGATTCTACAAGACAGGATGCTGAATTGGAGACAAGCTGAGAGGATAGCTACGGATCGTCGTGAGTGGAAGAATTTCTGCTGCGACACCTCGATACCATAAAGTAGAAGAGGAACGATTATGTATGTATGTATTATTATTTTTCCAATCGGTTTTTGATAATAACTCTTAAAACTACAATACAAGTTCCATGAATGTAATTGGTAATTTAAAAAATTTTAATAGGATAATGTCGGGTATCATGTGCATATCAGGTAATATGAGCACCTTACAAATTTCACTTAAGAAGCTGAACCGTAGCAACATTTGTCCATATTCAAGTACACTACGCATTGTTAGTCTACGCACACACCAGCAGAATAGGCCTAGTTACCCCAAAACGGATACATAGTGATTTAGCAGCACCAGTACGAGATAAGTGACTTTGTTTACGTGTTTTGCAGTTGGTTTGTAAGGTTACTGAGCGAAAAATAGTCAGACGTTTCAACTAATGCTACTTTTGCATAATTATGGGCTATTATGTCGTATGTTAATAAGGTCAGTACCTTTTGTTTATAGCATGGTGCTTTTATAACTTCGCTTTTGTGAAAAATGGTCATTATGAGCAATATGAGCATGGGGGCTGCTCAAATTACCCTCGTGTGCTCATTTTTCCCACATATACGTTTGCAGCTTATTTTATGATATTTCAGACTGAAAATGGCGAACAAAAACTCAGCTGTGCAAATGAAAAATGCAATAAGGGCAGTTTTGGAAAAGAAAATTTTGGGAAAAAACAGCCGCTAAACATTTTGATGTCTCATCAGACTGTACGACGGTATTTAGAGAAAGCTCGCTCAGGTCAGCCTTTTCATTTAAAGAAAATAGTAAGACGAAAACCTGTGTTAACGAAACAACAGGAAAATGAATTGGTTACTGGGGGAATTGGATTTGTTTCATGACATCCCAAGAATGGGCACAAACAGATTGCGCAGGTGTTGACTTGAAAACCAAATTATATTTGTGATTTATGTCAGCAGGTACAATGAATAGTATGACGTACCCACCTGATATGTTTTTACCTAATAGATAAACTACTGTTTATTTTATTTTGCTCTTTTTTAGCTTTTCATAGTCGTGATGTCCAAGTATTACTGTTAATTTTGTTTGTTTTTTAAATATTACGTTACGTGTTAGGAATGTTACATCTTTGTTTATCGTAATATACAATATACAAAAGTTTTTTTGTTATTTCTCCTATAATCGGTTGTACTACTTTTTCGTCTTTCACATGCTCAAATTACCCGCAAGGGTGCTCATATTTTACGCAGTTGAGGGTATTATGGGCAGATTTGATAAAAACTACCGACCAGATTTTAAAAATTCTGAGCAATTACAACCAAGTGAAGGTGCTTTTTATGAGAATAAATGTCTGCTGATACTGTATAACCTTCACTGTATAATGAAACCTTAAATTATAGAAACTACAGCCATAATCGCTTAAGGTGCTCATAATACCTGACTTTACCCTATAGCAACTATTACAAGCGAAGATTTTAAAATGGCAATAAGGAAGGGAAAACCAAAGAAATCGGCTGGTATGGATCTTATCCCTCCATCTATTCTAAAAGGCTGTGCTGAATGGTACGAGTTACTACTGCTTCATTTGTATAATTTAGCACTTAATTCTGCAACTTTCCCGAAAATTTGGATGGAATCAGTCGTGATACCATTGCATAAAAGTGGTACTAAATCTGATGTTTGTAATCATCGGCCGATTTCTGTGATCTCGGTGCTTGCTAAGGTATTTGAACATATTATTTATAATAAATTATACAATTATGTAAATTACCCAATATCCGACAGTCAGCACGATTTTGTTTCTCAAAAATCAACTATAACCAATCTATCAGTATTTACTAATTACATTTAAGAAGTCTTCGAGAACAAGGAACAAATAGACGTAATCTACACCGATTTTAGAAAAGCGTTTGATAAAGTAAATCATGCAATTCTAGTAGAGAAATTGGCTGGTTGTGGACTTCCTCAAAACATTCTACAGTTCTTTGCCTCGTATTTAAAATCGCGTAAATTCATTATTAAAATTAATGAAAACACCTCGGGCAAGTACACTGCGAATTCAAGAATGCCACAAGGTTACAACTTAGAACCATTATTATTATTAATATTCATTAATGATTTGCCCGACGTATTAGATGTTGCTAAATGTCTCTTATTTGCAGATTATCCAAAAATGTTTGTTAAAATCAATTCTATTCATGATTGTACACGCTTACAGGGAAATACTAATAAACTATAACTGGAGCATTAAAACTAAACTACCTCTTAATGTAGAAAATGCATTGTAATGTCATTTGCATGTAATAAAAATCCGCTTGTATTTAATTACAACATTCCTGGTACTATATTAAAACAAACTTATACTGTCAAAATTCTGGGAGTGATCTATGACGGCACCCTGAATTTCAGAATGCACATTCATCGCATTGTGGCTGACGCTTATAAAATTTTGGGACTAATTATTAGTCGATCGCGCTAATTCAGAAATGTAAAAACTATAAAAATATTATATTTCACACTTGTAAAAAATGGTTGTCTTACTCGTTGGATATTAAGCCAATGGATTATTCATTATAGAGTATTCTCGTGAATAGATCTTGTGCTACACCCCATCCAAATATTGAGTTGCTGAAGCAATCTGCAATTGCTGTGTGGGAAGATATAGATGGTGATACAGTGCAGAAAGTTGTGGAACAGTTACCAAGACGTTTAAGAGCCATAATTAGAAAAGGGGGTGGTTACAATTTTAGTCTTGTAGTTTGTTTAGTACATTACAATTATTATACTTACATTTATATACAGAATGTTTCATAACGTATAGAGAATACTGAAAGGGTAACTAGAGGGGACCAAAATAATGTTATTTTCTTAATAAACTGCTAACCAAAACCCAACACCAAGAAGGTTACAGCATTTTAAAGTTGAATAAATTAAAAGCATTCTTTACAAACTGAGGTAGTAATTTACGTTTTAAGTTCAAGCAGGGGATATTTGAGAGTTAAGTAAACAATGTTGAGTTAAAAAAACTTTAAACTGCTGTTATTTTCATCCAACATAATTTTTTTAGAATTGCAGCGACGAGACTGGGATTGCAGGACCCATTTTGCGATCACAACTATCAAGAAATATCTATCACGGTACAAATTCCCTCACTCGAATCCCTGAGGAAATATTTTGATCTGCTTTTTCTTTACAAATTAGTAAATGGACAACTGGACTGCCCCCTTCATTAGAGTCAATTGATGTTCAAGATGCCTTCACGGCCCTCGAGATCAGTCACCACCTTTGCCTTGTCAACTTATACATCATGCTACACCTTAAACAATCCTCTAACCCGTATATGCGCCATGTGTAATGATCTCTCATGTGATATTTTAGATCCTAGTTTGAGTCACTTTTGTAACGCAGCGAGGAGTACTATTTTTGTTTTTGAGTGAACGAGCCATGTCGTCACTATCATCGGAATAAATTTTATGTTATTTTTTATTTTTTTTTTGTAAAAGGACTTTGAGTCAGTCCATACTTGTAATAAATAAATAAATAAGTCGATTCTCAGTAATCCCAATAACTCCCTAATCTGAACATCTCGCGATCCTTTGCATACTCGAACTAGTCCAATCTTGTTAGTTACATCGCGAATCAGTATGTGCTTGGAACTTTTTGACTATCTCTGCTTCTTTTATAAAACACAATAATATTGACAACATACAAAATATACATGAATTTGAAAAGGGTAGAAAATATACTATGACAGATGCAAATATCTTATAAATATAAATAAAGTATCAATTGGTAGAGAGCAAAGCTCAAGTTTTTTTACTTTGATGCTTAATCTTAATTCCTTTCGTTAGTAATATTACTTTTGATATGATGTAATTATGTATTACTTTATATCTCTTTCATATTTTCAAAATGGTAACAATAATTTCCTACATTTATATGCAATATTACATATATTTTTAAATTTTATTTTTTTGCTTCCTTATTTTTATTTAAAATTTGTGATTTAGTATTTAAAGATAACTATAAATACTTTTTTATTCTAAAAATATATACACTCCAATTAGAGATGGGCGCGTGACGTGAAAACAGTCGGGTCACGCCGGGTCACGTCGTGAACGTGAGCAATGTTTGGAAATCGGGCCGTAAACGTGAGTGAAACTTTCCAAGGCGTGAGTCACGTTTCACGTTAATTTCACGTTAACTATTTAGTAACGAATAAAAAAGTGCAGAGTGTTCCGCTCCTATGCTGCCCATGCACATGGAAGATCTAGAGCTGAAGCGGAATCTCATTGTACTTCTGTGTGGCAGCCTGCAACGACGGAGCTTTGCCCCTGTGTTGTGTTGTAAATGTTGTGTCTACAGTCAATCGCGTGTCTGCGTCTGTAGGCGACCAAGTAGAACTTACTTTTAGTTACTCAAACGTAAAAGTATTTTTCAATCTAGGAATTGAAGGTGTTGCCTAGCAACATATACCTTCTTCTACCCTTATCATAATAATTGAGGTTATGTTATCAATCTGGTTGCTGTGCAAAAGTTATAAATTAAATAATAATTAAAATTATAATTCACTTTCATGTGTAAGTGGAATTGCTAATACAAAATCTGTTAAAAACACTTGTGTAACAAACAGCATAGCTATCACAAGGAATCTGAAGAGTTTTAAGATTTTATTTGGATAGTTTCATTTTTATAACCTCAAAGAATGGAATGTGATGTGTGTAAATCAAAAACTGAAGATACTTTCTTATGCGATAGTTGTAAGCGTCCATTATGCAAAGCCAAAACTTGTAGAGATTTAACTGAGTGGGAAATAAGAATTTTGAAACAAAAACGAGTTATGAAATTCTTTTGTACAAAGTGCATTAAGTTGGAAACCTATACGTTGTTAAATATGATAATAGAAGATAAATAAGAGATTATAAAAAGTCGAAACAATTTAATCAAACTGTAGCTACAAAGAAAAAAATTGAATTTTTAAAAAAGAAGATAAGTGGCTCGCAACAGGAAAGTTATAGTGAAGTCCTAAAGAAGTCTAGTGAAGCAGTGGTTTTAGTAAAACCGATCAACAAATCTCAGAAAAGCACAATAACAAAACAAGTTTTAGAAGAAAAAGTGAATCCCAGTTCTATAGAAGTGGGTGTATCAAGAGTAAAATATGTAAAAGAAGGTTGAATAGCTATAAGCTGTCAAAATAGCAAATCACTTCAAGATGTATGTTTGAATACTAAGGAACAAATTGGTCAGCAATATGTGGTAAAGGAAATGGAGAAGAAAAATCCTAGAATCAGAGTGTTTAATGTGAATAAAAACATTATGGAAGATGAAGAGGACTTTGTGGACAAGATTATAAGACAAAATGGAGTAGGGGTAGATCAAGAGAACTTCAATATAAAAATTATTCATAAAGCTAAAACTAGTAAAGGTAAAACAAATGTAGTTCTGGAACTAGATGCTAAAACATATAAACAAATAAGTGGCAAAGAAAAAATAAATATTGGTTGGCGCTCTTATAAATACATTGATCATGTTCATATCATCCAATGCTATAATTGTTTAAAGTACGGTCATGTAGCAAAGGACTGCCGTAGTAAAAAAAGTGTTTAAAATATGCAACTGCAAAAACGTTATAATTATCCAGATATTTATGGGAAAAAGGTAGCAATCAAATAAACCTCAAATAATATACATTAATATACAATGTCTTCTTGCCCATAAACCCGAACTGGTATGGCTCATAAATTAGTGGAAACCCATTATTATATGTCTAAGTGAAACTCATATAACAGATGACATACAAAATAGTGAAATTAATATAAATGGTTACAAATACGTTTCTACAAATTCGAACAGTAGGCACACAGGAGGTACTTTAATTTACAATAAAAAGTTTATACAATTTTAAAAATGTAGTTTTGCATCATCTGGTTGGAAACATGTGGATAACAAGTATTGAAATCGTATTGAGCAAGTAGAAATATGTAGTAGCTTGCTGCTATCATTCACCAAGTTCTAGTCACACGGAATTCTTGACAAAATTTGAAAGTATTCTCCTTGAATGGTCTGAAATCACAGGTACATTAATAACTACTGTCGACTTAAATATAATTTTAGCACAATGCAGCTTCTACAGTGATAAACTAAAAATGCTTATAGCAAATTGAGGATTAGTGCAAATTGTAGATGAATTTACACGGGTGACTTACAACAGTAATACACTTATTGATGTGTTAATTACAAACAATAAAAATCTAAATTTTGAGGTTAATCAGACAGAAAGGATCACCGATCATTTTTTAATTTCAGTAAAACTCTCTGAGAAAGAAAAATTGATAAATCAGAAGAAAAAGGTTCCTAAATATAGAAATATTGATGAATTATCATTTCAACTCGATTTAATTGGACAGGACTGGTTACACTGGTCGGCAATAAAATGTTTTTTGAGCCCTGACACCATTCCTGCTGATTCTTATGCAAATGACTTCCTGAGTCCGAATATAACCCCCGTTTTCCCCCATCACCCGGCCTTTTTGAGGGAATCCCCCCCACCTATTTTTATCACTTTGCGATAATTTGGAGGGATGAAAAGGATTATTTTAGTCTGTACATTTCTTCTGAGGGGCTAGAGGGGTAAACATTTCTAGAACCTGAACATCTGTAGCAAGGAGGTAGATTTGGGAGGGCGGGAATTTGCCCCATTAAATTGTAAAAAAATCATTGAAAGTGATCGATTTTTTCGGTTTTTCTCGCAATTTTGTTCACTTATTTTCTACATATTTCAGCTTTACACAATTTAATCAACTTGGAAGGAAACACAGAATCCCCGCCTAGAACAACAACAAGTTGACTGTACGATCGCTACAGATGTACTGAGGGAAAATTCCAGTGCGGTACAGTGAATTTACATATTCCAGCGTTCAGCCCCCCTCATCCTCTCCCAAACATCCCCAAATAATAAAAATATATAGCAACAATAATAAAAATATATAGCAACAGTTCGGAAGATTCACTGTACCGCGCTGGCACTCTCAATATCTCGCGCGCGTGCAGGTTCGCACAGGAATTTTTCCTCAGTTCATCTGTAGTGATCGTAAAGTCAACTTGTTGGTGTTCTAGGCGGGGATTCTGTGTTTCCAAGTTATTTATTTATTTATTTACTTACGAGCTTTCGCTCATTACAGCAAAGTAAACTTTGGAAAGAATCAACATCGCATAATATAACAAATACAACAATTAATACAATATTTAACAATATATAGCATAATACAATAGTTAATAAAATATAAACACATTAGTTACCACATATCTATAAGTTATAAATAAACAATCAAGACATAAGTTTTCAAAAATTACAGTTAAACCCAATCAACACAATCAAATACCACATTTTCCCAATGTGTCTGCGGAAAACTCACAAAAAAATCAAGACAATCTGAATAACAATTTGCCAATTTGGCTGCTCTAGTGATGAAAGAGTTCTCAGCAAGATTAGTCCGGTGTACAGGAACATGAAACAAATTGTTCAAACGCGTGGGCCTAGATGGAACATGTAAACTGATCCTGCCAGTAAGCTCAGGGGACGAAAGAACAGAATTTACCAAGAAGTAAAACATTTTCAAGTCTCTCTCTTTACGGCGAGAGCATGAACTTTTGATTTTCAATTCTGCCTCCAAATCACTATAATCATAATCAGTTAAGTTCATCTTAAAGGCTATGTATCTGAGGAAGGAGCGTTGAATTTTTTCAATCTTTTGTATATTAATGTTATATCTTGGGCACCATACACAAACAGCATATTCTAGATGGGGGTGTACTAGTGAGCAATATAATAATTTAATGGAATTGATATTTGTGAAGTCATGGGACATCGCTTTACAAATCCAAGCATTTTAAAAGATTTAGATATTATATTAGTAATGTGGGAATTAAAGTTAAGAGTTGAGTCCACGAGCACACCCAAGTCTTTTATGGTCTGCACTTTTTGAACACTAGTATGTTTGACTTTGTAGCTATTGGAAATTGGATTCCTTGAACGGCTAAATGATATCTGAAAGCACTTGGACGCGTTCAGTTCCATGCAGTTTGAGGAACACCAATCGACCAACCTATTCAGATCCAACTGGAGTCTCTCGGAGTAATCCACACCACTGACGACTGAATAAAACTTAAGATCGTCAGCAAATAAAAAGAATTTTGAATGATGAAATGATGTCTGGATATCATTGATAAAAACATTAAAAAGTATAGGCCCCAAATAGGAACCCTGAGGGACGCCTGACGGAACATTTATCTTTTTGGATTGATATCCATGAACATTGACAATTTGTCTTATACCCAAAAGATAGCACTGCAACCAGTCTAATAATGAACCATTCAGTCCCAATCGCCGTAGTTTGTACAGAATCAGAAGTTGTTTAAATTGTGTAAAGCTGGAATATGTGGAAAATAAGTGAACAAAATTGCGAAAAAAACCGAAAAAATCCATCACTTTTAATGATTTTTTTACAATTTAAGGGGGCAAATCCTCCCCCCCAAATCTACCTCCTTGCTACAAATGTTCATGTTCTAAAACTTTTCACCTCTCTAGCTCCTCAGAAGAAATGTAAAGGCTAAAATAATCCTTTTCATCCCTCAAAACTATTGAAAAGTGATAAAAATAGGTGGGGGGGCTTCCCCCTAAAACGGCGGGTGATGGGAAAAAACGGGGATCATATTCGGATTCAGGAGGTAATTTTACATAAGGATCAGCAAGAAAGGTGCCAGGGCCGATTTTCATGAAGACCAGTGTTATCTGAGTGTTCAAAAGTTAATATTATTGCAAATACACTAACTCAAACTCTATTAAATACATTGAATAAGTACGCACCAGAACGTGAAATAAAAGTAAATAAGTACGAGAACAACAAATGGTTTACAGAACAAATAAAGCAAAAAATCAGTTTAAGAGACAGATTGTACAGAACAGCTATTCTGACAGGACAATTGCATGACTGGGAAAAATACACAAAATAGAGAAATGAAGTACCTAGTTAAAAGTATAAGAAATGAAAAAGCAAAATACTATTCACTAAGAACAGATCAAGTTAATAAAAACTCGAATATGTTATGGAAAACGCTTAAAGAATTGGTGAATGGAACTCAAGACAATGTAAAAACCGAAATAATATTTGATAATATAGTTTATTATAATGAGCCCATAATAGCTGAAGAATTTAACGTTTATTTTCTCCAGAGTATTGAAATTATTAGTTCATCAATTATAAAAAATAGAGATAGCGGGTATGTCTTGAATAATATGGATAATATGGACATTCGTTTTGAAAGTTTTAAAAAACTAACTCTATCTGAACTGAAAGTGATTGTGAAGAAAATGCCAAATAAGGAGAGTAGTACAGATGGTATTACAATGAAAATTTTAAAGTTGTCGTTTGAGGTTATAGGCGACAGATATCTACAGGTAGTTAATAACAGGCTAGAGAAAAGATTATTCCCCTCTTCATGGAAAACTACAACAATTGTTCCAGTGGAAAAAAACTAAACACAATATGTTATAAAGAATTTAGACCGATAAATATGGTACCTAGTTATGAAAAATTGTTGGAAGTAGTAGTCAATGACCAACTAATGCTGTCGGAAACCACTGGCTGACAAGTTGGTTGCACAACGTGGCAACAGCGCGTCTGGTGTAGGACCAGAACTGTTACTTAGTTATATGAGAGAGCTCGATGTGCCGAGTTTGTTGGCCACGAAGTGTGACACGAGCTGTTCAGTGCAGCGCGTGTTGTCTTGTTTTTTGTATGCAATTGTTTACTGTACTCACCGGCGTGGGAATTAAATACATTAAAATAGTGTGTGTGTTTGATTTCTAATCCGAGCCGTCTACCACTTTACAACGGGTAGTTGTATTGTGCTGGACACAACAAATGCAATACATAGAAAATAACAAGGTTTGAACTAAATTTCAAGTTGGGTTTCGTAAACATAATTCTTATGAAACAGCGCTTCAGTCTGTTTTGGTCAAATGGAAAAATGCATCAAATGAGAAGAAGATAATTGGTGCCATATTTCTGGACTTTCAAAGAGCATTTGAAACCATAGATAGAAACCTACTTATTTCAAAGTTAGAACGTATGGGTATTCAGGATACAGTACCTACTGCAATGGTTTAAAAGTTTTATACAAGATAGAAGTCAAGTGACCAAATTTGGAAATGAAGTCTCTTCAATAAAATACACTAAATATGGTGTGCCGCAAGGGTCAGTCCTTGGTCCAAATTTGTTTATTCTCTACATTAATGATATTATAAAGTATATAAAAAGCTGTAGTATTCAACTGTTTGCGGTTTAATCTACTTTATCGGTGATGATGTAAATAAGGTGGTGTCAGTATTAAATGAAGAAGTTAATAACTTGGTGATGTGGTTAAATGACAATAATCTAAAGTGAAATACTAATAAGACTAAATTTATGGTGATAAATATTAAGCAAAGAAATCTGTTAGTTAATGACGTAACTGATTTAATAATTGACGGTGTACGTATTGAGAATGTATCTGAAATAAAATATTTAGGTGTGTACATAAACAATAAGCTCAGTTTCTTAAGTCAAATTGTGAGTAAGGTAGTAAAAAGAGTTAATTTTTTATAGAATCGGTAATAATTTAAGTTTAGGGTGCAAAAAATTAATTTATAACTCTATTATTCATTGTCATTTTATGTTTTGTTCCACTATACTGTTTCTTTTAAATAATACTCAATTGTGTAATATACAAAGAAAGCAAAATTATACATTAAGAGTAATTCTGAAGTGCAATAGATATATGAATGTAAAACTCATGTTATAGCACCTCGCTGACTCTTAAATCACGTATTAAACAACAAATAAAACACCACACTTACTGAACAATCATATAATAACAGATGAATCAAAACAATATAATAAATTTGGTAACTAATGAAATGCGTAAGTTTAAAATGCGTGCAAGTCTGTTAACACACGGTCGCTGACTGCCCCAGATTTTAGGGGTGGGGGTTTCTGCGCAGATCCGGCTTAAAATGACCCCCTGCGTTATAGTCCCCCCCTCTGGATCAAACAGACGTCACGGCTTTGTCCACGATTTTACTTCTTCAGCTTCCTGGGACGACCCCTTTTCCTAAGAGGCGCCACTGGTTCAGGAATGTCCTTATTTCCCAGGTGGTATGGTGTTAAATCTGATGCATGGATTTTCCTAAGGAAACATCTTCATTCGCACGATGAGCAATCTCATAGGTGGTCGGACTAACCACTTTAATTATGACATATGCCCCATCGCGACGTGGTCCCAGTTTCGAAGTAGTTCCTTTGGCCGCATTGCTCAGTAGATGCGACTTGACCAGCACCAAATCTCCTGCTTCGAATGGCGGAGAATCTCTTGGTGTCTTGTCAGCTTGTCGCTTCCGTAGGTCTTGGGCATGCTCATTGGACTCATGTGCTTCAGATAGCGTGTCGGCCAATTTCAGCAAATACGGTGTTATTTGTGGCACAAAGGTTTCAGATTGAATGACCGCCCGAAGATCATGTCAAACATCATCTGGTGTTCTTAGCTCCCTGCCGAACGTTAAATACGCTGCTGTATACCCTGTTGACTGGCATTTGGAGGTGTTAATTGCAAAACGAATTGCAGGCAGTTTCTCTGCCCAGTTTTGGTGATTGCTGCCCACAAGTATCGACAGCTGCACCTTCAGTTCTCGGTTTTTGCGTTCTACCGGATTAGATTCTGGGTGGTACACCAGAGTAAACAAATGTTTGATTTTCAGGCAATTAGTTACCTGCTGCATAACATTGCTTATAAACCGACTTCTGTTGTCTGTGATAACCTTCCTTGGTGTTCCATACCGTAGGAATATTTTAGACGTTAAACATTTAGCACATTCTTCTGCACTTGCTTGAACTAAGGGAAACAGTTCGATCCATTTAGAATTCAAATCCTCCGCGATTAAAATCCATCAAAAACCCTCTGTCGTTCTTGGAAGGGGGCCAAATAAATTAGCCGCGATGACCTCAAATCGCTGTGCCACTACGAGTGTTTGCAGGAGCCCTGCAGGTTTTAGATTGCTTGCTTTGTACTTCTGACACGGGTTACACTTTTTCAAATATTCTTCGATATAGCGTCGCATGCCAGTCCAGTAGTATCGTGATGCAATTCGGTGGAAGGTTCGGTCGACGCCATAATGGCCGGCAGTGGGCGAGTCGTAATACTCTTCAAGAATTCGATCTCTTTCTTGAGAAGGAACGACAAGCTGTACCTCTTCAGTGTCCTGGTCTGATCCATCGATGTAGCCACGGAACTTTGTTACCCCCCATACAAGAGCAAGGGCTTCCCTCTCGATTGTGCTGTAATTTCTTTCTGCTGTTGTCAGTAACCTGCTGGCATACTCGACTGGTCGTTCGTCGTCCCCTTCTCCTTGTAGCAACACCGCTCCAAGAGCATAATTACTGCTGTCCGTACTCAAGATGAAAGGAAGGCTCTCATCAGCTTGTCGAAGGATTGGTGCCGACGTTAAAAGCTGTTTTAACTTCTTATATGACTCCTCTTGGACAGATCCCCACTCCCACTTTGCAGTGTTTCTTAGTGAGATCACTAAGAGGTTTTGCTATGGTGGAGAATCCCTGAATAAAGCGTCTATACCAACTACATGTTTGTAAAAAGGATTTTACGTGCTTAACATTACGCGGTGTTGGCATATTTACAATACACGAAACTTTGTCGGTGTCCGTTTTTATACCATCAGTCGTCAAAATGTGACCAAGGTATTTCACTTCACTACGAGCAAACACACATTTCTGTCTCTTAGCTCTGAGCTTAAATTGTTCTAACCGACGAAATACTAGTTCTAAGTCTTGTAGATGACGTTTCAGTGTGTCCGATATAACAATTATGTCATCAAGATAGGCTAATATAGTGAGTTCCCCTAGACCTGAACAAAATCGATCAATTAATTGTTGGAACGTCGCGGCGGCGTTTTTCAAACCGAACGGTAGTCGCGTAAAACGATATGTGCCAAAAGGTGTTATAAATGCTGTCTTATCACGATCGCATTCGCGCACTTTAACCTGATGATAACCCTGAAGTAAGTTGATCGTAGTCATGTAACGACTTTGTTTTGCTTCGTGCAGAAGGTCGTCGATCCGCGGTAGTGGGTACCTGTCGCTCACTGTGATGGCGTTTAGTTTGCGATAGTCTATGCATAGTCGAATTCCAGTGTCTTTCTTGGGAACTAAAACAACAGGTGCTGCCCATGGAGAGTCTCACTCCTCGATGATGCCGTCGTTGAGTAGCCTGTCTAATTCTTGATTCAGCAGCTCTCGTTTTGCAGGCAGTAATCTGTAAGGAGGCACAAAGATTGGCTGATGTGTGTCCGTGTTTATGCAATGTTCCGCGAAAGAGAATGCCTCCCCCCTTGATTAAAGACACTCTTGTACTTAAAGAGTAGCTGATTGAATCGAGTTCTCTCATCAGATGCCAGATTAACTCCTTCGTTTTCACGCAGTTGAAGTTAGATATTCGATTTAAGATCAACGGTCGCACATGCTGTTTCGGAGGCACTTGAAACAGAATCGGCAATCTCTTGTTTCGAGTTCTCTTCTTCGACCACAGCCTTGTGCGGGTTTGAACTCCCTTCCTCTAGTACAATAATGTCCTCCGCGAATTCGTAATGCCTTTCTGGATCATCTGCAAAGCTCCACGTGTACTGGCCGAGGTTGATAACGATCCCAGCGTTTTTCAGGAAGTCCATACCTAGCAGGGTACGATTATTTTCCAACTTAGGCAGAATCATAAGATCTGTTTGTATAGATCTACCTGCAACTTCCAATTGCACCTGAGCTATCAATACATCCTCTTCTCTGGCAATTCCATCGGCATACGCGATCGTAACTCGTGAAGGCACGAAAGAGTAATCAATCGATTTTAAATAATCGTACACCCGCCTTCCTGCAATGCTGGCTTGAGCACCTGAGTCTGCATAGGCGATTCCTTCCCGATCGAGCAATTTAATTGGCAATAGCGGTTTAGTGCACGGATTCGTAATGAGGCACGCTTCCATAATAGTTGTATAATTCAACATGGTAGCGAAATTTGCACTTGTTCTACGTTGTTGCTTTGGATTGCAGTTTGGGCAATTGGCACGCACTTTACCGATGGCTCCACACCCGTAGCATTTCACTGAAGACTGCGCAGGCGGAGTTATTATCTCTTGCTGATCGTGCCTTGTATGTTTGCGTTCGCGAATTTTGCAATCGCCAATCGAGTGTCCGAAATTGCGACAATAATCGCACCGCGGGCGCTCTTTCCTAGGTTTTGGTTGTGGAAACCGCGGAAATTCACTTTGCTGAACTTCCTGTAAGGCTTGTTCGGTATTAACGTTTGTTCGCAAAATCCGCTTCCGAATTCGGCGATTCAACAGGCCAAATAACATATCAATTTGAATTGCCTCATTCGGTACATTTTCTAAGTGAGAAAACATAGCTCTCGCATTACTGACGAAAATATCCGTCGACGTTCTCTCGTCCTGTTCATTTGCAAATAATTCGCGGTAGATTTGATACGCGGGTTTTCGCGGCCCGAAAGAATTTCTCATTGCTGTTTCAGCATCTGCCCAATTTGTCACCGAAGATTTGATGGCTTGCCACCAAGTTCCAGCAGAACCTGCAAGCAGCATTGACAAGCCACGCACCGCGTTTTCATCCGACACGTTTAGACACTTGCGATATGTATTAACAGAGTCAAGAAACGCGGCAATGTCTTCACCCTTGTTCCCCGCAAACCGCGATGTGCATTTCGCGAAACTCTCTTTTGATGTGCTAGTTGAAAGTTCTGGCGTAGCAGGTTGCGATCGCAGGATTTGCTGAAACTCTTGTTGAATTTGGCGCAATTGTTCATTGGTCTGAGCTTGTATTCCACTGAGCAATTGCTGTAGTTGATCTGTAGACATCTGAATTACCGAGGGGCTTGTGGAAGCCATTGCTATTGTTTCCAGATCAGGTGCTTGTGAAATTTTTGAATCCGCGCTCTGTTTTAATAGCCTCTGGCTTTGACGACGCTTTCGTGGCATTCACAAAAAATGCGTGCAATGAATTTCTTATAGCCGAGAAACCACAAAACGATAGCAAGTGTCTTTGTTTCCGCGACGCGGCAGAGATCAGATCTTTGAGACGCGGCCCGACGCCGTTTTCGAAATGTCTTTTATTTAAAGACGAGACGCGACGCCGTTGTCGAACGTCTTTCCTTCTGTTTTCGCACACTAATTAAAACGGCTGCAGAAATTTAAATACGCACCGCAGCAAAAGAATAAGGCTTACCTCGAAGTTGCAAATACTTGATTTTGTATTTGTACAAACCAACTGTGGTGCGAGGTTCCTTGCTTTCCGCTGTGTTTTGGGATGCAGGTCAACGATGGCCAGTAGTGATTAATCACCGTGGTTGAAACAAAAACCAAAGAAATGCCGACTTGCGGTCCAATATCATGAGCAGATGTTGAACATTGCGAAGCGACGCTTTGGTGATCGCCGATAACTTGTACAGAAAACTCCTAATTTTCTGTTTTTTCCACACTTTAACTCACGTATACAGTTCACTGTTCAATGTTTTGAATATTTCCACATACACACAATACAGTTTATTGTTCTTACTGGATTTAAAAGCTGCTCGTACACTAATTAATTAAATTTTTCGACTCCACGTTTGGGCTGCCAGATTATAGCGCCTCGCTGACTCTTAAATCACGTATTAAACAACAAATAAAACACCACACTTACTGAACAATCATATAATAACGGATGAATCAAAACAATATAATAAATTTGGTAACTAATCAAATGCGTGCAAGTCTGTTAACACACGGTCGCTGACTGCCCCAGATTTTAGGGGTGCAGGTTTCTGCGCAGATCCGGCTTAAAATGACCCCCTGTGTCATAATGTTAGATATTTTGGATATTTTAAGTGTTAAACAAACAGTTGTGCTAAATTCAGTGTGTTTTATATAATAAAATTATAAATTGTTTGCCTCCTGAGCATTTTTTAGAGGAACTTACCTTTGTTAAGGAGATACATGACCACAACACTAGATCCCAAAACAATTTTTACATAAGAACAGTCAAAACTACCTATATGCAAAATAACGTTTTTCACAAAGGCCTAATGATGTATAATTCCCTACCTGATTATTTAAAAAGGAGTGATAGTATAAAAACATTTAAAATCAATTGCGCAAACCATGTTATAAAGGGTGTTTTTTTTTAGAGTGATAGAACTTTAAATTGAAATAAAACACAGAAAAATGTTTTTAATATCCAGTTAACAGATCCATTTTGTGGATCTGTTAATTGGCCACCTCTTTCGTGCAATTTGACGCCGTTAGATTATTTTCTTTGAGGATATGTAAAGTCGCATGTCTACGTCGATAAACCGGAAACAATTGAGCACTTGGAAGCCAACATTCGAGGCGTTATTGCCGAAATACAGCCTGATTTACTGCGAAGAGTGTGTGAAAATTGGACCTCCAGATTACGTCATGTACACGCCAGCCGCGACGGTCACATGCCCGAAATCATATTCAAACATAAATGCCATAAAATTATCTTTCAAATAAAGCCAATTTCATGGATATTATAAACATTTTTCTGTGTTTTATTTCAATTTAAAGTTCTATCACTCTAAAAAAAACACCCTTTAGATAATATTGACATCTAATCTTAATTTCTTTTTTATATACTTACAGATTTGATTATTCTATTATATGGTTTTGTTTATTATTTTTGATTATTTGGATTATTTATATTATTATTATTATTAATATGTTTGTTATTTATATTTTAAAAGAATATTTGAATGTTTGAATTAACTGAATTTAATATTTGTATAGCTTAATGCTAATAAATATTATTATTATTATATTATCAGTAAGGGAATCGTTCCAATGACAGCTTTTGATATTAAAAGTAATGCTTTTGAAGGCGACCGCAAGAAACGTTTTTGCGAGAAATTAGTATTTATCCCCTGTTGTAAGCTATTGTAGTAAATTTTCATTTATTATTTTTGTGTCTGCGATTCTGACTGCAACATATCATGTAAATTATTTCACATTCAAAACATATTTTAGAGTATCCAGTTCTGTTATGGGTCCTTTAGTGGTTTTAAATTTGAACATTCTGTTCTATCTGAATTCGAATTTTCAAATAAAAGCTGCGGGTCACGTCGTGAGTAGCAGGTCACGCCGTAAACGTGAGTGAACGTAAGCGTGCGTGAACGTTGAGTGTTTAAAGCAAGCGTGAAACGTGCGTGAAGTGAGTGAATACTCACTCACACGCCCATCTCTAATGCCAATATAAACAGAATATATTTCCTGATTGCCGTTTGCACCAGACTGCAAACGGTAGCTCTTTCAAAACATCTTGTTAATTGTACTGCGCAATAGTTTGCCCTTATAAAGCATACACATGAACCACTCGTTTCTAGTCAAAGAAAACTGTTAACAATACCTTCCTTTTGAAAGAAGTTGATGCATTTGTGGGGATGCGAAAATCCGGAACACTTTTAACTGAGAAGATTGTGGTTAGTTTCAGGATTACAATAATAAATCCATGTTTTATGCCTTTTTGTATTTTTGTGAAATTCACATCACTAGGTGTATGATCAACTAATTTCGAAAAGACTAATACTCTGATTATCCGACAAGACTCACAGATGAAATTTTCTGGAAATTCATCCCATACTCAAATCTTTAACTAATGTGTTAAATCTTACATACAATATTCCATTTTTCATTTTCATTTCTGTGGATACTTAATGGCAAACTTGGGACATTCATAGGTTTACCATAATTCTCAAATACTCAAATATAACCTACTTAGTCTCATTGCTAAAAACAGCTTTAACATCTCAAAAGTTTAGATAGGTAGCACTATTTGCCAATTTGAAACAATACTTAATGCAAACATATTGCTCCATATTTTCATATACTGCAAAAATTGCCATACAGCTTAAATACACAGAGTAGAGATAAGCATGTGAGTGAGTATTCACTCACGTCACGCACGTTTCACGCTTGCTTTAAACACTCAGGTTCACGCTCACATTCACAACGTGACCCACAGCTTTTATTGAAAAAAATCAAATTCAGATAGGACAGAATGTTCAAATGTAAAACTAATAAAAGACCTGCAACAGAACTAAAAACTGTAAAATAAAATATGTTTGGCACGTCAAATAATTTACGTGATATGTTTCAATCAAAGAAGCCTCGTAGCGCAGTTGAGAAAGCACTAGACTTGCATTAAGCAAGTCCTTGATTCGAATCTCACGGGGGACAAAATTTTACCGCAGTCTTGGCGATTGGAATCGGGCTCGGTGAGACCATTCACAGTTGGGCACCAAAATAACTACATAAGAGGAACAGTAACAAAGTCAACACATCACGAAGACACACATCACACACACTGGTAGCACAAGCACAAACGGCGCACTCCAACTCTGTAACCCCAATCCGGGGCAAGTTAAGCATTGTAGCGCCAGATGCTAGCGTACGAAGCACCAGCCTCTACACCGTAAGGTATATAAGGTTACAGATAATACAAATACATACATTCATACATCTGTTGCAATCACAATAGTAGACACAAAAAGAAATAAATAAAAATTGACTACAATAGCTTACAACAAATAATAAATACAGATTTCTCGCAAAAATGTTTCTTGCGATTATCCGCATGACCTTTCACATGTCGAGCAGCAAGGCAATGGGGCACTCACAGACTGTTATTCGTTACTAACAATTTAACATGAAATTAACGTGAAACGTGAATCATGCCTAGGACATTTTCACTCATGTTCACTCACGTTCACGTCACGATTTTCAAATATTACTCATGTTCACTACGGGACCCGCCGTGACCCGACTGTTTTCACGTCACCCGCCCATCCCTAACACAGAGACTTTCTAACACTCATAAAACAAATTACATACATGCATGATATCTACAAACTTTGTATGACTGGAAACTAAAGCACCAAATTTATATTAGCTTCCGTTGATTTTTCATCGAATTACAGCCCCAATCTCAATAGATGCTGATAAAACCTCATACAATCTAGTTTTCATTTAGATTCAATTTAAATTTAGTGTTTTAGTGCTACTTACTGAGGTAGGGTGCTCCCTGGGTCCCTCTTGGAGATTAAGAAATTGAAAATCAAGTTTGTAAATGTAGTCAATTCAATTGGCTCATCTGGACTAGTAGTATCAATACCAGCTCTAGAAAGAAACATTAAATAAGATTTGTTCGGTTTTATAGCATTTTAATTTTAATGATAAAAATGCCTCGAATAACTAAGAAAAACCTTGCACTGGTTTTGTATTAGGATATGAAAATTGTGTTTACCATTTATGCACTCTCTGCCTGGTAATTTTCTGAACTTAAAAGTTATTACAGTATGTCATTTTGTACTGAACAGTAATTACAAAATAGATATTAGATGATGATGTTGGATAAAATACAGTGACTTATTTAATGGTCAGATGGAAGGAAAGTAACAGTATGAAATAGCTAGAAAAAAACAAGGGAAAAAAATTTGAAACACAAAAGGGAAGGCTTTTATCTTCAAACAGAATTTTTAGGTTGCTAATAATATTATCATCGGGATATTATGCCACTATTGGAAACTATAGATACTGAAATCAATATTTTAAGAGTACATTTGATAAATTAAGAAATAATAGTCTATAAATACAAATCAAATGACTAATAAATTATATTTAAAAGCTAAAAAGCTAACAATTAGATAGGTAACAAGTTAAGATAATATCTGAAACTTCTTTGTGATGCTTCAATAATCATGCTCTTTTTTGGGTATCTCGCCACACTACAAAATGAAAAATATTTAAACATGAACGTTTCAGAAGACAAATCTACTTCTGTTATCAACATTAAATAATTAAATTAACATCACCAAGGACAACTTAGCTTATTTTATTGGAGATCTAGCAGAACACGAGCAACCTCCACAATAAACAGCATGACACTAACAGCCGACTACTTGAATACATCTTTAAGAATGGATAGCCAACTAGTATTTAAATCAACTGAATGTATGGACACGCATTCGTCTTTGCTTAGTAAAATATATGCAGTTCCTTTGATTTTACGTCGAGTTGATATCAATTCTTTAGATAAAATATGTGTATTATGCCAATGTATTTTGTGGTTGTTACCCCAAGCATGTTCTGCTATTTTAGATTTGTCAGTATGGCATTTCTTAATGAAATTTTGGTGTTCTTTAACCGTAGCTTCTAAAGGCCTTGGATGTTTCACAGATATAGTATTTCTCGCATTCACAAAGAATACTATACAGGGTGATTTATACCAATAGGCGACAAATGAAAAACCGTGTTCAAAATTGGAATCTAAGCAAAAAATGCCAAATAACTTTTTTCCAATCGGCCTCTGTTTTGGAGATATCGTGGCATGAAGTTTTCTGAACTTATTTAATTTTTGTCCGTAAAATTAATAGTAAGTCATGGAAATTGCTTTGAAACAAAAGACTGATTTACTAGTTGTTGACAGTTGTCACATACTTTCTTATTTTTGTTTACGGCCTTTGCAACGGCAATGCTTTAGAAAGTTGTCGAGAATATCAAAGAAGCTTCCCGAATAGATGTCAGTCATCTCGCCGTATATTTTCCGATGCATTTCAAAGACTGCGACAATGTGGAATTGGTAATCGTCATACTGGTGGTGTAAATCTATGATACAAAGCCTCCTGGTATAAATCACCATGTATATACAATTCTTTGAATGTTGTTCTTGGTTGAACGGTTTCGTTTTTGGAAAGATCGACCGCAAGGTATTCATAGTTTTGAATACCGTCTTAACATTAAACCTATTTCCAATTTGTTTAATTTTGTCGATCATGCCTGGAATATAAGGTATAGCAAGAGTGTTGTATTTTTGAGTGTCGTTTCTTTGTACAGAGTGTCCCATTTTCGATGATATTACCGGGTATCTCACTTCTCACTTTCTTTTTACAAAAAAGTAGCACAGTATTGCAAAAACTGCAACTCCTTTGGAGATGTAAGCAAATAAAAAATTGTTTTATAGCTTGATGCGTTTGCAGTATTTAGGCGTTCAGGTGTCAGGTCCCCAGAATTTGATATTTTTTATGATAGGAGGTAGTTACGCGATAACCAAATGGTGTTTTCAATACAACCTGCTTTGTTTATGAGTTATGACGTATTTATATTTACAGAATTTTGAGCACTGCGTAGGTCGCTGAGATACGGCACGTAGTACCTTTGAATAGAGGTTTTATATTCAAAGCGTAGTACGTATCAGCATGAGGTTATTTTTCATTCAAATACTTGGAACAAAAACCGAGCTACATAGGTTATTTCAATAACCGGATAACCAAGCCCATCACTACATATTTTATCTAAAGAATTGATACCAACTAGACGTAAAATCAAAGAAACTGCATATATTTTACTAAGCAAAGACGAATGTGTGTCCACACATTTAGTTGATTTAAATGCTAGTTGGCTAACTATTCCTAAAGTTGTAATTTAATTAGTTAATGTTGATAACGGAAGTAGATTCGTCTTCGGAAACGTTCATGTTTTAGTAATATTCATTTTGGAGTGCGGCAAAATACCCAAAAAATAGTATGATTAAGGTAACAAGTTACTTACAATGATAGAAAACAATATAAAGAAAAAGAGAAAGTTTAAATTTAACTTACATGAAATAGTACTTCGGACATAGAGCTAATGCTACCTCGTTCCCCTCTTTTATGTAAACTGCGTTCAAGTTAAGCTCAGAAGCGTTGTACTCAACATATTTCCTTATAAAAATTGTCAGATCAGCAGGAAAGATTAAAATCCTAGAACAAACACAAAATTAATTGTCCGTAAATAGAAGTCTGAACCAAACCATAATGTTTTGATAATAATAAACAATGTTAATTAGATTAAAAAATGTAAACAGTTACATTATCAGAGTATGACAGTTGTCAATTTATTGAGAGCACAGATTTGATTATTTTGTTAATATCTGACCGTATTATGATTTTTGCAATGTTTAAAACTAAAAAAACTAGGGATGTCGGCGAGTACCCGGGTACTTGGGCCGACCCCCGGTAATAGTCAACCCGGGTATACTTTCAGGACCCGGGTACCCGATTAGTAAATTATGTAATACTGTCCAGAAAATCAGCCATTTTCGGAGATGATAAAAACTTAAAACAATAGGAATCAGCTCTAGAAAAACACAACAATGCAGTAATAACAAAAATCAACCCATCCCATACCACATAATGTTGATTCTGGTTTCATATAAGGCAGTAAATCGGCTTTACGGAAACATTCACCTCGTCAATAGTACCATTAAATCGCGTCAGAATGAGTTAAAGTAACACAAACATCCTCTGTGTGATGTTGATGCTGCTACCAATTTCGGATTATATTAAGTTAAAACTATATTTCAATTTACTTTTCATTGTAAATAACTTTTTCTAATAACACTTTCCTGTAAAGTCAAAATTAAAGGTACTTGTCTCTTTAGTTGTTTTCATATTTTCTTAATTTCTGAACACCCCGTATACAAAATTTCAAATTTCTCTATGGCACTGCGATTTTCATAAGCAAAACTTTTTATAAAGAATGATAATACAAAATACAAAAGTTTTCCCTCTCCATGCAGTAATTCCGACACAGTGTATACTAGTATTTAAAAATTTGGATATACTTGCAAGAACATTTTATATTACTTATCAAATAAAGAGCCAGGTTTCTCAATACTACATGACCAGTAACCCATTTTATATTCGCATGTGGCATCATCACTGTTTTTGAACATTTCAATTTATTATGTGAAAAATTTTCACAGCAGAGTTTCCCCTCTTTCAATATGCAGTAATTCTCAGTGCTACTACATTCCCGCCTAAATAAGTTTGTTCATAAGTAACAAATAATTTCTCGTTTGTCTTATGCTAGTGATATTGGATACTACTGCCCTCTATTATAGTCACGCATCAAGTTCAGCCCCCAGGCTAATGCAGTTGTGCAGGGTGTGACACATAGATCCATATGTAGAAACGAAGTATCATGCGAGTACCAATTACCATTAGTTATCCTTCGTAAGTAAGAAGAATGCGACCAGCTAGGGTGCAACCTCTGAATCATGCTCCATATGACCCACCAGGACACAGTACTCTGTCATGAAATAGAAAAATCCCAGAGCAGAGCACTGGTAGGCACCACAAATAATGTACTAAAAAGTATGAATCCCAGACATTTTTGTAAAGTTACGGCTAACGTTAGGCCAGTTACAGTCAGTTCTTGAAGTAGAAATCACAAAGAGTACTTGAATGTTAACCGCTATGAAAACAGGACAATATTGGCCGTAGAGGAATCTAAGAAACATTTTTCTCATGACTGCTAATGGTAGGTTGGTCGCCTGCCTACATACAAAACAGAAATCTGGGTTACATTACTGTTGCCATAAAACCGATTTCGATGGCCACGAAATTTTGCATTAAAAATGATGTGCAAGTTATTTTTTCCTCTACCCACCTAAGTGGTTTTCTACTTACTCTCGTAGTGGTAGCTGTAAAATTCGTCTACATATATGGCTAGGTGAATGTATTTACAAAGCAATATTGGTGACCATGCTACTGTTGGGGGTATTAAGATGTTGGAAATGGTCATTCTATTTTTATCTATTTATACAGTCACCTCTTGAATATTGTTGTTGGTGGAGATTGCTCAGGTTGCGTTTTTTGTTTTGTTACCAACATGTGGCACCACAGCATCGAAGTTGAGTTTCATTCACTGTGGAAATTTCCTGAATGACGACCAGGGGTGCAATTTTTAACTTCGCTCATTAACTAACGTAGGCACATGTTAACATAGGTTCGGAAATGTAGGCTTTATAAAATTTAAATTTTTGATCGTCTTTGCTACGCTATTCGTTAAATTGCAAAAAATAGCATTGGCAACATTGCAAAATAAGTGTGCCACAGCTTGTTTTAAGTGTATAATTGTTTAGTCTCATTTATTTATTTGAAACTTACAGACAACACATTAATAGTACGCATACAACATGCTACATTGGCAGACGCAACATAGGAAATCACATATTAATTATGAGGCATTCAAATATTGGCTTTCCTAATTAATTTACAACAAAATTCCATTCGGCTATTTTAACAGACACTAGATCATGATCCAATTAGCGCAAAAATTAAGCAATTTATGTTCGCTCACATCAAAAATATTTTAAATATGTTAGCTAAATTTTGAAATTTTAAAGTAAAATATCAATCCAGCCTCAGATCAGATCAGGAACTATTAAAATTTGACAGATGGTTGATAAGCCTAGTTGAAAATGGCTGATTAAAAAAAGGATTCGTAAATCGGATACAAAAATAAAAGAAATTGGCTCAAGCATTTGACAATGAAGATATCTCTCATTTAGATAAGATACGAGTAAAAATACCTACTTCATAAAATTACTGCCACAGTTTCAAATGTCTTATCAACATTTTTACTAATACCTATTAATTTTTAAGTTTACGGCTATAAACAACGCTGAAATTAAGCAAATTGGCTCATTATGTAGTGTCCTTTAAAAAACTAGGTGGAAATTTCCTATAAAATAATTAGGGAAGCCAATATTTGAATGCCTCGTAATTAGCCTGGGATTTCCTATGTTGCTTCTGCCAATACGACACCCTATATAGATAGATACTTGCATTGACAGCTATTATCATATTAAAAATGTTTGTACTCTTTGCAGGCTGGGCAAGTTAAATTTGTAAATGGATTGAAAGGATTCTGTTGGTTGTTAAAATGCCATGAGTTCCTCATTTTCCAAATTTTCAATTACAATCACTTGCATCAACTCAACCATCTTAACCTCAATATCTACAAACACATGTTACACTCGTTCCGACATCACAAACGTCAAACGTAGGATAAATAATAGAAAAGCAAAGGTTACATCGCTCGTTGCATTATTACAAGAGCTAGACTGCGCATATGCAAAACTATGGCTGAAAAATCGAATTAAAAGCGTCTTCCCATGGGTACGAGCAATTTCACCCCACGCAATTTACAGCTTGTCTAATTTCACTACTGCACATCTTGATGTCCATCTCTCGAACAATACTATCACTTCCTAGACGGAAGGATGACTTCTGGTATGGCGATTAATGATTTGCCAATGAAAGTACCCTGGCATCAATGGCGACAGGTTCTTGGGATCAGAAAATAATAGACAAAGTGGTTAAGGATTCCTTCAATTTCAATGAATAATGTATTTAATATCTACAAAAGTAAATGTCCTATTACCCACTACGCATTTGATATGAAATTTAGCACTTTTAATTCCTGCCTTTCAAATTCTGCAAAAACTCAAGAGACCTTACGGGTATAAATTTCCTTAAATTTTCCTTTAAAAAATTATTTATATTGAATAGTTTGTTTTTAGCACCAACAAAGTTTAAACTATTATCTGAATAAATTGTTGGTTTACTTCTCCTGCTAATGAATCGTTTTAGAGTAGCCATAAACGCCCTTATTGTTAGATCTGAAACTAACTGGAAATGTACCGCCTTGGTACTCACAAAATAAATAGGCAAATGTACACCTCAATTTTGCTCTGTAAGTGGATCTATCTTTCATTACTAATAGCCTACTAAAATCAATACCTACATTTTGAAAAGAAGCAAAGTTTTTTACACAAAATTCAAGCAAGTCACCCATAAAGTATTCTGCTAAGGTTGGCCTAGCCTTAAAAATACAACACATTTCCTGATAATATTTTTGCACCGAGTGTGACCAGAATTAGGCGAGTATCTTTCTGTTACTACAAACTAGTTGTTGACTACCACCATGAAATTCTTTTTCGTGCTCTGCTTTTAAAATTAATTCAGTCAATATATGACTCTTTGTCAAAATAATGGGATATTTCATGTCGTACACATACATACATACATAATCTGTAACCCCTTATACGATTTACACAGTATCGGGATCCAGGCACACTGAGCTGCTGAGGGTATGTGCATTTTTAAATTTGGCGGAGGTACTTGAGGTAGTGGAGCCTGTCTAAGCTAGAACACTACGCCTGCTCTCCAGATGTTCACCCATCCAAATACTGACCAAGCAGATTGGAGCTTAACTTTTACAAGTGCCGTGAGATATGCAACACCACTCAGCCGTACTGCCAACTTCATATCGTATAATTGATCTAAATGTTTAATTCTACCACAAACACATGTTAACCTATCCTACATAAAAAGATTTTAAACATAATATTTTGCTTTTATTTATAAACATTTTATTGTTGAATAAGCTAGCATAGTCTTCAGGAAAGCATTCTTGTTGTGCATTTTTTAATAAATTGATTGCCCTATTTAACTCATCAGGTGTTAAAATTCCAATCTGGCAATTTTTGCTTGCTAACTGGGTGTTATTTATAAAGATCAACATGTATGCAACCACCCAATCGAACTTTCGCAAGAATGAATACTCATTCATCAAAAACGACAAATGACTATGGCTTGTTACAATACAAGAAATTGTGCGCTGCTCTGGAATTTCAAAATTTTAATAACTTGATTCGGCAAGTTGTTTTGCAGTTGTAGCACCTGATATTAAATTTCCAGAATTTTCGTTTGATATGACGTGATTCGATTCATTAATATTTATTAGTGACTGTGTTTTGCCAACACGATTTGCTACGAAGATTTTTCACAGATTTTTTACATTCCAGATCCATTGAAAACTATATGACATTTTGTTCTCAAACTTGTTGATTTGATAACCGTATGGTGCAATAAATAATAATAAATATCTGGGTCACAATTTGATTCTCAGTCACTTATTTACTGCATGTGACTTAAATCTTCATATTCACGCAAACATTTTACACATTCTCTCTCTAAAATTGGGTGCTTATTAAGTTTTCTGTCTAAAGAAAAATAAAACCTGTTAAGAGCCATTTCCCTCGAATTGCTTACATCCCTTAACAATTGCTTAAGAGGTACGTTAACAATAAATCTATCATAGAAATTACGTTTGATAGTTAAATGGATAAATGTGAATTATTACTATAGTTTATTCTATTTGCCAAAATCTTGCAATTTGGTCATCAATTCAATTTTATTTAATAATTTTCAGATAACTTACTGACCTATTAACCTTTAAATTAATATATAAATTGCCAATTATAACCCATCCAAATTGCATGTTTACGATACAGGTAGATTTTGACCTAAACGTTTTTGTTCTGTACATAAAATTGATTAAAATGTACCTGAACCTAATACGATATCAATTTTACTTACCCCATTGAAGGGTACGATCTGCTAATACTGAACTATTTCCAAGATTGAATATATTCCGATTAAACGAAATCGACAGTAACCTTTCGGTAATTTTTGGTATGACTAAACAATTGATATTTGCACTAAAATCATTATATAGGGACGTAATCGAAATATTGATTGATTGCATAATCACGTGATTAATCCTAGATAATTTTATTCCTTATTTGCTAGCCAAAGTTTCAGTCAAAAAATGGCATTGAAAACTGCTATTTAATAAAGCACAACATGTAAAACATCCATTAATAGTTTTAATTTTGATTATAATAGTTGATAAAAGATTTTTGTGATGCCACTGGCAATGCTGCCTTATTTTGTTCAACTACGTGACTATTTACAGAAAAATTTGCTAACTAGGAAACATCTTGTGTACCCGCTACAAGATTTGGCAGAGCACTCATCGGAGGGATTACATTTTGCTAAGTGCTGAAATCTTCAAAGCTAGCAAAAAGCCATTGCATTTAAAACATCTGCGAATGGAACAATTCCACGAAGGATGAGAGGCCCATAAAAAATTCAGACATGCTTTAAGTTAATTTACCCTTGTCGTGTTTCACCATTTTATGGATTTCAAGTTTTTCTAGAATGCCACATTTGATTTTGGAAATGTATACATATCCAACATGTATGGCAATTGATTTTCATATTTAGGAGAACGACGGCTAATGGCCCTCAGCGGACAATTGCGCTCACTCATTTTAAACCAAATCCATGCTATAATCGAATTTGTGTATAGTGCGCCATCTGTATCAAAGTAGTGCTAGCATATTGTGAACGCCTCACGTTGTTTGCAGTCGAGACATTCGAGTGGTGATGATAAACGTGTTTTGTATACTGCTGTTATAATTTGACCTGCTATTTCAATTACGGTTTATAAAATCATTTTTCATTATTTTTCAATAAACTAATTATCAATAGTGCATGTCAGGCTTTCTGCTTGAAATAGCCAAAGCCCTTTTTCATAAGATTAACTCTTTGAGGTTCTGTCAATGTTTTTTGAATTTTTCTACCATTCGGGTAATTGCGCTCAAAAGACGAAGGAAGTATTGTAATACCGAAAAAATCACCTTCCGATATTTCTTCAGATTTTCACGTTTTAGGGTCTCCAGATAACGAAAAACAGGTTTTCTTAATTCGATCTGTCTGCCTGTCTGTTACCGGTATGACCAACAAGTCAGACCGGTAAGAATATTTCTAAAAATAGCAAAAGGTTATGAGACAGCCAAATCAAGCAAATAGAAAAATGAGATTTTTTAGATCTTCACGTTTCAGGGTCTGTAGATGACAAAACATGTTTTCCCAATTCCGTCTGTCTGTCTGTTTGTTATTGAACGCCTGAGCGCCATTACCCTGCCGAGTCGGGCAATGGCGTTCATTGGATACCCTCAAAAAAATATAATTTCTGACTTACATTTTGTTTTAAATATCAATTCATAAATAAATATAGTTACTATACATGCAAGTCAAATGTTTCGCGAAAACAGAATGAAAAAAATAGTTCTAGTTTTCTAATGTGAGTTTTTCTTTAGGTGAGCGCCATTAGCCGTCGCTCCCCTATACGATTCCCAATCGCGGCGTGTGGCTAAATTAAATTTATTAGTTAATATATAAATTATTAATCGATCTAATAGTCTCTTTATTCACTTAGCGTTTTTAGTGCACGTAACTGTTTAGTAACAATTCCATATAATTTTCTACATCTCAATATAAGTTTCCTTATTAATAACAAGATGATCAAAATTGAACTTAAAGTGATTCTGAATAGTAAATTGTTTTTATTCTCATATCTGTCTATGAAGAGCTGACATGCATTTCTATAATTGGCTGCAGAAACCTGAATTTTTTAATTATTTGTGTTGAATCCCATTCAAGAGAAGACCATAAGTAATAAAGCTTCTGTATTTCTGATAAAGACTCATATCAACAAGAGCCTTGAAAACATACCTAAATTCCAACCAGCTATCATATTGCCATTGACAATTTTATTGATTGATTAACATTGTTCGCAAAAGTATCGGGTCTATTACTAACTGACCCTGCTAAATCAAAAATTTTTGACAATTCATAACTTAAACATAATGACTTGGGTGAACTACTTTTTAAAACTAGTTAACTACCAACTACTCGATAAAAATATACTCTAACTACTCTGCAGTTTAGCATTATGCAGTTTAAAAAGTAGTTAAACTACTGGGTACTGTCACAGTGAATAATATTCTGAGGAACTACCTTTTTAACTACTTTACGCAGAAAAAAATTATATATATATATTTTCAGTATTGGCTCTAATCACTTACTTACTTACTTATGTCCCATTAGTCCCTCGTGGGACATAGGGGTGTTGGTTAAGTTTTTTCCATTCCATTCGATTCCTTGCTATGGAACCGAGCTGTGCAATGGACTTGTTGGTTTCTTTCTGTAGAGTTCTTCTCCACGTCTCCCTGGGGTGCCCTTGCTTCCTTGAGCCCTGAGGGTTCCATTGTAAAACTTTCTTGCATATCGCCTTTGGGTCTTTTCTTAAGGTGTGTCCTAACCATCCCATTTTCCTCCTTCTAATTTCCAACACTATATCTTCTTGGTTCGCTCTCCTCCACAGTTCCACATTACTCACAACTTCAGGCCACCATATTTTAAGTATAAATCGTAAGCACCTATTTATAAACACTCTCAACTTTTGTTTAATAATGTTAGTCATTGACCAGCTTTCAGACCCGTATAAAAGTACCGTTTTTACCATTGAGTTAAACACTTTATGTTTAGTTTTTAAGTTTAAGTTGTTACACTTCCATATTTGATTTAGCGAGATGTACACAGCTCTTGCTTTATTGATCCTTGCGCACACATCTTTTAGTACACCATCTTCATAGGCGTTCACACTTCCTAGATATGTAAACTCATTTACTTGTTCTATGATATCGTTGTCAATGGATATCTGCGTAGGCTTAGTGTTTATCTGCATTGATTTAGTTTTGCTTTTGTTTAATTTCTTCTGGCTTTACAGCGTCCCTATTTAAATCAGTTGCGTTTTCCTTGATATGTTTACCACTGTGAGCTAGCAAACATATGTCGTCCGCGAAGTCAAGATCTTGTAATGTTTCTGTTATACCCCAGGTGATTCCTCTACTTCCCTTAGTTGTTGTGTTTAATAGAACTTCATCTAAAGCTACGAGAAATAATAACGGTGACATAATACAAGCCTTGGCGTACCCCGTTCTTTGTTTTAAACGGTGCCGATAGTTTTGCCCTCATGCGATATGCTACATTCATAACCTTTATAGCCCTCTTTTATTAGTCTTATGAGTTTTCCCCGGCAGGCCTTTGTTCTCAAGAGCTCTCCATATATACTCTCTATTAACCGAATCGAAAGCTCTTTCGAAATCAATAAACAGCAGGTAAAGTGGCGATTGGTATTCTACAGACTGTTCCATAATAATACGCAAAGTGTTAATATGGTCTATGCATGACCTCGTTCTCCTAAACCCATTCTGTTCCTTACGCAGTTTATCGTCCAGTGTGACTGTTATTCTTTGTAGAATTATTTTATAAAATCTAATCAAGTGGTATGGAATTAGTTAATTAAGTATAGGTATATGGGAAATGCATATACAGGGTGTTTCAGGAGAAAATAGAAATATTTTAAGGACATGTCTAGGAAGCCAAAATAAGCAAAATAAGTTTATATGTTCAAGTCCGATTTTTATTTGTTTCAGAGATACTTTGATTAATTGTAATTTAAAAACTAAAGAAAAATTCATTACAAAACTAACAAAACAAAACAAAAATAAACACTCCCCTAGATTTTGTTTTTGGGGATGGATGAAGTCGTTAGTTTATGCTACGAAAGTGGACACAAGGGATGCATTACTAGATCGCATTCTTAATACTGCAGCGTTTATTAGAGCGAATCATCGTCCACTAAAATTCGCTACTAGTTCAATTTATAAACTCGCAAATAAGTGTATCGAAGTGGGCAGTGATGTTTTCGAAAATTTGTTGTGAATTAATGCAATTTGTGTATTTATTTGTTTTGATTTGTTAGTTTTGTAATGAATTTTTCTTTAGTTTTTAAATTACAATTAATCAAAGTATCTCTGAAACATATAAAAATCGGATTTGAACATATGAGCTTATTTTGTTTATTTTAGCTTCCCAGGCATGTCCTTAAAATATTTCAATTTCTTACCGAAACACCCTGTATTTAGTAAATTCAGAATAATAGCAAACACGTTTACAATGTAAACATTTAAAAAATTAACAAGAGCTTTTAAAAAGTTTGAAGACAACAACCCCTAAAATGTGTAAATTTCAATTTAAAATTATAATTTAAAATATAGAATTTTCATTTGCTTTCAGCAAAATCAACATTTCAAATGTATTGCCCCCATTGAATGCTTAGAGCAAAATATTTATGATGTACTAATTATAATTAAACATGCTACCTTGATTTGCTAACATTAGCACAACTGGCAATGGGTTTCTCAAATTATTTGATTTTTATTTTCTTTCTTGCACTAGCACCAAGCCGAAATAATCATTTATTTTTCTTTTAATTGAATTGTTAGCATCACTACCAATTAAATTGTATTGTAACTATTATTAATTACTTAAGCCTCAAAAGTAGTTTAAGTGTAGTTTGACTACTAGTAGTCAAACTACTACCCAGCTCTGCACTAGTTACATCAAAAAATAAATTTCAAATTGTTCCCGCTCAGTTTCCTGGTTATCGGACATATCTCAAGTCTCTAATTAGAATTGCACACTGTTAAACTGGTCCCATACCGGTTCAGCCTTATTTAACCGTAATTTTAATCGTTCTATAATAGTATCATCTGAAGCGTCTTTATTAATTTTATCGCTAAAACTGAACATAGCTAAACTACGAAAGTAATTCTTTTTTCAACTCCCGATTTAGTAGAAATAAAAAACAAGAATGACTATGAAACGTGTAATCACCTTTTGATGGAGGCACTTATCCTACAGTGGCACAAGTATTTCCTATTTCTTCTCAAAGGTGGGCGCCTGACTATCCAGCCAACCGTTCACTTTCAACTCCTTCTTTCAACTTTGATTTATGCAGTAAGCCGTAACTCACCTTCTTCTGGCTGTAGAACTTAATGCAGCCGAAATTAACCATCGGATCAGTACAGTTTATGAGCAACGACTGTGTGCGAGAATGGATCAGAAAGTTTAAAGAAGCTGAAAGCCAATGGCTGGCTGAGCGACAAAAACGGTAACCTTATTTCAGAAGGAATAGGAAAACTCATGCCGCAGTGTAATAAGTGTCTTCATCGAAATGCCAATTATGTAGAAATATAGCTGAGAGGTGTACTTACATATTGTATAAAATAAATGTTTCATAGTCATTCGTGTTTTTATTCCTACTAAAGCGAGGTTGAAAAAAATAGCCCTCAAGGTTATGTTAAAACCATTGCCACTCTGAGACAAATCTTGGGTGCAACTTAGGTTTAAATTAACATTACTTGAATGTTGAAGTGGACATTTAGCTGATTTAACCAAACAGCTTACTCTAATAAACATTTATAATTAAAAAAAAACTTACGTAGCCTTATCCGCTGGGGATTCTTCAAAACTGGCAAAAAATATTGCAAATTCGTCATCCAGGCACTGCGCTACCAAACTTAATTCATCAGCTGTCTGCATTTTTAAGTCTATAAACACCAACATGTTTATTAACAAAACAATATTTTAAAACGTGCATACTCACCTTAATGCAAGTAAAATAGAACTTTCTAGTTGATTTCACAACGTTATAATCCCACATTCAAGCAGAATTGTTGGAGAAACTCTCAATCAATGCTGAAATATAATGAATAGCGATTTCATTTGCTCGTATACAAAGACGCGTACAAAAGATATCGAAGCGTCCTTCGAGGAGAAAAGAAACAATATGGCGTCTGCGAATTCAAATTAAACAAACAGTCAAAGCACCGATACTCGACCACAGGAGCAGTCAAGCAGAACTGTTACTGAAAGTGTCTCATCCAATATTAAAACGCGATTGTTAAGAGATTTAATTTCCTTATGCAACATCGGCGTACAAAAAAAAACGATATTTACCTCGAGCTAACAGGCAGCAGTATAGCGTTGGCACATCGCACTTGTACATTCAAAACCCCCTTCACTCTTGTAAAGCGTACCGCGCACAGCACAGAACAATACCTTATGTACCACGTAGTAGTGATCATTTCCGGTAAGCGCTAAATTTCATCTACCGTTTTATTGAAGTGTGACGATCTAGCAGAAGGTTTAGTATTAGTAATTTTAAAATAAATATTTAAATAAACTTACGAAATGTTAAATGTTATTTAAAGGGTAACACTAATTTCGATCGAGTAGAATTTGATAGTATTTTAACGGTGGTTCATAGCTCGTAACCGGTATACCTGACGAATTTTTCTTTAAATCTCCGTCAAAGAACTCAATCGTGACGTCTTTAGTGCTATTAAGAACACTAAAAAATATTTGAAGTAATGTAATCAACACAAGACCGTGCAAAACAAATGCACAAACAGTGTGGACATAAAGTAACGGATAAATTCATTAACTTCGTTGATATTCATTTTTATAAAAAAATCTCGAAGGGGTGTAGCGATTTTGACCATAGGGAATATTTAAAGCTGATTTTCAGTTTCTTATGTAATTTGATTTTATTGATATGACGTCATCGCCTTTTCTTAAATAGCAATCTATATTTTTTATTATTCATTTCGATAGCACTTTTTATCCTGTTTCAAATGGTATAAAATGTTCAATATGCTCCATTTGAAAAAAATCCAGAAAAGTGATCTTAAAATTTAAATATTAAAAACCAATGAAATTAGCAAAATAAATTTAGTTACCGGTGGATAAAACAAAAAAAATTGTTACATGTCAGAATTAAACAATTTGTAAATGTCATAACAAAATAAGCGTCCCTCTCCTTTTTCTAAATTAGAATTTACCTTTAGCAAACTATTTTATTAATAAAAATGGTACAATTAAGCGAGACACAGCGAATTGAGTTTTTTATTATTTGTTATTGTATTTTTCAATTGTTTTTTAAATTTCAATAAAAACGAATGTGCGTCAATGACTTTCCGTCAAACGTAGGTAACTAGGTTTATTTTGCTCAGTTCATTGGTTGTTAATATTTAAACTTTAAGACCATTTCTCGATTTTTTTAGATTTAACATATTGAAAATTTTATATCATTGAAAACAACATAAAAAGTACTAACAAAATCAATTATAAAAAATACAGGTTGTCATTTAAAAAAGTCGATGCCGTCATAACTTTTAAAACAAATCACGTAGCAACATAAAGGTGGTTATAGTGTATGTCCTATAATTAAAATCGCTATACTTCTTCAAGATTTTTTCATAAAAATTAATATTAACAAAGTTAATGAATTTATCCGTTACTTTATTTCCACACTGTATAATAGTTATTTATGGTACAAGTGTTTAATATTACAAATAAGCCACGAGAGAACGGCTGAGCCCCCGAGTTCGCCAGACCAAGAGAGGTCTTTTCTCGAGCGACTTATTTGCAATAATATACGTGTGGCGGTGTGGCATACAATATTTTATTGAACTACTCAAGAAATACCCATAGACATACATTTTATATTGACAGCTGTGAAAAATCAGTGACAAATTAATTGGGACTGAGATAAGGTAGAGCTGAAATAAATTTATAATTATATTGTTGGCGGCACTGTCAGTCTATGTCAAAATCGAGGTTAGCAGGTTACTTTGTGTTTGTTATTTGACACAGATTGACGTAAAGCCTAACCTGCTAAGCTCAGTTTTGGCATAGATTGACATTACTACCAACGGTGAGTAATAAGTCATACGTTGCACGTGAATTATGATTTATAAAACACGTGCTTATGCAATATATAATTCAACTGAAATCGGTATAATTATAGCGTCATAATAAGGAAGTGTTAGAAAAATATATTTCTTAACTGTATAAATTATAGCAAAAGTTGTATTTGTTAATTTGATTATAAATAACAAGTATGTAAAATTAATTTGCTTACTTAAATAAAACAAAAGCGCAATTTTTTGTTCATATAGTTCCTGTGAGTGAATTAATGTAAGAGTATCTTAATAATGGATGCGCGGCCGTATTATAAATATTCACAATCTGCCGTGCTCGAGAGCCGAGACACGCTTCTGTATAGACCAATCATAACGGATAACACCAGTGCTGCCAACATATGGGAAAATCCCCGAAATTTAGAGGAACATTTTGCCGCCAGGATATTTTTGGGGGAAAATTTATTTCAGGGGTAATTTCAAGAATTTTTCGCATTATCTAAAAAAATTTACATTTGAGATCCAAATTCAAAGATTGTACTAGTGATTTACATAATACTTTGGTTGGCTGCCTGCACTTCCTACACGTTGAGTTCAAAATTACTTTCACACCAGATTGACAGTTAGGGTTGCCAACACTGTCATTTTGACCCAAAGACTTCGGGTTTGGCGATCATTCTTCGGGCTTCGGGTTTGAAATAAAATTCTTCGGGTTAAATAAAGGTTCATACTTGCTTAGATTGCAGAAAAATTATTTCTAATTAAAACTTTCAGCAGAAGTTGTTGTTAGAAAGTGCGTAGTGACAAAAAATCGTAATTTTGGAAAATATTTTTACTTATTTTCATAAAAATTCGGTTTCTTACTAGTTCACTTAACATCTGAAACAGATTTTTTTAATTTTTGTGTTATAAAATGTGAAAAACGTATTAAGTTGTTCTACAAAATTGGCAATTTTCAAAGGCGGAGAATTATGCAGCTATTTAAAAATAATAAAATAATTTTTGGAATTATATCTTTATAACGTAAAAAACTATTTCGACTTGATATTTTTCAGTACATAATTTCATCGCCCCCCCCCCCCCACATGTTTTTCTTCGGGTCCGAGTTTTTTAAGATCTGAATTTGGGTTTATGCGCATTAGAATGTGCAATAGAATATAGCTTGTTTGATTAAAATAATTATTGTTTTTTGTTCTGATTAGTTTTTAAGTTTGTTCAGTTTCTGATCTGAATTCCGATCCAATACCAATATATACAGAGTGATTTTTTAAAAACTCAGCGCAGGCCCTGGCTAGCCTGAATCAGTTGGCAATACTGAAATGTATTGTTGGTGACACTGTACGTCTATGTCAAATTCGATGTTAGCAGGTTAGATTTTCCGTCAGTTTTGACACACACTGCAAACATCCACGTATTGGCATTGTACAGTTCCTTCCACACAATGTTGGTGATGTTGTAGCGATGTGTGTTACATGGCACCCTTTCCAAGCGTTAGTATATTTCGTCGATTATGCAGCTGGGGTTTTTCTCGATGCTATTTATAACCGTGGGTGTGCATAAATAGGTGTGCTCCTTTATTGGGATGCTGGCCTCAAATTTGGATGGTGGTATGCTGAAGTACTTCTGATGATTCTAGTCAAGGGCTAAGAATTACGGGCTGACTGCTAGCGTCCCATACTCTCCGTTGTTGATCATTCTAAGAATGGCGGTGATCTTGATGACTTCATATTCGGTTGCTTTGTGATATGGAAGTAAAGAAATATCTTGATGCTTTCCTCGGTTTGTACAATCTCCATTTTGTACACTGGTAATGGTAGTATCCGCAGGTTGGGTGGCAACTTCATAGACAGCTGACTAATTATTGCTGCTATTTGAGCTGGTGACACACACTCAAATAGATGACTTCGCCTAAATACTGCGTCAAGCAATTTTTCGTATTTTTCTGCGACTTCTTGTAGGTAATTGATGGCAACTTGATATGCTGATAGCACGTGAACATTTATTTTGTTGACATCGATGGATCTATACCAGGCCTTCATCTCGTTCATAAGGTGGATTCCTTGGTTGAATTTCAGTCGGAAGTTTTCTAACTTCGTCATGATCCGGTTCTCTGTCTCGTTCACAGTTGTCATTGCAGCTAGCATTAATTTGGCTTGATGACTGGAGGCGTCTATTAGCACCTGCTGATTTTAATTTAAGTCAGCGATGTCCTTGTATACTTCATCATTTACCCCAAACACTGACGTAAGGAATGTCTCAAGCAGTCCCCTGCATGTGCGGTGTTTGGCAATTGTTCGGATGCTCCTCATGTTCCATAGAATCCTGTCTTGTTATATGATGCATGAGTTGCTCACAAAACTTATCCTCCGTCATTTCGCTGCTGGTGTCATACAATTGCTTGAATTGTGTAGCGGTAGCATTAATCCCGTGCTCATCTGTGTGGAATGCAGGTATCGAATATTCCACCCCTATTCGAATAATTCCTCTGTCGAGCTTCACATTACAAACGTGTTCCACATATACTCCAAGTTGTAGTTTCTGCAGGGTATAATTAGCTAAGTTGCCTGGAATCATGTGACGCACCATGAGCAAGCATATCATTAATGCTGAATTTACTTTCGTATTCTGTTTCCGTGTTGACCTTGTGGTAGGTTGGGAATTGCTGATACTTGCTTGGACCTGATTGTCCTCGTCGCTTACAGGTAGCTGACAAATCTTTGTAATCGAGCTCTATCTCTGCCCTGGATTGTCACTATTGGTATCAGAGCATCCTTTCCTGGATGTGTTTCGATTACTCGTGCTAATGGCCATTTGTTTGCCGATATATTGTCTTCCTTAAGGAGTACCAAATCCCCTATTTCTATGTTCCGTCTCGGAGCCTTCCATTTTCCACGCTTTTGTAGCCTGGATAGATACTCCGTCGACCATGCTTTCCAGAAATCTCTCTTCATTTTTTGTAGCAGCTTCCATCTATTTAGATGATTGTCGGTGGCAATGGTTTTTCCGGCGCAGTGATGAGTGCTTGTCCGATAAAGAAATGCCCTGGGGTGATTGCTGAGACATCGCTCGGATCATTGTTCAACGGTGTCAATGGTCTTGAGTAGAGACATGCCTTGATTTGATATAACAATGTTGTTATCTCTTCAAAGGTGAGCGTGCTGTCTCCAATGACTCGTTTGATGTGGTACTTTATTGATTTCACACCTGCCTCCCATAGCCCACCCATGTGGGGGCTTGCCAGGGGTATAAAATGCCACTGGATCGCTTCGGTGCCCAACCTGTCCTTGATTTGGGTATCCAACATCTTGCTTGCTCCCATTGGGTACCATTATCGCTATAGATGTGGGCGCACTTTCCTCTTCTTGCAGTGAATCTCCAGAATGCTGCTATGAAGGCAGTAGCAGTCATGTCGCTTACTGCCTCGATGTGTATAGCTTTTGTGGCCAAACAAATAAAAATGGCAATGTAAGCTTTGTACGACTTGTTGCCTCTTCCTCTGGATACCCGAAGTTGGATCGGTCCTGCGTAATCGAACCCCGTATGAATTAATGGGATGGATGGTGTTACTCATGAAGGGGGCAGTTGACCTATTAGTTGGTGCATCGGTGCTGCTTTGTCTTGCGTGCGTAATGCATCTATTGATGATTTTGAAAATAGTCTGCTTGGCCCTTATTATCCAGTATTTTCTCCTCACGAAGGCTAATATTGCTTGATTGCCTCCATGTAACGTACGATGATGAGCGTCCCGGATGATCAGTTCTGCCAGATGATTGCTGCTGGTCATGATGATCGGGTGTTTCTCATCATAAGGTAGCAGTGAATGCTGTATCCTTCCCCTTTCTTGAAGTAATGTACTTTTGCTGTCCACCATTCTGCATTGCTGAAGCAGATGATGTTCCCTTGGGAAGTAGTGCGTTTGTGCGGATTTGATGATGCACTTTAGGCTTTCATGTAGTTCGGTCGTGGATAATTGTTGGATTGCTATGACTTCCTTCCTGCATTTTTTTATGAACCTCTTGCAGTAGGCGATTATTCTAATCATGTTTGTTGAATGATGAGAATCTTTCCAGTACATCAGATGCTTCACTGACTGCTGTATGCACAGCTACCTGCTGGGGCTTCCTTTTTTCTTCTTCCGTGGTGCCTATCACTGGTGTCTGGGCCTTTATTCGATCCTGGGTATCTTCTTCCGTTAACCATTTAGGGCCATATGACCATAACGGGTAATCACGTAATTTAGACGGTTGTACGCCTCTTGTGAATAAGTGTGCTGAGTTGTCTGTTGTCTTGACATGATTCCAGCACTGTTTTCCGATGCACTCGTGTATTGTAGCAACTCGGTTTGCCACAAAATTCTTCCATTTTTTTGGACTTCCTTTTATCCAGGCCAGGGTGATCATCGAGTCTGTCCAGGCATAGATCTCAACGTCACTTAACTCCATGGTTGTGATGGTCTACTTTAATAATTTGGCCAACAATTCAGCGACACATAATTCCAACTTTGGCAACGTCTTCTTCATCTTGAGGGATGCCACCTTTGATTTGGCTGTGAGTAGTGCACTGTTGTGGTCCCTGATGGTGAAAATATTTTCATGTAGATCGCTGCCCCATAAGCTTTTTCTGAGGAATCGCAGAACCCATGCATCTCCATGTGGACGTCCTCTTCATAATTCGTTCATCTTGGAATGTGTACCTATTCTACGCTCGGTAGCTCTTACCTGAATTGTCTCCATTTGTCTGCAATATCCTTTGGTAATTCCACATCCCATAAATACTGTCCGACCCATAACTCTTGTATCCGGAGCTTGGCCGTTATGATGATTGGTGCTAGTAAGCCCAGCGGGTCGAAAATTTTCACTATTGCTGACAGGATCTTCCTCTTCGTTATCTTGTCCTCTGGCTGCTGCTTGAATTTTTATTGTAGCAAGTCAAGCGCTGGTGACCAATGCACTCCCAATGTCTTCCTAGTCGCATCCTCTTTGTCCCCTATTTCGATGTTGATGCTTTCTTCAGCATCTGGTAGGTTGCTAGTCCATTCCCTTAGATTGAATCCTCCAGTTTTCAACATCTTGGTCAATTCGCTTTGGATGCTTCTTGCGTCTTCTTCGGAATTGGCTCTTGTTAGAAGATCATCTACGTAGAAGTCTCTCATAGCTATCTGAGACCCCCTTTGGAAGTGGTGTTGTACATCTCTGGCTAACTGCTGCAGAGTCTGGACTGCTAGGTACGGAGCAGCGGTTGTGCCATAACTCACCATGGTTATCCGATCTTCTTGGAGTGGTTCTGTTTTGGAAAACCTCCACACAATCTTCTGGTGGCACTGATCATCCTCAGCTATATGTATCTGCCTGTCTGCGGTTAATGCAAACTTGTACTTCTTCCATCGTATAAGGATGCCTGTCAAATTTAGTTGTGCATCGTTTGGTTCAGACCTTTCCCACTGGATGACTTGGACGAGGCATCAAAGACTACCCTCAACTTGGTTGTTTCGCTGTCTTCTTTTATGACAGTTTGGCGAGGAATGTAATATCCTCTTCCCGGATCACTATTTTGATCTATCTTCTTCATGTGTCCTAAGGAAAGATATTCCTTCATGAAGTTTTTGTAATCGGACTCCAATTTCTTGTCAGCCTCGAACCGTTTTTCCATTTGCAGCATCCTGGCAACTGCTCTTCGCTTCGATTCTCCCAATTGACTTGGGTCTTCTTTGAACGGTATGTTCACCACATACGTCCCATCTTGCTTCCGACAATGGGTTACTTCGAACTGTTGTTCATATTCTTGTTCCTCCTGTGAGATTGGTTTCTCCATCAGAACCTCTTCTATCTCCCAAAATTTGCTGAGTTGGTGATCCTCTTCTAGGTTAGACACCATACTGACCACTCTCATGTTGGCTTGTTTTGTTGCTTCTACTGTCCCCGATATGATCCATCCTAACTCGGTTTTTTGTGCCATCATTCCTTGTTCCGTCTTCTTAATTTCTTCTGGAAGTATATCTTTGTATAGATCTGTCCCTATGAGGATGTCGACTGGACCTGACATGTATGTTGTATCGGTTAGTAGGCATTGTTCCCATTCTTCTGTTTCCTTACTTATTATTGCGTTCCTTGGCCATGTTCCTGTCAACCTTGCCAATATAAGCAGATCCCAAAAATTCTAAAATTGCTGGAGAATCGTGGCTTCATTTCCACTTCAATTTTTCCTCAGGGTTTCCCAGCTTCGCTTCTTCCTAGTCCTATAATATCTGCTTGGATTCTTACTCTCGGTAATGCCAACCACTGAGCTGCTTATTCCTTTATAAATTATGCCTGTGACCCTGGATCGACCAATGCTCTCAACAATTCGTAGTATCCTCCGGCTGTCTTCACTTTTACAAATGCCGTGGCTAGCAGAACTTCCTTTTGGTTGGAATGTTTGGTTTTCCTGCTGACGAGGCTGCTTACTTCTTCTAAGCTGTTTTGTCTGCTGGTGGTAGGAACTTAGACTTTCTTATTCGGCTCCGGTTGCAGTTTCGATCCCGTTTGCTGTAGATTTCTTACCGGAATTTTGTTCCAATCCTTATGCAGCAGAGTGTGGTGCCATTTGTCACATGTCTGGCATTTATTTGAATTGTAGCATCTCTCATTCTCCTTGTGGACTAATTTATTTATTTAGCGTATGGCATAGGTACACATAAAAATATTAAAATTGTATAAATAAAATTGTATAAAGACATTGTATATATATACTTATATTTGACATGCAATCACAAACAAACATCTAGTCTAGTGATATACTCAATTGCACCAGTGGTCGCTAACAGGAAATCATCAGGGTTGCCTGCGTATGCTCTAATGATGCATTCTTCTTTTATATGTGGGATGGTCTGCCGTGGTGCTCCGCAATCACAAATTGGAGAAGGTAATTTACCCCATTTATGAAGCGAATCTGCGCATCTACCATGTTCCGTTCTTAACCTGTTCAGAGTTGACCATATCGTACGAGGTTGATTAAATCCGGGTGGTGTTTCTGAGATACATGGTAGTTCGTGGTAGCGAGGTGGGGCGTTTTCTAGCCATTGTTCCCTCCATATATTCTGGATGTTAAAAACTGTGTTTTCTTCAGTCCTGGCGGTGGACAGAGGAGGGTGCTTTGAACAGAGCCTGTGATGTTTAGATCTGGAATATCAGAATGTACCGGTAGTTCTAGGTTTGCAGTGATTTTGTGGACTAAACATCTCACACACAGCTGATGGCGCCTGATAGCTTGGTACCGATCGTCACTGGTCATTGAAATAAATTTCGGTCACTGTGTGATCTTGTGGCTGTTGTTACAGATCCGACATCTGCCGAAGCTTGCTTGATAGCTTCTTACCGGCCATGATTTTCTTGATGACTCCGGTGGTTTTGTTGTCTTCGTGACTTCCACTTTCCGTTTTGACTCTTGAATTGCTTCAAATGATTGGAATGTTTTTTTCAAAAATTTTAACATTTCTTCCACTTCCTGGATCTCTCGAGAATTGGTCAACGACTGTTCATATAGTTTCTTCGTTTCTTTGTCCAGTTTCTGGACCAGCTAATGTGCGATTATGGGTCCCCATGTCTCTGTATTTACGCCCATGTTGGATATGGCGCGTAAACTCTCCATCATCGTATCATGCAGCTGTTTGAGACTAGCTGCTGATTCGTAGTTTAATTTAGGCAGCTCTAATATGTTATCTAAAAATTTCGAAAACAAAATTGTTTTGTTATTGTACCTGTTTGTCAGCAGGTCCCATGCAGTTTCGTAATTGGCATCAGACGCGTCGAGATGTTTAATTAATTTACTTACCTCGCCTCTGAGGTACGTCTTGAGGTACTGCATCTTCTCTGCTTTTTCTAATGTGGCATTGTTGTGGATAAGTCGCCCAAAAATGTAGTAGAAGGTTGTCCAATTTTCATAACTTCCTTCAAAGATTGGCATGGTAAATTTTGGCAATGGGATGACCAACTCCTCTCGTGGCCGAGGCTGCTCATTTCTTGGGATGCTACTTATTTTATTACATAATTGAGCTACTACCTAGTTATAACGCTTTCGCATCTGATTGTAAACTTCGTTATTGAAGTAGTCCTCAGCAAATTCTTGCTTATATCCGAGGATTTCCTTATGCAGGCTAGTGATGTTATCCCACTGGTCAGAAATTTTGTTGGTTTTATACTCATCGAACATTTTTGTCTGAGCCTGTTCCAATGCTAAAATTACATCTCAAGTACCTCGCTAAATAACCGTATTTCAATTTTTTGTTTCTTAAGTCTGCCTTCTTGTTCGATGGGGTTTTCCATTTTCTCAGTTTCTAGGTCGCTATTCTCCTCGCTTGCGCGTAATGTGACGTAATGTCAAGGTGACAACTAATGACAAGTAAGCCAAATATGACAAATGCAATTTGCATAAGCTATTCCTCAGCGCTCTAGATTTCGGTACTGTTTATTTTGGCGGATACCGTATATGAAATAATTGAAATAAAAAAAAATACAAATTCTATTAATTACAAAACCGACATAGAAAATCTTCATTGCAATTATTATAATCTTCTCAAAATTTTCTTCTATAATTAATAAAGAAAAATATATCGTTTAAATTATAATTAATATCAAGATATCTTTTACAATACAATTTTTGTATCAAGTTATACCTTTAAAATAAGAAAGTTTAGATTTCAAATTTTGACGTCTGACATTTTATATCTACAAAATCGTTTTAAATTATCTTTTCAACTTCTATTCTAAGAATTATTATTAACCTTTGAACATTTTACAACTTTATAATCTAAATATTTCAATCGACATAAGGTAAGAGTAAATATACATTGTTTAAGTAATCTAACCTTAATCTTATTTTCCTTTTTAGTCTATTGGATTTCATCATAATGTGTAATTTCTGAGGACCTCAGCTAAGCTGACGAAACGTCAAAAATATTATATAAGATAATTAGCTGACTAATTTTCCTAAACTATATTGATTATAATTAAGTTTCTTAATAAGTCAAGTCACCATGAAATATCATACATATTTAAGTTACATTTTTCGTTTAACATCGAACATGAGCTAATTTTGTTTATATTAGTTTTGTAATTTAAGTTTCCAGCAGGGCCCCAGCTACCATATGTGCAAAGTGTGCAATGCACACGGGCGCCATCCTTTAGAGGCGCCAAAACCCAGGGTCCAAAAAAAATTGCAAAAAAAATTGAAAAAAAACAAAAATTAATTTTAAAATAAAAGTTGAGAAATTAAATAGAAATAGGTATAAATACACACGAATTTTTATTAGTATATCATCCAGTTACTGCCGATTCCTATGTTGCGAGAATTTCTTGATTTGTCCTGTTCAGACATGAATAATGGTTTGATTTTTTATAAAATGGTAAGTGTTCCCTACTTTATACTATCAACATTAACCCTTTATAGGATACTGGTTATAATTAATTTTTTTTACCCAAATATATTTTTATTAATTGAAATGTCATGTACGAGTTTAAAAAAGTAATTGGTTTTTTATCCATAACTCGCTTAGTTTTTATGCTATCGATTTTTTTAAAAAACCATTTTGTAGGGTTTTTTAAGGGCTATAAGATCAAATTAGTTTAATATTTTTTCTGCCTTTATTTTTAAAAGGGTTTAAGCTGAAAGGGATCGAAAAAATTGCTTTTTACTCAAATATGCAAACTCGGTGCTTATTATTGTGCTTACTTTAGAAATTAATTCCTAATTCCCATGAGTACTAATTATTTATTTGTTTTTTCAGGATAAAAAAAGAGACCTTCAGGTGCGAAGTTTCGCGAGCAAAAGAAACTGAGACTACAAGAAAGGGAAAAAATGGCTGGATCTTTAAAGCACTTCTTGCAAAACAATCAAGATGCCACGCGATGCGACCGATTCTCAAGATTCTAAATCCGTAATATCAGTAACCGTGAGTGGACCATCTGAAATTTCAACAGAGGCGACCACGGTAACATCAGGTCCTGCAACAAGTGGCGGCGGTTGTAGCAGCAAACAGCTTCTACTGATGCAGAGCCCGATGAAGCGATGACACCATCCTCGTCTACAGCACTTGCACAATCCACTTCAGGTAATTCAGCTTGTGTAAGAAGTTCGGTAATGTCAGCTACCGAAATACCTGCTGCAAGTGACACTTTCGATGAAGGCTTTAATGAGGCTAGTGTCGATATAATTCCGTCCGACTCCGGTTTGTGGCCCGAAAGAATCACCAATGAGATAGCTAGAATATTGGTTAAACCTGGTCAGCCCTTGATAGACATCAGTTTTAGCTTTCCTAGTAATAAAGATAAGCGAAAGTTTTCGTGCAAATACTTTGTAAGAAGTCTAGCAAATGGAGAAAAAGTCGAAAGGACTTGGCTTATTTACTCTATTTCTAAAGATTCTGTATTTTGTTTTTGTTGTAAGTTGTTTTGTAAAACTCCTAACACTTTTTGTGATACAAATGGAGTATCTGATTGGCAACACTTGTCTTTGCTAATAAAGAGACACGAAACGTCAATTTTACACAACAGTTATATGAACACTTGGGTAAATTTAAAAAAAATGTTGGAGACATCTACGACTGTTAATGCTCATCACCTGCGGATTTTAGAAACGGAAAAAAAATATGGGCGCGACGTGTTGGAAAGAATTATTGCGATTTTAAGTATTTATCTACACAATGCTTGGCATTTCAAGGTTCTTCTAAATTACTTGTCGAACATGATAATGAAAATTTTCTAAAAGCTGTTGAGATAATTACCTCTTTTGATTCAGTGATGAGACAGCACGTTAGCCGAGTGTGTAACGCCCAAAAAAAAATCTGTTAAAATGACTCATTATTTAGGCGTGCAAATACAGAATGAAATAATTGAATTATTGTCGTCTAAAGAAATAATATTTTAGAAATGGTTCGCAGTTCAAAATATTTTTCAATAATATTAGATTGTACACCAGACACTAGTCATACTGAGCAAATTAGTCTTGTTCTGAGGTATGTTGTCCTTAACAACACTTTAAAAAAGGTTGAAGTTAAGGAAAATATTATTGCGTTTAATCCAATACTGGACTCTACAGGGGAAGGGATATCTACATTTGTGACAGAAATTTTGAAAAAATTAAATTTAGATATAAAAAATATTAGGGGACAAGGTTATGATAATCGGGCAAACATGAAGGGAAAGCATGTTGGGCTTCAAAAACTCATTCTTGATGCGAATCCGAGAGCAATTTTTGTACCTTGTGCGGCTCATACTTTGAACTTAACAGTAAATGACGCTTCTAAGGTGTCAGATGCTACAATAAACTTTTTTAATCTTGTGCAAGAGTTATATATTTTTTTTTCGCCATCCACAAAAAGGTGGGATATTATGAAAAAAAAATTTCCCCGGGTTAAGTTTAAAGCCTCTAAGTGAGACAAGATGGTCCAGCAGAATTGATGCAATAAAGCCCTTTAAACTTTATTTAATTAAGGTATGCGAAATTCTTCTAGAAGTAGCTGAAGATAATTCCTTTCACATTGATGCAAGACATAAAGCGAGTTCCCTCTTAACGTCTGTACAAAATTTTCAATTTATTTGTGGAATTATTATTTGGCATGACGTTTTATTTCATATAAATATTGTCAGCAAACAAATCCAAAGTGCTACAATTAATATTAAAGTATGCCAAACCTACCTAAAAAATTTAGTTGATCACTTCCAGGAATATAGATCTGACCAATCATTTCAAGAAATTCTTGTACAAGCGAAATTGAAGAAGACTTTCCACCGTTACCAACGGTCAGGAGGAAATTTAAACCAAAACTGTTTGACTATGAACACCGAGATGAGACCCCTCATGATCCAAAAACCGCCTTTAAAATTAGTTTTTTTCTTAAAAATTATAAATCAAACTTTAAGCTCTCTAAAAAACCGATTTGACTTATTAAAGGAGTATGATAATATTTTCGGATTTTTTAGCGACATATTCAAATTAAGTGACAGCGATCTTCTGTTCTTGAAGAACGACTGACAGATCAGGATAATAAGGATATAGACTCAAATGATTTGTTTAATGAAATTAAAGCATTAAAGTTGTTTTCATTACTTGACGATACTGACCCCTTAAGTATTTTACAATATATATTTGAAAACAATTTAATCTCCACCCTTCCAAACGTAAGCATTTCACTAAGAATTCTTCTGACATTGCCTGTATCTGTAGCTTCTGGCGAGCGATCTTTTTCAAAGTTAAAAATCATTAAAAATTATTTAAGATCGACAATGCTTCAAGAAAGATTGTCTGGGCTAGCAATATTAGCAATTGAACAAGAAATTTTTGATGGTATAAATTTTAGCGATGTAATTAATGAATTTGCAATAACAAAGTCTCGGAAAATATTGCTACTACAATAGCTATTTTTTATTTTTCGATTGTACCTAGCTATCATTTTTGATTTTATAACGAAGTTACCTAGGTATTTGTTATCAGAAGTATCTGCATATTTTTTAAAATATCTAAGTATAAGTAGAAAGTAGTACTTATATATATATATATATGTAGACATTAGGCAATATTTCTGTTATTTGTTCCTAAAAAAAATGTGATTTTTAGTTTTGGGTTATTTTCTAGTATTTATAAACAACGTGTCTGTACCCCATTAGTTAAGTAAATGCTTTAAAATGGGTGTGAACAAGAATTTATTTTAATTTATTTTGTTATGATTTGAGTCTGTTTCATTTTGATATTTTAGTCTACAAATAAATATGACTTCTAAAGTTCAGTTTTTTGCTTTATTTCAAGCACCTACCTACCTACCTACCTTAAAAAAATAAATAAAAAAACATGATCCTTTTTTTTTCCTAACGACTACCGTTGCCCCCCGGAACCGCTCAAGCATTACTTCAGGGGGCGCGGGCGTCACTTAAACCTAAACCTTAATTAAGTGAAAATCTAGACCGCCCGTGCCGGGAGCTGAACTCTCAACCTCCGGCTCGAGCGCTCCATGATTTTCACTGTGACCTCGGCTGCAACGGCGATCGCCCCTCGCCTACCGAGATCCCCGAAACATGATCCAAAATGCCTTAAGGGGCGCCAAAATCCTTTTTGCACACAGGCGCCAGTAGCCCTTACGGAGACCCTGGTTACCAGAGCAGATTATAGCCAACTTCAACTGTTTCCACTAACGCGTTACACAGCGGTTGAAATTCGCCTAAAACCGGGTTCTACGAAAGTAGGTCGTGGATGCTCCCCGTGGTGCTATCTATTAAGACACTTTAACAAGTTTATGACAGTTGACACCTTCGAATTTTGATTGCTCGAAAAGTTATTTTTTAATTTTCTTTCAGTGGTGATATCAATCACAACCTCATTTAACAAGTTTGTCAAATTATAAAGGACAGTTAATAGCACGATCATAGACAAACCAGTGGCTTGGATAGTAGTTAGACATACACCCGGAGAGTAGAGGTCGAGAACTATCGATGGCACTATCGCTAACTATCGATAGTTTCGAATATCGAATAATATCGATTATTTTTATAACAATCGACGATAGTATCCGATAGTTCAATTTTTCTCATGACGAAACTTTTCACGAAAAATTCAATGCTGTCAATTTCAATAGCATCTACAGGTAAATCCTAACCCACATTCTGGCAATTTACGTCTATTCTTACGAGTAAATTTCCCGCTTTGAAATCCGGCGCCAAAACCTAGTGAGTCAGATGTAGGATGCTACCTTGCGCTTTAGGAGTGATTAATTTCCTTGCTGCCTGTTGGTTAAAAGAATTTCCAAATTATTTGAGCAATTCGTTACTCGCTCAGTAACAACAAATAAAAAAGATAAGTATCCTTTATCTGATAGACTTGTCTGTCTGGGACGCTGATCCGTCCGGGACGCTGTTTCAGCAGCCAAACCGTATGAGATAGAGAAAAAAGTTATTAAAGTTATATGTTTGGAATGGTCATGTCAGCTCAGGAACCGAATTTCAGTCACGTGACACTTCCGGTTTTCGAGAAATCACAAAAAAGACCGTTTTTCAAATAGAAAGCGTATTAAATAAAAATGTTTCAGTTGCCAAACGGAGCTGCGACCCTCTGCGCCTTAAAACGTCGATCGGGTTAGGCAACCACTTTGACACCTTCCAGGTCTGGGTGGTTGCCTAACCGATCGAGGTTTGAAGGCGCGTTAAATGAGACATTTGTCTCACTGGACTGCTAGTTAGGTTATAATTTTGATATAGCCTAGCTAGGTTCGCTTGTATGTACGTATTTTTCAGGATTAAGTTCACTTCAACCTCAAAAATCGAAATCTCCTCGTTTATTATTATTTTTTTTTTAGATAACAGGGAACGGGTTGTCACCATTAAATGTATTATTAATTTTTTTCTGTACTTTTCACCTCAATGGACAGCGAAAGAACTTTTAGTTCCGCAGAACTCGTAATTTCCAACGGATGGATCCGGCTAAAACCAGAAAAAGTTGATTTTATTTTTACATAAAAATGTTAGAATTTTGAATAAAAATAAAGCATTTTCAGATTCTTTTGCTTTTTTTTAAATTTAATGGTACTAAGCATTTATAAAACTGAAGTAATTGTGTTTTTTCTAATATTTTTTGTACTATCGAAAACTATCGATAATTATCGATAGTGAAGAAGCTAACTATCGAAAATTATCAATAGTGGCAACTATCGATAGTTCTCGACCTCTACCGGAGAGGGCGCTGAGTGGAGAACCTGTCAAAATTTTTGAAAGTCGAATTGGGATGACCGTTACTAAGTGAAGCGCATATTCTATATCAGTTGGCAATATCTGCAACAGTAAAGTTTATATCACTGCCATTAGATGGTGCTAACAAAGCAATACGCACACACAGGAAGGCGCAATATGTTTATATAAAGGGAGTTTCTTTTAAATTTGACATTAAAATTAATTGAAAACGTTCATTGTAACAACACACTCCCTATACAAATATCTCGGTTTAACTATTTCCTAAAATTTTTAACAGCTAAATGGCAGTTACAGTGCTGGTACAATTACTAAACAAAACTACATGAAACCTATCTCGTCCATAATAATAATTACTACAGCAGTGCAGTGGATGAGAGTTTCATTCTTAATGCCAAAAAAATCTATTGTTGAGCCCTGTGTGATTCCCCAATGCAGCTTTGGCAACCGAGGAGTATTAATGCCTAAAACCCCCTCTAAGAGGAGAGGTCAATGACCCGTAGTGAAGTAACAATGAGGCTGACGAGAACAACTGCATCAGAATAAAAATTATTCTGCCAAACTTAAATTGTAGGACTGAGAAAGTGACTCGTTATATCTAAACTGTTAATGCAATCGTTTCTGAGGATATTCAAACTAAATGTTTCACTATTATATGAAATAAAACGTAGGCATAGGATTAACATTTTATGAAAAATGAAAATTCAATGTAATTTTTTAATATCTCACTTTAATTTAATTAGTTTTTCTGTATTTTACCGTTGTCTCGTTTCCTATCAACGTTAGACTTTTTCGACTATTTTTCGCGGCAAAATTGCTGATTAATGGGTTTTTGTTGATATAAGTTGGCACCTATGATTGTTCCAATAGATTGCAATAGTTGGCAACATTGTGTGTTATAAAATGGACGTTGACGCCGGTAACTTTTAAAACTATTAATTTGCAAGACATCTTGAAGCAACAAAGTTGAAACTTTCCTCATTATGCAGCTCCCTCCCGCTCTTGAAATAACTAATTTTCGGAATCCAGTGTACCCTAGCGTAAGTAGTAATATAAATTTGTTCTAACCCATATCTGGTAATGTGCAGTCCACATGACCAAAGTGCATATTCACAATTATCGCCCATCTCATTCTCATTGCCGCCTTGTTTGTCAGTAGCTACCTACCTTTCTAAATTTTACTATAAACTTTGGTGTTAAATGGGCAGTCATTGCTTTTAGCGTTTTGAGATAAGTACTTGATGTCTCTGGGATGGCACATTACACCTTAGTGACTTTATGTCACACATGCATTACATGATGTACACAAAACTGAATTTGATGCTCTTTTGAAACTCCTTTTGTATATATCAATGTTTAAAAGTAACCATAAGGATACAAATTCAATCTTCGCAATTGATGGTAGCATAAAATGTTTTTCATGCAGCTGTCTCAAAATAAATCTTGTAATATTAACCGCACGAAGAGATGCGATACTACCATTGCCTTTCAAGGTTGTACTAATAAAGGTCATCAGAACAGCAAACGTCGCCATAGAAATATACAATAAATATAGCGTTAAATTACTGTTTGCTTTCACTAATGATATCAATATAGGGGATAGACCGATAATTAAAGCAGCAGTCCATGCAGTTAAAAAGAGGGACTCCGGAAATATGCTATATTGGGATCAGAGAATGTTAACTTGCAAGGTGAAATTGTGAATCCACAAAACTATTATTATATAACCGATAACTATGTTTGGATGTAAAACACGGATGCTTATACAAAGGCCAGTAAACAAAACTTAAATGATTTGTACAAAAGGTACTTAAGACAATTCTTGGGCTCATACAATATTCAACTACATAGCTCTTTAGAATCTGGAATTAACTGAAATGCATACAGAGCTCTACATAATAAATAAACACATGAAGGTGGACACGGCATGTTCACAGGCTACCCAATTAACGTATAAGATAGTAACCCCATAGATAGAGAGCCTTGAAATGGTCGTGACAAGGTGGCGGGATAGTATAATTAAAGCAGCACAAACCCTGATTATAGACTATAACTTTAAATGATGAATAAACCAGATGGAGGCGCGTTGCCTAATCACGCATACCTAGCCCATGCCCTCAAGACCATACACTTGACTTGCTGTGGCAAAGCTGTTCCAGCTTATTAAGCAAAAAGAGACGAATCCACTAGATAAAAGGGGGAACGCCATCTGAGGTGTACGGCTTTAGGAGCAATCCTGCCTAGTTCCGAGTCGAGGGAGTTAGTCGAGCTATGGTTAGGTATCTGAACAGTAGTCTGTACTAGTATGCGTAACACGCCCTGGCTGTCGATTAAGGTGTTAAGATAGTAGCTAATCTAGTTTTAGTATCCGAAATACATCAGGCCCTCCTTTGAGGTGTCAGACACTTCCGATGACTAGTTATCTGAGACAAACTACCCCTAGCAGACAATAGCAGTTTACCCAGAAAACTGCCTGCAAGACACCTCATCCCAAGATGTTGCGCTTCGTGAGCAACAGATGCAAGTAGGCAGAATAGCTGCAGTACAGTACAAATGCTAAGCTACAGCAGAAATGTGCGGTAGATAGTTTGGCCTCCACGGTTACTTGACAAACGTTTGCACGAGCACTGCGGGTAGTTAGCACACCCCGGGTACCTCAGAACCTGGCACCTCAATGCCTGGTGCCTAGGCACTAGGCTGATTAAAATAAGGATGGATTCGTAGTGGCAGTGGTTCGTCATATGCTGGTCAGCGGCCCTGTTATTGGCCGGGGCTTTGGCGGATGAACACGCATTGAGAAAGTTCCAGTGGGTGACCTGGACAGTCACCAAGAGGGTTGGATAGGCCTTCAAACCTTACCTAGTTTAAAAGTATACGGTGCAAGCCAGGCGTTAGCTGGGCACATTGTACTTGGTGGCTTCCAATTGAGCAACATAATTGGCATTGTCTTCCGAAAGAGGGGATTATATGCTTCATTACAGGTGAACCCTAGTCTGAAAATGACCACTGTAGGTATAGTCACACAAAACCCCCATTTTCACCTCAACCTAACTTCAACTGTTTTGTATTCGATAGCGGGTTAGCAATTCATGTGCATCTTATTGGTCACTCAAAAGTAAGGAATTTTTTGCATAATTAAACATGCTATTAAAGCAAGGCAAAATCATTTTTAGGAAATTGCGTTAACATGTAGGAAATGATATTTACGTAGAAAAGTAAATTTTTAACCTTATTAATTTAATTAAATTAAATAACGTTTAATAAGAAGAAATTAAAAAGGTATAAGAGTACTGAAATGTTGCAAAGGTATTTCACGTCATTCAATGCCAATTATAATCATAATTATATGATTTTTTAAATCTAAATGGAAGCCATGTGACACCTCATCTAAAAGATATTGTTAAGTAGAATATGTACTTATAATTTCAGAAAATGTTTATCCTTAACAAGATGGCACCTGTTTTAATATTCTAGATCTTCAATACTGAAGTTGGCGCCATTTCGTTCAGGGTAATCGACATTTTAAAATGAGAAGTAGGTATTCCGCTCAACAAGACGTTTCAAATGAGGTACCACATAACACAATTTCAATTTTTTTTAATTCAATATGACGCCAAACCGCCATCTTGAATTCCTAATTGACTCAAAAGGCTTTAAAATATCTGAAGTTGGTGTAGTTTACTATGCTAGAATTTGACTAAAATATTTTATCACAATCAAAAGTTCAAGAAGGTGCGGACTTTTGGTCCTCACTGTACAATGTGGTTGTAGTATTTCTAACTACTACAGTTAACAGGACCGTTTTTGTATGCTAAAACATCCCTAATCATCATCATAGTCAGCCTTTATCCGTCCACTGCTGAATGTAGGCCTCTCCTGCACTCTTCCATTTACCTCTGTCCTGGGCTAATTGAAACCAGTGTCGCCCCACCGTTTTCTTTATATCATCTAGCCACCTCTTTTGTGGCCTTCCCACACTGCATCTGATCAACCTCGGTCTCCAGTGGGCAAGTTTTGCTGTCCATCTGTTTGGGTCCTGTCTAGCGACATGTCCCACCCATTGCCACTTCAGCTGTGCTATGCGATGCATTACATCAGTAATTTCCGTTTTCTTTCGAATCTCCTCGTTTCGGATCTTCTGCCTCAAGCTAATTCCCAACATTCTTCATTCCAGTGCCCTTTGTGTCACTCTCAATTTATTTGCACTTTTATCGGTCAGTGTGGCAGTTTCAAGACCGTAAGTTGTAACTGGCAATATACATGTCTCATACACTTTGCGTTTTAAACTCAAAGGAACTTCAGGGTTTTCAAATATGTGCTTCAGTTTGCCAAAAGCAGCCCAAGTCAAACCAATCCGTCTTGCAATTTCTGTTGTTTGATTCTCTTTTCCCAGCTTTATTTCATGTCCTAGATAGCCTAAACATAGTGATCGACATGTTCTATCGTTTGTCCATCTATTTCTATTTGGAGGTTGTTTGGACTCATAATTTTTGTTATTGTATTGTTCATCTTTAGGCCTATTGTACTCGATGCTTGACTCAGTTGCTCCAACATTGTTTTCAACTCATCTAGATTGTTACTTATAAGAACAATGTCGTCTGCAAATCGTAGGTGGTTTAGATAGCAGCCATCGATCTTAATTCCCTTATGCTCCCATGGTAGACGTTTAAATACATTTTCCAACGCTAGAGTGAAAAACTTTGGAGACACTGTATCACCTTGGCGAATACCTCTCTTTATTTGAATTTTGTTGGTCGTATTATCTTGATCTAGCTGAATCTGAAATGATGCAGATTCATATGTTTTTAATTAGTTGTGTATATCGAGAGTCTATTCTGGCATCATCCATAACTCTTAGAAATGCCCACGTCTCCACAGAGTCAAAAGCTTTTTGAAAATCTACGAAAGCTAGATGGATTGGGATGTTATACTCGTTGGTCTTCTCTATTAATAACTTCATAGCTTGAAGGTGATCTAAAGTGCTGAAACCTTTCCGGAAACCTGCTTGTTCAACTGGTTGATAGAGTCGAACTTATATGTTAATCTATTAGCTATTATACGTGCAAATAATTTATACATGTGTGAAAGCAAGCTTATGGGGCGATAATTTTCTATATTGGTGTAATCTCCCTTTTTGAATATTAAGACAACGTTCGCATTTTGCCATTCGTTTGGTATCTTTCCCTCATCCAAACATTTGTTAAAAAGTATTTTTAGGGCTTCTATTAGTGCTTTTCTTCCCATACTTAACATTTCGCTTGTTATTTTATCCTCTCCAGGTGATTTCCGGTTCTTCATCTGCTTTAGTGCTATATGTATCTCCGATGTTGTAATATCTGGAATTTCTTCAGAACCTGTATTCCCAACTAATGGTCTTGCAACCTGCGGTTCGCAAACAGTTGAACTATATAATTGTGTATAGAAATCTTCTACTATTTTAGCAATATCTTACTGATCTGATATTAGGACACCTAGTTGATTTTTCATTTTAGTTATTATTTGTTATCCTGACGCCAGTTTCTTTCTAAGGACTTTCATGTTTGCATTGTCTTCAATAGTTTCTTTAATTATTTTTGTTCTATATGTTCTAATATCCTTCCGTATTTTCTTTTTAAATGTTTTGTTAAGCTCTTTATATGTAGGGGAGTCTCTGCTCGTTTGGCATCTTTTTTCGATTAGCGTTATTGTTTCTGTTTGTAATTTGCTTACTGTTTGTGTGTTTCTTCGAGTACAAAGTTTCTTTGTTGCTGTTTGGATGTCTGATTTAATCTTATTCAACAAATTTTCTATTTCCATTTCTATTAAATTAGATGATTTTAATTTATTTTCCAGTTGTTCTTGGTATTCGTCTTTGTTCTTTGCGAGTTCTGCCAAAGTTGGAAATTTGGGTTTAGACATCAGCTTATTTTTTTCGATTTTATGATTTATATTTATTTTTGCTCGAACTAACCCGTGGTCACTCCCTGTTTATAAGCGATTTAGTACTGAAACGTCATTGCAAATACATTTGTTATTACATAAGATGAAATCAATTTCATTCTTTATTTTTCCACAAGGGCTTATCCATGTCCACTTGCGTTGTGGCGTCTTCTTAAAGAAAGTGTTCAAACAGTACAGCTTTTCCTCGCAAATAAAATCACGAAGTATATCGCCCCTAGTATTTCTTCTTCCCAGTCCGAATTGTCCGATGTACTTGTTATCTTGATCGGTAGTATTTTGACCTATCTTAGCGTTAAAATCTCCGGTAATGATGGTATAGTGTGTATTTTCCTGTTTCCTTGCTTTTAATATGTCTTCGTACAAAATTTCTATATCTTCACCTGGCGCTGTACTGGTTGGTGCATACACATGGATAATCTGCATGTTGTATCGTTTGGTCAGTTTGATGATAACGTATATTACTCTTTCGGATATAGCACAGTATTTTAATATTTGATGTTTAAATTTTTTATTTATTATAAAAGCTACTCCGCCAGTACTATGGCCGTTTCTGAATTTTTCTGGTATATCACGTTTCCAGATTTCGTTTTTCTTACTTATTTGACGTTTTTGTTTAATCGAATTTATGCCCCCCCCCCAGAATCCGTGGGGCAAACTACAGTATTAGCAGTGTGAGAGTCTGAGTGATCTCTACTCACCTGGGGTCTATTTTTTATTAAATTCGAATAGTGCATATTTAATTTTAGGAGGTGTGTGGCAATGTAAGACACCATGCTTGCCAAGCGGGTTGGTGAATTGGAAGGATAAGTTAGGAAAAGTAGGAAGTTTGGGATTTTGAGGTATTTAGGAAAGATAGAGGACAGGTGCCCCAGTTAGTCGCCTCTTACGACAGGCAGGGAATTCCCTGGGCCTATATTCTACAACCAGGGCCCAGACGACATCCCTAATAAACTTCAGTAATTATTGTATATTATTTTTAAGACTAAGCAACCGCTTACTTTCACACTTAGCACAAGAGTGAAAAACAAACGGCGTCTTCAGAAGACCTCACTTGGCCAGTGTTGACAGTCAAAAAAACTTGGGCATCCAAAGATTATAGCACTAAACTATGGTTCACAAACAAAATGTAGTTAGTAAATATCAGGGAAGCAAATTGGTTGTTAGAACTGATAAAAAACTGCGGAAATTCATTTTTAAATAACATGTATCAATTTTTTAAAAGAAACAAATGAATCATAACGTGAAGAAAGTTGCGTAAATTATTTTTCTTTTTCTTCTATAAATTGTACAAAACTATTAGTTTCCATAAATTAGCTATGAATTGAAATCTATATTAAACCTAAGAACCTCAATAACTACCATAAATTATTTCTTCATTAATTATTGCCCATATACTGTTTAAACTCAAAACTATTCAGCATATTTAACAGAAAAATTAAAGAAGTAAATTTCCTGACTAGAGGCATTGTTTATCATAATATAATTTTCAATAGTTGTAACTGGTTCCAGTAACACATGTTATTGATTTTTAATATTAACAATAACATGTATTCCTGTCATTACAGGAGGTCAGGATATTCACAGAAATAATTATCAGAGTGTGGGATGGTGATTATGGAGTACCATCGGTAGATCCAGAAAGTCTGATAATATTGGTAAGATTAATATAATAAACATTAAAGTAGATTTTATGCTTTATATTTTTTCAGACCTTATTGAAGTTATATAACATCAACGCCAATGTAATCTGCAGCAATTTTCCCATAATTTATGACATACCCAGTGTACAACATAACGAAGATTTTCTGTCTAAAGGACCAGAGTTAATACCTTATGTAATTAATAAACTGGTAAGTTGTGTTGGTTTACTCTTAGACTGATTAAAAATTACATTTTGTAATTTCTGATTAACAGTGTCGGGAACACGAGCTGCTAACCCCTTTTGAGCAAGAAAGAGTTGATTTATACAAGAAATATTTCCTGGAGAGCTTTGCACAGCCATTCATATTTGATAGGTAGGTGTTTGAGAACTAGTTTGCTTTGCTTTATGCTACAGAATTGTATATTAAAGTTTTCAGTCTAAACATCTTTTTTTTATAATTGAAAATCTTAAGTTCATTCACAACAAAAGGTACTTGCAAAACAATGTTGTTTGATGAACAGAACAGAAGGGGTCGCTTTACAGATAGTAACTGTATAACTGGTGTTAGCATTATATTGGGTCATATACTTATGAAGCATGAAGCCTATCTGTTAAGAATAATAAAATTACTAAAAAGTCATAATATACTAGGGCGAGTCAAAAATTATCTACACTTTTAATGTAGGGGTTCAACATGTGCATAATTTTTCTACATAGTTTCCTCCCTTGTCAATGCACTTGCTTCGGCGGTCCACAAGCTTGCGTATTTCTTCCAAGAAGGCTTTCGGTTGGTAGCTGTTCGTTGCGAATAATTCGATGAGCAGAACCATGAATAATTAACAGACAAATAGAACACAGTCTAAGTAATTACTTGTTATAATATTTTATGCGCTACCATCCGCACTCATCAGCTGCAATTTATATTACTTTCTAATTCCGAATTACCAAATAAAACAAGCAGAAGTTCCTTGGTGTTATATTTCCTAAGTTCTACATGCGAATGGTCAAACCTCAGCAGAGCTCTCATGTTTTATTGACGCCATTTTCACGTAGCTGTAGAGAAGTACAAAATCTCTGCGACACTGATAACAACAAATTAATGTATTTGTGTCACCCAAGCATATACAATAAGCACTGGCAGTGCAGCAGGTACATTTGTTAATTATTACATTTTATCCATGTCCATTGGCAATCATCAGCTACCATTTGTGATGTTTACTTTTTCCAAATTACAAAATAGTACAAGCGGAAGTTCCAATATTATCTAGCCAAATACAGATTTTTGAAAAATTAAGAAAATTAGCTATTTAATAGCGCCACAGCTAAAAATTATTTCCATTTAAGTACATTAAAATTCCCGTTATAGTTCGAAAACAAAAGAAGGTAGAAATTATATATTGGTAGTAAGTTAATTCTCATTAGATAAAAAAAAATATATAACATAATATTCTTCTATCTGTTCAACTAAAAGATATTTCGAAAATTAATGGAAAACTATTTAAAATTTTATTTGTCACTCGAAATATACTCAAAATAAGAGATCAAGATGTAACCACTAGTTTTTAGCAAACCGAAATAGTTACAGAGCTAGCCTGCAAAACAAGAAATATGAACATCAAACTTACATCACTATATTAATAATGTTATAGCTCGTACCTGATATTTCTTATTATCTGTCCAGGACAGGAAATGCTAATAGTGGAAATGCTAAGAGCAGGTGGTAAAGAAACTAATAAAAGTATTAAAAATGCTACTAAACAAACATGTATTAACTACCAAAATACCAAATACTTGGAATGATGCCATAGTGATACTAATATTTAAAAAAGGTGATAATATGAACATGGAAAATTATAAACCGATCACCCTATCACAATTATACAAGCTCCTGACGAAAACGATTACAAATCAACTTACTAACAAATTTGATTTCTATCAGCCAGTCGAACAAGCAGGCTTTAAAACAGATTATGGCACCATACATCAGCTGCAGGCAATGTGTACTTTGATAGAAAAATGCACTGAATACAACATCCCCATTCTTTTTGTAATTATAGATTTTCATAAAGCTTTCGGATCTGTGGAGACTTGGGCTATCATCCAGGCAATAAACTCAGCACGAATAGATTAGCGATATTCTAACCTCATCAGCTATATAGACAAAAATGCAACTTTACATGTAATGATCAATGAAACTATTGAATTAAACCAAATCTATATTACAGATACACCAAGGCGAGATAATATCACCCAAACTGTTTACCTTGCCCTAGAAAATATGTTTAGAGGTCTATGGTGGGAATTTAAACAAATAAGTATAGATGGCACGTATATAAATCATCTCTGTTTCCCTGATGATACAGTAATTACCAGCAGCGATATAACTAAACTGCAAAATATTATAACAGAGCTCTTGCATGCATCGAAACAAATTGGACTATAAATAAACGTAACAAAAACAATAACGCAAAGATCAGTACATATAACAAGGGAATCAAAATTGTTAACAAATTTATATTATCATCTTCAGCACTACAACCCGCTGTGGTCCTTGGCCTGCTCGACTATGGTTTTCCTCTCTTTCGCTTTTTCTTCCCAATTTCGTATCCCTAGTGTTCTTAGGTCTTCTGTGATTTCATCAATGTACCTATTTCGTGGTCGTCCAACTGTTCTTTTACCTTGCGGGTTGCTGTTGAATATTTTCCGGAGTGGTACTTTCTCATTTAGTCGCATTATATGTCCTACCCATTGTAACGTAGCTGCTTTAATGTTATTGACTATGTTCGGCTCCTTAAAGGTGGTGTATATTTCATGGTTGTAGCGTCGTCTCCATTCTCCATTTTCACAGATTGGCCCTAATATTCTTCTAAGTACTCTCCTTTCAAATATTCCCAGATCATTCTTACCTTTAACTGGCACTGTCCATGTCTCCGCCCCGTATGTTAATACCGGTCTTATTAGCGTTTTGTACATTTTGAGTTTAGTTCTCCTTGATATTTGGTTAGATTGTAGCTGTTTTGACATTCCGTAGTATGTTCTATTGGCTATTGTTATTCTTCGCTGTATTTCCGCACTCATGTTATTGTCACTTGTGAGTAATGTACCTAGATATGTGAATTCTTGAACTTTTTCTAAATGGTAGTTATTTATCACTAATTCTTGTGGATTGTCACTTACACTTTTTTATTTATTTAAACACATATATTTTGTTTTAGTTACATTCACTTTTAGTCCCATTTCTTTTGCTGCGGATTCAAGGGGTATGAAGGTTTCTTTTATATTCTTTACCGATCTGCCAATTACGTTAATATCATCTGCATAGGCTAGCAATTGGGTTGATTTGGTAAAGATGTTATCTGAAGTTTCAATTCCTGACTCTCTAACAACTTTCTCTAATGCTGTGTTAAATAATACACATGATAGGGTGTCTCCTTGTCGGAGTCCTGCGTTCGTACTAAAAGTGTTCGAAAAGCTATTTTGATTTCTTACTTTGTTCTCTACTCTTTCCATAGTTACTTTCGTTAGTCTAATCAGGTGTTTTTGTATTCCTAGCTCTTCCATTGCCTTGTATAGTTTTTGCACTCTTGAAGTCAATGAGAAGGTGGTGTGTTTCGATGTTCATTTCCCACGTTTTTTGGGCAATTTGTCTGACTATGCTTATTTGTTCTATTGTGGACCTTCCTTTTCAAAAACTGCTTTGGTAGTTTCCGATTTCTGCTTCTGCTTGCACTTGTATTCTGCTTGCCAGGATGTTAGTGAATATTTTGTACCCTATACTTAGTAGCGTTATCGGTCTGTAGTTAGCGCATTCTAGTTGGTTTCCTTTTTTGTGTAGTGAACAGATTATGCCGAAGTTCCATTCGTCTGGGATCTTAGCTTGTACCCATATTAATCTTATTAAGTGGTATATTTGTTCTTCTGCCATTCTTCCACCTGCTTTTAATAGTTCCACCATCAAATTATCCCAGCCAGAGGATTTATTATTCTTTTGATGTTGAATTTATATATCTAGGACAATTACTAAAAAGGAGAAAAGAAAATCAGACCGTGGAAATTACAAAAAAGGTCCACTTGACCTGAGCAGCTTTTGGAAAATGGATATACATGTACAGTGAAGTCTGGTTATAACAAATCTCAAGGGACTGTAGAAATTGGTTTGTTATAGCCAAAGTTCGTTACAAGAGTTACAACAACAAAAAATGTGCGAGTTATTATAAACTTACTTTATTATCCATAATCGGCAACATTTGTACAATAAGTATAGAAACATTTATGTAAGAACAATAAACACGTATTTAATAGATATTTATTTTAAAAAATCGGATATTTTTGTCTGCTTAGTATTACTAGCCGAATAAAGTTTGTCTATGTAAGCATCTACTTCGGCAAAACAAAACAAAAAATAGCGGATATCGTTTATTTTCTTAATTGCCTCATGTACTGTTGGAATGGCAAGATCCTTCCCCGAAAACCGATACGTGGTCATCTTCGCTGCTAATTTCTTCGTCACTTAAAAATTCTGTAGTGGCAATATTTTCGTCCACAAGTATGTAAGCTTCAAGGTCACAATCCTGATATCTGCCATATCAATCGTTGAAATAAAGATAGTTGAGTCATCACTTTCTTTGTTACGTTGTTTATTCAACCACTCGGACAAGGGCAACTAGTCATCTGAATCATATTCTTGTACTTGTTCTGTATTAAAAAATACCCCATCTGAAGCAATTAGCTATCGTTTCTGTTGTTACCTTTTGCCAGGCTTTATGAACAAAATTTATAGCACCTAGCAAATTTACGTGTTTATCTTGTCCTTCATCAATGCGGTTAATTATTCGAAAAAAAAAGAAATTGTCTGTAGTAACTTTTTAGGGAATGTATAACACCCTGATCCATGGGTTGAAGTTTTGAGCTTGTATTTGGAGGCACAAAAACCAATTTAATAAACTGTAAATGTTGGACATCCGAATGTGCAGGGCAATTATCAACAAGTAATAAGATGTTTCGGTTTTTCTGCCGCAATTCTTCATCCCATTCACGCAATTCAGTTGTAAAAAGCTCCAACGTCATCCAGGCCTTCTTGTTCGCTTTGTAATTAACTGGAAGGCGTTTTATATTTTTAAAACAGCGTGGATTCTTTGCCTTGCCGATCACAAGTAATTTCCTTTTTTCGGTACCAGTTAAATTTGCACACACCAATACTGTGATCCGTTCCTTAGATAACTTTCCCCCAATGCACAACTCTCCCTTGAATTTTAGTGTCTTATCAGGTGTAAGTTTGTAAAACAAGCCCGTTTCATCTGCGTTAAATATATTATTGTCGTTAAAGTTTTCCTTGATTTTCGGCCATACATTTGCAGCCAGTTTTCCACGGTATTCATGTTCACATCCGCAGCTTCTCCTGTAATTTTTCCGATACAAATATTGTATCTTTTTTTTAATCTTTTGACCCAACTTCTACTGCAAGAAAATTCTTGCCCATCGTTTAATTGCGTCCCCAACTCATCTGCTTTTCTGTTTAAAATAGCTTCACTAATAGTAACGTTAGCCTGTCTTTGCTGTGGAAACCACTTTAAAAGTGCGTTATCAACATTTTCGTGAATTGATTTACGCAATTTTTTAGTAGACGAATTTTTGCTTTCAAATACTTCAATAAATAATTTTTGTTTTGTTTTTCCATAGGGTAGCAACCGTCGATTTGCTAATATTACGTTCACGGCACACTTCACTTTGTTTTTTACCATGGTTGAGTTCATGTACAATTTCGTATTTTGTTTCTAAAGTGAACGACAATCACGATTTTTTTGAACCCTCCATTGCACAACCGTCTTCTCTGAATACTCAATTAAAACTACTACATACATACAAACTTCCGTCATCAATTCGCACAATCTGCATTCCTTACACAATCTGCTTACCTAAACAATTCACTAGCCATAATAAATTTGGGACTTCACACCAGTTCTTGCAAGCAGGTTCGCTATAAAAAGAAACTTTTTTCTTTTTCACGTAAAAAATGGATCGTTACAAGCAAAAGTTTGTTATATGCGGGTTCTGTATAACAGGAAAATTTTAGCATTATTATAATGGGAATTTTGGCGGGACTTTAAATGTAGTTCCTTATAACCGGTAGATCGTTACAAGCGGGTTCGGTATAAGCGGTCTCTACTGTATTCAATTTTAAGGATCACCATTAGTTTTTCCAAAACGGCAGGAGATACAAGGTTGGTTAAATAAGGGCAAAATTGCAGATTGTAACGCTAAATAATAGTCAGAAAAGAAATGTTCATAATTTTCGAAATATTGATCCTTTCTCTTATTTTAAATGCACGATGGATGTGACACCATTAAGAAGAGCTTATTTTCCTCTTTTCAGTGATATAATATTTGCTACATTATTTTCATAAATAACTGAGATATGTGAAAAGGATGTATTTTTTTATAGCGGCCTGTGATTGTTGAATCAGAAAACATATCAAAAACCTTCTCACATATCTCAGTTATTTATGAAAACAAGTGTATCAAACGTTATATTAGTGACTTTTCACTGCTCTCCTTAATGGAGCCATAAGCCCATGGCCATCCTTGATGTGCATTTAAAATAGGAGGCTTACGATCAATTTCTCGAGAATTATAAAAATAAATGAAAATCTAGTATCAGATTTTAACTTTTCTATAAAAATACTTGTTCAAAGTAGGTAACATAACAAATTTTTGTTTTTTGGACATAGGTAAGTTATAAACTAAGGCAGCCAGGTCCAATTTCTCTTTTAAATGTTATTCAGCATTAGAATCTGCAAATTTTCCCCAATTTAACCGACCTCGTATCTCTTACTTTTCGAAATCCCAATGGTTGAGAATCAAAATTAAATAACCCTTTATATTAAAGAATAATAAAGTTCGCATTCCTGAAATGTGTGTTTAAGACATGTGCAATGCCAGTAACAACCTAGGGCCTAGAAACGTAATGGGACAAGTGGGCGCAGCCAACTGGGTGCGGTCATCTCAGAGCAGGGACAACTGGACGCACGGACAACTTGGCACGAGCCAACTGGGCGCAAGACAAGCGGAAGCAAAATAATTTTGAAATGCGAATTTTTAAAGGAAGAACTTGTTTGCTTATCTGATGAGAAGCTGCTGGCTGACAATCCTTATCTACACAGAAATATTATTCTCTTAATACTTTCTGCAAGAAGTGATTTATAGCTTTCTCGTAAAGCAGATTAGATGAAAGATTGTACTTGCTTAGATAGGGCCATTTCTATCCTTTTGTGATACCTTTATCTATACAAATAGCAAACTTATAAATGAAAAGAAATTCCACAAAACAGAAAATAAAACAAATTTCAATTCCTTATTTAGATAATATATCCTGATTTGTGTCCCCCGAACAAGGTACCCCCCGGATAAACACCTCAACATATTATGTGTACAAGATGTTCAATTTTTGATTTGATTAAATGGAAATCTTTATTAAAAAACAATTATTTGCACATTTGGAGGGCAACACAACACAAACAGAATAGGTACTCTTTTAATTTCCAGGCTACAGTTGGAAAATGACAAATCCAACATTTCTATTTGACGTCTCAGTTCTTTTGTTTGTTCCTTTGTTTTCAAATATCATGTGTTTTTACCTTTTCAAATATACAGTGTGTCTCGTAGAGTATCAGATATATGAAAATTAACATTAGGAAATTATAAAGGGATCAACTATTATTGTGTACGCATTGAGGTATGCGACTGGTCAGAAATGAAAACAATTTAAAATTAATTTCTCCGTTTTTGTTTCTTTGTCGGGAGATTTTAGTCCGGGGGGTTTTGTCCGGGTTTTTTTCGTCCTAGATTCAATAGTATAGATTTTTTAACAAAATAGTAATGTTAAAGTAAAACTTAATTGTCAATTGTAAATGTCATTTTGTAGCTGCATTTTGTTTTCCTGGGTTTTCCAGGAGAATTTTTTTCTTGGGATATTTGCTGGGACCCACTGGGACGTTCTGTCCGGGGGAATTTTTCGGACGACTATTTTTCCATTCACTTCGTAGCAAATAGCCTAGCAATTATAAATTTGTAAGAATTTTGTTGTTGAATATTTTATTAAATTACCGACTATAAAATGTTCGTAAAACATAGAATTGCAATTACTGCAGTTACTTGTGAAGGATCTGTACTATTTACAGAATTTATAAAAGAAAACATTATATTTTGGTGTCAAACGACTTACCGCGAATTTACTTTTTTATAGAAAATTTTCTAAATAAATGCTGCAAACAAGTTAAAAATTTGTTGTCAACAATCAATACAATTGAACTATTAATCAAATACCTATCTGCAGAATAGAAGCAACTTCTTGTATATTAGTCGGTTCAATACAAATTTAAAAAATTGAAGGTCAAGATTATAATTTGAGGGTTAAGTAAAAATTTACGATTTCCATATCTTGGAAACAAAGAAGAAATAACAATTCTTAACTTTATAGGTTCTATAATAACTTTACTGCTGGAGGCTTATAGAAGTACAGATTAAAGAGATTCTTCCATTAACCTTGTGGACTTCATCAGTCCGTTTTAGAAATGTCATTAGATGAGATTGAAATTACCTGGAGATTCTGTCATTGTCTTTAGGGCTGATCGGCCAAACAACACAATACAAATTATTTTTATGCTGAACCAAGGAAATGTACACTTTTTATGGAACTGCAGAGAAACAACAAATTTGACTATCCATCTACTAAAAAATAACAAATTGCCACGAATTGAAGATTATTGAAGTGACTAAGATACTAATCTGGAACTGTAAAGTGAATATAATTCTTGTTGAAAATTCGCATAATAACTGTTGGTAATCTTTCAGGGTTTGTCGGCATATACATACAAACAAGGAATTCAATTGCTTTGAAGTATAGTATGATCAAAAATTATTTTCATCTAGTATGGCCTGGAATACTTCCTAATTTACGAATGCAACTATAACTCACTTAAAAAGCAAATGTCAAATTTGACATTTAATTATAAATGTAGTTGCATTCATAAATTAGGAAGTATTCCATGGCCATACTAGATGATATAATTTTTCATCATACTTTATTTACCTATTAAATATGATATATATTTATACCATCCGCTTTTTTCCACGCCTTTTTATTCCGCCACCCAAATTTTTCATTGTTTGACTGTAGCTCGGTAACCAAAAGGTATATACGAATTACGTTTCCACTTTCATGTTGCTCCATAATGTGCAAACCATATTTATTTAGCTTGTAATAATACCGAGATTTCGATTTAATCGAAAATAGGACACCCTGCAAATTGATTATTATTAAAATATGAAGTAATCTAAGAATGTATTTAGAAAGCAGTGGTATTTAAAATACAAATGTGATTTTAATTCATATTTACAAAAAAAGTTTCACTTGAGAACTATTATGAGCAGTTAGTTGGAATTTTTCAGTAATCGTTTTCAGTTGTTGCTAAAGTATAACAATGCTAATAACATGTTTATTACCCAGCTAATTACACTTTAGAAATAAATACAGATAACTAAAATTCTTGAGAGTTATTTGGAAATGTTCACTACAAGTTCCAAATCGATTGACATTATCCCAATACAATGTGTTCGAAATGCCAATGGCATATTTTGTAGTTTTCTGAAGATGGGTATGTGTATGTCTTTGATAGATTATCCGCGGACGAACAAACGGAATTATGGCAAAAAAACCAATAAATTAATTTTAAATTGTTTTCATTTCTGACCAGTCGCATACCTCAATGCGTACACAGCAATAGTAGTTGATCCCTTAATAATTTCCTAATGTTAATTTTCATATATCAGATACGCTACGAGACACACTGTATATTTGAAAAGATAGAAACATATGATATTTGAAAACAAAGAAACAAAAAAAAACTGAGACGTGGAATAGAAATGTTGGATTTGTCGTTTTCCAACTGTAGCCCGGAAATTAAACGAGTATTCTGTTTGTGTTGTGTTGCCCTCCAAATGTGCAAGTCATTCCTTTTTAATAAAGAAGATTTCCATTTAACAAATCGAAAATTGAACATCCTGTACACATAATATGTTGAGGTGTTTATCCGGGGGGTACCTTGTTCGGGGGACACAAATCAGGATATATTATCTAAATAAGGAATTGAAATTTGTTTTATTTTCTGTTTTGTGGAATTTCTTTTCATTTATAACTTTGCTATTTATAAAAATAAAGGTATCATAAAAGGATAGAAATGGCCCTATCTAAGCAAGTACAATGTTTCATCTAATCTGCTTTACAAGATAGCTATAAATCACTTCTTGCAGAAAGTATTAAGAGAATAATGTTTCTATGCGGATAAGGATTGACAGCCAGCAGATTCTCATCAGATAAGCAAACAGTTGTCCCTGCGCTGAGATAGCTTGCGGCCAGTTGGCTGCGCCCACTTGTCCTAGACCACCTAGAAACGGTTACATTAACAGCTAAAAGCAGGCATACATTAAAAGTGTTGCAAAGAGTGATAAGTGTTGAGGATAAGTTGAAGGATCACCTTAGAAATGAAGATATATAAAGATGAACCATACTTATCGATGTTATTCGAAAAATCTTCACTTAAAGTGCAAGGAGGCAAGACATGTGGCAACACAGGATCACACCCAATGAACAAAAAAATTGATACACTGGTGACTAAGAACATCAAAAAGGAATGTAGAAAGATCACAAAAACGATGCACAAATGACATAAAAATGGCAGTCGCAAGGGGATTTCAGGCGGCAATAGGAGAGACCACGAGTGGATTAATATGGGTTGAAAAGAAGAAGAAAAGACAGCTTTATTGGGCAGAGGAGGACGGGTGTCAAAATTGCTAGATCTGCCTCTCGGCAATACATATAGAAGGAACCAGGCACAGGATTTTTAAATTACAGATGATGTATACCTGAGTAAAATGTATGGCCACTCTACTAATGTACATAGAGTATTACTTGTTCAATGCTAAATTATATACATATTATGGTATACACAATGTGTTTCAGTTCTCACCTTCACACCCCTGTATCTTCCGTATTTATTTTTTAGTCACTTTCAAATTTTAGTGAATTATATTATCCCTTAAAAGAGTTACTTTTACAATTTTTAAATAATTCGAAAAACTGTAGTAGGCTTAGTTTTATAAAAAAAGGTTTCTCAAAATCACAAATATGGTATAAATCCAAATTTTTAAAGAAAAATTCTGTTAATAATTTATGTCATAACGTAAATTAATTAAAATTCCCTCAGTGTTTTAATAAAAAGTGACATGGCACACAAAAGTTTATGAATTGTCAATTCAGTTTATCGACTGTCAAGTAAACGTCCTATAATTTTAAAGAAAAGGTTAAATATAGTATGATCAAAAATTATTTTCAGGTATGGCTATGGAATAGTTCCTAATATATGAATGCAACTATAAGTCATTTAAAAATCAAATGTCAAATTTGACATTTAAGTATAAACGTAGTTGCATTTATAAATTAGGAACTATCATATAGTAGATGAAAATAATTTTTGATCATACTTTATTAGCTAATATAATTTAACCATTCCTAAATACGTAGAGATAGTGCATCTAGATGGTGAAAATTAGATAACAATTTTTCGATTAAAATTTGGATTTAGACTATTTTTGTGATTCTGAGCATCCTGTTAGTAACTTTTTTTTGAAATTAAGCCCACTATGATTTTCCAATTTTTTTAATTTATTCTTGATCACAGTAGGCTACTGATTTAAAATAATATTATCTAAAAATAATAAAAATAACCCTTTTAAAGGCAGTATGCAGTATAATTTATTAAAATTTTAAAACAATCAGGAAATAAATAAGGAAGATACATAGATGTGAAACAAGCTGTATAACAAAATATTCTTATCAAGCACCTGCCTGCAAGCAAAGTGTTTTAGGTGTGAATATATTTGTTCTTTTTAATAAATACACTTGTTCTACATTTCTATCAACAACGGTCTGTATAAAACACCCTCTATATTACAGTTACCCATTTGCTCTGTGATAAACTTGTATCATACTTTAGTTCTGCTTTCCTTAACAGAGTATTAACATACTACGAAAGACGTTATATATTATGTTACTAGAACGCGTGGCCAGCCTACGTCTGGCCCTGCCAGCGTAAAGAAACGGTTAACAATAAAAATGCTTGCTTAGGCTGGTGGCCAGCCGACGTCCGGCCTTGCCAGCGTTAACAATACAAATGCGGTCTCGCCATTTGTGCGCGCGCGCCACTTGCTAGTATGCAGGCCGTTCATGCTGCGTGTGCGCGCGCCACTTGCTTACGGTCTGAACGGCCGGCATCGGCTCTTATAATATAAGATATTGTAACGACCTTGGAATCAGGCCATTGGAAACATGACTCAGCGTCCCGAGCATTCCAGAACGACCTAAGGCGGGGAAAGTATCACGACCTTGAGCCGGTTCATGTGCGGACGGATGAGTTACACCTTCGAGAAACGACCTTGGTGACTCATGCGCGCGAACACGTCAGCGTTGCGGGAAGGATCGAGCAAGGTCTCGACGCTTCCGGAATGCCTCACCCGGCGCATATATAAATACGCGAAAAGGAAATAAGAGGACAGTCGAAGTCGAAGTCGAAGTGGAAGTCCGAGTGCCGACTCCAGCTTGGAAGAAGCTGCCATATAAATAAACCCGTGTGTACATAAATCTAGCGAGATAAACAACGCGTGTATAACAAATAAATATAGCCATATAAATCATTAATGTTGAAATCGCGTGTAAATAAATAAAGTATATCTGTTGTTAGAACTAGTCCTGTTAGTTTATAAATAATGTGTGTTCCGCCTTAATAGTTCTTGTGTTGTGTAAATAGATTAAGATAAATCGTTGTAAATAAATGCTTAAAACAGAAGCAGCAAATAATTTAAAATAGCCTGAGAGCGTAAAACGTAACAATATTATTATATAAAGATAAACCAGTACTATTTTCTAGGAAATTGTAAAAATATTTTCTATTTCTCATATGTTTTTGTTTGTTTTAGCTGGTTAGATGATTCTAACTACGCACATGCAATTGATGCATGGTTTACTAACGTTGTGCCATTTCCATTTGGCCATAAATATGCTGAAAACATGCGAAAGGAAGTCAAGAAGAAATTCAAAAGTATGATATGCAAACGTGATCCAGCTTTATATATGATAAGGGTTAGTAATATTTTGTGTACTACAGTTAACCATGTTAATATCTTCTTCATAAACATAAACATTAGAATATTGTCTCACACCTCAAGGTTACATTATGTACGGTTCCAGACTGATGCTATAGAATATGCATGTATATATCTTTTTAAAAAGTGATTTTCACACAATGTAGATATTATACACATAAACTTACATTTATATGTTACATTATTTCATAATCTATATATACAGGGGGTTTCTAAAATAAGGCGAAATACTTTGTAGAAATATTGTATGAGCAAAAATAAATCAAAAAGTTCTAAATATACCCATGTCATCAAATGCATCCTTTCCAAATTACTTAGTAAAGTTGTTGATGAAATGAGTGTACTATTGAAGTTTAACGGAAATAAATCAAATTCAGTATCAGTAACACAATGATAAATTTTTCTTTTTGTGAAAAAACAGGTATGATTTTTATGTACGGTTTTGTATCGAGTCACAAAGAGAACACTTTGAACATCAACTCTAGTTGAAGATCAATAGATTATTGTTAGTTTGTATTAAAAGTTTAGTTTGCTAGCATAAAGTTCATTAGAATAATTTTTTTTAATTACCTACATTAAAACTTTAAAGCTTAATATCTTAGAAGCGATTCATTTGGGGACACGGGTTATTATAACGTTTTGATTTAATTTTAATCGTAGAATAGTTCTGCAAGTATGCCCCTTACCCTGTATACAGTATTCGCTATAAATTTTGAAAAAAAATATATTACCTATCCATTTATCAAAAAATGTTATTTTTGATTAACTCTCTGCATCTTCTCGAACTAAAAATGCATTTGCTAAAATATAAATATCTCCTTTCGTTGTAGAGGAAAATGGTTCATGAATAAAGTATCCTTATTTTTCAAAATACACAAAAATCTTATTTGGAAAAGTTGTTTAGAATTAAAAACATGTATCAAATACGAAGTCATAGTCATACTACTCCAAAAAAATGTTTTTACTGGCTTTTCCTATTTTTCTCTTTATTACCATGTGTATTACAAAAAATTAAATACTATCGGATATGATAAGGATGTAGCATCAAACTCGAGTATTGTTCATTTAGCCAGAAAATTACATTAATCGCAATTAGTGCTAAAATATCTAACTTTTTTGTGTTCAAAGTAAAAAGGAAAAAGTACCTTCAAACAATATAATAACAAACAATCCCAATATTAACAGGAATACAAAACAATTATAATTTTTAATTGAAATGTATAACAACACATAGAATGAAATTGTTGAAACTCCTTCTTTATTTTTATTTTGTATGTTTGATGTTTTTGATTTCTAAATATTTATAACATTTCAACTAAAATTATATTTGCTTGGAATTCTTATTTATGTTCGGATCGTTATTAATTTTTTAAGAGACCTGTGTTTTTTAATTTGGTTGCAAAGCGTTAGATCTAATTTCGATTAACGTAATTTTCTGGCTGCTATGTGAGGAAAACTCAAGTTTGACAGTACATCCTTATCTTATCCAATAATAAATTAACTTTGAAGTGGCTGCGACTTCACATTTCACACCTTCTTTTAATACTTTTATAAAATTCAGGCACTTTATTCTTGAGCCATTTTCATATTTTCCCACCTCTGCTGTATACAAAAGAAAATTTTGGCAAGTGCATTTTTAGTTCGAGAAGATGCAGGGACTTATTGTTAAATTTTTTTAAACAATAAATTAAAAAATTTTCACATGTCCAAATTTATGACAGACACTATACAGGGTGTTATAGAAATGAGTGCAAATATTTTAACCAGTGATAGAGGTCACCAAAATGAACAACTTTTCTATTTATCGTTTTTAATTTAATCGCATATTTTTTTCAGTAATTTATCTCCCCTAAAATTGATGAGCCGCTTGGTCAGCAAATCTAAGTTAAAGGTGAACGACACAAGGTATATTAAAGCTGCAAAGTTCTTGCACAAAAAACATGCGGTCAATAACTTACCTACCTCAATTGGTAAGGAACATTGGTGACCAGATGTGAACTATAGGTTTTATCAGTGTGCGTTTAAATTAAAATATTATTCCATAGGCAAGTATGCATCTTAAGAGTAAAACTGTTTTGAATTTTATCTCAGTGTTGGGGTGTTTTCGAAAAAAAATGATAAATGGAGAAGTTGTTCAGTTTAGCGAGTTCTATTACGGGTTAAAATATTTGCACTCATTTCCATAACACCCTATATACCGAGTGTCCACTCTCAAAGTCAAACATTCACAATAATTTTATCTTGCTATTGATACTGTTGGGGCATCCAAAATACAGGGCTACCATGATGGAATGTAGCTCTATTTGAAGGGCCACAACGTTGGACTGCGGCTCCAAGGGCCACGGTGATGGACTGCGAATCTATTTGCAGGGCCGCGATGTTGGTTAATAGCAGCTTATCTGCACCCCAAAGCCTTGCAATGGTCTGTACCTACTTCTTCGTTGGTTACTCATTCTCGAAAGACCTTATTAATTTTTACTATCACGAGCTGGTAGCTGTTGCCTCTCGCATGGCACCACACAAAATAAAAACAATAGAAAAGGCTATTAACTTATTTTATTCTTGATAACTGTTTCTACATGTGTAGCCACTGCTAACACCAGGACAAGAGTGTTCATTTGGTGGGTAGCAGGTCATCCTTCCACTACATGGTAGGTACCAACTTAAAACTAGTGCAAATTTAAAAACTACAAATATTACTAGTGAGACGAAACAGATACCTTTACCTCTCCTATACAGGGTGTTTGTAGATCGCCAGACAGCTCATAACTTCGTTAGTCATAGAGATATCAAAAAAAACTTTTTTTGTTTTAAATGCCGGTACACAATCTACAAACTAACGTAAACCAATTTAAGTCATGGCCTCCTATTTTTGCGCAGTGATACACGACTTTGGTTTTTTAAATGGAACACCCTGTATATTTTTAGAAATTTGAATTCACCGCTAAAAATGCTTTATGATAGCATTCTTAAATTTGAATTTAGGAACTTATTATTTTTAAAAATGAAAAAAGTGTTTAGCCAAAGTAGGCCATTCATTATGGAAAATCACTAACAATTAAACAAGAAATGCAAAACAAACTCCACTTGGTTCTAAATGACCGAATTATAGCACCAAACGTACTAAAACAATTGAAAACTATGTTTTTTTAAATAGAATAATATTAGTTTCATTAACAATAACATTTCAAATGTTTAAGGAAACTCACATTGTTCCATTTAAAAAAACATAGTTTTCAATTGTCTTAGTACGTATGGCGCTATAATTCGGTCATAAGACATTTTTAATGCCAAGTGGAGTTTGTTTTGCATTTCTTGTTCGATTGTTAGTGATTTTGCGTAACTCATGACCTACTTCGGCTAAAAAAAAATTTTTATTTTGAAAAATAATAAGTTCCAAAATTTTAATTTTAGAATGCTATCATAAAGCACTTTTAGTGCTGAATTGAAATATCTAAAAATATACAGGGTATTCCATTTAAAAAACCAAAGTTGTTTATCACTACGTAAAAATAGGAGGCCATGGCTTAAATTCGTTTAAGTCAATTTGTAGGTTTTATACTGGCATTTAAAACAAAAGAAAGTTCGTTTCAATATCTCTATTATTAACGAAGTTAGGAGCTGTCTAACGATCTACAAACACGCTATATGTTGAATTAGCGAGCAGGAATCAGCAACACTTATTAAATTACTTGAAGCCATTGTTCATTGACCCAGTCCATAAATATTTTTTTTTCACTTGGTCTCGTCCTTTGTTGGTATTACTGCTTTATTTTCATCTATCCCCTTCTGTCATAAAATTGTTCTTTGTGTCATTCCACATTCTGGCTGGTCTTCTTTCTGAGGACTTGTTTCCCATATTTTTTTTGTTGACGTGTTTATCATTGTTGGTACACATTAACCCTTTGTGTTCCTAGCTCTTAAGCGTGCTGCTGCTTAGCACGGTACAAGCTGATTTACACTGCGCCCGCTGTGACTGCAATAAGGTATATTATTTTGAAGTATTTTTTAATTTAACTCAGAACTGTCTTCTACATCATTCTCATTAATTTCAACATAAAAATCTATTTGAATCTGAACTTTCAAGCATTTCTGCTAACTCGCCATCATCTGTCAAATACGTGTGAGCTGTTATTGCATACATAAATGAAGTGCAAAAACAGAAAGATAAGAAAACCTGAAATGTAATACACCTAATACATGTTAAGCAAATATCAGAAAGATACCGACATAGGTATTACATTCACAATCAAGTGATGTTGGGCGGTGCTTGCCATGGTACTAGAGCAGAAAAATAAATTTATCAGGCACTGCAAAGGGTTAAGTGGCGAAACCACCTCAACTGGAACTTTTCTACTCTTTGGGCGATATCTTCTACTTGAAATTCTTCTCTCACGGAACGTTTCTCACTCGTTCTCTTCTGGTTATTCCCATGACTCAACGTAGATATATCAACTCCGTGCTTGGTATTTTAGTTGTTAATCTCTTATTTACTATCAAGCTTTCGCAGCCAAATGTAACAACTGGGACAAACACTATTTTATAGATGTTCATTTTAACTTTTCCCCACACTTCCTTTTTCCTTAAAAAGATGTTTCTTAGTGCATAATATATTCAAGATGAGCCTTTTATTCTTGCTGTTATTTCTATTTCTTGGTTTCTTCTACTATGCATGTATACTTACGCCTACATTTTGTAACACGTTACATTGCCATTTAATGAAAAACAAAATTGCTCCTTAGGCCACTATATTATATCAATATATTAGTAAATAAATGTAATTTATTATAACAGGCCATATATTACTGCATTAAAGCATTACTTACTCATTCTGGTCCAGCAGACCATCAATTTGAAATGTTCATGTAAATATATAGGTTCTGTGGCACGAAGACAATGCCATAAAACAAAACCGATGGTGAAAAACGGCGGTACGAATGGTGTGCCACACAACGTAAAGGAATGGATGGCACGGTACAGCTTATGTGTCACACGTCGATCTGCTTAATTGTAGCTGCCTGCTTTAGCCTTTATCTGTTTACTTCGATATTAACGTTATATTCATTCTTCCTATTACCTTGACCTGTGTCTTATCAATGTTTAATTTTCTGTGCTTCATCTCATCTTGCTACGTTTCTCTGCAAATCATTGTTTTAGCATTTTAACAGCTTGTTTTACCTCTGTTGCCTCTATACTTGGCTCTTCGTCCCTGGGCATATAATGTTCCCTTTGTTGTTTGTTACTGTTGTTTTCTATTCTGGGCATAATAGCTTTTGAAATAGTTTATTCAGCACTTCGTTTCATAATCTAGGATTCTTAATAACATTATTTGCTTATTTTCAGCGCTACAAAGCTGCAGAACTTTGCTTGGCAGACTTCTCAACTCTGCTGAGGTACAAGAAATATTTTTTCGATGACATACCTACATCTTTGGATGCTACAGTGTACAGTTACCTTACCATTACTTTGCATATGCCATTGCAAAAACCGTATATGCAGAAGATGCTTAAACGTTACCCCAGATTGATTGAATATGTGAAGTTTATAACCAGAAAACATTTTCCACAAACAAAAGGTAAATAAATACTTTATTATATACTTTCCAGATAGCACTCAATATTGTGACAATAAAATTTACAAAACTGTAAAAAGATAGAAAATAAGAAAGTTGTACAATCAATTAGTTACATAATTATTAAAATATAAAAAAAGATTTATCATTTTACAAAAATGTCAATCTGAATGGTGTAATAATACATTTGTTATATTTGAGCCATACAAAACAGTTACCTACTCACTATCTAAAATAATAGGTAACAGAAAAATGAAAATAATGTACATAGTCTTAACTCGGCCTGTATTACTTCTATTTTTCATAATAATACATTGCTATTTACTTTGATGTCACAATATGGTTATTGTGGTTATTATAACACCGAAAACAGTGCTATAATAAAGTATATTGAAGCACTGTTTTTGTCTTGTTATTTTCGTATGAAAAAATGTTAAAACAACCTACTTTTCCAGACAACTGACAGAATGGCAATTTATGATAAGTCAAAATTCAAAGTTTATGATTATTTTTATGGAAATTAGATAAAATAGTATATTATACTCTTTAATAAGCTTATGATGCCCCACACTAGCTCATGCTACAACAGGGCCTTTTATTAAACTAGTATAGTGCTATACTATTTTGTAAAAATACGATAATGATATTAAAATGTAATATTCTTCTTCTAGTTTTAGCAAACATACTAGTATAAAATGTATGTAACATTCGATCCTTCAACTAATTAGGGTTGCATAGTATCATTCAAAATACACTTGTTTCATAAATTTGTTAATGCTTTTTAGATCAAAATAAAGAAAAAAGTTCCTATAAACATTGGTCTAAAATTGCATTTTACAGAAGCTACAGCTCTGAGAAAGGCAAAACACATTACTATAAGTACACAATACTCCTGAATTAGTGAATTTTATCTTTAGCTTTGCATTCCTTAAAAACTGCTGTTCTTATCAGTTCTAAACCTTTCGAATGTGCAAATGTAACTGACAAAAAACTGTAAAAAGTTATGATAAAAAACATCCCCCAACTTTTGCATATACTACCCCTTCTAGACCCCGCACCAACTTTTTGTTAAAGTTATTTAATTTTGCATAAAAAAGTAACGTAGGTATGCCAAATTACAGAAAATTTACTTCATCTATATTATTTCAATTACATAAAGTTCAGGGTTTTATGTTACTCTTCTCAGGGCTCCAGCTCCCTTAAGACATAATTTCGACCAATGTCTATCAGAACTTTTTTCTTTATTTCGACCTACGGAACACTTCCCAACAATAGTGCCATGCAATTTTGAAATACCTTATACAGGGTGATTTAAAAGGTGTAGACATAGCTTTAGGGGTTGATTAATAATGCAATTTGGAGTAAAAAATAATAACATACCCATGTTGTTTGAGTATTTTAATCACATATGGTGCATTAGGTAAATGTACTGTTACTGATTTAGCCATTGGTTCTCAAAAGTTAAGCACCAGACTCCAATGCAAATTTTTTTTTTCATATGCGATTTATTTTTAGTGCAATGTACTTCTATTGAGGTCAGTATACACCCATTTAATTGAATGAACACATTTATGAATCACCCTGTATGTAGGGCACCGTACAAACTGGAGCACACTTAAAGAATATTGATTATCGAACAATTTTAAATTTCCTTAAGCAAGTAAGATTTTACGATAAAACCTTTTACAAACAGGCAACAACATAAAAAGTTAGAGTAGCAGCTAATAGCCACAGTAACTGATGCCACATAATACCCAAACCCAACCCAACAAGCATATCTATTAGAAATAATTAACTTTACATTTACTTATATGAAATATAAATAGAGATAAATATCAAATCATTATAGTTTATAAAACAAAATTATTTACAAATTTGTTTAAGATCAGTAAAAGGAGCTCTGAAAATAATTCAAGGAAATCAATAATTGTTGACTAATGTTGAAAACCCAGTTAATCTTGGACTATCTTAAAGTTTTGGCTATTTATTTATGTATATTTTGCCCTTACTACGTGTCACCATTTTTAAGTAATACTATATAGTATTTTCTGTAGAAATGTAACAAGTGCTTCTCAAATTTTCAGAAATATTTGGAAAAATGTTCTGCTGCTATTTTTTCTTGAAAGCATGCACAAATGCTTTTGTTAGAAAAAAATAGCTGCAGGACAAAACTAATAGTATCTCAATACTAAACCTTTACGGTTTTTTGTCAAAACTACAATTAACATTTAAGTTTGTTTAGTCATCGCCTTTGGATTTCCACCGCAACAATCATTATCGACCTACTAACTTTGTTTACAGCTTTGTTGTACCTAAATACTTTGATGACAGTGACATAATTGAAAATTTTCTGATTGTTTATTAATAATCGCCGTTGCTATAGAAAATTTTCAATCAAATATGCATAAAGAATATTCTCTATGTAAATGTACAGCTTTATTAATTTTGCCATTTATTTTCAGGGAAATTTAAGTATGTGGAACGTGTTTGTTCGGAATATAAAGCCCTTCCTTCAGACTTCGTTATTCAAACAGCAGCAATTGTTGGTTCAGTTATGATTTTCTATGCTGGTTGTATCGGATTAATTGACTTACATCTTCCAAACTGCATAAAGAAATTTAATGTCTCTGAAGTATTACTAAAATCTAACTTTGCTGAGTATGCATTCCAATTACTCTCGCTACCTTTCGGAATATACTTACGTATAAATTAATGGCGTTGACAATTTTATCATGCTGTCAACATGGTATTTGGTTATGTTTAGTATGTAACATTGTTTAAAAATTATCTGCATTTAGAATTTTTTCTGTGGAATTGGAACTATTGCTACTTAAATATGTATATACTTACTACTATTATTCTACGTCAACCCCTGTAACTTCAAGGTGTTACTTGCAAATAAATAATTAAAAATATTTACCACTACCTATGTTATTTACCTATACAATCTTTAGCTTCTTACAGTCCTGAGAACCATTTACAGCAAATGAGTGGATAAATACAGTAAGTCTAAATACTTTACTATTATATTGTTTAACATAACAATTTTGTCATCATCGCTGTAAAATTCTGTATTTTCAATACAGGTCCCCTATCACCAATTTACATTTGCTACTAGGGTTTCCAAGTCTGGAACCAAAAGTGTTTTCGGGACTCACAAGCTAAATTTCAAGTCCCGGGATTAGTCCTGAAGATAGCGAAAATGGTCCCGAAAGGGAAATAGTGGTCATGTTAGATTTCCAAATGCAAAGTCAAAAGAAAACAAGTGTTTTAAGTTAAATAAAGTATTTCTGTGCTGATAATGAGCTGTGTTGGGACTCGTCTATAACTTCATTACTTTCTTCTGGTACTTCAGGACTAAAAATGTCTATCTTTTGCTTTTGCATGAAATCCTTCCGTCGAGCCGCCATTGGTTACGATAATTTTATTGGGACAAACTTTTCACCAATTGTTTATCTTTCGATATATAAAAGTGTTGCCATATCGACTTCAAATAATTTTTTTTTATGTAGAATTAAAGTAGGTTGAGAATTGGAATTCATTCTAATTCTAACTCTTTAGCAGACAAATAACCAACACCTTTAAAACTTAAAAATATAAATTATTCAGCTTCTTCACACATAATTTTAAAAGTCAACAAATTTGATTACCTTGCTGTTACTACGTATGCATAGAACTATGCGTAAAATATATCTAAATCCAACAAAAGACACAAACAAATATATAAATAAAAGAACATTTGCAAATGTGGCTGAAACAACACAGCTTTAATTCTAACTTACCGAAATCAATACCTCTCCTGCCTACGCAAAAAGCAAATAATGCAGAATGTGCAAGAGGCATGAGTAATACGCCAGACACCGGTAAATACCCGTCCTAATTCTTTGATATCGAGTATACACACGCATGTTAATATGGTCCCGGGACTTTGCCTGTGCTGGCTGTGGTATCGGGGCTAAGTCTTTTTGGTAGAATCCTGCGAAGGTCTAGAAACCAGATCCTGGGACTGGAAACCCTATTTGCTATAATTTTAACAGAACATTCATAACTTCTTTAAATCTGAGCATGTCTTAAATGACAAAATATTTTTGAAATGTATTTGAATCCTCTTCTCATGACTACCATTTTTACAGAAAATTTTATAAATTCTTGTAGATTTCATTATTATTATATACCAATTCCTAAATTATCCATTACAACTAAAGCTGGATTGACACGATACTAAAGTTATGCGAAAATTTACGAGTAAATTTTTTCATAAATTATTTTTACAATTTTTGCACATTGCAAACAGAAAATTGTATAAAACATTTACTAGTAAATTTATGCGTAAATTATTTAGAAACACTTTCTAAATAATCTGGGCGTAAACATAAATGTGCGCGTAAATCTGCGCAGATAGTATCTTCACACTAGTTAGAAATCTAGAGACCCTAGTTTTAAGTGAACGTTGACCACAAACAAGTTTAACACAACATAACCGTATTGTTCTGCGATATATCATAACAAATATAAATCTTCTGTGTCGCTCATGATGAAATGCAGGCTTACAGCAAAATTTACGAAAAAATATTGAATACGTTGCATACGTATAATTTTCTGGTTAAGCCAATTTAAGCAAAAAATTTACTAGTAAATTTTTTATATAATTTATTCGTAAATTTTCGCATAAATTTAGTATCGTGTCATACCAGCTTAAGATTTTAGAAAGTATACACTTTACAAATTATATTCTTGTTAAACAAATTATCAATTTGTAACAGCATAGTTTTCTCAAGAATAGATCTGTGGAAATTTTTTTATATCAAATAAATTTTAACTTTTAAATGTATGGATAGGGTATCTCAAATAGATGGGGTGTATAAAAACTTATAAAGCCATTAGACAAAATAAACCATTATATGTTAGTCAAGAAACTTAGAGAGCCTAATCTACATGACGTACTCCTTGATGGGTATCAAAGCAGTCAGTTTTTTAAAATCTCAAGTGTTTCTCAAGCATATCATTTAAAACTTCTGATATGTATTATACAGTGTCTCACTTTAGACGGCATTACCCCAGTATTTTTTTTATATATTTGAACGATTCTGAACAACTTTTATTAACAAGATTTGTTATTCAAAAAATCCCTAATACAACTTCTTCAATTTTGCTGATTATTTTAAATCGTAGTAGGCTAGCATTTTACCGTGAAGGAAAAGTAACATACCCTAAAAGTAGAATTTAATGAGGGGTATAATAAAAAAATTATAAATTGGTAAAATATAAAAAAAATACTGGGGTGATGCCGTCTAAAGTGAGACACTGTATATGAAGTATATTGTTAACCGTCTTCAAAATAGTCAACTATTGCTATATAAGAATATTTTTATAAATTCATCTGAATCGTAGACTACCTTAAAGGTGATCTTGTGACTATTTGAGTATTGCCATTTTTTCTTAATTATTTCAAACATCATCAACTAATATTTGCCAGAAATCTTAACAAAAATTATGTATTTCTATCATACAAAACTTCTCAAGAATGGAATGAGTGAAAGACTTTGGAGTAATGTTGGATTAAAAAATGTTTTAAAAATAATATCGATTTTCTTTGAAAGAGAGTAAATAAAATGCTGAAGTTTATAATCAGAACTACCAAATACTGCACAAATTGTAATGGCATCATTACATCACGTATACCGGGTGCTGACTTGCGTGACGCACCATAGGAATTTACATAGTAAATTCTTTATGTTCAATTATTTGCTCCCCTAATTATTTTAGAGCTAATGTGTAAATACATTTTTTGTAGAGAAAAAAATACTGCATCCATTCATACTGCTGCTAACAATTTTTCATTTTCCAGAACCGAAGGAATGCAAAAAATTAAACTAACACTTTTACAAAAATCAGTGATGCCATGGAATTATTGAAACAAGCCAATGCCAACGCAAGTGCGTGCGGGGCGATCATCCAGTCACTGCTGTCAAAAGATTGAACGTATTGTCGTTTTTCTCATTTTGGTGTAAGTTCTGAACCTCATTATTGCACCTACAATTATTATTTAATACTTGCCTGTAGTGTTAAACTTACAATGAATCAGTCTATTAATGGTTGTACTGTTTGGAATTTGCCGATACGGATATTTTACAATAAACAAGGAGCTTACTTAACGAACGTCCACCATACTCGTAAAACCATTTTTGTTATGGACAAGGTCTAGGTACCTTAGAGACATTAAGCCGAACATAATTAATAATGAATTATTATAAACGTCAAACATCAATAACAAACAAACAAACAGCAAATATTGTCGCGCCGCACGCATTTGCGTTGGCATTGGCTTGTTTCAATAATTCCATGGCATCACTGATTTTTGTGAAAATGCTAGTTTGTTTTTTGCATTCCTTCGGTGCCAGAAAATAAAAAATTGTTAGCTACAGTATGAATGGATGCAGTATTTTTTTCTCTACAAAAAATATATTTACACTTTAACTCTAAAGTAATTAGGGGAGCAAATAATTGAACATAAATAATTTACTATGCAAATTCCTATGGTGCGTCGCGCAAGTCAGCACCCGGTATGTTCATTCTATTTAAATCATTCCAGTTACTTTTGAAATGTGCGTCACTAAACCTACATCACCAGAATAGAAAAAATTCACACAAACTCTCTTTCTTGGTATAAAATTTTCTGACAGATTCTTACCTTATATATATTTTAAAATGCAAACTGAAGCTAAATATACCTATCTATAGCCTTTTTAGCAACTTAATTGTTTATAAAACATTTTCCCAACAAACAAATTTAGGTACCTCTTATAAGATGTCAGATACAGTTAACCAATTAAAGAATATTGGCATATTTCAAAATAGCATCACTTTTGTGAGGAAGTATTGTTACAGATTAAATAAAATGTAACTCATATATTGCACTCTTTTTTAAATCAAAGCTATTGATGGGAAGATTTGTTATGCAATTTTTACAATTTTGCAATTCAGTTGAGTAGTGCACCCACCTAGAAAAAGTCGGTAATTGTCTTTGGAACAATTTTTTTCCTATTCATCTTGCATTTGGAATGACAAAAGATAATTAATCAAGACCAGGAGCAAACATTAGATGTTTTGAGTACATTCGTTTGAACATTTAAGTATATATTTAAATAATCCTGGAAACTTGTAATACAGTAAATGTAATGTTTAAGGTTTTGTAATAACCTTTGAAAAAACCTCTAGTTGTATAAGAGGCATTTTAGTTTTAATTGCTCATATGTATAATAACAATATTAACAATATTTGAATTAAAATCACAAGGTGGATAGCATAAAGAATGTGTCTAATACAACAATATAGATATAGATTTTACTTATCACAAATTTTAATTACAGTGTTATTTCTTATTTCAATTAGCATTTATTTCAACTACGAAGTTATTGCAAAAAATCTGCTAGTAATGCTTGTTTTACTTTTTCATTTTTTTAGTATACTATTTTGACAGTGTTATTGTTTCAAAAACAAAATTACCGAAACTGTTACATAGGTATAGTATCAGATTAACTTCAACTAGCAAATAATACACTTTAAAGCTAATGTGCTATTTAAAGATAAAATAATTATCTGAAAATTTTAATTAAGCCATAATTAACAATTGATCTATTAAAACACATATCAATTATTGACAAATGTGGGTACCATTAATTCAATTTAATTCTCAACATCCTACCAAAATTTAAATTTTCATTTTTTGTCATGCATTTAAACTTTAGCTTAGATCAGGGGTTCTCAAACTGTGGTACGCAAATACATTCCAGGTGATGCGCGAGCTATGACGAAGCACACATTGAAATTAATAAAAATCTTCTCAGTAATATAAAACTCCACTGCTAAATGCTTGCTGAGAATTTTGAAGAATATCTCAAAGAAGATTATACTGATTCTATTAGAATAAGAGACCCATTCACAAGTACGCTTCCTAAAACTTTTACTAATGACAAAACATAACCTTTGATTCAACTATCTTGCGATGGAAGCTTAAAAATAAAATTAGCAAAATTCAGTTAGGTGAATTTTGGCCATCATTAACTGAAAGTTTTTACTTCCACTTTATTAAAGTGAGACACTGTATATGAAGTATATTGTTAACCGTCTTCAAAATAGTCAACTATTGCTATATAAAAATATTTTTATAAATTCACCTGAATCGTAGACTATCTTAAAGGTGATCTTGTGACTATTTGAGTATTGCCATTTTTTCTTAATTATTTCAAACATCATCAACTAATATTTGCCAGAAATCTTAATAAAAATTATATATTTTTATCATATTTCTTAACAAAACCTATCAAGAGTGAAATGAGTAATGACTTTGGAGTAATGTTGGATTAAAAAATGTTTTAAAAATAATATCGATTTTCTTTGAAAGAGAGTAAATAAAATGCTGAAGTTTATAATCAGAACTACCAAATACTGCACAAATTGTAATGGCATCATTACTCTATATCACGTATATGTTCAGTAATATAAAACTCCACTGCTAAATGCTTGCTGAAAATTTTGAAGAATATCTCAAAGAAGATTATACTGATTCTATTAGAATAAGAGACCCTGTCACAAGTACGCTTCCTAAAACTTTTACTAATGACAAAACATAACCTTTGATTCAACTATCTTGCGATGGAGGCTTAAAAATAAAATTAGCAAAATTTCAGTTAGGTGAATTTTGGCCAACAGCAGGAACTGCATATCCATCATTAACTGAAAGTTTTTACTTCCACTTTATTACCAAATATTTTACCGAAGCTGCTAAAATAAACCTTGAGCCAAATCTACGATTACAACTTTGTGCAGTCGAATTCAATGTTTTGTCGCTTGTTTGCAACCTGCAGCACCATTCATCTCAGTACCTTTTTTTTTTGTATAGAAAGTAACGCTTTTTAAATTTTATTGAAGTTGTGAATTTTCAGTTTGACAGTTGTAAATGCAGAAGTCCTCTTTAACTATTACTAGAATTTTAGTATAAATAGGTACCCCATCCACTCCAGTTCTGACTCTTAGCAGGCTTTGAATATGAATATTTTACCAGTGTGGCAAATATTTAGTTACAAAAAGTTAATGCCAAATTGACACTGACGCTTTACAGTTTGCTTTGACTTTGGTATGTTTTTGTTACCAACTGTGCCATACACTGCACATGCAAAGTCTGCTTAGAATCACAAATGGAGTGAATAGGAGTAGATAAACAGCAGGTCCTGAACCAAAAAGTGTCACTACGCAGGTATAGTGCGCATCATTTGACAGGAAATTCAAATTCTGAAATTGGATGGCATGTCCATCGGAAGCATGACCTTGGCATGTCTTTTAAGGTCACAGTAGCCAAAAGTGGAGTGGAGCTCATAATGGCCAGAAGGCAGAAGTTGCTGAACTGGAAATAGCCAACGAAGTCAAGTGGGGGTTATAATGCGAGAAGGCTGAAGAAAACAAGAAGTAGGCGAAGAAGTCGAGTGGTGGTGGCAACAATGTCCAGAAGACAGAGTGTGGAGTCAGCGCGGGTGGAACCGGGGACTGGGGGTTGCTCCCGGAAGCGGCTCCTGGGGACTGGGAGCTACTCGTGGCTGCCGGAATCTGGTGGTTGTAAGAGGCGTTTGTAAATGGGTGGAGATATAAAAAAACTGATAAATCTGGACCCCCTTACATTAATCCTATCGGGAAATTAAGCCATCTATAACATTTGAAAATGCCCTTTTGACATATTCATGTAATATTGGTGTAATAAAGTTGAAAACGCATTCGAAACGTTCACGGTCACGAAAAGTGATAAGCAAATATGCGAGCAAGTTGAGATAAGAAATAGGCGCCGGTTTGCAAGTTTGCATGCACATTTAACGGCAGACTGTGATAAGCGATTTTTCCAGTGTCCATAAACATGTAGCAGCAGAAGATACATTGATATTAGTTTTAAAATAGCAGCCGCAGCATGTGGATATGTTACTCTAAAGCAGCACGATCTGAACTAACAAATGGAACACAGATGGATAAAGTTTCGAAGAAGAACGTGGGTTTGATGTAACACCTGAAACAAACATATAAAGTTAGTGCCAGTCCAACATGTGCTTCTACTCCTCCGAATCCAGCTGCAGTTCACAAGTGCGACGATTTAACTCTATTAATAATTCACTGGGAAGAATTTTAGATTTTGTTTTATCAAATGTCTATGTCTCTGTTGTTAGGTCTAGTAATTCTTTTGTTCGAGAAGATACGTTACATCCAGCTCTTGAATGCTCCTTACAGTGTGCCAGAGCAAAATCGGACTTCACTTTTGGAGGTGAGCAGTATAACTATAAAAAAGGTAATTTCTTAGAACTTTACTATAGATTGCGTAATACTGATTGGACTGTTTGAAATAACTTTTCTGATATTAATTTAGCTGTTGATAAATTTTATGAACTCTTTGAATTAGCTCTTAGTGCTTCCATTCCTAAAACAAAACCATTAAAACATAAATATCCCTCTTGGTTTACGATGAGCATCATTAACGACATAAAAAGAAAAAATAGACTGCACAAAAAACATAAAAAAAGCCAAATCAATAACGAACTCTACCAAGAATATGCAGATCTAAGAAAAAATATCAAAAAGGATATTTACTTATAGATCATATATAAATGCAGATCTGCCGAAGAGTCCATTCTGATTGAACCTGAAACGTTTTGGTCGTTTATTAAAAGTAAACAAGCATCTAAAACAGTTGCTGACAATATGCATTTTAATGGTAGATATTTTAATAATAACTTAGAAACAGCAAATGCTTTTGCAGATAATTTCCACTCTATATATACCAGTAGTGATGCGGATTTGGACTTCGAGGAAGAAGTAAACGAGAATATGTTTAATATTGACTATATAACTGAGGAGGATACAGCCTCAGCTCTACGTTCTGTGAAACCTAAAAGAGCTGTTGGTTCTGATGGAATTCCGATATATATATACAAGGCGTGCTCAGAGTTTTTGGCGGCACCTTTGACAAGATTATTCAATCTCTCTTTGCAAACTATCACCTATCCTGCAAAATGGAAAATCAGTAAAGTCTGCCCAGTTTATAAAAGTGGGGACAAAACCAATATAATCAATTATAGACCTATCTCTATTATTCAATCAATATCTAAAATTTTTGAAACTGTTTTATTCAAAAAAACGTTTTCTTATGTAGAACAGCAAATTTCGAATACGCAGCATGGTTTTATGCCCAATAGATCAACCGTTACAAATTGATATTCATTTACTTAGCAGATATCTAAAGCCTTGGACGATAACTTACAGGTAGATGTTATATATACTGACTTCGCAAAGGCTTTCGATAAAGTTGATCACAAAATTTTAATCAAGAAATTGAAAGCTGTCGGATTTTCTTCTCGATTAAGTCAATTTTTCAGCTCGTATCTTAAAGACAGAAAACAATATGTGGTCTATAAGAGTTGTGTGTCAAAGGAGTATAATGCCTCATCAGGTGTCCCTCAAGGTGCGAATTTAGGACCTTTATTGTTTCTGATATTTATCAATGATTTGCCCAACATTATTGAACACTCTCTGCACGCCTTGTTTGCTGATGATCTCAAAGTATGGAGGGTTATCGAGAGTACTGATGACTGTCAGTATTTACAAAATGATTTGAATAATATTTATAAGTGGAGCGTAGAAAATCATTTACAGTTCAACATTCACAAATGCTCTTCTGTAACTTTTACTAGAAAGAAAAAAATCATAAGGTTTCCGTATTGTATGAATAATGCATTGCTTTTAGTTACTAAAGAAGTGGTGGACCTAGGTATTATTTATGACAGCTCACTTACGTTTTCTAATTACATAAATTTCATAGTAAATAAATCTTTTAAGATGTTGGGATTTATTATACGTAATAGTTTTAACTTTAGCAAACCTTTAACTTTAACAAAACTCTATAATACGTATGTTCGCTCGAGGTTGGAGTACTCCTCCATTATATGGTCGCCAACATACAGTACATATAAATTAAAACTCGAGAGAATTCAAAAACGTTTTATAAAGTTCTTACATTACAAAGCAACTGGAACATATCCTTTACTTACGCCTTCGTATTCTGAGCTACTAGATATTTATAAATTTCAATCATTAGAAAAACGCCGCTGTATTTCTGGTTTGATTTTTTTACATCATATTATTCATTATAAAATTAACTGTTGTCCTGCAATTCTGAGCCAACTGAATTTTTTTGTTCCACGAACAACATCGCGTTATCGCCCTTACTTTTATTTGGAAAAACCGAGAACTAATATTTTAAGTCACTCTCCTCTATATACTGCTTGTGAAGTAGCTAATGCAATTGCTGATGAAATTGACATTTTTTATGGAACGGCAAAAGCCTTCAAATCGAACTGTTCTCGCGCACTGTATGGAGCCAAATCCATTGGTTTGAATGTCTAGTTCTTAATTATTAATTTTTAACTTTAAATTTTTAATTTTTTAATTTTTAATTTTTTTATTTGTAATTTAAATTTAGTTATTCTACATTTGTTTCCTTATTTATTACGCTCATGAGTTGATACTTCTATTTTATCTTGGGCGCATTTGCGGTTTCACTTAATTTTAGTATTTTTGATGTATTATGCTGTGACCTAGTTCTAGAGCCTGTGCTCTGTTGGTTGCAGCTTAAACAAATAAATAAATAAATATACAAGTGATTGGTAACACGGTGTATTCGCTCTCATGTGAAAGATCTCATAATAAAGGAATACAGATAGGTTATAGTGTAAACACTCTTCAGCCTGTAATTAAAATAAACTGTTTAGGTTCTTTTCATTTAAGGTGGAATAGGAGCAGTACATCTGTTCTATTAGAAAGAGAAGAGTGGATCGAATTTTTGAGTCTTAAACAGCATTTATTCAACCATTGTAATTCAATTCAATACATAGACATAAGACTACAAAAAAACCGGAAAATTGTACATTTATTAGGACATGGCAAGTGGGGGTGTAATTTAAGTAAATACCAGGTAAGCAGTACCTATACTTCACCTGAAAGACTGTGTTAATTATCATTTGAATTTGCTCAAAGCTCATTCAATTACATGTTTTTACGATAAAATTTATATAATTAGTGTCCGACTATAGCGAGGAAACATCGGCAGGTAGTATTTTAAACGACGAAAGCACAATACTAAACAGCAAATTAAATATAAATTCTCACAACATACACTGTGTACTAATGGAATTAATTGCTATATATCCTCTTAAAATAACCAAAGATGTTCTTAAGTATTGAGAGCACAGTAAAGATGAATAATAAAAATAAACCACTCGTGATGCACCGCATAAAGAAATTAGAACAAAACAACAAAATGTTATAATCACTTTTAACTATATACAGTCAGACCTTGCTGTTCGCGGCTTTGTGGTTTGCTGATTTCATTTTACACGGGGCACCTTTGTGCTCCCTTTTCTTTGAAGTTCACAGATATTTGCTTTGCCGTTAGCGGATGGAATTGCCAATATTAACTGTTTCAACTTTCACACACTAACGGCCGGTCTTATGAAGGCCACTAATCTGACGTTAACTTTAATTCGCTGTTAAAATAAACAAAAGCGCATAAAAACTTGTTTACTAATGAATATGTCATAAGCGCCAACGTTTTGATGAGTTAACGTCAGATTAGTGACCTTTATAAGACCGGCTGTAAGTAAATAAAGCATACGTAGGCGGTTTATGTCATGAACACCTAAATAACATTATTTATCACAAACTTGTAAACACACTTATCGACCCTATTTCTTTAAATCTCTTATTACCAAATCGGACCTAAAATAAATTGTAAAATTATAACCTGAATAAACAAACGGACATTCGAGCTCTAGATTCAAGTGGCAGACTTATGTTACACATGGAATTTTAGTTCAAACTTTACTGTCTTCTCGAGCGTTTCTGCCGAAAATTCAATTGATTTAATTTTTAAAACACGGAAAACCATGTCGTCAAAGCGTAAAGTTACTGCTTCAGATTTGCCAGACAAAAAACGCAGAAAAGTTTTGGTTTTTTGAGGTTGCATAGTATAAATAAATCTAGCTAATGGAACCTAACCCCGTTTTTATCATGTATGTGTTTACTTGCGCATCGTGGTTTTGCGCTTCGCGACATTCTTCTGGAACGTAACCCCCGCGAACGGCGAGGTCTGACTGTATTTGCAGCAGTTAGCAGGATTGAAGTTGAATTTAAATAATTGTATTGCAAAAGTGGAAACGATAGTAATGTACTGAACAGCTGGCGAGAGTAGTCATTGATTGTGGCAGTGTAGGCACCTTCATCAGCGAATTGGTTGCTCAATGCTTGAACCTCCCGGCTTGGGCTACTCTGTTTCTGGTGTTTGGTATAGCCCAAAACGGCATTTGGTTCGCCCGCTGGTATTAGGGATAGTAGCACCTTAGCACTCAACGGTTCCAAATGTTGGAAAAGAAAATTGCAGGAAATGATCTCAAGGATCAAATCACATTTATAGGGGATTACTTATTGCAGGGGCACATGGTCGAAGCAATGCCTCTTCATTCTAGAGATGACTCCACTTACTGTCTCCCATATCAATGTATTTTTTGTAAGGATCCGTTAGTAAACAAATTTCGGATAGTTTTCAATGCCTTGATAAAAGGTGATCAGGGTGGAGCTTGTAGTGGACTCTATGTTTTATTGGTGAGTAGCTTAAGACAGTTACAGGATAATTCTTTGAGGTGAGAGAATGGAAAAGAATGGTGTGCCAACGACATTATGCAGTCTCACATAGGAAGGGTAGTACAGACGTGGACCCATTATTAGAGGTTTAGAGGTTTGTGAACCCAGAGAGATATCTAACTGCATTGTTTATTAACTAGCAAAATATTCTATATATACACTTAGTAGCGGGTAGCGGGTAGATACTTTCCTACGATCCCAGTGGGAAATAGATCAGCGGATAAAGGGTGCTAAGATCCGGCTACCACCAATGACAAACAAAGCAACGACAACAAAATAACTGGACACCTCCTACACTATAAGAGAGAAGATGAATCATCAAATGAAGGCGTCGGATTCCTCGTCCACAAAAAACATAGAAGATGCAGTGGAAATCAAAAGCTTTAGCAGTAGAGCAGTCGCTCTCACACTTAAATTAAACAACAGATATAAGCTGAAGGTTATCCAAGTCTATGCTCCCACAAGTGCATATTCCGACGAAGAAGTGGAAAACTTCTATGAAGATATATCTCGAGCCATGCAAGAATCACCAACAAATTATAATGTCCTAATGGGAGACTTCAACGCCAAGCTTAGTACTAAAGAAGATGATTCTGAGTTTGCACTGGAAACCTATGGCTATGGAGAACGTAATGACAGAGGTACTATGTTGCTACAATATCTTCTACATGAGAGAATGTATGCCATGAACTCCTTCTTCAAGAAGAAGCCACAAAGAAAATGGACGTGGTGCAGTCCCGATGGCAACACCAGAAATAAAATCGATTTTATCATCACAAATCACCAAACAATAGTTCAGGATGTCACCGTTATGAACAAATGTTAGATAGGGAGCGACCACAGAATGGTCAGGGCAACAGTTAAAATTAACATAAAGAAAGACAGGAGGATACTAACATCATAAACGCATGCTAAGAAATGGACACACATCGAAGACCCAATACAATAACAACAATACATTGAAAGAAGCTTATCTCATCTTAATAAATTAGAAACGGAAGAGGTCCACATCGAAAAACTCAACGAAGAAATTACTGATACATTAAAGACGGTCCAAGAAAGATTTACACACAAACAAGCAACAAAATCGGAAAAACTAAGCAAAGAGACAAAGATCTTATGGCACAAAGAAGAAAATTAAGAAAAAGTCCTACTCAAAACCAATACGAACTCAAGCGATTAAACAAAGATATTTCTAATGCGGTAAAAAAGACATACGTAAATATAATACAGATGAGATAACCAGGGTAATAGAAAACAACAGAGGCACAAAAATCCTAAGGAAAAACCTAAGTGGTACCAAGAAAAATATCTGCAAACTTATAGATCAGCGAGATAATGCTACGTCTAACAGAGAAGACATCTTGAAAATAGTTTAACACTTTTACATGACCATTTACAAACAACATCATGATAGTCGTTAGTGGGGTTGAAAGTCCCCATAAATGCACAGCGACGCCTATAATTGGCCTAACGGCTGTTGGCTGAGTGCGAAATAAATAAATAGGTAAATAAACAAGATTCTGAAACGGAATATGCACAACTACCCCACATCCAGAATCAAGGATCTGAAGATATCCCTGATATAACTATAGGTAAGCGAGATAGAAAGCGCCCTTACCTGCATGAAGAACGGGCGCCTGGCGAAGACCAAGTAGTAATTGAGGCTATCAAATTTAGTGGAAAACCTATGCTATGTGCTCTTCAAAAGCTATTTAACGTTTGCATTTCTAAAGGCACCACACTAAAGATGGGTAGTTCGCGAACGAACTGATAAAATGAACGATTCTTTTAGGTGAACTAAATGAACTAGTTCACGACTTTGAAATAAACTAGTTCAAAATGAACTATCGAACTTTTAGCAATCTTTAATATGAATTCGGTAATCGATCCGTCCCTAGTTCGCAAACTACTGTAATATGAATCATTCTCAGCACTTTTTGAACATGCAACCAACGAATAAAATTTTGTCGGTCGCCGGTCGCGATAATCGGCTAAGACGACAGTTTGTTTACTTGCAAGCAATTTAGATCGACTTACAAATCTGCATTTCTGCATATTCGTTCTTCGTTCAACATGATCGTTCAACCTTTATGCAGATTACCTAAATGCTTGCGCGCGCATTATAGTTCGCAAACGAACTAGTATATTGAATGATTCTTTCCTACGAACTAGTTCGCGAGAACTAGTTCATCGCAACGAACTACTTTTCCGATCTCTACACCACACCTACCCAATAGAACAATGCAATCATTATTCTTGTTCATAAGAACAAAGATATTGCCAATCTTGCCAACTACCGGCCTCTTATCGCATATCTACAAGTTACTCATGAGGATCATTACACAACGATTGACATCAAAGTTTGATATCTATCAGCCAAGGAAACAGGTGGGTTTCAGAAGAGGCTACGGAACAAATGACCATTTGCTGGCCGTGAACGTTCTTATTGAGAGGTTCATAGAGTACAATAAGCCGCTTATCCTAATTTTCATTGATTTTCAAAAAACTTTTGATTCCATCAACCAGAAGGCCATGCTGCAGGCATTATCAGAGTGTAGAATTGATCATCGTTACATTTCGCTCATAAAGCATATATACGATAATGCAACATCATGTGTCAGGCTCCACCAAGATACAGACAAATTTCCTATTAAACGAGGAGTTCGCCAAGGCGATAATATATCACCAAGACTTGTCACTACGCTGCTAGAGTTTGCTTTTAAAAAAACACAATTGGGATCGCTTAGGAGTTAACATAGATGGAGAATACCTCAACCACCTACAATTCGCGGAAGATATCATACTCATTGCGGATCGTCTTGATGATGCTCAAAAAATGCTAGATGACTTAAATAAAGCTACTAGACAAGTCGGACTAACCATCAATCTTTCAAAATCCCAATTTATGACAAACCTAGTACCCAGCTCAGGTATACCGGCAAAAGGTGCCCTATTAGAACAGGGGGGTCATCCTATAGATACCTAGGTCCTGAGGTTAAGATTAGTAGAGATAACCAAACCCACGAAATAACCAGAAGAATAGGACTAACATGGGCAGCTTTTGGTAAATTGGGCTACATATTTAGGTCAAATATTCCTGTATGCCTGAAAAAGAAGGTTTTTAACATGTGCATCCTTCCGGTCTTGACCTATGGAGCAGAAACACTTACATTGACGAAGAAGACCGTTTCCAAGATACAGGTCGCCCAAAGACGCATGGAGCGGTCAATGCTGGGTATATCTTTAAGAGATACGGTACCGAATACCGAAATACAATGCACAACAAAGATGCCATCAAAAAAATTACCAAACTTAAGTGGAACTGGGCGGGCCACGTTGCAAGACCATAGACGGCCCAAAAAACTATTGAAATGGCGACCAAGAGCAGGCGCCTACCGAAGCAGAGGTCGCCCTCCCTCACGATGGACTGACGATATAAGGGGCATTCGGGAAAACTGGATGCAGGCGGCCAAAGATCATAATAATTGGACTACAATAGGGGAGGCCTACGTCCAGCAGTGGGCAAATATATAGGCTGAATGATGATGACACTTAGTTTATGACATAATTCGAAAGGTTAAACAGTTACTTGTACGTTGATCCAGTTAAATTACAATTCTACCAAATGTGTGGCATTTCATAACAAAATCTAATAATAGTATCAGCAACTTCAGCATCTTCTTTCTAGTCGTTCGTTCGATTTCGAACAGCGTGATTTCATGAGTTGTTTTGGGTTAGTGACTTCCACTCCTCTCGGTTTTCGGCCCTCTTAATGGATTGCGTTAAGCTTTTGCCAGTTAAGTTTACTATCAGGTCCGGATACCGTGTAGGGGATCTTCCACGCAACCTCTTGCCAACAACTGTGCCCTCCAGAGTAAGTTTTTCCAGCCCTTTTCTTCGGACTACGTGGCCAAAAAATTTTGTTATTTTTTCAACTACCACGGTGCGAAGCCTTTTATTTATTTATTTAATTTATTTAATTTATTTAATTCGCACTCAGCCAACAGCCGTTAGGCCAATTATAGGCGTCGCTGTGCAGTTATGAGGACTTCCAACCCCACTAACGACTGTCACGATGTTGTATGACCGCCGGGACCAACTTTTTTCCGTGATAGCCGTACCACGAGGCGCCGAGAAGTGCAGCCGTGGAACTCCCATCCAAGTTCTGACCAGAGACAGCGTTGCTTAACTCTGCTGATCGAACGTGGACGCTTGTTCAAGCTACACCACTCGGGACCCTTTTCCTTATTTGTAGATGTTCTAGGATGGATTGATTAGTTTTTCTTTCCACCCAGACTATTCTCAGCATCCTACGCCAGCAATGCATTTCCAAGGCATCAATTCTATTTGTGTCTGTTTGCTTCAAAGTCCAGCATTCAGATCCATATAGAAATACCGAAAAAACCAGGCTTTTCACCAGTCTCATTTTGGTGTTCAGGGTAATTTGGTGGCTTCTCCAAATGTTAGTCAATTTGGCCATGGCGTCTTTTGCTACTGCACTTCTTCTCTTGATTTCCTGGCTGCATCCGCCTTTATTGGATAGTAAGGAGCCAAGATATATGAAAGTGTCTACTCTCTCGATGTTATTTATTTTCCTTAGGTGAGGTCTATTGTCGTTTATCGTAATCATTATTGCATATAATTACTAGGTCAGCCAATAAGCACTGACTGCTTGTGATGAATTTTTTATGTGTGTTGCAAATGTGTCTCCCTTACTGAACACCATATATGTATTATACATATATTGCTAGTAGGGCCTCGGAATGCCCGAAAACATTACGGCGCCGACATAGTCTCACTCTGAGTATTACGCGTCTCGTGCGCATGCGTGACAATTCTAACTCCGCCTTTAGAAGCGAATTTTAAACTTGACCACTTTCCCACCGCGCGGACGACGCCGACGCGCTTGCGCATAGCTCACCATATACATTGAAGAGTTGGTTGTCTGTCTCACTTCCTTCGTGACCCCCCAACTCATAGCCGCTAGCAATATAGTAAGTAATATATACAGTGTGTCCCCGGATTGAGTTCACTATAGGTATAATCCACAAAAAGATTTACAATTTTATTTTAATGTTTTGGGATCCCGCCCTGCTTGGTCTGAAAACAATTTTAAGCAGAGTTTTAATTTTTAGAAATTAAGTCGGCCATGAAAAACGTGATAAAACTATTTTCTATTTAGGTAAACTACCCTTTTTGTTCATGATACGGCAAAATTTTGTTAAGAAAAGTTGTTTATAATGATAGTTTATGGCCCTATACAAAATTTCAGAGAGATCTGTCGACTTGGAAAAAACTTATAATTTTAGATGATTGTATTTAATTTTCAGGTAAACTATCCTTTTTGTTCATGATACGGCAAAATTTTATTAAGAAAAGTTGTTTAGAATGAAAAATTATGGCCCTGTACCAAATTTCAAAAAGATCTGTCGACTTAGATTAAACCGTTATTTTTTAGTTGAAACAAATTGCATTTATTAAAAATGACGGTTTCATCTAAGTCGACAGATCTTTCTGAAATTTTGTATAGAGCCACAACTTCTCATTCTGAACAACTTTTCTTTATACAATTTTTCCGTATCATGAACAAAAAAAGTAGTTTACCTGAAAATAAAATACAAATTAGGTATCTAAAAAATAATGGTGTTTTCTAAGTCAACAGATCTTTCTGAAATTTTGCATAGGGCCGTAATTTATCATTCTAAACAACTTTTCTTAATAAAATTTTGCCGTATCATGAATAAAAAGGGTAGTTTACCTGAAAATAAAATAGTTTTCGCTTCCCTGCCAAGGCCTACTTGTTTTTCAAAAACTGAAAATATTCTTAAAATTCTTTTCAAACCAAGCAGGACCGAATCCCAGAACATTAAAATAAAATTCAAAAATTTTTAGTCCATCTCACCTCTTGTAACATCAATCCTGGGACACGCTATTGTATTTTCTTTTCCGGTAAACTACCCTTTTTGTTTATAATACGGCAAAATTTTACTAAGAATAGTTGTTCAGAATGGGAAATTATGGCCCCATACAAAATTTCAGGAAGTTCTACCTACTTAAATCAAACCGTAATTTTTAATAAATAGGTACAATTTTAACGGTTTAATTTAAGTAGGTAGATCTTCCTGAAATTTTGTATATGACCATAATTTATCATTCTGAACAACTTTTCTTGGTAAAATTTACCTACTAGATAGATAGATGGTTCTACTTGCATAAAAAAAGACGGGGGCTCATACTAAAACCCTATCCATATTCGGAGCAGTTCCTCTATTAGTAAAGTTAATGCAAACAAGTTGGTTCCCAACAAAATGTCCATGTAAGAGAGGTGTCCGCTTATTAGAGGTGTTTGGCATATACAGTGTGTCCCCGGATTGAGTTCACTATAGGTATAATTGACAAAAAATTTTACAATTTTATTTTAATGTTTTGGGATTCCGCCCTGCTTGGTCTGAAGAGAATTTTAAGAATATTTACAGTTTTTAAAAACACAAGTTGGCCTTGACAGTGAAGCAAAAACTATTTTCTTTTCAGGTAAACTACCCTTTCTGTTCATGATACGGTGAAATTTTACCAAGAAAAGTTGTTCAGAATGATAAATTATGGTCATATACAAAATTTCAGGAAGATCTACCTACTTAAATTAAACCGTTAAAATTGTACCTATTTATTAAAAATTACGGTTTGATTTAAGTAGGTAGAACTTCCTGAAATTTTGTATATGACCATAATTTATCATTCTGAACAACTTTTCTTGGTAAAATTTCACCGTATCATGAACAGAAAGGGTAGTTTACCTGAAAAGAAAATAGTTTTTGCTTCACTGTCAAGGCCAACTTGTGTTTTTAAAAACTGTAAATATTCTTAAAATTCTCTTCAGACCAAGCAGGGCGGAATCCCAAAACATTAAAATAAAATTGTAAAATTTTTTGTCAATTATACCTATAGTGAACTCAATCCGGGGACACACTGTATATGCCAAACACCTCTAATAAGCGGACACCTCTCTTACATGGACATTTTGTTGGGAACCAACTTGTTTGCATTAACTTTACTAATAGAGGAACTGCTCCGAATATGGATAGGGTTTTAGTATGAGCCCCCGTCTTTTTTTATGCAAGTAGAACCATCTATCTATCTAGTAGGTAAATTTACACATCACGTGTTGCTGATCACTGTTGCCGGCTCCCACCAACATTGCAGCTGTTGTTAATATAAGGGGTGGGTTTGTGAATTTTCTTGCTGCCAATAATTTTGCTAGGTAAGTTTAATCAGCACAATTTTAATATTTCTTGATAGTATTTCATTGTTTATTTGGCTTAATACGACAAGATGAACGTTTAAAATTGCATTCTATTAGAAATTTTAAATGTAAAACGGATAGCTTGATGAAAACTTATAATTTAAATTCAACATAAACATTGAATAATAAGAAATCCATCGTAGTTCAATTTGTCAACAGAATGGTCCGAGATAACCTTCTAGCAAAAAGCAAAATAATCCATCCAACCCTGAAGGATGTTATCCCAGTCAACAAGCTACTTTGATTTACGTTAGTGAACATCTGACACCTTACTTCAAACGGCTTATGTACTTGACTAAAAAAAAAAATGGTAAACAGCCAAAAAATGTTTAAGTATGTATGGTTACAAAATTCTCAACTTTTAGCCAGAAAAACTGATAATAGCCCAACAGTTAGAATTAAGTGTGAAAAAGATATTATCTAGACCAGCGGTCGGCAACCCGCGGCCCGCGGGCCGCATGCGGCCCGCGATCCTCCGTCTTGCGGCCCGCGATGTTTTGTAAATGAAAGTCTTATATACCAACCTAAAATTTAAATAATTATGTCATGCGCGCGCAAAATTCAAGCGAGCGTGCATTTAATAAAAACGTAATATTACAATCAGAGACACAGAGTGGGTGCGTTCAGCCGGCATAGCGATTGCGTTGAACGCTTCGCTGACCGACAGCGCTTCGGTTTCGCTTCGGCAGCAGTCGCCATTTTTGGGAGCGAATTTATTTTCGCTCCATTTCCGCTTTATTTCCGCTTGACCACTTAGCAGAAGACGGTGTTTGGGTTTACTTCTAATTATAACCTAGAAAGGTGCGATTTTTTTAAAAGCATGCATTCTGAAACGACCCTGCTGCAGTTTAGACCATTTTCTCAAAATCAGTAGTTCCTTGAAATTATTGAAACAAATAGCCACTGAAATGTGATACAAAAGCAGTAATTAAAAAAAATCAGTCTAATTTTGACAAGAGTTAAATGCTGAAACTGAAAATTCTTCATGAGGCCCATCCTCATTCTCATTATTTTCCTCCACATTTAAATGGAAATTTTGCAGCCCTTGTCCTGGCAAAAATACGTCACTACGCAATCACAACATAACTGACGTTTCTGTTTGTAAACATAGCGCTCGCTAGCCATGGTCGTACAGCCGCAGCCGTTCGCAGCTGCTGCAACTCAGCAAAATGTTTTCGCATTTTTAATATCACCCCGATAAACATAGTATACCTATTATCAAAATTATGAATACGTGCGGCCCGCCTTCACTTCATTTTGCCACTATGTGGCCCTTGCCTGCCAAAAGGTTGCCGACCGCTGATCTAGACTAATGTATTTTCTTTCAGATATCCTTTAAATTGGTTCTTCGTCTATGGAGCAACATCTAAGAGATTTTAGTTATGTACCGGAGGATACAGCAGAAATGAATGAGGCAAGAGAATATGTTAACTATTTAGTAGCTAATGGTAATAAAAACACTAATTGTTTTTCTGTTTTTCATAATAATATTAGAAGTATAAATCGTAACTTTAACGAAATGACACTCTTACTTAACGAATTGAGTTACAATTTTGATTGCATAGTTTTTACTGAAACTTGGAAAATATGTAACAAAGATTTTTATAACATACCAGGATTTAGATCAATTTATAATCAAGGAGTTGTTAACCAAAATGACGGTGTAATAGTTTATATAAAAGATTCACACAATTATAAATCTAAAATTATAAACTTGGGCGAAATCAAAATAATCAAAATATCCATTTATGTTACTGAAAAGATAGTTGTAGTAAGTGCGATCTACAGGCCACATTCGATATCTGTTAATCAATTTAATGAAGATTTGCTAAACTATTTGAGAAATGAAAATAAAATTAAAAGTGAAGTTAATTTTTTGGTTGGAGATATTAATATTAACATTAAATCAAATGCTGATTTTTGTCAAGATTACCTCAATATAATGAGAGAAGCCGGTTTTACATCGTTAATAAATAAATACACAAGAGTAAATAAAGATTCAAAGTCATGTATTGATCATATATTTTTAAAACAGATTGAAAGCAATTCACATGAGTCATTTGTCCTTAAAACTAATATTAGTGATCATTTTTGTATAATTTCACTCTTAAATTTGAAAGCACCGATTGAAAAACGTAGTAACTTGAGAACTATAACTAAAGTTGATGAATACAAATTAAATAATACTTTAAAAAACGAGAATTGGAATCAGATATATGCCACAGCTAATGTAGATCAGGCAACTAACATATTAATTAGTAAAATTCAAAATGCCAATAAACTTTGTACTGTAACATATCGCATTAAATCTTCACAAGTTCGGCGTAATCCTTGGATTACGAGCGGTGTTCTAAAATCTGTCAACACAAAAATTATGTTATACAGAAAGCATATGTCACGATCTGATAACTTAGATACTGCACGTGAGTATGCAAAATATAAAAATAAGCTAACAGAATTGATTAGGGCCACAAAAAATAATTATTACCAAAAAAAAATTGAACAAAATAAAGGCTCTAGCAAAATATTGTGGGCTATGGCAAAACAATTTATAAACAAAGAACACTCAAACTTGGAAATAAAAGAAATAAAGATTAATAAAGTTACCGTTACAAATCAAATTGACATTGCAAATCAATTTAATAAACATTTTGTTACCATTGGTGAAAAAATGGCAAAAACTATACCAAAACCCATTCAAGAGGTACCTGCTGGACATATAAATATCAACCAAACCCTGTACCTCCACCCAACAGATGCTAATGAAGTTGAGGAGTTAGTAAAGCAACTCAAACCAAAAAAATCACCAGGTCAAGATGGTATTACAACAGAAATTCTTAAAAGTATCGTAAAACATATAAAACATCCTGTTGCACACATATTATAAATAATATGTTACAGTCAGGAAATTTTCCTTCTGCATTTAAAATTGCAATAGTAAAACCACTTTTTAAAAAAGGCGATAAAACAGATCTCAACAATTATCGACCGATATCTCTTATCTCAAACCTTGCTAAAATTGCAGAAAAAATTCTAAAGAATAGAATTTTAGCTTTACAAATAAAGACAACATTATTTCTCATAGACAGTTTGGTTTCAGTGAAGGAATATCGACGGAAAACGCAATATCTTTTCTGACTGACAATATATATCAAGCGATTGATAATAATAAAGAGATTTTGTGCATTTTTTTGGATCTTGCCAAGGCGTTTGATACAGTTAATAATAAAATATTATTACGTACTTTAGAAAATAAAGGTTTCCGTGGTGTATCATTAATTTTAATAAAAACCTATTTAGCGAATAGAATTCAATATGTAAAAATTGACAATTCCATAAGTGAGACTTATCCTCTAACATGTGGTGTACCTCAAGGTACTGTTTTGGGGCCTATTTTATTTTCATTATATATAAAAGACTTGCTTGCACTTAATACAGTTGGTATAACATCTTCTTTTGCAGATGATACAGTATTAATGTATACGGGTAATACTTGGGACGAAGTAAAAAGTACTGCGGAAGAAGATTTTAAATTAATTAAAAGTTGGTTTAATTAAAATTTCTTATCTATCAATTTCACGAAGACGAAATATATATCGTTTATTGGTTATTTGATATTACTCGATATCAAGTTTAGCAGAGTAAATGAGTTCGAAGTTCCAAAGTCAGAAGAAAATAGTTTATTCAGTTTGTTTACAATACAACTCTCATTTGTTACCTTGATATTAAATCTTAACACTAGATTCAAAATAGGAAACACATATTACTATTCAATAACAAGCCAACTATTACTTAAGTTAACATCGTTCTCTTGTTACTCAAAAAAGACACGAAGACTTACAGATTTAATTATTATGGATGGGCAAAAAGAATATCGTATAGAACCAACTAATAACTTAAATTATCTGGGTATATACATAGATCAACATCTTAAATGAGACATACACGTAAACCTATTAATAAAAAAATTAAGACCAATCTTATTCATATTTAAACAACTTAGAAATACAGTGTGTCCAAGATAAGGAGGGCCAGTATGGGGATCTCGGTAATGGTAAGAGATACAAATTTGGTTAAATGGGAAGAAAGTTGCGCAATTAAAGGACTAAAAAAATTATGTCTAGAAATCCTTGATATGATTTTTCGTTTTTGAGATATCTCAAAAAAACCGAATTTTTGGATTTTCTTTTTTATTATTTTCTGGCGTTAATATTAAAGTTAGAGCGAAACTGATTAAACTTCTTTATAGCAACTTTTAGTGGACTTAATGATTACGTTATCAATTTTTTTATCCGACATTTTGTCTTCGAGAAACCATCATCAACTTCATTTTTTTAAATACGGTCCTGGTTTTTTTATGCCAAATTTGCAAAGCCCTTGTTACTCTAAATTCAAAAATGTACCACATATTATGGTTTAATTACGTTTCGAGCTTTTTTCGGATCATCATCAGAAAATTTTTTGAATACGGACCTGCATTTCTCATAATTTTTTAAAAATAAGTTCATACAGTAAGTTAGGCCTTTTTACATGCCGTTAAAATATTAAAATGCACATCATAAAGTCATAATTCTGATACATTAATTTAATAACCAACCAATAACTATTAACAATAAACAAAAAAGAAATGAACAAAAGATAGACAGAAAGAATAACAAAACGAACATCGAAATCATTTAATAGGTATTAAATTTACAAAAGGTATTCAAAACAGTTGCCATCATTCTCTATGCATAAATAACATCTAACTGTAGAATCTAAAACATTATTCAGCAATACTGGCGTTATACTTTGAAAGGCTTCAAGAACCAATCTTCTAAGTTTTTCTTCTATTTCAAAACGTTAAATACCTATTACATTGTTTCAAGGCTCGTTTTCTCATTCTTTCTGCCTATCTTTTGTTCATTTATTTGTTGTTTATTGTTAATAGTTATTGGTTGGTTATTAAATTAATGTATCAGAATTATAACCATATGATGTGCATTTTAATATTTTAACGGCATGTAAAAAGGCCTCACTTACTGTATGAACTTATTTTTAAAAAATTATGAGAAATGCAGGTCCGTATCCAAAAAATTTTCAGATGATGATCAGAAAAAAGCTCGAAACGTAATTAAACCATAATATGTGGTACATTTTTGAATTTAGAGTAACAAGGACTTTGCAAATTTGGCATAAAAAAACCAGGACCGTATTTAAAAAAATGAAGTTGATGATGGGTTCTCGAAGACGAAACGTCGGATAAAAAAATTGATAACGTAATCATTAAGTCCACTAAAAGTTGCTATAAAGAAGTTTAATCAGTTTCGATCTAACTTTAATATTAACTCCAGAAAAAAATAAAAAAGAAAATCCAAAAATTCAGTTTTTTTGAGATATCTCAAAAACGAAAAATCATATCAAGGATTTCTAGACGTAATTTTTTTAGTCCTTTAATTGCGCAACTTTCTTCCCATTTAACCAAATTTGTATGTCTTACCATTACCGAGATCCCCATACTGGCCCTCCTTATCTTGGACACACTGTATATTAGATATTAAAAATCTAAAAATACTGTATCATGCCTTGGTTGAGTCTCATTTACAATATGGTATCGTTGGATGGGGGATATTTTGAAAACACACCTTGTAAATTTGACAGTATTGCAAAAATATTTCATCAAAATTATACTTGGCAAAGACCGCTTGTATCCCAGGGATTTGCTTTACAAAGAGTGTGGCCTGTTCGACTTGCGGCAACTATTCTGTTACAGAATACTCTGCCTTCTGTATAAAACAAAAGGTAATTTAAAAAATATTGAACATGGGCACCTTACTCGTTATAAAGTGCAAAAACAATACCGCTTAAAAAAGCATTAAAAACCTTTGGACAAAGTTCCCAAAGTTATTTAGCTCCTCGACTGTACTCTTGCCTTTCACAAAAAATTAAAAATTCCCCAAGTATCAATACTTTTAAAAATTAAATTAAAAAGTGGTTAACGGAAACTCCAATAATTAGTTGATATACACAACCTAGTAGACAAAAAGAATATGTAGTTTACTTCACTGCTGATAACTTTATTGCTACAAATTGAATCCTACTTATTTGCTTATTTTATTTTATGCTATTTTATTAATAAAATAATAAAATTTTACAAAAGGAAGCTACACACATATTTGCCCACGCACAAGTTCTTAACTTCTGTGGGCTAACTCATTTATTTCTGCTTCAACTCCTTTTGTTTTGTATCTACTTTTTTAAATATTTTGAAATAAATAAATATTATTATATTATTATTGTGCAATATGGGACCCCTGAAAATAGGGATACAGTGTGAATTTTGAGGAGGAGGCTGTTTTCTGATGATGCTAAAGGAAAGCTCTGGGTTCAATATCTAATGTGTCAACTGTGGGCCCATAAACAGTGTTCTGGTGCGGAGAAGAACAGAAGGAAGACTATGTATGTGATTTTTATCACTAGTTTGCAATTTTTTAACTTTAGAATATATTTTTATTTATGTTTTTGTATTAAAAAAGTGTTTATAAATTTATATAATTCACATTCCTGTTATAAAAAGAGTTTTTGTTCATTTTCGTAAAAGGCCCATATTTAGTGCCTCTAGCTCATCTGACACAAATGTGCATCATAATTTTATATATATATTTTTTGCAAAAATAAATGTTATATTTCTGAAAAAAAATATTGGAGTTTCATTGTTAGGTCCTAAAACTACATACATAATTTTTAACGCATTATCAAATACAAAGAATAACAAAGTTATTAAAAAAAAATGGGGTCCCATATTCGGACCAGATCCTCTAGAAGTTTCTCTATTAAACAGACACTCTCTTAAACGGACACGGACACCGTTTTTCGACAATTTTAGACTGCAAATCTCTCTTGTACAGACACTTCAAAATGCAGGCCCAGCTAATGTCGTGAGGCGTCAAAACAATCCATAAATCCAACATTTAATAATCATGTTAAATTATAGAATTCTTTTGCAATACGAGCGGTATTAAGTCAACTCAAATCAGCGTTATGACTGCAAGAAATTCGACACTTTCACTACCCTATTCGCGATATTATTACAAAACAATCAATGTCGCTTGATTTTAGAGGCCTGCAATTCAAAACTACTTTGCCTTTTGCGTGGGCATCCCATTATGATAAAAATAAAAATAGGAAGAATTTTTCCTGCTTGCTTTTATGGAAGGAAAGAATAAGAAAACTAGGCTCAGGCCCTCCCAGCCGCAGAGTCTGCGGGTATCAAGTTACGCCACTGTAATCAATTTGAACCAGAGGACGATTTACCCTTATCAGTAGTGGCTGAACTGTATAGAAATATCCCAGAAATCGAAGACGTCGACCCTGACGAATTTATAAACATTGACAAAGAAATAATCGTGGAAGATAATGTAACCGAAATTTCAGGTGAATCAGCTGTCGTTGATGTGCAGTTGGCAGAATAATTAGAAAACGATGGCAACTTAGAAATTTGTGAGAATGTAATCAAGACCTACACGGAAGCATTAACAGTGAAAAATTTTAAATGCTTTGCTAAAGAAAGTAATGACTTTAAAGTATTCAAACTGTCAAAACATTTAGAAATACATGTGGAAAGTATAATAAGCAGCCAAAAAAAACCCTTACGTTAAACGAGTATTTTAGATTTTGTAACAACTATTACATAACTTTGTTTCAATTATTTTATTGTTCTTATCTGTATTGTTAACGCGTATACCTTTGTATAATACAACTTTTTTAAACATAAAAATAGATTTTTCCCTTAAGCGGACGCCTCTAATTACCGGACAAGAACTTTGGCACGGTGTGTGTCCGCTTATGGAAGATTTCACTGTATAACCATCCAACTAATTATCAAAATTAAAAAATCGTGTTTTGGCTTCTAAAGAAAAGGTAAAGGTGGGTCATATTGTTCTTATCTGTATTGTTAAGGCGTATACCTTTGTATAATACAACTTTTTTAAACATAAAAATAGATTTTTCCCTTAAGCGGACGCCTCTAATTACCGGACAAGAACTTTGGCACGGTGTGTGTCCGCTTATGGAAGATTTCACTGTATAACCATCCAACTAATTATCAAAATTAAAAAATCGTGTTTTGGCTTCTAAAGAAAAGGTAAAGGTGGGTCATATTGTTCTTATCTGTATTGTTAACGCGTATACCTTTGTATAATACAACTTTTTTAAACATAAAAATAGATTTTTCCCTTAAGCGGACGCCTCTAATTACCGGACAAGAACTTTGGCACGGTGTGTGTCCGCTTATGGAAGATTTCACTGTATAACCATCCAACTAATTATCAAAATTAAAAAATCGTGTTTTGGCTTCTAAAGAAAAGGTAAAGGTGGGTCATCTCTAAATGAAATCTTCCACACTGGCCCTAACTTACAATCAAACATTGTGGACACTTTCTTTCGTTTTCATATTCATCAATTCGGCATACTCGCTGACATCAAACAGATATATCGTAATATTCAAGTTGCAAAGAAGCATTGAGATTTGCAGCAAATATTTTGGAGGTTGTCTGCTGAGTTGTCATTCCGTGAGTTTTGCCTAACAGTGACATATGGAACGTCTTCGTCACCACACTTAACCATCAAAGTTCTACATGAACTTGTAAAGGAAGAAGGAGCTAAGTTACCAGAGGCTGCACATGCTATGCGATTTAACACCTATATAGATTATATAGTTGCTTCTAGTGATGGACATAACCAGACAATTTTCATAACCGAATTATTTGCATTCGAATGATATTGATAACCGAATGATTATTTAAATAATCATTCGAATAAATTTTGGCTCTCGATTCGTTTCGATTTCGCCGGTTGGCGGTTTGCCGGTTGGCGGTTTGCCGGTTAGCGGTTCACCGTCATCTGCATCGGCATCGTAACTTGCAGATAGCAGAGGAACTCAGTTAATCGTTAATTATGATAATTGTATAAATGATTTTTATTTGATTTCTAAGGAGTTTAAGCCATTGAGAATAGCTATATCAATACTAATCATAAAGAAATTATAAATATGCGAATACAAAGTATCTACTGAATCTATTCTTCTTGTCCCACGTTCATATCATATGACGACGGATGGACATCGACTGCTCCGTTATTAAAAATTAAATATAAATCTGTTACGATATTGGAAAATCTTATTTCGCCTTCTGTTTATCCCTTATTAGGCATAATCAACCGCGTTTCGAAGCAAAAATTTAGGCCGTTATAAATTAATACCAACACAGCTTCGGCAAATCTAATACTCAGCAGAGCGTTATCTTTAATAGGAACGGCCCCATAAATTTAACTGGTTGACTGGGAGTCTCAAATGTGTTAATAACATCAACAAGCAGTCGCGAGCCTCACTTGGTTCAATTAGTACAATCTGCCTTGCTTATGGTTATGAATGACGTATTATTTACAGAATTTCGATCACTCGCAGGTCGCTGAGATACGGCACGTAGTACGTATCACAATGAGGTTATTTTTCATTCGAATGCTTGGAACGAAAACCGAGTTACAGAGGTTATTTCAATAACCGGATAACCGGTTATTTTTCATTCAAATAAGGCCATCACTAGTTGCTTCGGTGCAGTTCATTAACGATACTTTGAACTTACAGAAGAAATTGGTCACCTTGCTACGTAATGCTGCGTTTTGTTGCACTTTATTCTTCTTCGCCACAGCCAGTAGATATATACAGGTTATATGCTGAGTCGGCAAGTTCGCTCAGCTGTCACCTTCTAAGTGTCTTCATAAATGCTAACAACATCCCCCTTCCTTAGATTAACTTTGTATATATAACAAAAGTAAACATTAGGATAATGTATTACAAAGTTAAAAACGAATTTAGTCTAACACTACATGCATATTGCCACTAAACTTCAAATAGCATTTAGGCATATTTAATATGCGACCTAAGCTAGTTTTGCACAGTTCATTATCATCTGAAACTGCTTTTGGACTGTTCCGAAAACGTTTCTTTATCGCGCACATCTCTATGGTTTGCACTGGAGTAGCGCACATTTTAATTGAACAGTTCACTCCAGGGGCGTGCTGGGACTCTATAGAGGGGCCAGGCAAAGAAATTTTGGGAAAGGCCCCGAAAAAATACCCGTGGCAAAATTTTAATTTTTTCAAGGTTGTAGGATATAAAAGGAAAAAACTTTAATCGAGAAATATAGTATAAACAGTAATTGGTGTCGTAGAATTAGGTAGAATTACAAAACTCAAAACTTAGTAAATAAAGTGTATTCAAAAATAATAGTTATTGAATGTATCAGTGTCAAATGTAGCTTGAACAAGCGTCCACGTACGACTGAGTACAAAATAAAATAAAATAAAAATAAATAAAATAAATAAATTTAACCACGATGCCCGTGTGGGTCGTCCAATACAACTTTTTATCCATTACCTATATTAAATCTCTTTAACTTATTTTTTCATTTGAATTTTTTACACTAACATGATATTTGACATTAATAACATTTAAAAATTACAAGCAAGCCTTTAATTAGTTGTTATGTATCCATAATAATTATTTCTCATCGACTTTTCTATTTTTCCCTCACTAGTGACTGACTAATGATGAACTTGTTTTATTTGAAATAACTGTAGTAATTAGGGATGTCGTACCCGGTCTAAAATGAAACCCGGGTACCCGAAAGCAGTACCCGGGTAAACCCGGGTACCCGAAATATATAACAAAAACGTTAGTGTACATCTGAACATCTGAGGTAACTACAATTTCTTTCATTTACGCTGCGAGTTTTAAACTGAACTAAATTAAAATAGTACCTACTCACCAATTCAAACTGCAAGTCATCTGTTATTCGTAAATATTTTCACACTTCCAAGTGCTATCAAATTCAAGTACATGACTTTTTGTCCGAAATTGGTAGCAGCATCAACATGACACAGAGGATGTTTATTTTACTTCACCCATCCTAACACGATTTAATGGTGCTATTGACGGGTTGAATATTTCCGTGAAGCAGATTTATTGCCTTATATGAAACAAGAAACAACATTAATGTGGTATGGATGGGGTGATTATTGTTATTACTGCATTGTTGTGGTTTTCTAGAGCTTATTCCTATTGTTTTTAAGTGTTTATAATTTTCTCCGAAAAAGGCTGACTCGGGTCGACTATTACCCGGGTAGGCCCGAGTACCCGCATCACTAGCTCGAATTATGCCAAAATTCGGAGGTGGGGGAGAGAACAAGAGAAGGCTGCTAAACGCAGTAGTACAGTCAATTATGCTTTATGGAAGTACAATATGGGAAAACGCCCTGAAAAGGAAACATAACCAAGATCTGATAAACAGCACGCAGAGAATACTAGCAGTCCAAATCTGCAGAGGATATAGGACCATTTCAACAGAAGGCAGCATGGTGCTGGCAAGAGTTATACCCCTAGAGCAGTGTCAAGAAAGGAAAGAAAGAAGAGAACAAGACAGAATTAGCAAAAAAGAAGCACGAGAAAAGACAAAAAGCCAATGGACACACACGCTCATCCCGGACATCAAACCATGGATAAATAGAAAAGAGGGAGAGGTGGACTTTTATGTGACGCAGTTCCTAAGCGGACACGGATGTTTTATGAAATATCTGGAAAGATTTAAAATCAGAGAGGAAGGAACATGCATATACTGCAATGAAGAAGACGATGCTGAACACACGATATTTCGGTGTCAAAAATGGCAAGAAATACGACAGAGAACAAACAGAGCACTAGAAACACAAATTACGATGAATAATATAGTGAACCTCATGATAGAAAATGGAGCAAAGTGGGCAAAAATCCAAAAGATGATAAGTGAGATTATAAAGACTAAGGAAGACGACGAACGACGTAGACAATAAGAGGCAAATGAATAAACTGTATGTAGTTAAATATGCCAACTAATTTACAACCTTATCCCCTGAAGCAATACCTTCGGGGTTCCAGGGGGTCCACGACTATAAGGAAAGGAGGGGTTTTTTAGCTGGTAAAAATCCAGCACTACCCACTAGCATGGAATAGTGGGTGTCTTACTGAAGATTTTCCCCTCCACAGGAAAAAAAAAGGCCCGGGTATCCGGGTAGGTACCCGCTGACATCCCTAGTAGTAATATTTTTAGTTTGAAAAGGTGTTGGATAATAGCTATTTATATAGCAAGTATATAATTTGAGGAGTCTATTTTATGGCCGAGATAGTTTTGTAAGCTAGGACAATAATAGTTATTAATGTATTAAGGGCATAGCGTGATTATGCACGTGGCACATACATTTTATTTAATTTTACTTTTGAAATGTACACAATTGAAGGATCCAGTATTTTGGCTACAGACTACTGCGTCATCGTTGTGCTGGAGCTGTGAATATTTGGTGTGCTATGGTTTCTATGCAGATTGTTGGTGTTGCTATACTATATTGTTAATCTTTATTATACTGCCTAGCAACTTTATAGACCATCAGGCCATAACAGTCACATTACGTCCGCTATTTAGAGCCAGCATAGTTATGTATGTACCAAGGGCATTATGAAGATGTTCATGCATTTTCGAGGGCGACAAGTTTACAAGCCTGTAGGCGTCTGGCCCGAGGGTTTATGTCGCCCGAGGGCTATAAACATCAAGTAAGGCCCATGCTGTATACACTGTTTTTACGCTTCTCTTTACGCCCTAGGGCGTTATAGACTACTTGATATATCTCTCATCGCAGATATAAACAAAAAATCAGTGGAAAATAAAACAGGATTATGGTTTTAAAATGAAATAGAGTCAAATTATGTACTAATTGTATAAAAAGGTTTATATTCGACTGCTAAAACTGAAAAAATCGAGTTTATACGTTTGACGTCTATTCTGTAACAGAAAGAAATTTGACATTAGAGTGGCTTGGTGGATCTTGACAAGCAGCGCAGAGTTACCAAATTTTCTTACAGCTGCGTAAATGAGTAATTAATAATTTTAGTTTAGAAAATAAATTTACACAAGGTATTTGCTTAAGTTGGATTGTGAGAAGAGACTTGTATAGGTTAAACTCAGATGCCGAATTCGCTCAATTGCCCAAATAAAATACCACTCAGTATGAGAATTACGTAAAACCTAAATTCGGTCAATTGCCGAATTAATTGCCAAATTCTTCCTAAGTTGCAGTATTGGCCAAATTAATTTCATTAATTGGGCCAATTTGGCATCTGAGTATCATACACATCGAATACAGTAGAACAGTCTTTCCCAACCTGTGGTACGCGTACCACTAGTGGTACGCAGAGGCCACTGCGGTGGTACGTGGTGCTCTGCACACGGGAAAAAAATTTTGTTTTAAAATTTGGTTATTGAACCAAAACACATTTTAAAAAAATACATTTCAACAATTATAGCAACACAACTTCTTGCCATGCAGATCAACTTTTGTTCGCAGTACAGCTTCAAAAAGTGATGTTGAAAGCTTATTCCTTTTTTAAGTTTCAATATATGTAATATTAGACAATATTCTTTCAACATCAGCATTCTCGTGTGGAATACACAAAATAACAAGGGCTAGTTGGGCAATATTTTTAAAAATATATTTCTCGTGAAAATCTTTTGAAGTACAAAATAATTTTTTAACTGATTGCATTCCTTCGTGCAACTGATGTCGACATGATAATGCGAATTGACAAAACTAATTTATTGTGTAAGTACATTAAATAAACGTTAAAAGAATTTTGCTTATTCGTGATTTAAAAAAAACCTTAAATATTGTTATTTTTGGTAGACACAAATTCCGCTACTTCTTTTTAAAAAAGGTCTTGCCGCCGCTACGCGGGCTGAAAATCCGCTACCGTAGCGGAATTCCGCTGCTTTGCAGATAAACTGTGGCAGTGTATGTTGGCGTATTTGGCAGAGGTACTTTCAAAGCTTAATGAGCTCAACCAAGCGCTGCAAGGAAATTATAACACTCCTTTTCGGGTTCATGATAGAGTAAGTGCTATGAAAAAGAAGCTGAATCAAGCAGCAAAAGAAGCAGAACAGAAAAAGGTATCGTTGTTTCCAACGCTCGAGGATTTTGTTGAAGAAAATGACCTGAAACTGAGTCCTGCACTTCTGACAGACATCAAAACACACTGTCTTGGTTTGATTCAAAGCTGCAACCTATATTTTCCTGAAGACTTCAGCAAATATTCCTGGATCCAAAACCCGTTTGCTGATATAGAAGTGGCACCAGAAAACTTGACTGCGAAAGAAAAGGAACAGTTCTATGTCGCTCGTGAACTTCTGGGTTGAAAGGGGTGCGGACTACGCAGAAGTAGCTGACAAAGCAGTTAAATTTTTACTTCCGTTCACAACTTTTTACTTGTGCAAGACAGCATTTTCTTCACTTGTGTATCTTAAGAACAAATATCGGAATAGACTTATTAGTGTGGATAATGATCTTCCTTCAAGACTGAGCAATCTTAGACAAGACATTTCCAAGTTGGCTTCTAATCTTCAAGCTCAGCCTTCTCATTGAAGTTTTGTATTATATTTTTGTTGTATTTTCTTTACAGTATAATGTTTTTTTATTTTCAACTTACGGTATGAATTTCTTGTTCATATCAATTAATAAAATATTATAACACTAAACAGAATTTTATTTTTCATACTTATGGTTAGAAAATGGGTTAATTAGATTAGTAAAATAATAAACATATTCCATCCATAATTACCTCCACGTGACTAAGTGGTACGCAAAATATTTTTGTCTTGTGAAGTGGTACGCCAGGAAAAAAGGTTGGGAAACACTGCAGTAGAACATAAATTATTTTTGCATATAACCACAAATACATACGATACACAATTGATGCACTTCACATTGCGAAAACAGTGTCTACAATGATAGCTATAAGAGGGGATTACATTTGCCAAGTAAATTTCATCTTCAAAGTCAGTGTCAAGACTTTCATTTTCTTGTCCTTGTTCATCTTGATCATGTTTTTAGCTTTATCTGTCTCATAAATGTTTTCAAAATTTCTTTTTGGAAACTGAGGCCATAGTTTGGCAAGCATCACTAACTTTTCCTACAATTTTTTTTTGCTTTTTAGAGAGCTGGAATAACTTCACAAATTCTATTGAAGGAGTTAATTGGCATACTAGAACGACTCTAGTATTCTAAATCACCATAAAATAATCAATGATCCACAAATCTGGTGTCTATACTGACTATAATTTGGTTCCTCACATTATAAACGTGGTCAAACGAAAGTGATCTTCATTTCGATAATTTATATTTTTTAAAGAACAGGCTATTGTAAGAATAGTCCTAGGGCCCGGCAACTCAGGGCCTACCGGGCATTTCCTCCCCAGGTGGCGGATAGGGAAATGCCCACCAGATATGGCAGGTATCGAGGAAATAATATATTTGGGGCAAAATCAGCAGACGGGCATGGACGTTCAGGCAGCCCGTCCAACAATAATAGGATAGTTGTTCAATACCCACACTGCCCAAAATATTCCACATATCATACGCAATCAAAGAGCGCAAACCGATGCATCAAATTGAGAATGAACTGGCGAGGATTTATGATGTGATTAACCTTGACTGAAACAAAGAAAAAGAGACACAGATATGAAAGGCTCTTCACATTTCTATACAGTAGAGCCTCAAAGCTGGAAAAAGCAAGGGCTGATGTAGGATTTTTAGTGCACAAAAACAGAACAGCAAATATCAAAGGGTGGAAGTCTGTAAATGAAAGAATAATGGTTGTAGATATAATAAAAGAAAAAACCTTGGACATCTATAATTATTACCTTCAGCCCAAGTGAAGATGAGAATGTTAATACCAAGGATGAGTATTTCGATCTTCTACAGAGAACAACAGATGAAACAAAGGGTAAACACTTATTATTACTTGGGTATCTACATGAAAGTGTAGGAAATAACCCAGGCAGGTAGTAAAAAACCATAGGAAAGCATGGAGACTTACCTTTACACCTGAACAAAACCTGCACAAAACGAATGATGGACTATTGACTACGCCACTATGAAAGCACATCAAATGAAATACGTACATGATGCAAAGGTTAACAGAGGACCAGAGATAGGCAGTGACCATCATCTGTTGATACTAGACATATGGTAACTGTGCAGCGAATAAACAAAACTAGATAAACACAAAAGAAAGTTACCAAGAAAATAAAATCTTAAAAGAGTTTAGAGAGGAAAACACTCAAAGAACATTTGCTGAACGACTCACCTTAGAAACTTCTGTATTACAAAATAAACAGAGGATATTGAATAAGCCCGGGAAAATTTCAAATTACCTCTTGAAATTCGTGAAAGATAGGCATGGCAATTTGCTTACTTCAGAAAAGGATATTATGGAACGATAGAGACAGCATCTACAAGAGATGCTTGAATGCGGAGAGGATCCTGAACAGGTGACACCTCGAGATTATGATAATCAAAAGGAACAAATAATGTTAGTAGAGAGAAGACCAGCAATTAGGAAGATAAAACTGGGAAAAACTGTAGAAAAAAGATGAAATTACCCCGAAATGATAAAGTAAATGGCCCAGATGGACAGCAACTATTACTTGTTATACAGTCAGCATGGTGATTCAAAAAAATTACCAAGGAATGGGAATTAGCAATCATCATTACACTACACCAGAAGGGAGACAACTGAGAATGTTCTAACCACTGCGGAATATATCTCCTTAGTGTACTGAGTAAAGTCTACTCAAAGATATTAGAAACATGATTAAGAGAGCAAGTTGAACAACACTTAGAGGAGAGACAATGTAGATTCCGACAAGGGTGTAGATTTCATCTTTACATTACGAATTGATTTTTGCCAATAATGTACTAATTGCCAAAATTCCAAAAATCTACAATATAATCTAAATATATGGCAGAAGAAAATGACCCACCACACTATGCAAATCACCATAACCAAATCAAAAACCATGACCATCGTACGAAACCACATCCAGCATGCAATCCACCTAGGTCATCAACAATTGGAACAAGTTGAAAGCCTTAGTTATCCCGGGGCCATCATAAACCAAAATGGAACAATCAACAATAAATTAAAAACAAGATTTGTGCGAACGAGACGACTCTACCATGCTATCAATAGGGGTTTTATCAGAAAAATAGAGATCGGTTAACCCACAAAAATGAAGGTATATCGAATGGAATCTGAGTAGCAAACATCAAAGTAGACTTCAAGCACCAGAAATGCGATACCTATGAAAAGTAGAACAGAGAATCAGAAGAAACCACGTCCGCAACAAAATTAATAATTTAAATCTCTCCGAACAGAACATAAAAACCAGATTTAGAAAATAAAAATCCAATCATAGAGATACGAGTAATAATGAACACAAAAAAACGAAAAATGCTGAATAAATTGATTCTATTATCAAATGAAATCACATTTTGAAAAAAAAACAAGCCAATACATCAAAATTATACAGTGACCTCCAAAAAGTCGGCATCATATGAGAAAGTTTTTTATTTTTGATTTTTCAAAAGAACCTTTTACAACAATAATTTGTGCTTGTCCAAAAATCTATTTAGCTCCTATCAGATATACCGAGTGGTTTTAACTTATTTAGAAAATGGCGTTTTTCGAAATTGTCAAAATCCAAAAAACGCTATTTTTTGGAAATTAAGTAAGATTTCAATGAAAGTGTGTACTTTAGAGTGTGTTAGTTTTAGCTAACTGAGCAATCTCAAGGCCAGAAAAATACACACATTTTTCTTTAGCTTTAGCTAAAATTTATTTTTTAAACGTTTTAAATATTTTTAAAAATTCCACGACTTAATTTTAAAATTCAAAATTTTTATGTAAAGACTAAAGATTTATAATTGTAAAAAATATTATAAAATATTAATTGCTCGTTTAGATTTCTTATTATTTACCGAAAAGTGATATCTATCTATCTACAGCTCTATGTCCCTAGGTGGGTCTTGGCTGATTCTACAATCGTCCTCCATCTTCTCCTATCCCTTGCCACTATTTCTCGATTTCTAATGACTAACTTCCGTAAGTCGTCCTTCACACAATCCACTCATCTTTTCCTAGGCCTTCCCTGTGATCGTTTTCCTTCAATGTTTCCTTGGAAAATTCTTTTAACTCCTCTGTTGTCCTCCATTCTCCATAGATGTCCTACCCACGTAATTCTGGCTGCTTTTATTGCTGCTACTATATTCCCCCTTCTAATTCTTCTTTTATTTCGGCGTTCGACCTTCTTCTCCATGTATGGCTCTTACTACTTTTCTTTCGAAGATGTTAAGTAGATTTTCTTGTTTTATGGTCATATGCCAAGTTTCACTGCCATATAGTACTATGGGACGCACACTTGTTTTGTACCGCTTTATTTTCGTTGATCTGGATAATAATGATGACCTAAATTATGTTTCATGGCAAAATAACATTTATTGCCCTGCAGTATCCGTGTTCGTATTTCCTCTTCCTCTTCTATGTCATTACTCTCATTTATCGCACATCCCAAATATTTGAAGAAGTGTAACGATTCAAAATTGAAGTCTCCTAGTGTTATATTTTGTCAGATTCTTCCTCTAGCACCTTTGTCATTTTCAGGAACTTTGTTTTTTCCTCATTAACTCTAAGACCCATTTGTCTTGCCTTTTCTTCTAGTTCCAAGAAACCTTCCTTTACTGATAATATATTTCTTCCTACCACATCTATATCGTCAGCAAAGGCTAGTAGTTTGTTCCTTTTCCCTTGTTGGACAGCTCACGTATTACTTTTTCCAGCACCAAGTTAAACAGTAAGGTAGATAAGCAGTCGCCTTGTCTTAAACCTGTTTTTATTGTGAATGGCTCTGATAAAAAACCTTGCTCTTGGACTTTGCATTTCGAGTCTTCTAATGTAATTTTAGTTGATCCGAAAAGTGGTATGTTTGCATAATTTTTACGTTTTTGATGCAATGTGCTTTTTAGGAGAAATATTTTTCAATGATAATTAATATCTATTTAAATGGCATCTAAAAACTCTACTCTAGCCCTGTTAATAAATTACAGTTACAAAAATCCTGTAAATATTCTTTTAAAGTTGTCTAAATGAGAAGAATTTTTTCCTTCCAGTTTACATGTTCTAAAAAATCCTTTGACACAACTTCCGTTCTCAACATTAACTACTTAAATTAAAAATCAACAAAAACTTATTTTATTAGATATAGAACACGACTAACCTCCCCAATAAATAGCATGATACATTCATGTTTTAAAATTTTTCATTTTACAATGGGGCGAAATACCCATAAAAATAAGACGGCTAAAAAATCTTCTCATTCAGACAACTGTAAAAGAACGTTTACAGAATTTTTGTAACAGTAATTCGTTAACAAAGTTAAATTAGAGTTTTAGAAGCCATTTAAATCGATATTAATTATCATTGAAGAATATTTTTCATAAAAAGCACATTGCATCAAAAACGTAAAAATTATGCGAACATATCACTTTTCAGTAAATAATAAAAAATCTAAACGAGCAATTAACATTTTATATTATTTTTTACAATGATAAATCTTTAATCTTCAGATAAAAAAAATGAATTTTAAACTTAAGGCTTGTTATGTGAAATTTTGAAAAATATTTAAAGCATTGAAAAATTAAATTTTAGCTAAGGTTAAAGAAAAATGTGTGTTTTCTGGCCTTGAGATTGTTCAGTTAGCTAAAACTAACACACTCTCCTTGAAATCTTACTTAATTTCCGAAAAATAGCGCTTTTTGGATTTCGAAAAACACCATTTTCTAAATAAGTTCAAATAACACGGTATACTTGATAGGAGTTAAATAGGTTTTGTACAAGCACAAACTATTGTAAAAGGTTCTTTTCAAAAATCAAAAATAAAAAACTTTCCCTTATGATACCGACTTTGTGGAGGTCACTATAATTTTGATGTATTGGTTTGTTTTTTTTAAATCTGATTTTTGATAGTAGAATCAATTTATTCAGCATTTTTCGTTTTTATTATTTTTTGTATCTCCATGACTGGATTTTTGTTATCTTCTAAATCTGGTTTTTATGTTCTATTCGGAGAGATTTAAATTATTAATTTAACGGAGGTTTTTGTTATCTCTTGAAATAAAGCATCTAAAATTTTGGTTTTACCTGCCCTGTCTAAAAGACGAAGAAAGTATTGTAATCGAGAAAAAACTACCTTCTAAGATTTCTTCAGATCTTTACTTCCAGGGTCCCTAGATATCGAAAAACAGCTTTTCTCAATTCCGCCTGTCTGTTGCCGGTATAACTCCAAAACTATTTTTTGGAGGAAGACGATATTTTGCATGCATATTTTATATGTCTACCTGAGATGAAACCGAAAAACATTAGGAGAACTATATACAGAGTGAGCAAATTAAAAAAAATTCTTATTTTTGCTTTAACTCAGGACCTATTACTTAAATGAAAGTAACAATTTGCACATATCTCAGGTTTTTGCACTTGAAGAAAAAAGGCATATTGGAACACAACATTTAGGTACAGGGTGAGCACTAAAAAAATTTTTATTTATTTTTGCTTTAACTTATAAACAGATAATACATAGTAATTTACGATAGCGTGTCGGTGTGTTGCCGTTAAATACGGGAATGTCACACAAGTGAATTTGAAATCCGATTTATGAGCGTAAACGGAGTTCTGTGTAGTGGAAAAGCGAACAAATAGCGAGTTAAAACAGGTGTTAATAAGTACAGTGAAAAACTAAAGCGGACAAAAGTTACGTAAAAGAGCAACAACGTGTTGAAAAGTCGAGTTTGTAACGGCTGCGATACTATAAGGGCGAGAATATTAACGCTGGGCGACGGCAGCGGTCGACAGTGTTCGCAAGCACGGTGCAATAAAAGCACCCGATTGGTGCATTTTAAAACCGGCCGAACGCAGTGGCGTAACACACACAAGCGGCGGTACGTAAATAAGCGGTCGAGTAAGCAATAAATAAATATACACAAAAGCCGCGAACAAGAATCTAGCCTGAAGAAAGTGTAAGACAAATGTCAGAGGAGCATGATAGAAGTAATAGTGTCGGGTCGGAAACAGAATTGTTTAGTAAAAGAAAAAGATTACAAGAAAAACAAAAAGAAAAAGAAACAGAAGTATTTCAGAGGAGCAAAAAAATATTGAGAACGCCACAACTAAAGAGAGCAGGACCAGTAGAGAAGGGGGAAGAGAGCGGTACAGAATGGAAAAGCTGGAAAAACTTATAATGGAAGTATCCGCACAGATACAGGAAATTAAAACAGATACAAGTAGCACAATTATGGCCATAGCAGGCATTAATGAGCAACTGAAGAGATATGGTGAAGAGATAAGAGTCGTAAAAGAAGAGGCCATAAAGAAGGAAGTGGAATGGGATAGGGAAAAAATGGAGCTGAAAAATGAAATTGGACAACTAAGGAACAAATTGGAAACCCAAGAGAGAAAGGAAAAGCAAAACAACATAATGATGAGAGAAGCAGAATTTAGCAAAGCGAACACTATCCAAGAAGTAAAAGAATTCCTACGAACTGAAATAGGGGTACCTGCAGATATAGATGAAGCATATACGGTGGGGAAACCTAAAACAAAGATGACCGTAGTAAAATTAAAAAAATTCAAACAAAAAATAGAGATATTTAAACAAAAAAGGAGACTAGTGCAACAAGATATATACATAGAATGCGATCTCACACAAGAAGAACAGAGGATCCAGGCAGCTATCAGGAAAGTAGCAAGAGAGGAAAGAAACAAGGAAAAAAGACAAAAATAGGGTACAGAAAAATGGAAATAGACGGTTTCAAGTATGAATGGTCCGACAAAGAAGGAGGCAGCCTGATAAGGAAAAGAAACCAGGCCCCAAAAAACGATTAAGGAACAACATAAAACCTAACAAGATGACGAAAGTGGCTATGGACAAGGAAATGAATAGAAACGATAAAAAAAAACAGAAGCGAGAAAAAATGGTGAAGATAGGCACATAGAATGTACAAAGTATAAAAGGAAAAAAGGAAGAAATGATAAATAAAAAATTTGACATTCTAGGAATCACAGAAACTAAAAAGAAAGTAAAGGAATAGAGAGAATACATAAAGGATATTGCCTAATATGGTCGGGAAGAAAGAAGAAAGAAAGAGCGAAGGAAAGAGTAGGTGTAATAATAGCACCAGAAAAGATGAAAGATATAATTATGGAAAAATTTCTAAACGAAAGAATAATGACGATAATAATAAAACTAACAAACGAAGAGACGTGGACACTAATAACAGCGTATGGAGTACATAATGATGCAAGCAAAGAACAAAAAGAAACATTCTTCAACAACCTACAAGATGAAATTTATGAAAGAAGTGAAAACCTAATTATTATGGGAGACCTAAATGGAAGAGTGGGAAACAAAAATGTAGGAATAGAAAATGTCATGGGAAAAGAAGGTGAAAATGACAGAAACAATAATGGTGAGAAAATAATTGAATTATGTATAGAAAGCGAATTAGTTATTACAAACACAAAATAGAAGCACAAAAATACGGAAGAGGCCATAATTATATATAACAGCAATAAGATAACATACACAACAAAATAGAATGCTTGAGTAAGTTTAGTAGGCATGTTTCGTTGACTTATGTCATAATTAAAATAAGCGTCATGCCTACTCGAATATTTACTACTATATTTATCTCTTTCTTACTCAAGCAATTCATGTTACTTTCTTGTTCATGTTATCTCATTGCTGTTATATATAATTGTGGCCCCATCGGTATACACAAATTCACAAGAGAACGACAAAGTAGGGGCGAAAAGTCAATAATAGATTACTTCCTTATAAGGAAACCCAAACTCGCCCTTATAAAAGATGTGAAAGTAAAAAAACAAGCAGAAATTGAGAGCGACCACTACATGCTAGTGATGGATATGAAAACCCAAAGAAAAAAAACATCGGAAAAAAGAAGAAAGATAGTAAAAGAAAAAATTAAAAGCTTTAAACTAAAAGAACAGAAATGCAGGGAGAAATACCAAGAGAGTACAGATAGGAAATTCAGAGAACAAAGAGAAGAAACGAAAATAAAAGAAAAATGGAAGACGTTTAAGGAAACCGTCTTAGAAACAGCAAAAGAATGTTGCGGTATATCAAAAATAACAAATACAGATATAAAAAGAGCAGAATGGTGAACCGAAGATTTGAAGCGAAAAATAACAGAGAAGAAAGAAACATGGAAAATATACTTAAATAAGAAGCGGCCAGAAGACTACAAAATGTATAAGGAAAAAAGAAAAGAGGTTAAAACAGAAGTAAAGAAAGCAAAAGAAGAGTCATGGATAAGATTTGGAGAGAAAATGACAGGGAATAATAAAGAAAATCAAAAATTATTTTATGGAACATTAAAACAACTAAAGAAAAAGAAAGAGTACAATATGGTGTATATAAAATATAAAGATGGAATAATAATTACAGAAGAAAATGAAATATTAGAGAGATGGAGACAACATTTTGAGGAATTAACAGAGAACAGTGCAAAAACAAAGGAGGCAACAAACCATAGTAGCAACAAGCAAGAAATGGGAGAAATCCGCCAGAAAGAAATGATAGAAGCAATAAAAAAGATAAAAATAGGCAAAACCCCAGGCAGAGATGACATAACACCCGAAATTATGAAATATTTAGGAGAAGAGGGAATTAAGAAAATGGAAACAAAAATGACACCAAATGACTGGAATATAGGTATAATACTACTGATCTACAAGAATGGAGACAAGCGAAACTGTAATAACTATAGAGGGATAACTCTATCAAGCATTCCAGGCAAAATAATGGCAAAAATAATAGAGAAAAGAATAAGGGACAAGATCGAAAACACGTTAGAAGACACACAAAGTGGATGGATTTAGAGGAGGAAGGAGTCCCCAAGACCTATTACTCATGTTAAGACAAGTGAGTGAGAAAATAATAAAAACAAGGAAATACATGTATGCTACATTGATTTGAAAAAGGCGTTTGACAAAATAAGAAGGGACGATATATGGAAAGCTTTAGAAGGAAGAGGGATAGGAAGTGGAATAATAGAGGAGCTATGACACAACGCCCACTGGTCACAAACCCCAACTCAGAATTTGGTCATAACGCCCAACTTCGATTCTGGTCACAACGCCCAACTTGGTCACAACGCCCAATTTTGATTTTGGTCACAACGCCCAACTTGGTCATAACGCCCAAAAACGATATTGGCCACAACGCCCAACTTGGTCACAACGCCCACCGACGCCTGTTATAGGAGAGAGCTATCGACATCACTGAAACCACCTTTTTGGTCACAACGCCCAATTTCGATTTTTGTCACAACGCCCAACTTGGTCACAACCCCCAATTTCGATTTTGGACAGAACGCCCAACTTGGTCACAACGCCCAATTTCGATTTTGGACAGAACGCCTGCCCAACTTGGTCACAACGCCCAATTTCGATTTTGGTCACAACGCCCAACTTGGTCACAGCGCCCAACTTTGATTCTGGTCACAACGCCCAACTTGGTCACACCGCCCATTTTTTATTCTGGTCACAACGCCCAACTTGGTCATAACGCCCAAGTTTGATTTTGATCACAACATTCAACTTTGATTTTGGTCATAACACCCAACTTCTTTTGAAGTACATTTTCATAGAAATTTTGGGCTATATTGAAGTTCATAGCTGAAGAAGTGCAGGCACCCAAGTAAGTGTGCAGACCTTAAACTTCCATATATGTATGTGGTAATTGAATACTGTTGAATTTTAAATATTTTTATTGCAACATGATTGACGTGGTAGGGTTACAAGTCAAAAAAAATTTAAGGCCCACATACATTTTGAAAAATATATTGTAGACGAAAGTGTTGAAATTGTTGGAAAGAGTCGCGGTTATTTTGGAACGTTTGTCCATGTAATATTCTTATAAGCTCGGTCGGAAAATTAAGCTATAGTAGTGAAGTAATTTTCTTTTTCCAATGCCTATTTATAAATCTGTATTGTATCTGAGCAGATCTTTATGGTAAAGCAACATTTTAATGATGAGGATGGACCCAGAGTTATCTTAATCACTAGTGAATAAAGTACTTAATAATCCATAGCAACTTACAAAATACAAATACAGGGTGTCCAAAAAATGGCGGATTAACTCTACGGTGCGTTACTTGGGGATACCTAATGAACCCTGGAAAAATATGAACAAAATTCCCTGGGCCGTATTTTTCGAAATATCTCTGGTCAAAGGTGGGTAATAAAATCCATTTATTTAAATAACTAGGGTATAATTATAGTGTCAAATATATCTGGGACTTATTAAAATATCTGTTTTTTTAATATTCTTGAGATTTAACTAAATTGTTTTCAATATTTAAGTATTTTAAAAAACTGATTTCCTGTTGAGTTTGTCGATTACTAAATATGGCAAACAGGCTTTGTACAATAATAATATACGAAATCAAGCTTGGCATTGAAATATTTGTTGTATGAATAATATGTTGGTGGCACTGTAAGTCTATGTCAAATTCGAGATTAGCAGGTTAGGTTTTGTGTCAGTTTTGACCAGTGGTCGGAATGTAAACTTTGACGAACCGGAACGCTGTCGGGGGGGGACCGGGGGGTATGCCACCCGTTCTCGGAAAATAATAATAATGTTAATAATAATAAGTGTTTTTTCCGTCAATAGTCGACACAAACCAGTTTAATTTAATATTTTATTTCAAAGTAAAACGACCCTAATTAAACAAAACAAGAACGGTATAAATACAACAAAATAAAGTTTATTCATTTCCTTCTAGAATAACTCAATAATAGGCAATAAAATCAAAATAATTCAACAAAATTCAAAACTCTAAATATTGTAAGGTAACGTAACAGATAATACATTTTGCTCAATTCATCGAGAGTATCAGACTATTGTGCTAAGGTTGCTGACAAATTGTACCGATGCAATCATTTTGTGAACGCCGCTATATTTGCTTCTTTCTTTTCCATCTCTTTTTGGAAAATTTTTCACGAAACGAAACGGATTTTGATGAAATTTCACGAGACGGAACGACTCTTGATAATATTTCACGAACCGGAACGCCGTTCCGGTACATTCCGACCACTGGTTTTGACACAGACTGATGCAAAAGCTAACCTACTAACCTTGAATTTGACATAGACTTACAGTGTCACCAACATATTAACAACTTACTGTGGATACATTTTTGATTGAGAAATTGTTGCAGTATCATTTGATAATTCACAGGGTGGTAAGAAAAAATAGGAGAAACCAGAAAAATTGTTTTCGAAGCAAGTAACTGTGACTATATTTGACACCTACTTTGAATTCTTCTTCAAATAACATTTTTGTCTATTTTGAAAAATAAGGGTACTTTATTCTTGAACCAATTTCATATTTTTGAACCTCCCCCATATACGAAAAAAATATATTTACATTTTGGCTAGTGCATTTTTAGTTTGAGATGTAGAAAATTGTATCAAGAATAAAACTTTCTGATAAATGGATGATAAAAAAATCTATGTGTTACAAATTTATGAGGGATGTTATATTGTACAGATTCGTGGTGGATAATGTGAACATAGGCAGTCCATTGAGCTAGAATACATTTTATGGGCTTTGTATGCGTTAGACAGAAGTAGATATATATGATTTAAAATCTAGTATCCTAGAGTTCAGTGTTTTCTAAAAACAAAACCTTTTGATTCTGCGGATGCTAGATGTTAATCGCATGTAGGTCTGTTTATGGCTAACGCATTCAAAATCCATAAACTGTATTCTAGCACATTTGATTACTTATGTTCACATTTTCCTCCGCCAATCTGTATATTATGATATACAGTGCTTTTGTAAAGTAGTGGATAAATTCGTTAAAAATTCAAGGAATAACTTTTGGAAAAAACGCTCGGACCCATCGATTTTTATTTTTATTTGGGCATTTTTTGGGCGTATGAGGTATGGCGTTATCGATGTTTTTTTTAAATGGAAACCCCCCTTTTTTATTACGGAATTTGAAAGAACGCATCTTTTTACTTACGTTAAGCTGGTTTTTGAATATAGATCAGATGATCAAAAATTAAGAAAACAAATTTAAAATTGAAAAATACTAAATTTAGTTGCAATAGTCATTTCAAAAACAACTAAATTAAATGTACAAATTGTGCACCGTTGTCTGCTTGACAGTAACGAAGACGACCGATATGTTTTTCATTGATTGCTGTCATTGATAAAAGCGTAAAATCATACTTCTTAAAATCAAATTTAGTATTTTCTAAATTTAAATTGTTTTTCTTAATTTTTGGTAATGTGACCTATACACAAAAATTACCTTAGCATAAGAAAAAAGATGCGTTCTTTCATATTTCGTAATAAAAAAAGGGGGTTTCCATTAAAAAAAAAATTGATAACGCCATACCTCATACGAGGGGCACTTTGTATGTATGTATTTTATTTCAAAAAATGCCCAAATAAAAATAAAAATTGACGGGTCCGAGCTTCCAAAAGTTGTTTCTTGAATTTTTAACGAATTTATTTGCTACTTTACGAAAGCACTGTATATATAACACTGGAATGGGAAAAATCCTCTTACTCATGATACCACATACAACTATGGGTTCCATATACAAAAATACAACTTTATGGTATCACTCGAATTTCAAAACTTTTTTTGAATAACTGACTACTCACTGCATTTGTATCGAAAAAGTGCCAGCTACCGCATTTGTTCAGGAAAATAAATTTGAAACGGTTTAGTAAAAGAAACGATAATTAGCTATTGTAGGTATCGGAATGTTAAGAATTTGCTACGTTTTGTAATGTCTATGTCTGAATTTCCACCCATTGAGTTTTCTGTCGGAATTTTAATGCCTCTAAAAAGTTTTCGCACGTTGGGTTGAAATGACAGAATTGGTTAAATTGCTAGTTATCTGTATACATGTTGGTGGCTGAAAATGTGAACATAAGTAATCAAATGAGTTACAATACAGTTTATGGGCTTTATATGCATTAAGAATTTTAAATTTGGGTGGAAGATTCAATTTGTTATGTAAGCTAGTGCTAAGAAGGAATTTTTTGAAATTCAACTCCTAATAGGGTGAAAAGGGGTAAAATGGGTTTTTACGAATTCCTTAATGTCTCTTACACCCGCTGTTTACTTGCAAAGATTTTCAATGCAAATGCTTGGAAACGTATTTCAGGATTTTGCTTTAATCAACTCCTAAAGGTGCAAGTATGTGTTCGGGGTGAATTTTGATAAATTTACCAAAAAGAAGTAAATGTGTTTTCACAAATTCCTCAATATCTCTTAGACCCGGCTATCGCCTCGTCAAAAGAAGTAACATTCTCACGTTCTAAAACCATTAATTTCGCGCATTTAATACAAAATAGTAATTTACGATAGAAGTACGTAAAACTAGTCTTTAGTCACGAGTGGGGCAGAGTTAAAACCCGAGTGAGCGAGCGTATTAAGCCCCGCGAGTGACTAAAGATGCTTTATGCATGTGTATTGTATAATACTTTATCTACGATAGAATCTACAAAACATGGTAAATATAAGAAAAATATTTAAATCTAAATTGCAAACGGTCGTAATTTTGCGTGGTTAAAAATTTTTAAACAGTTGCTACTGACGACGTGCCGAATGAAATCTTTTAAACACGTTGCTGCTGACGACGTAAACTAATGAAAACATGTTATTAAACAGTCGTTTTACAAACTTAAAACTGCCAACACAGTCGTGGATAAAGTAAATTTTATCCACTATTATCATTAAAATGTTACTCTAGCAACGTGGCTTTAGTGGATACTTTATAGGTAGGTGTTGGAAAGTAGTTATGTGCGGTACAATTGAATAAAGAGGCATTTTATACATAAGGGCAAAACTTTAGCTCACGAGACAGCCGAGTGAGATAATTTCCCCGAATGGATAAAATCTCCTTATTCACGTGTAGCATATAAAACTTTTTCCAATACCTACAATTAATTGTATACATAAGTTTTAAAATTGAATAAATAATTTTATCTACGACCACTACTAAAAGTAGGCCTTTTAGCGCTAGCTTGTTTCACTAAAAGTGACGTTTTATAGTTTACCGTGTTTAAAGAAATCAGCTGTTTACTTTTAGCACATGTGCTAAAAGTGAAGCGAGGTTCAAAACTACAATTTCGAACTGCAAGTGAAGTTGTAAAGTTATTCTAGTTACTTCTTGCGTTACAGGTAAATTGTTTTTGAAATAATTAAAGCGTTGTGTAATGAATACAGTCATATGTGGAGTATCAATAATTACATTTTGTAACTCACCTTAACAGCACGGGCGTGGCCAAACAATCGCCACCGCGGCGCAGGCCTACTATTCATTATGACATAAATTAAAAGCGTCGCAGATGCGAATCTTTCTTAAATCGATATTTATGGATTAATAACGGTAAAATTAAGGTCGTAGATAAAATATTGTATGCAACGCGTGCTAAAAGTCGTTTATGCGCGAGACATGTTATGAAACTCAGCCTTCAGCTTTGTTTCATAATTTTCATGTCTCGCGCATAAACGTCGACTTTTAGCACTTGTTGCATAAATAGCTATTAAATATGTAATCATACTACTTGGTTGTGTACCAGTTTCCACGGTAACATACAGGGTGTCCAAAAAATGGCGGATTAACTCTACGGTGCGTTACTGAGGGATGCCTAATGAACCCTGGAAAAATATGAAAAAAAATCCCTGGGCCGTATTTTTCGAAATATTTAGAAATTAATAAAAATAAATCTGGCAACATTGATACTGCAACAATTTCTCAATCAAAAATGTATCCACAGTAAGTTGTTAATATGTTGGTGACACTGTAAGTCGTTCCGGTACATTCCGACCACTGGTTTTGACACAGACTGATGCAAAAGCTAACCTACTAACCTTGAATTTGACATAGACTTACAGTGTCACCAACATATTAACAACTTACTGTGGATACATTTTTGATTGAGAAATTGTTGCAGTATCAATGTTGCCAGATTTATTTTTATTAATTTCTAAATATTTCGAAAAATACGGCCCAGGGATTTTTTTTCATATTTTTCCAGGGTTCATTAGGCATCCCTCAGTAACGCACCGTAGAGTTAATCCGCCATTTTTTGGACACCCTGTATGTTACCGTGGAAACTGGTACACAACCAAGTAGTATGATTACATATTTAATAGCTATTTATGCAACAAGTGCTAAAAGTCGACGTTTATGCGCGAGACATGAAAATTATGAAACAAAGCTGAAGGCTGAGTTTCATAACATGTCTCGCGCATAAACGACTTTTAGCACGCGTTGCATACAATATTTTATCTACGACCTTAATTTTACCGTTATTAATCCATAAATATCGATTTAAGAAAGATTCGCATCTGCGACGCTTTTAATTTATGTCATAATGAATAGTAGGCCTGCGCCGCGGTGGCGATTGTTTGGCCACGCCCGTGCTGTCAAGGTGAGTTACAAAATGTAATTATTGATACTCCACATATGACTGTATTCATTACACAACGCTTTAATTATTTCAAAAACAATTTACCTGTAACGCAAGAAGTAACTAGAATAACTTTACAACTTCACTTGCAGTTCGAAATTGTAGTTTTGAACCTCGCTTCACTTTTAGCACATGTGCTAAAAGTAAACAGCTGATTTCTTTAAACACGGTAAACTATAAAACGTCACTTTTAGTGAAACAAGCTAGCGCTAAAAGGCCTACTTTTAGTAGTGGTCGTAGATAAAATTATTTATTCAATTTTAAAACTTATGTATACAATTAATTGTAGGTATTGGAAAAAGTTTTATATGCTACACGTGAATAAGGAGATTTTATCCATTCGGGGAAATTATCTCACTCGGCTGTCTCGTGAGCTAAAGTTTTGCCCTTATGTATAAAATGCCTCTTTATTCAATTGTACCGCACATAACTACTTTCCAACACCTACCTATAAAGTATCCACTAAAGCCACGTTGCTAGAGTAACATTTTAATGATAATAGTGGATAAAATTTACTTTATCCACGACTGTGTTGGCAGTTTTAAGTTTGTAAAACGACTGTTTAATAACATGTTTTCATTAGTTTACGTCGTCAGCAGCAACGTGTTTAAAAGATTTCATTCGGCACGTCGTCAGTAGCAACTGTTTAAAAATTTTTAACCACGCAAAATTACGACCGTTTGCAATTTAGATTTAAATATTTTTCTTATATTTACCATGTTTTGTAGATTCTATCGTAGATAAAGTATTATACAATACACATGCATAAAGCATCTTTAGTCACTCGCGGGGCTTAATACGCTCGCTCACTCGGGTTTTAACTCTGCCCCACTCGTGACTAAAGACTAGTTTTACGTACTTCTATCGTAAATTACTATTTTGTATTAAATGCGCGAAATTAATGGTTTTAGAACGTGAGAATGTTACTTCTTTTGACGAGGCGATAGCCGGGTCTAAGAGATATTGAGGAATTTGTGAAAACACATTTACTTCTTTTTGGTAAATTTATCAAAATTCACCCCGAACACATACTTGCACCTTTAGGAGTTGATTAAAGCAAAATCCTGAAATACGTTTCCAAGCATTTGCATTGAAAATCTTTGCAAGTAAACAGCGGGTGTAAGAGACATTAAGGAATTCGTAAAAACCCATTTTACCCCTTTTCACCCTATTAGGAGTTGAATTTCAAAAAATTCCTTCTTAGCACTAGCTTACATAACAAATTGAATCTTCCACCCAAATTTAAAATTCTTAATGCATATAAAGCCCATAAACTGTATTGTAACTCATTTGATTACTTATGTTCACATTTTCAGCCACCAACATGTATACAGATAACTAGCAATTTAACCAATTCTGTCATTTCAACCCAACGTGCGAAAACTTTTTAGAGGCATTAAAATTCCGACAGAAAACTCAATGGGTGGAAATTCAGACATAGACATTACAAAACGTAGCAAATTCTTAACATTCCGATACCTACAATAGCTAATTATCGTTTCTTTTACTAAACCGTTTCAAATTTATTTTCCTGAACAAATGCGGTAGCTGGCACTTTTTCGATACAAATGCAGTGAGTAGTCAGTTATTCAAAAAAAGTTTTGAAATTGAGTGATACCATAAAGTTGTATTTTTGTATATGGAACCCATAGTTGTATGTGGTATCATGAGTAAGAGGATTTTTCCCATTCCAGTGTTATATATACAGTGCTTTCGTAAAGTAGCAAATAAATTCGTTAAAAATTCAAGAAACAACTTTTGGAAGCTCGGACCCGTCAATTTTTATTTTTATTTGGGCATTTTTTGAAATAAAATACATACATACAAAGTGCCCCTCGTATGAGGTATGGCGTTATCAATTTTTTTTTTAATGGAAACCCCCTTTTTTTATTACGAAATATGAAAGAACGCATCTTTTTTCTTATGCTAAGGTAATTTTTGTGTATAGGTCACATTACCAAAAATTAAGAAAAACAATTTAAATTTAGAAAATACTAAATTTGATTTTAAGAAGTATGATTTTACGCTTTTATCAATGACAGCAATCAATGAAAAACATATCGGTCGTCTTCGTTACTGTCAAGCAGACAACGGTGCACAATTTGTACATTTAATTTAGTTGTTTTTGAAATGACTATTGCAACTAAATTTAGTATTTTTCAATTTTAAATTTGTTTTCTTAATTTTTGATCATCTGATCTATATTCAAAAACCAGCTTAACGTAAGTAAAAAGATGCGTTCTTTCAAATTCCGTAATAAAAAAGGGGGGTTTCCATTTAAAAAAAACATCGATAACGCCATACCTCATACGCCCAAAAAATGCCCAAATAAAAATAAAAATCGATGGGTCCGAGCGTTTTTTCCAAAAGTTATTCCTTGAATTTTTAACGAATTTATCCACTACTTTACAAAAGCACTGTATATCATAATATACAGATTGGCGGAGGAAAATGTGAACATAAGTAATCAAATGTGCTAGAATACAGTTTATGGATTTTGAATGCGTTAGCCATAAACAGACCTACATGCGATTAACATCTAGCATCCGCAGAATCAAAAGGTTTTGTTTTTAGAAAACACTGAACTCTAGGATACTAGATTTTAAATCATATATATCTACTTCTGTCTAACGCATACAAAGCCCATAAAATGTATTCTAGCTCAATGGACTGCCTATGTTCACATTATCCACCACGAATCTGTACAATATAACATCCCTCATAAATTTGTAACACATAGATTTTTTTATCATCCATTTATCAGAAAGTTTTATTCTTGATACAATTTTCTACATCTCAAACTAAAAATGCACTAGCCAAAATGTAAATATATTTTTTTCGTATATGGGGGAGGTTCAAAAATATGAAATTGGTTCAAGAATAAAGTACCCTTATTTTTCAAAATAGACAAAAATGTTATTTGAAGAAGAATTCAAAGTAGGTGTCAAATATAGTCACAGTTACTTGCTTCGAAAACAATTTTTCTGGTTTCTCCTATTTTTTCTTACCACCCTGTGAATTATCAAATGAAATATTTCAAAGTTAACTTATCAGCAGATACGATAAGCGTGTACTGTCAAACCTGAGTTTCCCCTCACTTAGCAACCAGGATATTACGTGATTCGAAATTAGTGCTAACAAATTTCATTTTTGTGTAAAATTTTTAAATAATTTAATTATAATTTTTAATAGATATGTAATAACAAATACTTTCAATTACCACTTTTGTGTATTTTGAAAAATAAGGGTATTTATTTTTCAATCATTTTCATATTTTCAAACCTCCCTCGTATATGAAGTAAGATATTTAAATTTTTTTCAAATGCATTTTTAATTTGAGAAGCTGCAGAGGTTTTAATGGACAATAAAATGTTCTGCTAAATAGATGCATGAAGGATACTATAATATTATAAGCAACAATCAAACGTGATTAATTCTGTCAATCAAACTTTGTTTAATCACTTATATTCTAAAAGGCACAAGCCTTCAACTAGAAAACGACGAAATATTAAAAATTGTAAATTGTTACTATAAAGCAGTGAAAATGAATAAATCGATCCCATGCGACATATGTCACTGAAATGGGAAAACAATACTCTTTCTCATAATGCCATATCTAACTAAGTGTTCCATATAAAAAATACAACTTTATGTTATAATCCGAATTGAGAAACTCTTTTGGACAATACACTACACGACTGAATTATTATCAAAAATAAATAATATTAATACTACTTATGGGAACTTGAAAATTTTCCTACCTATTACCTCACCTTAAAAGTTTAATTTATTATTATTCATTTTAGATACATATTTTTCTTACTTTCTGTGCCGCCTGGGCGATATTTCCAAAACCAAAGTTTGGCGTTGTGACCAAACTCAAACTTGGGCGTTATGACCAAGTTGGGCGTTGTGACCAGAATCAAAAGTGGGCGTTGTGACCAAGTTGGGCGTTGTGAGCAGAATCAAAGTTGGGCGTTGTGACCAAGTTGGGCGTTCTGACCAAAATCAAAATTGGGCGATGTGACCAAGTTGGGCGTTGTGACCAAAATCGAAATCGGGCGTTGTGACCAAATTGGACGTTGTGACCAAAATCGAAATTGGGCGTTGTGACTAAGTTGGGCGTTGTGACCAAAATCGAAATTGGGCGTTATGACCAAAAAGGTGGTTTCACACGGGTCGGTGGGCGTTGTGACCAATTTGGGCGTTGTGACCAAAATCAAAATTGGGCGTTGTGACCAAGTTGGGCATTGTGACCAGAATCGAAGTTGGGCGTTATGACCAAATTCTGAGTTTTGGTTTGTGACCAGTGGGCGTTGTGTCCAGACCCCATAATAGAGTTATTAAAAGCGATGTATATGAATAATAAAAATATAGTAAGAACAAACAACGAAGAATCAAGAGAGTTCAGAACAGAAATAGGAGTCAAACAAGGATGTGTACTCAGCCCACTACTATTTACAATTGTGATTGACGCAGTAGTGAAAGAAACAAAAAAAAAGATGAAGAAAGTAAAAATAGGAAACTGGAAAATGGAAGAAATCTACCTGACGGAACTAATGTTTGCAGACGATACGGTCATCTTTGCCGAATCGGAAATAAAACTACAATACAACCTACTGAACCAGGAACTGCAAAAGATTAATATGGAAATAAACACAGACAAGACAAAAAGTATGATATCAAGCAAAAAAATACCAATAAACACTTAAACGGACACAAAATAGAACAGTGACAAGTTCATATAATGTTATATTACATATATATAATTACTAAGGAAAGATTTTAAATTAATTAAATTAATTTACAAAAAAATAATAGCTCTTTAGTTCTCACGTCAGCATACACACCGCCAAATAGACGGCTACTTGAAGACAAAATTAGCAAACTTTTCAGTAGTGAGGAACCCACACTACTCTTGGGAGACCTAAATACAAAGAACGCCATATAGTGATGCCGAGCTAGTAACCCTGACAGAATAAAGTTACATAATATTATGGCCGACCACGGTGGTCTAATATCAGCCCCCGATGATTTTACTGACCATCCATGTAGAGCACATCATCAACCTGACATTTTAGATGTAATATTGCATAAAAACATTATCAATCCAATATACCAAACAGTAACATCTGAACTAGACTCGAACCATCTACCTGTAATTATCAGCTTCGACGACACCCCACAAACAACACTTAAAGCCCCAAAACTAGCCTACGAAAAAACAGACTGGGAAAATTTCCATTCAACCCTTGATCAAAAACTGTAACAAATGGGGCCACTTGCAGCACCCCTGGATATAGACAATGCAGTTTGGCAATACACATCTGCAATGAAATATACAGGAATCTACCGCACCATGAAAACACAGGAAAGTTGCTGACCATATTAGAACACCCAACCACATACTAAACCTAATTAAACTGAAGACTAGGTACAGAAGGGAATGGTAAGAGATCTCGTTTACTGTACCTCTAAACACTATATAGGATGTAGAAATGCTTTACGCACCATAGGGTTTTCAATGGTAAATTTTTCATATGACAATATTTGCTTCCCTAATTATTTTAGAGCAAACTTGTACATAGGTTTTTTGTAGAGCAAACAATTCTGCATCCACTTACACCATCATTTTTGTCATTTTACGTCAGAAAACCTAATAATGAAAGAAACTAGAATTATCATTTTTTCAAAAATCAGTGCAAATTGCGAAGTGGTGGTATGCTGGAAGCAGAACAGGTGCAATAAGTGCCATGGTTGCCACTACATTTGACAGATGCAAACAAATAAATAGCAAACTAATTTGTTGATGCTTTGAGATGCTTCAATAATTTCAAGGCACCAGTGATTTGTCTAAAAATGGTAATTTGATTTCTTTAAATTATCGGTTTTCCGAAACGTAAAATGACAAATGCTGGCATAAATGGATGCAGAATTGTTTGCTCAACAAAAAACCTATGTACAAGTTTGCTCTAAAATAATTAGTAAAGCAAATATTTTCATATGAAAAAATTACCATTGAAATCCCTATGGTGCGTAAAGCATTTCTACACCCTGTATAACCAGCTATGTCATTTAGTAAAGCAAAAACTAGACAGTTTAAGAATCCAAACGTACAATTCCTACCTGGACCTTAACGACTGTTAAGACAACCGAACGTAATCTATCTGATGGTAGCTTATAACTCCATATACTCTACTGAAGATGAAAAAGCAAACTTCTTAGCAATGCATCTGGAACAGGTGTTTATACCGAACATAGGAGAACATGACGAACACTTCGAGTATCAGGTAACAAACACAATTGCCAATTTCAAGCTACAAGATAATGCAGCAATAGCATCTGCATCTGCCCAAGAACTCAAATCCTACATAGAACTACTACCCAAACATAAGATTCCCGGGCCCGACCTAATAACTAATGAAATATTAAAGCACCTTACCAAGAAGGTGGTGGCTTACTTAAGCACAATATGCAATGCCTGACTCAGACTAGGACATTTCACGATTCCCTGGAGAACTGCAATTATACTACCCATTTATAAAGTAGGAAAACCAAAGGACAACCAAGATAGTTACAGAAATATCAGTCTCTTACCAGCCTTGGCCAAACTCCTTGAAAAAGTGATATGTACTAGATTACCTACTGCAAAATGATACAATACCTCCTCATCAATTTGGCTTCCAAACTTCTCACTCAACCTCTCACCAACTGCTTAGAATAAGTTAAGGAATTGAAAAAGGCCTTGAGGAAAAAGAATACACTGCGATTCTGTTCATGGATCTAGAAAGAGCGTTTGACAAAGTCTGGCATGACGGGCTCCTTTACAAAATAATACTTCTAAACATTCTAAGCTACATAATCAAGATCACTCTCTTTTCTGACCAATAAAACATTTAGACAGGATTAACTTAATATTATCCAGTACCAAACCCATAAAGGCAGAAGTACCCCAGAGTAGCATATTACGGCCAACATTATTTAATTTGTTCGTTCACGATCTGTCCACAGCTATTAACTCAACACTAACCATGTATGCTGATGACACGGCGATAATAACACAAAGCTCCAGTAACGAAACAGCAACTGAATACATCCAAAACTCTATAAATATAACGTGAATGGTTCCAGAAATGGAAAATCAAAATAAATTCTGACAAATGTCAAACAAAAATGTTTACCCTCAAACGATACGCGCAAACTTACAAACATAAAAATAAATAATAATAAAACAGAATGGAACCCGAAGGACTCAGCAGTGAAGTATTTAGGTGTTTACTTAGATTCTAAGTTTAACTGGAGGTACCATATCAATAAAAAACTGAAGGAGTGCCACAACAGACTGGGTGTATTATATCCGTTAATAAACTGCAGATCTCATCTTAGAACCGAATCCACTGTGCTCATTTACAGAGGAATCCTCCGACAAATACTCACCTATGCATGCTCAATATGGTGCAATACATCAAACATAACAATGAAGAAACTCCAAACCATGCAGAAGAAACTCCAAACAATGCAGAACAAAGTACTCCGAACTGCAATCAAGTGCCCGTGGTTCGTTCGTAATACCCAAACACACGATGAACTAAGTGTTCCGCTAATATCTGAGTTTATTAAGAAAACTACTGTGAAATTTTTCCATACCTTAGTCTCATGTTCCAGTGCTACTAAATTAAATCTCGAACAAAATGACATCCACAGACGCCTTAAACGCAAGCTACCGCAAGATTTAATCTAAATACTGTATAGCCTAAAATTAATATTTAACGTGGAAGCTGTACGACAGAAGTGTGATTAGTCACTTACTCCTCGCTTGATTATAAGTTAGAGTAGTAGCTAGTTGTAAGTACCATATAACAAAGCCAGCTATAATTTTAATAAAAAGAATTGCAGTACAAACCTACTGTCTTAGGGAGATGATAATCAAAAAAATTCATTTAACGAGTAAAATGGATGATCCATCAGAAATTTTTTCAGGGAGCCCTTGAATATTTGATTGGTAGATACAAGTATGCAAATTCAAGTCAATGAGACTAGATATCTTATTTAATATTTTTATGAGTAAAACTTTCGGAGAACTTTTTGCGATATCTAATCTACCAAAAAGCACCCTAAAAGCATCTCGATTTCAAATATTGTAACAGTATACATCACCGTTTTGGTTTAATAAATGCTTACCGTTTAATACATAAAGTCCTCCATTAAATATATTGTAATGCACCACGTTGTGCTACTTTATATTTATGTATTGACTATATCAGCTCCACGTTATGCTAGCCAAAAATTGTGCTATAGCTCACCAGTTGAACTATGCCTTACTTAATGCAATGTCTTACAACAATAATTGCTTTTAAATCGAGAGCTCTTATTTTCAGGGTAGGTTTGTTAAAATCTAGTTCTCTATTAATTGAAGTTTTAAAATTGTATTTTCAAAATTATTTGACTATCAATGACATATAACGTTAAACCTGACTTTTAAAATTCATCAAACCAGGTAATTGACAATTGTATCTTACATAAACACATCTATTATTCAATTCACCTATGTAAGTACTATATCAACTTTATATTATCACTTTCTTTTATTGACAGTTATTCAAATTGCTTCCTCAACTTATCTACACAAACCTTGATAACTACTTTAGCTTTCACTGCAACTTCCAAAAAATACCAGATCCTGACGTTCATAGACCTCTACACCTACTGCCCACTTCACAAACAGCAACACCTATGATGGTCTGTGAATCCTGTCAACTGCATTCGTACCGTCAAATCAACTCCTCTGCTCCCAAAATCCAGTCCTTGTTCCTCCTGAATGTCACTGCCACACGAACTAACTCCTGGTAAGTTGCTATATTATGATGTTCCAAATCTAACTTTGTTCCCTTTTTGCAGATAATCCGATGTCTCTTGTTATACTAACAAAATATCCAAATCAAATCAGTTATTTGTAAGAACCTCCAACATCCTGCATGCATGAATAAACCCAAACATCCTCAAATAATATAACCTTCTGTTTTCTTTATTTCCAATTAACTGTAATCTCTTCACCGATTATATGTCTACATGAATTACATTTTACGTTTTCGCCTATCACACCACGCAGATTTGTTTATAGCCCTTTTTAATTTGTATATACCAAAAATAACACAAATTAAGGCATAATTTCTAGTTTTATTTAACGAAATTCTTTCTTTCAAAATTACATGTATGCTTTTTATGAGTTGTTTTTCAGTAACTAACTAAACAAATTTCTCTCCCTATTAGATACAATTCTTAGTGCACACTTCCTATATTTTAAAATAATACTATTATAGGATATTCATTCTGATTATTATTAACAAATACATTTGTCTAATGTTATCTTGGTTTGTTCTTTATTAAAATTTTTTACAACCATTAAGTTATTTAATTCAATTAATATCGCACTATCAAATGGCTCCTTTCATTGTATCAATTACTTTCATTATTCATATTCGAAATTTTACACCCATCAAGATCTAATTATTGTAACCTTCCAAATTTATTAGTTTTTTAATATTTCTTTCTTATGATTTATTATACTGCATCATGTATCATAACAATATATAGGTTAACCACTGTAAAGTCTGCGAGTCTATGTCAAATTCGAGGTTAGTAGGTTAGGTTTTGTTTGTTATTTGGCACAGACTGATCTAACCTGCTAACCTCAAACTTGACATAGACTTACAGTGCCACCTACAATACACTTCAGTACTGCCAAATGTATAACAGGAATCATAGGCGATTCTAATTATTACATTTATTTGATCCCTCAGTATTAAATTTATTGTACATATTTTGCAGTTTTATGCATATTTCCATAAATTGTCTTGCCGAAATATATTAGGCACCAATAAAACCTATTTGGTTCTTCAAACATCGTAAATTCATGTACTACCTCTTTGAGTGCATACAATGCCTTGTAAATATTAAAATGATTATAATACTTTTTTAGCGAGTTCAATTATTGCCTTTACTCGTTTTCCACTCATTCTCCTGTTAATTTATTTTTATTTGTGAAAAAGATGTCAAACAATGTAATGATGACAGAAACAAAACCATTTTAAACTGCATTCTACTTCGTAAACTCACAAGGTCAAATAAAAACTGTTAAATACTAAAAATGTTTATGGTATCTAATGTAAATCACTCTTACAAGATTCAATTCAGCATAATCAATAATTGTGAGTACCAATTAGGATCGTAAGAACAAATTTTGTAAATAAACTTCTGTAACTCCAAAAGTCATAATTACAAACATCCGTTTCACCAATAATAAATTTTGGTTAACCTGGTACATAGTTCAAGCAAGGAAGAACGATAAATGAGGCATTTAGTGAAAAATACGAGTCTCAACAGTTAAATATGGTCATGGTAGAATAATAGTTTGAAGCTGCATGTCTTTTTCACTTACAAAATCATTCAGAGTAAAGACAGAAAAACATACACATTTATTATAGAAATCTTTACTGAACAAACGCATGAAACGACATATTTTAACAAGACAATACATGTCTCATTTCTATAGAAAGTAAATGATGGTTTGATAATAATAATGTATGACCACAGCCACCACGAGAAATAAACAATACAAAGTCAAGAGGTGTAGTAAATAGACACTCATCATCATCATTAATCAGTCTAGTTGCGTCCACTGCTGGACATAAGCCTCCTGTAAACTTTGCCACTCATTTTTATTTTGTGCTGCTTGAATTGAATTTGTCCGGATGCATCTTATGTCATTGGTCCATCTCGTTGGGGACCGTCCTCTGCTTTTATTCCATTTCCTTGGCCCACCGTTCATCCGTGACTCTGACAATGTGAACCGCCCAGTTCCATTTCAAGGATGTAATTCTCCCAACATTGACCTTTCCATCGCCCGCTGGGTGACACATAACTTATTTACAGGGGCGGACTGGGACTAATAGGCCCGGGATGCTGGATGCCTGGGGGGCCCGCGGCCCACACGGGGTTGTGCGGTATAGTTCGGGCCTGGGGCGAAGCCCCAGCCGCCGGAGACAATATCGCCGAAGCCGAAAATTTTTTTTCGCTGGTGCGATACATTTTATGGCCTAAAACGCTATTTTAGGACGCGATTAACAGGCGCCAACTAGTAACTACCACCTACTAGTAACACTACCTGAGCGCGCAATTCAAATCTTGCGAAAATTATATTCGAGGAAGGCCTGCGACCAATAATGTAACTCGCAAATACCAAATTGTCACTCGGAACCTGCGAGCTTGTGAGTGGATTTGGCAAGGGACAAGGTGGCGGTCAGCGGCGAGTCTCACAGCCGTATTCATAGTCGTTCGCCAGCGGCTCGCCGGAGTTTCGTTATGAATAGTATGTTGGCGGCACTGTACGTCTATGTCAAATTCGAGGTTAGCAGGTTAGATTTTGTGTCAATTTCTGTCAAGACTGACGGAAAACCTAACCTGATAACCTCGAATTTGACATAGACGTACAGTGCCGCCAACATAGTATTCATAACGAAACTCCGGCGACTCGCCGGCGAGTCGCTGGCGAACGACTATGAATACGGCTGTCAATGTACTGAACATGTTGATCGAATCATGCATTGCATAACTTTCTAATAAGCATCTTATTGAATAGGTAGATATATTAATGTATATATTATATTTTGTTGCAGCCTTTTGTGATCCATTGGTATTAATGTTTTAAGTTTATGGTAACAACAAACTACATACTTTCTTATTTTTCACATCTTGACGTTTCGAAAGACTAGGCTTTCATTCTCAAGAAAATTAAAGCATAAAAACAGAAATAGAATAATTAAAAATACTTCATAAACAAACAATATATAAATATATATGAATGAATCTATATACATCCTCATTGTGTAAGTAACATAATTTTTTTTATTAAAATTTAGGCTGGGATTATTATTGTTATCTATACTGTTAAAGGTGATTAGCTCCACTTTGTGTGCCCAATTTATGTTATGGTATATTATAATTGAATTTTAATTAATTTTATGTCCTACCAGTACATTAATTGAAATTAATGACTCTATTTTAAGGTATCTTAGATACAAAATAACGCTCCAGGGCAATTATTTTCTTCATAAGAACAGTAGGGTTATTATGAAAAATTAACAGTATTTGTTTCCATGGATAATATGCACCACTGTCACAATGAAAATTAATGACAGCTTAGCTAATGTCACAAATCTAACTTAGATCAGCTAACTAGACCAATCTTAAATACTATATCATAGTAATTATATGAATTGAACATGAATATGAATTAGGTAAGAAAATTGGTAGGACATAAAACCTTGAAGGCACCACGGGCATTATGAGCTAAGAGCCCGCGATTGTTGTACACACCTCGGGCCAAAGGCCCTCGGTTAGTACACTAACAATCTTGGGCTCTTATTTTACTCATAATGCCCTTAGTACCTTAATAACTATAATTGCCCTATTTATGTATTTTGGATATTCAAAATTATTTTCTGCTAGCCCTAGTAGATGCACTTGACTGAAAATCAGATCGGATTCTTTTTAATCTCGATTGCTTATATTCTGAAATTTGATGTTCCTATATTATTATGGCAACTCAAAACTTCTGTCAACTGACACTTCAAACTAGTTTTGAAAATTCAATTACAAATACTTCATTGATACATTTGTCATACGACAATCTCAAATAATAAGTACTTCCTTAATTAAAATTAACTCACTTTCCTCTTTATTTTCTTTCAGTTTTTATTTTAAATTACCTGGATTCTGTTATCTTTTATTAAACCTAACACTCTCCGCTCATAAACCCAATACGTCCAACTCTGCAACTGACCACGCTAAAAAAAACTGCTCCACTCAAAGCCACGGCGAAGGCCTCAACTGATAACGAACTGCCAAGATGTCCAGACTCCGGATCCAAATCAACACAGGAACCCAGCTCGCCACAAGAATCGGCATCTACACCACAGTAATCATCAAAATAGACCTCAGCCGCAGATGCGTTACTTTAATGTTCAATCAAATCACACATATGAATTCTGCTACAACCCAGCACCATGAATCTTGACCAGAGGCAAGCCACCAGATATCACTTGACAAGCCCCACAAATCTGCTGATTCTGCTAATGATGTCGATGCAATCCACCTCCCTTGTAAAGCGTTCCTTGTTATCCAATTCAGTCTATGCAAATGTAATTCCACAATAAACTCAATTAACATTTCCTTACTTTTATTTGCCTTTGTAGATTATAATTGTATTAAATTGCTTTTCTCACCACATTTTAGTCTTCATCTATGTAGTTTTCCCATATTCTTCTTTTAATATTTTAGTTTTTAGTTTTCTTCATCACGCCAATTTTATGTAGTAGTAGTAGTAGTATTTTCGGGGAGACTCATGTCTAGCAAGTAGGCCTTCATAAGCCCTTTTTGCCAACCCCGTGGACAAGGTCTAGGCATGCAGAGTACCAGGTACCGTTGCGGCCCCTACAAACTCAAACACCGACTTTTGACACATTCTGTGATAGACAAGAAATTTAGGCCGGCCTGTCATTCGCTTGGCACTGTTTATGCTGGTGGCACTGTAAGTCTATGTCATATCCGAGATTAGCAGGTTAGGTTTTGCGTCAATCTGTGTCAAAACTGACGCAAAACCTAACCTGCTAACCTAGAATTTGACATAAACTAACAGTGCCAAGCGAATGACAGGCCGGCCTAAATTTCTTGTCCATCACAGAATGTGTCAAAAGTCGGTGTCTGAGTTTGTAGGGGCCGCAACTGTACCTTAGTCCTACTTAGAATTTTGCCGAGACTAAGGAGTTCCAATTCTAGCAAGAGATCTTTTACATGTTACACATCGTAGTAGCATGGGACCCACGACTTTACATCACTTCCGAATGATGGCATTCTGTAGAGGCTTTCATCTGCATTTTTTATTTTTAAAAACCGCACCGGGATCGGGGATCGAACTCTCGACCCTTAGATCAGTAGCCAGAATGCTTACCACTGAGCTATGGAGCCCGGCAATTTGAATGTAACTTTAACCCTTTTATTATTACAAACATTTATTTCTAAAAACTTATAATAGTAGTTTATTTATCTAGAACGAAAAGTGGCATTTTAAGGACGAGAAAGTAGTTTACGTCCGAGGCGTCAGCCGAGGACGGAATTACTTGCGAGGACCTTTAAAAACACTTTTCGTTCGTGGTGAATACAACGGTTTATTTCATACTGCAAAATTTTAAATAAAAAGTTGTAAATCATTTCAAATTTCATGTCAACAACTGACGTATAATTTTAAAGTACTTGAACTTTAAAATTTTACTTTAAAGTACTAGGACTTATATGTTCTTTTTTTTGTACAATAAATAGGTTTTGAAGTACTTGAACTTTAAAATTTTACTTTAAAGTACTAGGATTTTAATGTTCCATTTTTTGTACCATAAATAATCCGAAAAATGTCATTTTTGACATCAGTATGAAATAAAAGGATTTATTTCTTAATTTCAAATTTTACAAAATTACATTACATCATTTTGGTTCCTCCTTAGCGATCTAGCTTATTTTTTTTCAGTCCAACACACTATTAAAGCTTTATTATTTGATTAATACCTACTATGTTAAATAGTATATTTCGGAAAAATATTTGTAATTAACTTCCAATTTCATTTCAGATATTAAATTAAGTTAAAATCCTACTTTTTCTCAATTAGCTTCATTTAATTAAATTCTAAATTTTATTTCCTTTCTTTTTTAAATTAATCTTAATAATTTTGATATCCACTTCACGTCTAAATTCATCTTTATAATTTTTAATACTGTATTCTTTTATTCTTATTAATCTGATTCTTAGACCCCTGTACCAATATCATAACAATACATTATAGATATATTATCAATTGAACTAGGTACTTCAACAACATTTTACTGAGGAGTTTGCTGCCACTGTCAACGCAAGGGCTTCTTCTCTGCTTTCCGGCTGTCGATCGCGGCGCGCGCTATTTCAAATACTAATCGAGTGGGGTTTGGATTTTTTATACACAAAGCAGTATTTACATCAATAAGATATTTCCGGTGCTGTAGGATTTTGGGGCCCCTAAAGCGCTATTTTTAATTACATTTAAATAATACATGGATTACAAATTAATTGCGAAGCGTGTGCATGTGTAAACGCCCTAGTGGTGTTGTATTTTAGTTTGAAGCCTGCGGGCCCGGACGGCTCAAGGGCCCGGGATGCGATCGCATCCCGGCATCCCTAGCCAGTCCGCCCCTGCTTATTTATAGATTTTTACGTTAAGGTAAGTGTTTCAGCTCCATATGTCATCACGGGCAAGACGCACTGGTTATAAGACTTTGCACTTCAAACATATAGGAAAGCCTCTCTGAGGATTCCAAAACCTGCTCAGGTTAAACCTACTCTTCAGGTGTTAAAATGATGTAGGTACTTAACAAAGTAAATTGTAGTAAATAATGTGAAACTTGTAATGACAGAAATTCAACTTCTTTAGTCATGTCCTGCATTACAATTTTAATGCATTTGCAGTCTGTTACACACCTCGCTACAGTGTCCTTCGTGCAGGCCACATGTGTGCTTCCAAAATGCCGCATGTTTGACATTCCTGCTTAAGAGTATACATGCTAGTAACAAATATAGCCATTCAAATATAATGCAGCATTCTCATTTTCAGAAAAAGAAACTATGTTTTACAGTGGAGTATACTTAACTTTTAAATTGCACGGTAAATTTTTGAAATATACTGGTATGATAGTGTTTTAAAATTAAAAAAAAAATTTATGCTGAATGTATAATAAAAATATTAACTCTCATTATCAACTTTTGCATTGGGGGTATAATGCAATATTTGTTTGATTTACGTATTGTAGAACCAAGTTTCTATCTATTAAAAAAAAATCACATGCAGAATACAACATATTATATTAGGTAAAAAAATTGCATCTTCTTTCACATTTATTATGGTCTAAAAAGTATGTAGTCACTATATGTAGCAAAAAATAAATGCTTTCCTAATTCAGAAAAACTTGCACGGTTATAGTGGAATTGATAGTTTTTCTAAACTTTGAAAATAAATATTAGTTATTTTTTATCAGGGAGATGTCGCCGGTGATATCTTAGAAAAATAGCAGGCAAAGCTGGTTCTTCGCGAATACCTACGGTTCTGTTAGTCATACAACAAAAATACTTAATAATTCTTATCTACATCATTTCTAACAACTTTTGTTTGAAACACTTTTGTCTGAATGCTTATGATTATTATTATTATTATTACTACATAGTAAGTAGGCAGCCTAGGGCTGTTTATGCATAATAACAAAAAAACAGGTACATGTGTATAATTATAACTAGTAACTAACTAAACGAATATAACTTGTGAAGGTAAATATAAAGTATAGGTAACTATAAGGAAGAAAAAAATATATACTTATATACAATGTGTTTCACTTTTCATGGGGACGGTCATGTATCACAGAAAGTACCCAACCCATTTTGTTCAAATTTGCAAGGAATGTATATACCCTTAGTGCCACCGACGACACAAGGACACATAAGGTACTGCGATGCTCATTTGTTTTCTTAAAACCGACTACCAAAGCTACTTGATCAAAAGGGAATAAAGTGTATAACATTTCTTATTCTAATTCCAAGTAAATTATTTAACAACAATGAAAAAACTTTGTGTTTGCTATAACCACACTTTAGAAAAACGAAAACAGTTAAAGTAATGTTTAAAACTCAGCTATTATTCGAAAAATGACTAAATAAATGAACAGTATTTTTCAAGTTTGCATTTTAATATCTTTCTAACGCATAGGAATTTTTGCATAAAAATTTGGCCACAAGGGTTTTCAAAGGCGCGAATTAAGATTATGTTAAAAAATTTGGCCGGAAAATGTCGCTAATATTACTTTGTGAAAAAATAGCCTTTTTTTCGTCCTAAGACGGACGCCTAGGGACCCATTCTTATGTGTCCTGGGTGGCACTAAGGGTATATACATTCCTTGCAAATTTGAACAAAATTGGTTGGGTACTTTCTGTGTGGTACATGACCGTCCCCATGAAAAGTGAAAAACACTGTATATTATAAATGTAGGTGTAGGTAGATATTCCATTATTGCACAGTATTTCCACTAAAGCCTCGCATACGCGGTATTCGATTTGCTCTTCGAAACGGGAAACCACAGAACGCCTTTCTATCACGTGATTTTCAGTGTTTGTTTACTTTGCTCGCCTTCCTAACTTGGCTGAAGTTTAGACGAATTATTTTTTAATTATTTCCACATAATCACAAGATTTGGGGGCTCAGTTTGTCGTGTCGGGCCCCACTTCCAACAGCGTAATTCCTACAAATCCTAATACGCATGCGTAAGCTAGCATTATATTCCTGTGTATAGACGCGAGGGATTCTATTCGAATCAAGGTCGAGGTGCACGAGAGCCAGATTTTCAGTAATAGAAGCAAGGGGATATGTAAGAAGTTATCTTTAGAAATAGGAACCTAAACGATTACTTGAGTCCCGAAATCTTGTGATAGTATGAAAACGCCTGAAAAACAATAATTAGTTATAAGAAAAACATAGTTTTCAATCATACTAGTCGAAAAATTCTTGAAAACAGAAAAATGCTTCGTCTTGCGCTTCACTTTGCGCTGTTCTAGCTCAGAATACATTTGCCTTGGAGAAAAATGTTTTAAACAAAAGTTGTTGTAAATGACGTCTTTGATAAGAATGGTAAAAGGTATTTTGGTTGTATGATTAACGCTAACGTAGATGTTCACAAAAAAGTAATTTTGCTCGCCATTTTTCCAAGATGGCTTTGCAAGCGACGCCCCTGCAGATTGGAAATTTTCATTAGGGCACAGAGTTTAACACATATTCAAAACTTCAGAATTTAATGTTTCTAAAACACATTCTTTTTATTTTAATGACTGGACTAATAGAACTTTAACAAATTGTGTGTCCCAGCTATTCTATTCGTCTGTACTCGGTACTCTGTACTTGTATAGGTATTTGAGTACTTATCGTTGTGTACTTGTACTCAGTGCTCCATTACATTTTAGGTAAAGTATTTGTACTCGGTACTCGAGTACTTTTTATGTGTACTCGGCACAGCTCTGCCGTGGGGTCCTTAATGTCTTACCACACCTACGACATCTAGCATAAAATAATTTTAATTATTTAAGTGTTAGCAGACATGCCTCTTGTGAATTAAAGAAGGTACTGAAGCGGTTGATATGCTTAACTACCAATTGATGCATAGATGGCCATAAAAAACCCCACTATAGCAGTAAAGCGTTAAACATGCTGTATATAAAAATTGAGCAACTCAACTTACCTCTACTTACTCAGTTTTTTGTTTTCAAACACCTTTCCATCTTTAAACACAAACACTTCATAAAAACATAAGTATATGTTGTAACTACTTTATTAACTGGTATAGTTACAAGTACAGTAGAAAACAGTGTATTTAATTACCCTCTTGATCTAGGCAAATATACATATTTAATTTATCATATAACTATGAATCTTCTATAACTGAACTTTTTTATGCAAATTTAAATAACAACTGTGATCGCACAATAATTACACAGAGAATGTAGTTTTCTTTACCAAGCTGAACTTTCAATCTCCAGATACAATTACTATCATTATTGTACACTAATTATAAACAACTTGTATTTCCTTTTCTTCCTCTTACATTAGGCTAGTGGCCACAAAGTTGTGGATCTATGAGCCCTTTTTACTCTAAGTCCGGTAGCTGGCTAGCTTTGCTGGTCAAAAATTAAGGAAGAGTTTCTTTGTTAGGGGGTTAACGACTACCACAGGTGTTAGCGTAGTAGCCGGGGAGCGTATGATCTTTTATATCCTCCTATAGTCGCCGGGAATCAAACTCAAGGCTGCCTGAGAATCGAACATTTGCTTGCGAGGCCATCCCCATTTCTTTTTTATTATCACAGTTCAAAATGCAATAACAATGTATTATCATTTAAGTACTATTACAAGGCTCTTCTTTAAGTCCAACATTATTTTTAGTTTATATAAATTTAATAACCAAGTTACGGTTAAAAAGAGACAACATTACATGTTGTCTATAAGTTGTTGCTCTATTTTAGTGGCTTCATTTAGATAACATATATAATACGATCTAATCCATTATAACACTACTAGTACAGAAGTATATAAAAACATTATTTAATATAGTAACACTATTTTTAACCTTTCCGCTATGGGGAACATTTTTCACTACCGTGTTGTCCAGACGAGGAAATTTTGACTTTGCGGAATCGTAAGTTTCCCATAGTGAATGTGAACCGAAGATGTGCAGGTTCATACGGTTCCCGTAGTGAATGTGTGCAACAGGGATGCGTATTCGTCTGGTTCCCGTAGTGAATGTGTGTAAAGGGGATGCGGATTAATCCGCTTCCCGCCGTTAATCTCAGAAGCAATGCACCACTTTTTTACATTTCCTGGTCTTTATTTACGATTTAGCAATATTTATTAAAAAAATGAATTGTGGTGGGATAAAACTTAACAGTATTTTTTCAATCAGATCTAATGCCCAAATTATACCAACACTTATTTTGTTCGTCGTCTACAGATGCACCACGTTCAAAATTTTCATCTTCCGGTCCACCTTCCTATAAACATTTCTCCAACTCGGCATTGCATTAAAAACTGCAATCCCAGAAGCTCAAAAACTGTCCACAAACAAGAATAAAATGTGATTAAATAGTCCAACAGTGCCGCATAAACAGCACATCTTTAAATCCTCGCGACCTGCTTTAATATCAACATCCCTTGTTTGCAAATGCTTGGAAAAAATTATATCCCGTGAATTAACTTCGTTTTTAACGCAAAATAGGTGCTTAAATGAAAAACAGTATGGTTTTATGCCCGGAAGGTCAATGATCACTAACCTGTTACAATGCCTTGATCACTGGACGAACGCCGAAGATAATCGGCACCCAACCGACGTTATTTACTTTGATTTTAGAAAAGCTTTTGATCTTGTACCTCATCAAAGATTGATTTATAAGCTTGAACATCATGGTGTTAAAGGGAACCTACTAGCTTGGATTAACGACTTTCTAAATAACAGAACCTGTACAGTTAGAGTTGATGGAGAGTTATCGGATGAATACTTTGCAGTTAGCGGTGTACGACAAAGATCTGTTCTGGGACCTCTCCTCTTTAACGTTTTCATCAGCGATCTTGCTCAAGTTTTAGAATCTTCAGCTTCTCTATTTGCGGATGATACTAAATTCTTTGGTAACCCAATCAATCAGGCAGATGTATTACAGTCAAGACTTTTCTAAAATTGATAAGTGGTGTGGTCGGTGGTTGTTGCAACCCGCAAAAATGCTCTGTGCTACATATTGGAAGTAACAATCCTAAATTGCAATATAAACTTAATAATGTGACGATCAGACCAGTAACCCAGCAAAAAGACCTGAGAATAATCATATCTTCAGATTTAAAATGGGCCCCCCACATTGGAAAGATGATCAAAAAAGTTAATTCAGTGGTGCATATGGTAAAAATAACGCTTAAGAATATGTCACCCACTCTGCTATCAACAGTATATAAATGTTATATCAGACCTTTACTTGAATATGCCGTACCTATTTGGAACCTTTATTTTGCTGCTGATATCCATGCTTTGGAACAAACTCAATGCAGAATAACGAGAATGTGTCCTCAAATACGTGCATTACCCTATGAGGAAAGACTGCAAGTTCTTGGTTTAACTAAATTAAGTGAAAGACGACTACGCGGTGACCTTATTGAAACGTATAAAATTCTCCATAGGTATTACAGTCTCAATCTTGATATTTTTGTGATGAATCAGAACAGTCATTTAAGAGGCCACAATTATAAATTAATTCGTGAAAGATTCTATAAACTCTGTCGGCAGTATTTTATAACCAACCGTGTTCATAGGCAATGGAACTGTTTACCGGAGTGTGTTGTGTCTGCGCCAAATATTAATACATTTAAGAACAGCTACGATAAATTTTAAAAAAATGTCAGTTAATTTTGTATATCACATCAAGTGCATTGTATGATATGATAAAGTTTAAACGGCTTTGCCGCCTAACTTTTAATGTATAATAATAATAATAATAATAATTTTCAACATTACCTTTTCCCTATGAACGACATTTCCGTTTATCGCCTGTACACAATAACAGACGCCATTATAACTTGAATTTTATTTTTGAAAACAATTTTTAATAAGATACAAAGACACATTTCTTAAATTTCTTAAACTCACCAACTCTACCTTTACATTTAATAAGTTGTAACCCTAGGCGACGGAAACAAGGTCAAAATTGACCAAGCACTGATTTTTTTAAAATAATGCTCGACACCCTTTTGACACTGTTCACAACACAATTTTTCAAAGTAGTATAACTTATACCTTTATTTTTAGAAAGCATTGTTTTGTTTCAAGAATTCTCAGCACTATGACGAGACATCAATAATTTTGCACACGTCAAGTGCAACCTGCACGATGACTCTTTGTATAGGCAAAATTATCGGCAAGTGTATCACCCTCGTTTATATTTTGAAAATTATAACACAAAACCCGTACACTATCCTTTTTAATTAATAAATACAATAATAGTAGTTTGTATACCAAGGCACTGAAGTTTAACTTTTTAGGGCCAAGGCAAATAAACCATATGAGGGTAAAAACAAAATTCAGTGCCGAGGGGTACATTGTTTTGTTTTTAAATCGAGAAATCGTGAAATTACAATATTTGAGCCAACTTTTGTACATTATGTTGACGTCGGTTGATGTTTACCCGTCACCCCGCCACCTATCAAAAGTCTAAATCAATGGATTACTTCACTGCCGATTTCTCGTATTTTAATAACGATTTTGGCGTTCTTCACTTCCGATTTCAAAAAAATTATTATTTAATAGTAAAGCTGAAAATGTAACTAAAGCAGAAAATTTACCCACTTCAGCTGTCCGCGTTACAAAGTTATTGCTGCTGAGCGAGAGTTACTGTAACAAACGTGTTGATTATAAGCAATTTTTAAAAAAAGTTTGATAATTTGCACCAGTTAAGAGCACCCAGACTGTAATTAATTACTAAATACAACTCAACGAACAATGCACACGTCAGAAAATTTAAAGTTCTTTAGTATATGTATCTGGAGATGGTATATCAACCCTGCTAAAGCCCACACATTAAAATAATAGTATTACCATAAAACATAATACCAAAAATATTCTAGAAGCCACGGTTTGTACAATAATAAATTAAATTAGATGACCATCAGTTTGACAAAACTGGTTCAGCTGTTATATTTTCTGGTTCAACATTGATCTCAGTTTCTTCTATCGAGTTTATACCATTGGGAATATTTTCGATTTCATTACCTACACTTTCTAATGATGGACAATGATCAGACTGCACAGGAACCTCTTCAAGATTCTGGAGGGTTTCTACTGCAGTTTGGTGTTGAATACTATTAAGCTGACTTTGAAGAACTTTAAGATTATCTTTCAATTGCTCCAAGTGTTTCTCCTTTTTGGTAATCTGTTGTTCATTAGTATTCTGGGCATTTTGTTCTTCAACACACGTTTGGGAGGTGGGTTCTATGCCATTGGATTTTAAAAGTTTCAAATAAGAAGAACGATCCACTTGAAGCTGACGGCACAATTTCTGTAATTGCTCCAATTTTTTCTCAGTTGTTTCTAATTTTATATCTTGAGACTGTTTATTACCTGAGAGTTCTAATACTGCTTGAGCATTCTTTTGAGAACGATGTTTCCACATTTTTACTTCTTTTTCTAAAGTGACAATCTGTTTAGTCATTTTCCCCATTTCTGACTTACAATCATCAAACACTTGATTACTCTTGGTTATAGATGATTTAAATTCTTGGTACTTTCCAGAATACAGCTCCAGATTATCTTGCAAAGTTTTAACAGTCTTTTGCAATTGGCCACATGTTTCTTCGCTCTTTCGACACTTTTCTTGCAGCATATCACGCTCCTGGCCCCATAACTCTTGCTCAGCCTTCAGTTCTAATTGTGCTTTCTCCACTTGTGCTTGAGCTAATTGTCTTTCAAGTTCTATTTGTTGTTCCATTTTAGTTTGATGTTCTTTTCGCTGCTCAAACTGCTTATATAAAGTTTCTATTTTACTTGCCATATCTAAATTGTCGTCCCTGAGTTTGATGTTCTTCTCGGTATTTTCCTGCATCATATTAGTCACTTCATTGAGGGTCATCTGGAATTTGGCAGCCACTTCCTTCCTTCGTTCTTCCTCCTCCCTAATTTTTGCCAAGTTTTCTTCCTGTAATATTATAATCGTTATTTTAAAAAAACACACAAGATACCCTTATAAAAATGTATGAATGAAAGTAAATTTTATGATGAAAATTAGTTTAACTTTTAATATTTTTATGTTTTAAAAAAGTACAGATTTGGTTGAGTTTTATTCCCATCGTTTTTAGACTTTTACAACTGCCACAAATATCAATAGTTCTTTCTTCAAATATGGCATACATATTTAATAAGTCTCACATACTATGGAATATAAAAACTTTCAGTTATAAGTAAGATAATTTTTAACTGAAATGGTTTTCCTTGCAGAAATACAGTACATATATAAATCTATATATATGCTTTGTAAGCAGCTTGTTTGGCAAGTTAAAACGTCCATCTCACTGAAAACAACATCGACATCTGTCACCAGCTTGCCGTAGAAAAAGGTTCACGTCGGCCAGTCATTCAAAAATTAATACGCCATGATGTAAAATAAATTATTTACACAAATAAGAGAGTTAAAAAATTCTTCAGTCGTTATTCGAGAAGATCTCACAAAACGCCGTGTGAATCTTTTAAAAAACTCCATAGAAAAGTACGAAAGAAATAGGGTATGGACAAGCAACGGAATTTTTTAAATTAAAATAAATTTAGGAATTCGGAAAATTACTAATTTTCAAAAGTTGGCCAATAACAAATGATTTCTAGATTATAAATAAAATAAGCTATGGAGCAGCGGCGATATACGCTAACCTTTTGCTATGCAATTTGTGTAGCATTTGCATTGTAATTTCAGTTTTTTTGTTGCGGTTTATTGAAAGTTTAGTTTAATTTATTTCTAAACAAAGTTTATTTATTGTGATGAATAGCAATCAGGTATACAACTGCTGAAGTGGTGTGCATATTATTATTAGATCACTTTTACCTAAAATTACCAAAACTAATGCATTACTTAAAAAACAAAGTTATGACATCTTCGCAATATATGAAGCATGGCTGAAGCCTTATATTACTATTTAAAACTCAAATTATAAAATGGGGTTGAAGTTGCTATTTACGTTAGAAATCACATTATCACTAAAATTATTCCAACTGATGAGTATATAGAGTTGCGGCTGGCAGTAAAGCTTAATAATGAAACTTATGTCTTTGGAGTGGTCTACAGGCTGCCGCTGACTGATTACAAAGTTTTTATAGATGAACCTGAGAAGTCCACTTCTTTGTGTTTCAACTAAAATTTTCTGTCTAGGTGCAACATAGATATGTTGAATTTTTCTTTTTCACCCACGCAGTACTTTGATTACATGTTAATTTCATTAAATTTTGATCAAAAAACAACAGTACAGCAATAGATCCCATTGGATAAAATCTGGGACGTGTGAACACGGGTTATCTAATTATGGAGCAGTTTTTTGCAAAAATCAATTAATGGATTTTAAAAAGTTAAACCTACATTACATATCTTTCAAAATTGTGAGTATTTTAATTTCAATAGTTTCTATAGAGATTTGCAAATATTACTGTTGCATTGACCCTCCCTATGTGAGAGATAATGAACTCTAAATTAAACATTCTAAATAATTCTATTGAACATTTTGTTCTACATGCCTTGTAGATAACTATTAAAATGAAAAGAAAATCTGCACCTTGGTTAACGGACAATATTAAGTTATTAATGAAACTAAGGAACATGGCAAAATCTAAATATAACAAAAGTAAAAATCCCCCTATGTTGGAAATATTACACATCGTTAAGAAAATCTAATGTAGCCTTTCAGAATGAAAAGAAGGCATACTTCAACTTTAAACTTCGAAATGGATGTATAAATTGTATTTGGAATGAGCTAAACTTGATAAATATAAATGTTATATAAGCAAAATCCTATACCAAAAACTCTAAAAATCCACAAGAAATAAACGATTTCTTTGTAGATCCCATACTCGACATACATCTGGATCAAGTCCTTTTAAATTATTAAATATTATCGTAATATCTAGAGAACGAATTTTACGCAAGCTGCATATTGTAACATGTGAACAAATGAAAATGAAATCAAGCTTGGCTTTGAAAAAATTAAGACTATTACTTCAGATGTTTTTAATTTAAATATAACAGTTATTATAATAGTCCATATATCCAACATAATGTGAATTAATAATCGAGATATGTTTCAATTTTCAAAGCCAAGCTTGGTTTCATTTTCGTTTGCTCACATGTTATAATTGCATATCTTAGGATACAATTAAAAATGTGCACGAATTGAAACTTCTACAATTGATACTAATTAATTAATGCATATTTAAGCAGTTGTGTGCATATTATAGCATAAATCTATAATTTTTTTGGGAAAGATGCCTAAAGGCGGCTCCAAACTATGCGTCAAATGCCTTCCAAATGCTGTACGCTCAATAGTTTGACGTATAGTGTGGATGATAGACAAGTGGCGAGCGCCGAATGTCCAGCCTCCAACATTGGCACTGGAAGACATTTAGACTGTTGTCGATATTTTTGTTGTGAGTCAAAAGAACCCTCAAACGTTGGAATGTGCCAGTATCACATTTCGGAGTCGTCTAGACTATGTGTCCAGCATATTTTGAATTCGACACCGATTCCATAAAATGCACTCAGTCATTAACCAACTCTCTGTGCATGCGTCCATAAATATTTCTGCAAACTGATTTTGTAATTTGTTTAATAATAAAAATGGGAGTGGAATAATGAACAAACTTTAGAGTTCATTAGTGCGTATAAAAAATACCCCATGCTTTGGGACCCTAAACATTACTTACTTACTTAATCCTAATGTCTTTCTACACTTTCGGGTGTGGTGTAAGACATGGGTGGCGTGTGTTATTTTCTAGGTTCTCATTTCCAAATTTCTTTCCAGGCTTTCCTGTCTTGCGCCCTTTGCTTCACTTCGTTCCACTGTACGTCTCCCCTTTCTGCTGCTTCCCTTATTACTTCTAACCATGTTCTTCTGGGTCTTCCTCTCATTTTCTTTCTCATGGGTTTGGCTTCTGCTACTCGTTTGACTATTTTATTGTCTTCTCTTCTTATGACATGTCCATACCATCTTAGGTTTCCTTCTTCAATTGATTGTAGTACCAGCTTTGTTTTTAGGTTTTTCCTGAAGGTTGAGTTCTTAATTTTGTCTATCTTTATTTTTCCCTCGATTTTTCTGAGACACCTCATTTCCGCACTTTGGATTCTGCTATTCTGCTTTTCTGGCTTTGTGTAAGCATCCATGTTTTGGAACCGTAGGTAAGGATCGGTGTTGCAATTTTTTTAAACACTTCCGTTTTATCCAATTTTGAGATTTCTTTTTTCGCCAAGAATTTGCTCTTAATCACATTAAACAGCCTTCCTGCTGATGCTGTTCTTTCCTTTACTTCTTCATCTAGTCTCCCGTCCTGCGTTATTTACATTTTCGTTTGAATATTGTAAATTTTTAAGATCAAGCATTGCCGGTGATCCATGCTAACCTTTTAATAGGAAATGCAAATTCTTTTTCGTCAATTCTTAGAAGAGTCTAGATTATAGGGATTATGGCCCACGTAAAGGTGTTTTGGTCAAACCAAATTAATGGAGTTTTATAATGAGCCGTTTTATGCTTAACTATACACTGTTGGCTCAATTCAGTGCGAAGTTCTTTAATATCATAATAATAAATATATGCCCCGACAAATATTGAGTCACAGGAAAATAAAGAAGAGTTTTATGAACAACTACAGAAAATATATGACAGCAATCGAAACAAACATAAAAAAGACATAATAATAATGTTAGGAGATATGAACGCCAAGATCGGTAAAGATAACACAGGTAGGGAAGAGATAATGGGAAAAGAAGGTATAGGCGTGATAAATAAAAACGGCAAGATGTTTCTAGATTTGCAACAAATACTTTTGTAATAGGTGGAAGCATTTTCCCTCATAAACCGAATCATAAATTAATGTGGACGGCACCTGCTGGAAAACGTTTGATAGACGTTAGAGCTATGTGGGGAGCATATGTAGGCTAGAATCACGCCCTAGTGAGAGCAAAATTCCAAGTAAAAAGAATAAATAAACCCAAACAATGGAAAATTAAATACAATACTACAATACGCAACGTTTGAAAGATGAAGACATACAAAAACAATTCCAGGGGCAACTAGCAAATAGGCTAGATCAAAGCTATAATATAAAGGGGAAATCGATAAAGAAAATTGTGGTCAGAATACAAAGAAGCCAGGATAGAAACAGCAGAATTGCTAGGCAGAAGAAAAAATTAAAAGACGTGGATGACAAACAACACATGGAAATTAATTGATGAAAGAAATTAAGATAAAATAAAAAATATTAAATGTATTGTCGCAGGAGAAGAAAAAACAATTAGAACAATTATATTGGCTTAAAGACACACAAGTAAAAATAGTACAAGAAAAGACTGAAGTAAGCAACAAAAGGCATTAATGGAGGAAGCAGAGAAAGCAGCAAGAATGAAAGATGTGAAAACTTTATATAATTAACACGAAAAACGACAGGACAGACAAGCTACATGGCAACACACATAACAGACAAGGATGGTAATGTACTTAAATCAGAACAACAGATAATTGAGAGATTGTTGGAACATTTAAAAGAAATCTACTCTAAATAGGAAAAAAGAAATGTAAAAACTAACAACGAAAAGGTTGATGAGCAAATGTGTGAAATTAATCTAAACGTGGGTGATATCTCAAAAGATGAAATACGAAAGCCCATAAAAAATCTGAAAAAAGACAAGGCAGCAGGTTTGGACAACATACCGAGTGAACTAATTAAAGCAGGAGTGGAAGCAAACGTGAATATATTCCACAAAAAAGGGTGACCAGACAAAATGTGACAACTGGCGAGCTATAACAGTATTGAACACCACTAGTAAAATTTTAAGGAAGGTCATACTAGAAAGGCTAAAGGACGAAGTACAAAAACTGCTTAGAACCAATCAAGGAGACCTTAGAGCAAAAAGATCTTACACAGATTTAATGGGCACACTAAGGATTACATTAGAAGAAGGTAACAAGTGGCACAAAGAAATCCATCTAGACTTCGTCGATTTCAAAATGGCCTTTGGTAAAATTGATAGAACAAAAATGTGACATATACTAAAAGAATATGGCCTACCCAGAAAATACATTAATCTAATTAAACTATTGTATGAAAATTACTGTGCATGTATATAACACGACCCGAGAACAGAAAAATTTGCTTAGAAACTGGAGTTCGGCAGGGATGCATCCAATCACCCCTGCTATATCTTATTGTAATCGACTGGGTGATGAAACAAATGACGGGCAATAAGAAAGGTTTAGACTGGAGATTTGGGTATAAACTAGAAGACCTAGAATTCGCCAACGATGTTTGCCTGATATATGAAAAAAGAAGTCACATACAAGAGAGATTAAAATGACCGAATACTATAGCAAGCACAGTCGGCCTGGAAATTAATATCTATAAAACAAAATCTTTAAGAATACCCTACACCAATTGGTAACAGGGATCTTGATTATAATAATAATTTAAGAACAAATCATGATAGAGAGTAGTAAAATACAAATTTAGGAAGCATAGTTAACGAACACGGAGGGGGTCACGCCGATGTAAAATCAAGAATCTATGAAGCACAAAACGCGTTTAATATACTACGGAAAACATGGGCTTCCAATGAACTATTCAAAAAACAAAACTACAAATCTTTAAAAGCAATGCACAAAGTGTACTTCTGTATGGATCAGAGACATGGACCTTGAACAAGAAGCAAAAACAGAAAGTTCATATATTTATTAATAAATGTTTAAGAAGAACACTTAAAATATATTGACTGGATCAAATCTCCAACGCTGCGCTGTGGGAGAAAGCCGAACTAGAGCCTGTGAAAATTATTATAAAAAGCGACGATGGAAATGAATCGGACACACACTAAGGAAACCGATCATGGACATAACCCGGCAAGTGATGGAATATAACATTAAAGGAAAAAGAAAACAGGGCAAACCAGCTCTACCATGGAGAAGAAGTGTTAACAATGAAATTAAGAGTGCGTAAAATATTTTGGAACCAAGTGAAAGTGCAAAGCAAAAAACAAAATGGAATGGAAAGAGTTCGTAGAATCAATTTGTAGCTGTGTGGATAGTTAACTCAACTCAAAGTCAAGTGGAGTAAAAAGTAAACTGAAGTGTACTGAACTACCAAGACATAATGTAAGACTGACGACCTTACGCTACGTAGTAAAAACTGTCACTGAAACGCCCATGGGCACCCTATGATCCCGGGAAAAGGAATCAACAGGAATGATGAAGAAGATACACTTTTGAGTGATGGATGGTATTGTTTTGACATTTAACTAGAAAATTGTGTAAAAGAGGCTTAGTGTTGATTGACAAAATATGTTTTTGGAAATCTCTACTAATCCTTGTCTTCCCACCTCTTTAAATTTCATTTTGTACTAGAGCCACAAGTTTAGTTATCCAACATCCATTCTACAGTTAACATTAAAATATCATACATAAAACATAAGTCAAGGTCCAAATTAATATTAAAAATGAGAAAAGAAAAAATATCTTCAAGTGGAATTCTAAACCAATTTGTGCTTGATTTTAAATCCTCTACCGCGAATGGTAGTGTACTATTTTGTAAATATTGCAAAGTTGCAATTGTAGCTTCAAAAGAATCTCAAGTTACTTGGCATATGCAAACAGAAAAACATCAGAGCAATAAAAGCAAAAAAACTGCAACAATGTCGAAACCAGGACTAAACCATTCTGAGTTAACTATGATTTAGGTAAAGCCTTTGTATCTGCCGATATAGATACCTTTACCCATCCAAGTGACAAAAACTAAAACTCAACAGTATTTCTAAAGAACTACATGAAGCGAGATATTCCTCACATATCAACATAGTAAAAAATTACGTTCCTGACTTGCATAGTGCTATATTGAACCAAATGAGAGGAGGGGCATATTTAAGTGCATGTTTTTGGTATTTTACTTGCATATTTGCACGCATATATTCTATTAAGTGCATATTTATCCTAAGCCTGTCATAAGTCATAACACATACTAAAAGCAAGACACCAAGTTTAGAGTTTGTATTCTTTTATTTAGGGTCCGACTGCTCTAAAATTTAATAAAGATCTTGCTTTTAAATAGCCATTAATACATATTGGGAAATATAAAATTACACTGGTCAGCAAAAAAAATGTTTTTTTCGAGCCCCGACACCATTCCCGCTGATTCTTATGTAAAATGACTTCCTAAATCCGAATATAACCCCCGTTTTCCCCCATCACCCGCCCTTTTCGAGGGAACCCCCTCCCCACTAGGGTGGGGCGAAAAAATGAAAATCAAAATTTTGAATAGCACTACATCTCAAAACTTGTCTTTGAATGTAAAGGTAAACCACAATTTTTTTCAGATTTTTTAAACATCATCTTTTGCCTCCAACTTGACCTTGAATTATATACTATGCACCAAAATATTGTCTTATGTTATTAAAATCAGATAATGGTTATAATATGCAGAGCTGTGCAATCTAAGGGATATATTGCGAAACACAAAACATATCTATGAAAAGGAAAAACAGGTAGCGCTATTATTAATAGATTTCTAACTACTTAAGCTCAAAATATATCGACACCTAACCGCTGACAGTTCACTCTGGTTCATGCGATTGTGTGATTCGTTAGTTATTTCTTGAAAAAATACAGTAGAAATGTTGTGTCTTTATGGTTAAAGTTCGTGTGGCTTAGTGATTACAATACTACGTACGACCTTTTATAATAATATGTATTATATAGTAATGTAAAGAAGTTGATTTTGCATTTGCAGGTAAAAATGTCAACCCCAACTAAAAGTCAAGTTAATGATATAATTATTAGTGTGTCTAAATACTTCAGTGGTAATGTTTTGCCGACTTACGAAGACGTTTTTAAGTGTTACTTGTGGTTAAGACATAAACTTAAACAACATTTAAAATAGGAACCGACAATTCCAGAAATATCAAACGTCTTAACATTAAAATGTAGAAAAATTTGGAAAAGAAGCCACTTTCTGATCCTTGCATTAATTCTCTCATTCAGTAATATCATAGTAATCATATGCGCTTGATGAATCAACCAAAAAGTAAATTGAATAGTGATACATACAATGATTCTACAATTCAGTTATTTGATATTGCTGCCTGCAAATGCGATTTCACGATCACTACCACTACGTGCAAGTGTGAAAAGACCAACGGACTTTAAGAAAAATGTTCGTTGGGCACGTTGATTCTGTATTTCAAAAAAATTATCTCTTCGCAAGGATATAAAAGTTAAAAATACTACGGTACGTGGTGCTGACTCAAATTGGGAGAATGCATCAAACAGTGACAATGAATTGCATGAAATAAATGTATCTGAGCCTGCGCCAAAATATCAGCGGATTGACGAAGACGATCACGAACATTTTAATCAGACTGGAATTTCAACATCGTCAACAATACCAACTGCAATATCTAAACAGCCTCAAATAATAATGAATTACCCACATTGGCCAAAACATGTGACAGAATTGAGGTTTCGAATAGATGAACCACTACAGCAATCACCTCTGCCGTTTTACAAGATGTAGGAATGATTATGAAAGAGGACACATCGAGGTTAATTGATAACAGTAAAGTCCAAAGGGAGAGAGTAAAATCTCCTGTTGCATTAAACGAAACAATGAGGGCAAAGTAGTCACTGCTCTATTTTTCGACGGTAGAGACAAGACATTGGTAATGGAACATAATGGAAGTAAGCACCATCTTCGAACTATCGTACAAGAACATCTGGCATTGATTGAAGAACCAGGACCACATTATTTAGGACATGTTACACCATCTTCGGTATCTGAGGAGAAATAGGACTGAGGCGTATTCTTAAAGCTCGACAAGCCAAAGACAATCATTATTGTACAAAACTAATCAAAATTCCGGCGCTTAATTTCGCTGCCACTAACTACATTGACATGATTAACTGGCAGACACCTAAAATAACTGAACTTCCCACTTGAAAAAATATCTTTGATGAAGATCTAAATTTTCTTATTGAGCAAGAGCAGACACCGGTAGTACACTTTTCAAGATTTTTCTGCCACACACAATCAGTGGAACGATGTGTAAAGTTAATAACCGAGGCTAGCACATCTGTCGTAGGACCTGACTCAAGAGATGGTTTCATCCGAGCCAGAATGAAATCAAGACAAGATCTGCGAAGTTTTGAAATAAATCAAATTTTCAAGACATTTGAAGGTTTTTCGAGTTGATGTAGTATGGTCCAATTTTACATGTTTTTATATTTTTGCGTTTATTTCAATTTAATGTAATAAAATTAATTTGAAAAATGTATTTGTGCTTATTCACGTGTGTCTAAACTAGCATGAACCATCAGCATTGCATCGTAATTCGGGCAAAATATTTAGAGGCAAGTTGGAGGCAGAAAACATTTTGCAAATTGAACGAGTTTTTGCACATACATTACTCACACCAATAGGCAACTTTTGACGGGTAATGCGTTATAAAAAAAATTAAAAACATTTTTTAGCCATTTTTCGCCCCACCCTACTCCCCACCCATTTTTATCACTTTTCAATAATTTGGAGGAATGAAAAGGATTATTTTAGCCTTTACACTTCTTCTGCGGGGCCAGAGAGGTAAAAAGTTCTAGTCGCAATTTTGTTCACTTATTTTCTACATATTCCAGCTTTATACAATTTAAACAACTTGGAAACACAGAATCCCCACCTAAAACACCAACAACGATCGCTACAGATGTACTGAGGGAAAATTCCTGTGCGAACCTGCGCGATTGTGAGGTATTGAGAGCGCCAGCGTGGTACAGTGACGTTACATATTCCAGCGTTTAGCCCCCCCTCATCCTTTCCGAAACATTCCCAAATAATAAAAATATATAGCAACAATAATAAAAATATATAGCAACAGTTCGGAAGATTCACTCAATACCTCGTGCGCGCGCAGGTTCGCACAGGAATTTTCCCTCAGTACATCTGTATAGATCGTAGAGTCAACTTGTTGGTGTTCTAGGCGGGGATTTTGTGTTTCCAAGTTGCTTAAATTGTGTAAAGCTGGAATTTGTAGAAAATAAGTGAACAAAATTGCGAAAAAAACCGAAAAAATCGATCACTCTTAATGATTGTTTTACAATTTAAGGGAGCAAATCCCCCCCAAATCTACCTCCTTGCTACAAATGTTCATGTTCTAGAACTTTTTACCTCTCTAGCTCCTCAGAAGAAATGTAAAGGCTAAAATAATCCTTTTCATCCCTCAAAACGATTGAAAAGTGATAAAAATAGGTGGGGGGAGCTTCCCCCCGAAAACGGCGGGTGATTGGGGAAAATGGAGGTCATTTTACATAAAAATCAGCAAGAATGGTGCCAGAGCCGATTTTCATGCAGACCAGTGTTATTAGGATAGTTTTAGTATTCTTTACAAAAAGGTATTGAAAAATGTAGTTTGGGGACGTATATTTGATAGAAATAATGCACAGCTCCTCTGATTAAACAGTATAAATCTTTAACCCATAATATTTCAAACATAGACGGGCATAGAAATGAATATTCTACGGGTAACTGGAACGGCCTTACTCGGTATAAACAAATGCACTTTTGTGAAGCAGATGCACTAACGAAAAAGATAGCGCTACTGTAGTATTTGTATTTCACTCCAACTCACAGTCGTTTACATGAGATGTGTGCCAGAATAGCAAACCTATTTGATTTTTACCTAGCTCCAGTCAATGCAAGGTGTACAATCGGTGGTAGTTTGTTGTATAATAAAAGCTAAAAGAGGAGCTTCGTGAAAGTATTTTGAACAGTTTGAACTAAGAAAATGATGCTCAATTGTGTCGGTGTTGGTTGGAACGTTCTGCAGAATACAAAAATGAGATTCCATTTCATTCGTAAGTGAACTGTTATGAATGAGAAGGAGAAACTGTAAACCATCTAGAACTAGTCGAAAATGGTTTTCAGTACAAAAAGAAAAAACCAGTCCCAGGACCCAAGAAAAAGCTACATAAACAACCTCTAATACAGGGACCGGCAGAAAAACCGGACGGTTTTGAATTGGTTTTTACGTTTTTCCTATTTGACGTTGGCGGCGTAGAAAAAGACAATTGGTTGCTTCAATCTACGCCATTTAATTTAGTGACAGCTAAAATGCAGCAGTGGAACCCAAGCCACCGTGCTTTCGCAGTAGAAACCTACTTTAAAACTGGTGATTCTGTAGTCAATACTCAGCTATTGTTCCGAAGAGAGTTCAATATCGGTCGTCATGGTGCTATACCCAGCCGAAATGCAATAATGCGCTGTCAGAAATTTTAGGCAAACATCTTTGGCTGCGAACACGGCTGCAGCACTGTCTCAGAAATGGTGGTCGTCACTTATCAGACATAATTTTCAAATAAAGTAAATAATGTTGTTGTAATTTTGTCATTTTTGCAAATAAAGATATATTTTAGTAAATGGCAATTCTTTTTCTCTCATTTTTCGTAATATAAATGTATGTTGTTGTAGTTTTGTAATTTTTGCAACCATTTCAAAACCGTCCGGTTTTTCTGCCGGTCCCTGTATAAGTGCGCAAAAATTAAAGTGACGAAATGTAAAAGGTGAAAATATGACTAATCTCATTAAGCAGATTGCAGGAATGACACCTTAGACGATATTTAAAAAAATTATTTTTTCTACAGCCGTGATTTTAAACTGTTTCCAAGGGTCATATGCGGCGTGCTTTATGTTGTCTATAAAACACGCCATTCCATTTAAAGCACGGAGTACTTTAAAAGTTTATAAAACCTTAATTGTGAAGATTAAAAGTACAGTTATTATATCGGACCGATTTGTATGCGGAGCCCCTAGTGCCCGATTGGAGAGGGGCGGAGCCCGATGGCCCCCTTGGAGAGGGGCGGAGCCCCCAGGGCACCCTTGGAGAGGGGTGGAGCTCCAAGAGCCCCCTTGGAGAGGGGCCGAGCCCTGAAGGCCCCCTTGGAGAGGGGCCGAGTCCCGAGGGTCCTCTTGGAGAGGGGCGGAGCCCGACGGCCCCCTTGGAGAGGGGCGGAGCCCCGAAGGCACCCTTTGAGAGGGGTGGAGCTTCAGGAGCCCCCTTGGAGAGGGGCCGAGCCCTGAGGGCCCTCTTGGAGAGAGGCCGAGCCCCGAGGGCCCCCTTGGAGAGGAGCGGAGTCCCGAGGGCCCCCTTGGAAAGGGGTGGAGCCTAGAGGGCCGCTTTGGAGAGGGGCGAAGCCCCGGGGGCATTTAAGCTAACAAACTCCTCGGCTGTAGAAAAAATATTGAAGCCAACTCGTGTTTTACAGTTTAAAAATCTCGGTCGATCATAAAATTCTCGCTTCGCTCGAATTTTAACATGATCGACCTCGATTTTTAAACCCTCTGTAAAACACTAGTTGCCTTAATAGCTATTGAAGGTGAGTTTAGAATTAATAGTAACCTTTTGATGCAGTGAACATATTCTGTGTGATTCTGTGACATTTTAAAACGGTGAACAATATTACTGAGGAAACTTTGATCTAAATAGGATGCGAAATTGTAAACAGTTTAAAAGGTGATGCACCTTTTAAAAGATTGTTCTAACACTATATCAAATAACAACTTATGTTTTAACCCTATGTATATCACAAGTTGCTCATGTTATTTGAAGCTAGCCTATTGCCTGTAGGAAATCTTTGGCCTTGTAGCAGTCGGTATCTTTTAAAAACACCTAACAACTAACTGCAGCATGATTCATGCAATATAAAATAAATAAGCATTAGTAATATGACCTGACTAAATCAGAAAAATAGGTTTCTTGTTTATAATCAAATTCACACTATAAATTCTATAATTGTATGTAACTTTTTAGTGGTAAAATAAATGACCTTTTCAAAATTGCCTTTACAGCAGGGTGACCAGATTAAGAAGGTAAAAAATAGGTAGGCTCAGTTTTGATTGAGCCCTCAGTTTGGAGCGTAAAACTACGACTTGCAGATCGGAGAGTTGAAATGAACCACTGGACTATGGTTTCAAAGAGTTTATTTGATTGGTAACAGGTCTATATGAAAAGTAGCTTGCATAATAATAAAAAGTTTTTAAGTTTTTGTTTAAACTATTGCGACATCTTCTTTCTATATTCGAATAGATCTCGTCGAGAGCCTTAAATAATAAACTTTATTTAGTTAAAACGATACCACGCACAGTGGTTTTACACTCACGGCTGTTCAGATAAACCGTGGTATTGTAGTGTTCACCGGTTCACTAAAGAATAATTTCTAAAATGTCCGGTTGAAACCATAGCAATATGTTCTTTATATATTTGAATAGATCTCGCCAAGAGCTTCAAACTAACACCATGCACAGTTGTTTTGCGCTCATGGTTGTCGAAATAGACCGATTCAAATAAGGCAGCGCGCATGATGTATTGCACAAATGCGAATCGGACTCTATGCTGTCTCACGATTATTGTTTGGCACTTATTTTTGACGATTCAATTGGTATCAATTTTTGTCATAGACGGTCAGTCGTAAGATGCTCCATACTACCTATGCTGTTAGACGTAGTCCAATGTCAAAAACCCTTGATTTTGATTCAGAAGTTAAAAGAAGGTAGCTTAGGTTATGAGGGAATGACAGTGGCCAACAACCAAATCCCTTAACTGTTTCGGAACTAAGTAATCAGAAACTGATCCTTATTTAGACCATGACGTTTACATTCAGATAGCATAATAAACTGCTCAAGTACAGGTCTAAAGAGTAGCTTCAGCACTGTGAAAACATTAAGTATTATAGTGCACCCAGAATGTGTAGTTCAAAACGTGACCACCGAACTTCTGTAGATGGCGCCAAGTGGACAAGCCGCCACTGTGCTAAAATGCTTGGAAATTTTGCAAAGTGGAAAATCGCCACCTTTCGCCAAAACCAAATAGCGCATGAAGGTGCTCGGGACCTTAGCAACAACTTTGCCCCCTTTCAAAATTTCGATATCTGTAGCCGTTCGAAAGTTACAGGCGATCCAGACAGACAGACGGACGGACGGACGGACAAAACGTTCGCATAAGTACGCTGAAGCTACTAATAAAAAATTAAAGGGAACTGACTATTTCAATTCAATTTTTACTGTTATTGTAATATCGAAAAGTCAATCTCACATTTTTTTTATAAAAAAACATCGAAAGCAAAAAATTGTTATCCTACTTTACAATAAATTTTTAATCGTTAATTTTCCTATAGCATAGTGCAAGTATTTTTATGGAAAGTATTTCTTTGTGCTTACAGCAAAAGAAACAAATAGTTGTCAATACCAAAAAGGAAAATGGACACACACAGTAGGATTAAAATCCCTTATTTTCCAAGAGAAGCCTGACAAAAGATTTTGCTTATGTATAGAGAAGAGTCTGTAGAATGAACATTACAAAAATGTCATTGTTCTAAAGATCGTTGCTACTGCTGCAGAATATTTTATGATAATAATAGAAAACTAAGTGAAAAAAGTACAACAATAAGTACCTAACAGAAATTTCTAGTAATTACTAGGAAAAAAGAACAAGGAAGAAGTTCCTATGTACAGAGATTTAAACTTTTAGTACATATTTTAGCTAACATGGCGTACTGCCTAAGCCGTTTTAAGAAAAAGAATGCAACCTAAAAGAGTGACCTACCTGTGGTTTGTAATTGTACACATTAAGATAAACATACATTTAAAATATTAATCATTTTTACTTCCTTTTACGATAAAGGAAGTATTGGATTCACCCCAAAAATTCAAAATTGAGTTTTCAACAGATCTTCACGTTTTAGAGTCCCCTGATCCCAAAAAACATATTTTTTTTTATTGGTCTGTCTGTCTGTCTGTGAACAGAATATTTCAAAAACGAAAAGAGGTATGGCATTGAAACTTCATATATAAGTTTTATGTATTATGTAGATAAAACAGCAAGCTTTTGAAGAAAATCGCATAACCGGAAGTAGGTGTTTACTCTTGCGATTTTTTTTCGATTTTTTCAAAAATGGCTAATGATTTTTTTCAAACTTTATATTTTTATTACATTTTTAATGTGTATTGATGTGAGATAGGTGATTTTCCAGTTGAATACTTCTAAAATGGGTTTTTGTTTTTTTTCTATTTTTTTATTAACTCCTATTTTAAATACAACACCCGGTATATTATTACATTTTTTAATTCAGCTTGAAATTCCAGAAAAAAATTGTCTGTTCAACTAACTCTCTATTTTGTACAGTTTTTGTAGAATTTGCAATTTTTGAAAATTTTTTACAAATGCTTAGAAATTAAAAATCAAATTTTTGGCTAATTATAAGATCACTGTAAAAGGAAGTTGTGTGAGTGCATCACACCAGATTTTTATTAACTTAATTAAGCTATCTGAAAAAAAATGAAGGAATGAAACAGAAGAACCAATTACTACCACATGTTGATTAACTGGTATTTTGATATTATTTTTACAACTGAATTATTGAACCTATTTATTTAAATTACTTAGAACAAAAATATGTTCTAATCTTTGAATTTTATGCACCTAAAACCTGCCTGGAACTTCTAAATACTGATGCCAAATAGCATTTTGCCAAGACACTGGATAAAACTATGTTAAGTGTGCAGTTTTACACCACACACGAGGAGGTTTCCCCGTACGTTTAAAACTGTACGGGGAAAAAACCAGGCAGCGGCAGCTAATTTTGTGACAGACTTATTGCAAAGCGCATTCGAAATTAGTCTTAAGATTTCAACCACACATACATTTTGAATTAATTGTTTGGAATGCACACGAAAGTCTTACGATTAGTCTCTGCATCTGTGGCTGGTTTTAAAAGCAACAATCATGATGTTTAGCAAACAAATACACATTGTTTATAAAAATATCTGACTTGGTGAATTTTAATTCATCATCCTGCATAAACAATTCATTGTAATTTAGTTTACTTTCTCCTCAATTACTGAATGTGCTCTGAATACACTCCCCTCATATAAAACTTAACACTATCGTAATGAGCTCCACCTACGTCATTACATCAGCCAAACCTACCTTAATAAGTTTATTTTGGCGCTGCAGTTCCCGACACAAACTTTCCATTCGTGAACGTGCCAGGACTAATTTACTCTGCTCTGACTGTAGCTGGTCCTTTTCTCTTTGTAATACGGTACATCTCTTCTCTGCAATGGCAAGGGTTGAATGGCAAGTTCGGTATTCTTCATACAGCTCTGCGTATCGAGCTGTAAGGGTTTCAAATTTCTGTTGCTCCGGTAACAGGTTGATATCCTTAAGGATGTTTTCAAGGGCTCGGCAATCCCTACGCCTCGCTTTGTCTTCCCGCTTTTTCTTATTTGTAGTGTTATTATCTGACTTTTTGGGATCTTCCATGGTGGTAAACAAACCTACAGGAAATTGCGTTTATTGTGAAAAATCAATTATTAACTTACTTGCCTGCAACCTTTCACGATATATAACAATTTTCTGTGGTTCAATCTTCTGTATTATTATGTATTGACTGCTTTCTGCAACGAAATTAGCAATATTATTGCAAAAACTATCAATCGCACAAGAGTACCATTCGTACCATTGTCGGTAACAAAACAAACAACAGTTTCTATCTTTGTCTACACAGTGGAAGTGGCTAGACAACCACCAACGGTACTATAAGTTGTAGGATAGCGCACATTGTTAAATCAATAATACATATCCTTATTATTGCGTTAATTCTTGTTGACACAGTCATATTTATTATATTGCATATACAAATACTTTCTTGAACCTCTCCATCGATGATTTACAACCATAAATAATAACACACATTGTAAACACGGATATCTAATCATAAAATCATATAAAAAAATAACAGTTGCCGGGATTTAAAATTATACTCTTCTAAGGTAGGTATAGCCAAAGAGGTATAACTGTATTTTTTATTTACTCTTAAAAATAAGAGCATTATTATCTTTACTAAGAAATTAGTGTACCTAAAATATTTACACCATCTGATACGCCTTTAGAAGAAGAAGCGACGACTGTTACGAATTTTAAATAAAAATCTGAAATGTTTTTTCTGCGATGCGATGATTTTTTTAAATAAGTAATTTTTGCATACTCCTTCGCATTAAATAAATTATTTAATAATATAAAAATACACGCTGTGCCTGCGTCTTTGCGTCGCCTTTTCATCGGCACCGATCGCGCGCAGTTCGTTCGGAATCGGTTCCGTTGTCAGTGTGTCATTTATAAGGCACCAATAATCAAATGCGTCAGGCAGCCGAATGTAGTGTAGCGCAAAAAACCTATGGAAAGCAATCAAATTTCGCCTGGGAGCGGAGGTTCGAATCCCACCGACTGCGATGTTTTTCCCTTGCGAATTAATACAATTCGTATTTACTGTTTCCTCTTACTGTTTCAGTATTACTAAAAACATTAAAATATTTTTACCTATTTTTTACACAATTTAAAACACTCTTCAGCCGTAATTCGATTTAGCAAGAGATGTTCTTCTGTAATTTTTATGTACAATTTAACTTTAAAAATGCAAAATTATTTTAATTGGAGTAAAACCACCTATGTGGTGGGCTAAAAATCTAGTTCAATAATAATATTGTGGAACTCCTAGCAATAATAAAGTTGTGTAAAATATTCGTTGATGTCGACCCCCCCCCTCCCCCCCACTTGTCTAATTTCCACCTGTAACAAAATAAATTTTTTGCAATACCTACACAAGTAGTTGATTATTATGATCAAAGTTTTGTTAGAGTATGTCGAACTTACAATTTGTTTACTAGTTACCATGGTTACAGAACTGAACTGTAATATTTATTTAGAGTCCATCTTTAACTATAAGTGAATATTTTCTACAAACATACCTATTACGAATTGTTTATTGATCAAGCTTCCTTTTGTTGAGTTTAAAAATAACTAATTTATTAAAATATAAATATGTCATTTTGACAGGTCGTTGTCAATAATTCTATTTTAACTCACTATTTGTTACTTTTCTTTGATTTTCGTAAGTGTTGCAATAAAAATGTACTAACCTCGAACTGTAAGTAACTTTACTATTCTTCAATACTTAGAAAACCTTGGCCCTGGAGGCCTCGATTTCCCAAAACTAGATTCTCGGACCTGAAAAGTGTATGTAATATATTATATTATAGCTACCTACTTCCTCCTAGAATAAATAGGCAAGTAATGATCAAATTTATTTTTGTTTTTGTAAAACATAAAACACAACTATTTAAATGATTATTGCAACATCTGAACTTCAGTATTTTGTGCCAGTAAGACTACTCGATGATTAGTAAAGAAGCTATTTGATCTGTAAAATAAATGTTGCCACGAAAAATTGTATTACTGGTAAAAAAGGCACATGGCTAGCAAAAATATTGTGAGGAGTTGAAAAGTGATTTAATAAGTTTAAATAAAATGTGAGCCACAATTTTATTTCAATTGACCACAATTCATGTTATACGTTTGACAGTACTGCAGTGTATTATTGGTGGCACTGTCAGTCTATGTCAAATTCGAGGTTAGCAATTTAGGTTTTGCGTCAGTCTGTGTCAAATAACCATATATGTAATACTTACTATATTGCTAGCGGCTATGAGTGGGAAACTCACCAAGGAAGTGAGACAGACGACCAACTCTTCAATGTATAATGGTAAGCTGTGCGTAAGCGCGGCGGCGTCGTCCGCCCAATGGGGAAGTGGTCAAGTTTAAAATTCGCTTCTAAAGGCGGAGTTCGAATTCTCACGCATGCGCACGAGACGCGTTATACTCTAAGTGAGACTATGTCGGCGCCGTAATGTTTTCGGACGTTTCCAGGCTCTACTAGCAATATATGTGTATTATATATATGCAAATAACGTATACATAATATACTATTGTTGATAGCACTGTCAGTCTATGTCAAATTCGATGTTAGCATGTTAGGTTTTATATGTTTATTTGACACAGACTGACGCAAAACCTAAATTGCTAACCTCGAATTTGACATAGACTGACAGTGTTACCAACAATACACTGCAGTACTATCAAACGTATAACACGCATCACAGTCAACTATAAAAAAATTGTGGGTCAGCACATATTGTATTTCCCCAATAAAAATCTATTTCGCTAAGTATAAAATTAATTTCCCCATATAATATTCTAACAATATGGAAGAGAAAATGTATCGCATCATTATAAAACAATTTCATAGATAAATTAGGTATACAGGAAGTTAACTAAATTATCTAATCTCATTACCAATAGCAGCGTTTTGTGCTAATAATCGACCAATAATAATATGCATCACTGCATTATACTTGTTCCTGTGATTTTACTCAGCAAAAGATTACTACAATATTTGCCAATCAAAAAAATTCTATATATTTATTTCTTTTATTTTACAAATACAGAAGAAAATAAATTACTGGATATAAGAAATTCTCATTTAATGTATAATTACCTGGTTAGGCAGCATTTTTAATTTTTAAATATTTTTTTGATGATTACAGAAAATTGTTCTACCTTTTTTTTAAAAAAAAGCATAAGTAGGTAATAGAAAAACAATGTGTTAACTATTTGCCAATATAAAATAGTACAAGTTTCATTACGTTGTAAAGTGAAATCAGGCAACATCCATAGCTCGGCTAGGAAGTTTTTGTGGATTTATGCTAAACATTGTTTTTTGTATTTATTTCGGTAACTGAAGAAACTGTTAAAGTTTCTTTGTTTAATTTTGAACTATTCTGTATAATAGAAAAAAACAGAATAATAAAGTCAACTTTGTCACTAACTATTCTATAAATTGGAATATAAAATTAAAATAGTCTGTTAGTTGTATATTAATACATTATGTATACAGGTTGTTATGGAAATCCACGTAATAAATTTAGCCATATAGAGATCTCATGAAACTGAACAAGTTTTTTTATTTGCCATTTTTTGAAAACACCCCCAAAACGGAGTTACAATTCAAACTAATTTTACTCTAAAAATGTATACCCGTCATTGGAATATTTTAATTCAATGGCACAAAACACCAAAACAATAGTTTTGAAATGCAAGCAAACAGAAACTGCATAGGTACTACTGATAAAACTTTTAGTTAACATCTGGTCACCAACGTAACTTATCAACTGAGGTAGGTAAGTTATTGACCGCATGTCTTTTTGTGCAAGAACTTTGCAGTTTCAGTGTACTTGTGTCGTTAAAGTTTAACTTATATTTGCATACTAAGCAGCTCGTCAAGTTTAGAGAGGATAAATGATTGGAAAAATATACTACAATGCAATGTTTGTAATATTAAATAACTATCTTAATAAGATAAATTTTGGGCAATTTATAAATCGCACAATTCTTAGATTTAATAATTTTATACTGTGCTTTTAGTTTGCCTGTCAGTCAATTACGGCTGGTTAAAAATGAAATGTAATATTTAATGCACAAATAATATGGTTGAAAAGTCCTTCTTTCTATTTTATTCAATTGCAATATTAAATCAAGCTAGCTCTCGGCAAAAACAAAAGTTCTATTCTCAGGGTGAGTTCAGAATTCAACTATCGCCATAAATTTTACGTTATTTGACTTGGAGTAGCTCATTTGCTCGCTCTCAACAGATAATATTAGTAATCTCTATTTGACAGATAAAACACAAAATGTCGCCAGTGCACAGCGTATCTGAACGTTTAAACTTGTGAAAATATTGTAAAAACGCGTCAGGTAAGTTGTTTGAATTTTCCCGTTTGGCAACTAATAAAATCCCTCGCCTTCGTTGTTTAGGATGACGTCACCGCCTCTTGCTTGTTCTGACGTAGAAGGTACGCTAATTCTTTCAATTGTTTATGAACGCTTGAATTCTCGCCAAACCCGGCACAATCTACTGACGCCACTCGATTTTCGAAAAACACGAAGCAACTGGGGGAAAAGCTAGGCCTCTCCGGAAAGGTTTGGTCTAGTAGTTTGGTACGTTATCCCAAACCTAACCCTCAAATTGCAGGCTTAATCCTCGTAATAATGGCTTCGGAGCTGATCGTAGTAATGCTGATTCGATTCCCTGCTGAAGACGGTCCCCTGATGCAGGTGTATACGGTGGCACTCTTGCAGACTCGGCCAATCTATTGCAGTACAGGCCTCTGGTTCTGGATGCTTACTTTTGCCGGAAACGATGATCGAAAAACCCAGTTGACGGCTGCCGATGTCCTCGGAGATGCGATTGGAGAATTTTTATAATTTTTCGTGGCGGAAACTTCCACAAACACTGTCACAGATACACGGAAATTGGCACAATAAAATGAAATACTTTTTATACGGTAATGTGCTCGTTTATTAATATAAAAATGTATTTAAATATGGTGCACAAATTCGACCAAACTTCAAACAAAAAATTAATTCAATTGTTCTCCTCGTTTTTAAGCAAAATAGCATCAGGTTGCTAAGTTACTGTTGATTTTTTTTGTTAATGGAAATTAATTCTGATATGAAAGAGAGGTAAATTTGAGTACATAATTCATATTTACAATTTTCTTAAATCTAAATTATTGTCTTTAACCTTATAATTAGAATTGTTCGATAGCGTTGCACACACAAACGGTATTTATTTATTATTGTCACTGCTCTGCTCTGCACTATTGCACTTTATTTTTAAATACACTGATTTTTGAGTTCACCATTTTCGCGTCACTATCTTTTCTCTTCTGTTGCCTTCTTCTAGCATTGCTCTTTGCAATTTTCTATATTATATTATGCTTCATATTGCTTTACCTTTCTGCTTTGCTCACTATTTTCACTATCCTTTACATTTGCTTAACAACTACGCACCTTTTAAAATGCAGCTATAACAAACATTTTGTGTCAAATACATTTTATGTGGTCTGACTTTACATGTGCACAAACCTTTCTTTTTAAATTATATTAATTTATTTACAAGCCAATTCAAACCCTTTGAAATATGCTTGTCTTTGCGTGCATTTCTCAGACTAATTACTGTTTCTCGCATCTCATTATCAATGCATTTAATATTTTATTTTTGTTTAAAATTGCAATTATACAAAATATCCCAACTCTGTGCTTTATTTAAACTGTTAATTATCTTGCACTGCAAACAGAGCCAAGTTGTGGGCTTAATACCTTCTCAATACGATTAAAAGAAAAACAATAAATAGAAAATTTGTTCAGTTTGGTGAGCTCTATCGCTGGTTAAAATTATTATGTGGACTTCCATAACACCCTGTATATGGCATGCCTATGTAGATACTGGAATATCCAATTATAGGTTTATTTAAATCTTATATTGGTATTTGACATATCGACCTTTATACGAGTACAATAAAGTAAATCCCAATCATTGTATGCAACTCTCCGATTTGCAATATTATTATTTCGAGCGATTATATGTACTAGAATTCATGCTTGCATTTTGGGTTGCAGATTACTATTCTGGTTCTATGGATCATTTCATTGGCATAACTACTGGTTTGCGTCATGTTGGACCGAAAAAGGCCCAAGGAGGTTCGGGGCCCTTAATTATTCCCATAAAAAAAATGAAAACGTAATAAAATCCTTTCCAAATGTACTCGAGTTATGGGCATTTTTGGGATAGCTAGCGTCACCGAGTGGTTTGGGAGCTCAGTCTGCGGTGCCTTGGTACGGGGTTTAATCCCCACATCTGGAAACTGGCGGGTGGCCCGGCCAGTCGCTTTAAAAATTTTGTTTCAAAACCACAGTTGTGAAAGTAGGGAAAGTAAGGCAGTCGTCAAAGGCGTGATGCTAACCACATCACCCAGTATGCAGTTAACGGTGTGCCAGATTGATTGGATTTTGGAAAGAGATATTTTGGCGACTCGGACTCGCCGTGTCTCAGGCAATATTCCTACGTGTAAAACAAAGTGCCCTGAACTTTACTTTTAAGGTTCTTTTTCAACATAAATTAATTAAATGTATCCAACGCTTCAGATAATTTTTGCTTCACCTTCACTTTTCAAAATACAGTAAAACACGTTTGGCTCCGAATACGATACCAAAGCAAAATAATTCTCATTTTTAACGTGAATTCAGTGTGATGGTGTCAGTGTCTATAGTGGGGTGTTTTATTAATAATTATTGAACTTATTTTTTTAATTTCTAATGTAATAAAATTTACTTAGTACATAGTACCATATTATCAGTATTGAAAAACTTCCTATATGTGTAATTGAGGCGTTAATTGATATTTATATTTATCGAGCAGTTTGAATAAATCTTCAAACAGATTTATTGCCCCATTGATAGGTGGAAATCCCAAAAAGCAAAAATCAGGGTCTTAAAACAAAGGAAAAAGCTAAGCAAAGAAGTTTCCAAAATTACAATTTTTACAAAATCTCAGATCGAAGAGGTCTCCGGATTTGGATTAGCAATTTCATCCCATCACTGGATGTAGGTAGGCAATTACGGTTTCAAAATTGCGACTGTATGTTGATTAACATATTCATTTTATCAGTATCCTTTAAAATCCAATAAACATTGGTACAAAGTCTTACAACATTTTCTACAAAACTTTGAATATACTTACCTCTCAAATGTCATGAAGAACAGAAGGACTAAATGCAATAAACCTAACCTTTCACAGAGCATATAAGTGGAATAACAGCGGAGCTTATAAAGTACGAGGGTGAACAATTACAGCAATGTATTGTCACCATAATACAAGAACTCTGGGATTCAGAAATAATGCCCGAAACATGGAAAACAGCATTAATAACACCAATCCACAAAACGGGAGACTCCACAAAGTACACCAACTATAGAGGTATCGCATTACTCGATACTATGTACAAAATTCTAGCTACAACAATAAAACAAAAATTAGAGAGATACACCGAAAAAGTTTTGGGTGAATACCAATGCGGTTTCCGCCGAGGCAGGTCCGTAACAGATCAGATCTTTATATTAAAACAAGCAATGATAAGCTGCTACGAATACAAAATTCCAGTTTACGCCATTTTCATAGACTTTAAGCAAGCGTACGACTCAATACACAGAAACCAAATGTATAAGGCAATGTACGAACTGCAGATACCCAAGAAACTGATAAACCTAGTTAAAATGACAACCATGGACACTAAGAATAAGATAACTGTAAACGGAGCTATATCAAGAGATTTCAAAGTAGAAAAAAGACTGAGACAGGGAGACCCTTTATCAGCAGCATTGTTCAACATCGTACTGGAGAAAATAATAAGATACAGCAAAATCAACAGAACAGGAACCATAATAAACAAGAATCATCAATGCATACCATATGCAGATGATGTAATACTTATAGCCAGAACGAAGAGGGAGCTAAATAGAGTTGTAGCAAACCTGGAGAAGGCGGCTGGAAAAATGGGATTACAACAAATAAACCAAGAAAAAAACAAGTTTATGGCGGTGGAAATAAATAACCAAACAGCACAGCAAGACACAAAAGTGAGACTGAAAAATGGCAGGGCAATGTGCATACAAAGGGAGAACAGTGTAGTGTTCCTAGGAGCCCTAATAACGAATAAGTGTGAAGAAGACAAGGAGGTGAATACGCGAGTGGTGAAAGGAGATAAGTTTGCGGGGGCCTTGAACGCAATTTTAAGATCAAAGGATGTAGCAATGTGTACAAAAGTGAGAATCTACAAGACAGTAGTGCGACCCACGGTAACCTACGCGTATGAAACATGGGTGATGAACAAAGCGGTACAACAAAGGCTCGAGGTGTGGGAAAGAAAAATCCTAAAGAGAATCTACGGAGGAAAACGTAAAGAAGAGGGATGGGGAGAAGAACTAACGAGGAGGTGGAAAGATTATATTCACAGCCGAGCATCACGCAGTATATAAAGGCCCAAAGGTTGAGGTGGTTGGGGCACATGGAAAGACAAGAGGACAACAGCATGACAAAAAGGATGATGAAGAAGGTGCCTGAGGGAACACGCAAAAAAAGGAAGGCCAAGGACAAGGTGGTTCCAAGCAGTAGAACAAGACCTGAAAGGAAAGAACATACAAAATTGGAGAGACAAAGCCAGGGGTAGAAAGAAGTGGAAGGATATTACAAAGTAATGGGCCTAAAAGGCCTGATACAAGCTATATATATATATTCAAAAATGTGTGGCATTTGCAAATACAAGTTTAAAATACTACACAGTTTTTGTTATTTGATAAAAATTTAATGTTTTCAGTAGAATCATCTGTCAATAATTTTTCGGTGTATTTATTCAACGGAAATGGTAGTATTTACATCTGCAGAATATGGCGATATGCTTTTTGTGTATGGGGAATGTGGTGGCAATGCAACTGCTGCAGTTCGGCATTATGCAGAGCGCTTTCCACAATGTCGAATACCACATCGAGAAACATTCACAGCGGTGACACAAAGGGTTAGAGAGACAGGATCCATCTTTCCTAGACCACGCGAAGCAGGGAGAGAAAGCAAAGTGCGTGTCTTGGATGCGGAAGAAGCACCCGTAAAATAGCGTGAGAAGTAAGTGTAAGCCATTGGACCGTCTGGAGAACTTTACATGAGAACCTTCTTTATCCATACCACGTGCAACGGGTTCAAAACTTAGAGGAATATGGCTATGCTCCTACGATTAATTTCTGCCGGTGGCTTTTGCAGCAGACTGAACAACATCCAGAATTTCTTTCCAAACTCCTTACGACAGACGAGTGTTGTTTTACTAGGGATGGTACCTATACTCAATTTTCATAACACTCATGTCTGGGCGGATGAAAATCCACATGAAATCCATCAGAAAACAATTCAGCGTCGTTTTTCTATTAACGTTTGGGCAGTAATTGTTGGGGATTTTCTAATTGGTGCATTCGTGTTACCCGCTCGGCTAAACGGTGCACACTACTTGCAGCTTTTACGAGACCATCTACCCGATCTGCTAGAAAATGTCCCAGTGGCCACACACCAAAATATGTGGTTCATGCACGATGATACCCCAGCTCACTTTAGTCGGAATATTCGTGACCACTTGGACATACCATTCCCAAATAGATGGATTGGCAGAAAGGGACCTATTGCTTGGCCAGCCCGAACACGTGATCTGAATAGTTGCGATTTTTTTCTGTGGGGACACATGAAAGCTGTTGTGTAGCGCACACCTTTAAGAAATGCTGAAGATCTCCAGCAACGCATTATGACTGTTGCTGGCAGCATTCGTAACAACGTAGAAATTCTAGCGAGGGTAAGAGAGTCCTTTACGCGCAGAGCCAGAGCTTGTATCAGGGCAGACCACGCCCACTTTGAGCAATTTCTTTACTGTTCATTTTTGTATTGATTAATTTTTTATTTACTGTTTATTTGTTTACATGTTGTTTCTTACAAATTAAAGTTATCAAACATTGGTAGTGTTGCTCGTGGTGTTAATGGGAAATGAAAAGAAATGTAGCTAAAAACATATTGATCAATTTTTTCACATCCCTTCTCACACGCTAGATTAAAAAAACGTGCATTATCAAAGTTTAATTTCAGCAGACTAAAAAATTGTTGGCACCAACCATCCATTTAAGCCAAAAATGGCAAAGGGAATATTCGACTTCAGTTCGACCACTGATTCACCCCTAGAAATGTTTCGCTCGACTTCCGTAACAACCTGTATAATTTATAAGGAGTATGTAAACTAGAACTAGACTGTGTACTGTCAAATATTTGGTACGTAAGGGATAGACTTAATCAGATGCTGTATAGAAATTAAATAATCTCTTCTACGCATTTTGATAAATACTAAATCTTGTCCACGACACAGGGTAGGTCCTAGAAGCAGAAATAGTATATTATGTTATTAGTAGCAAAAGTTATATTTTATGTGGCGTGGCTGGACGGTTTATCTGTCGAGCTTGCGAGGCAGATAAGTACAGCCGAGCCACATAAAGATACTTTTTCTCCGAATAACATATAACAATTTTTCTTCAAACGTGTTTAAGAAAATCCGAAGAAAATTACTCGATCTCGTCAGCGGCAGATAATATTATCGCCGCATGGCAATAAAGTGACCGTTTAGCATCATCAATCCAGGAGTATAATCTAACATTTTACTGCCCTTTGAAGAAATAATAAATTATACATATATTTTGTATTTTACAAATTCCCGCCTTATAAAATTATTACTGCCACGACAACATTATTTCAATATACTTGCAATGTTTCTAATAGGTTTTTTTGTTAAATTGTTATGCCAATTTAAAACAATTATTTTCATTGTCACGTTACTCAACCTTAATGTTTTATAATGTTCAGTTTTCAGCGGATATGATTGCTTCAGAAGAAATATGTATTGTGTGTTGCCTGTCACATCATTGAAGTAAGTTTCACTAATATAACTACGTTCTTTATACTTAATTTTTAAAACTCTCGATATTAAGATTATTGCAAGACGCTACAATTTCAATGAGATTTTAAATGTTTACCTAATTTGAAATATTCATATAATAACTGTGACTATACTGTTCTAATAATTGAATCATACAGCGGAACGGGTTTTTCTAATTTTTTAATGGAAAATTGCGTGTTTAAATAAAAAACACAAATCATCATGATTACCAGCATACCAACAAACTAGGTTGGCTATTTTGCTCATTAAGCATTTCTCTGGTTAGCGGCTTAAGGAAATGACAAATTCATTATTTTCCAAATTACAGAAAAAGTACTACTCTAATGCTTTATTAGTGCTTACATGCCCGTTATTAGGCCAACAAATATAATTACGAAAAGATCTTTAGCTCTGCAACATCTCATATAAAGGAACAACTTAGGAGAACTATTTACATCAATTTGCAAAAAAAAAATCAAAACTAGCTCAGAAAATGTCTGAATAAGTAAATATACAGTGTGTATCAGCCAAATGGAATAAATTCAATATCCATATTTTGACACTTGTCACTGATATGCCGAAACACGTCAATCGATTTTGATTCTAGGGGATATTTGCGGCCTATTAGTTGCAGTAATGGCTCACGTGACTTCTGTCGGTGTCGGCACCGACATTTTTTTTTAAATGAGACGGTATGCCAAGTGGCACATCATTGGTGAGGACAATCAAAGGGTAATTCAACACTGTGTCTGGTTTTTGAATCCCATTCGAAATTAACGAGGAACAAAATAATTTCAAAAATATCAATGCATAAAACGCAATATTAGTATATAAATTACCAACAGTCAAGGACCACGGAAGTGGGGGGCAGAGGGGACCAAATTCCGCCCCTAAAATGAAACGGGGGGGGGGGCTCCAATTTTACTACCTGGTAAAGCATTGCACGCCTCATAACGCGAAGCGTTTGGGGTTGTGCATTATCTTTGCAATATAAGTAATAAATAAAATATTTTTATAATTTGACTGATTTGATTTCAAACACGGTCCATTAAGCTGTCGAAGCCTCGTACGTTTAATTAATAGCCGAAACATTATTTTGGCCACTTTCCACGAACTTTGTCCTAGATTTAATGTACATGTTATAAAGGTAAATTCTAAACCACATTTAATATAAGATATAAAAATCCAGCAGACGTTGCATTGTTTTACTCTTCGAATCTCAATTTTATTGCTGCATTTACAGCAACACAAATACCTATATGCAGATTTTCTAAGTAGTTGCAATCAATTATTTTGTCCTACATGATAAAAGTTAAATTTGTAAACGGCTTAGAGAGATCTACGAAAATCTCGTTACTTCTTACGAATTTCGTAAAAAACTGAGTTTACTGGTATTTTCATAGTTTATAATCTTAGAACAAATACTTAGTACGACTCTAAATTCAAACACATTTAATTTAAAAAAAAAACATCCCCACCGAGATGCTAACCCACTTCCAACAATCGCGTGCAAAACATAATTTCTACAGTTTTTCTCCAGCAAAGCCTGAGATCAGAAACTCGCCGTTACCTCACATATATTTTTCAATTTCAAATAAAATTGTATATTTATTTATATTTTTGACATTTCTATAAAAATCTCATTTTTGAATTTTAGTATTACGTTCCCATATTTGCAGTATGAGAAAGTAAACATTATTGTGTTACTGTTTATTTACACAATACTTGAAGATTGTCCTGGAATTTATTTAAGGACTGCAACAATTTATTTTTGCAGTGGCCTTTATGAAATAAAAAGTTCTATTTTTAAATTTTGAACAACTGATTCAAATGCAATTTTTGTAATAATTGAGTATTAAGTACGAAGTGTTAGTTGTTCAAGCCACAATTTCAAGCACTTTGCTCAATATAAATAAGTGTACTAAATGACTTTAGGAGGAGATGATGAGCTCTGGCTCCCGTGTTTGAATAAAATACCCTAAGGCAAAATGTAACGTCATGAACTATGCTTTTATTACAGACTATACTTTTATTACACGTATTATTTTATTTTGTTTAATTTCAGAGAAACAGGAAAATTCATTGTTACACGGTAGACATTAACATATACGAGCACAAATCCTAGCGCAAAACAGAACACCGTTCAACGTAATTTAGGAAAGAAATAAACTAGCTTGAAAACATCGAAGTCAAAAATGAAAATCCAAATTGCAGGGACTGGAAGAAAAATCATCAACTTATGAAATAATAATGATATACAACAATGAGCTTAGATCGTACATGATAATGAATATTGAATTAACATTTTGCACAAATAATAATTGTCACAGAATTTCAAATCAGTTATAGTTGTAATTTTTTTGAATTTATTATATTTTAATGTAAAGTCCAATTCTGTCACACTACACAATTCATTAATCAATCTTACCACAGCTAGAAAGGGCGCATTGCATGTGAATGTCAGTAGCGAAATGAAAACGAAAGCTGAAGTTGAAATTGAAATTGGATATTAAATTTTCACTTGCCAAATTGTAGTTCAAAGTTTGTGAGCTAGCTGTATTAAATGAATATTTTTTATTCTACTAGCAAGACTTTGCATTTGAAATTATTTGCTCAAATATGCCAATCCTACATGATTATAATCCTGATAGCACCTATTTTTTTTTAAATATGGGAATCCCAAGAATTTGTTTTGAACCATTTCTCTTTGCTTTATAACACTGATAGTATGTGTGTACAAAACAGCAGAAGCATATTTTAGTTTTAATCTGATCAGACTGTAATAAAGCAATTTCAGGGTATTTTTTATTGTAAAACTGGTAGCTTGCCCCATCACAAAACCCAACATTTTAAGAGTATGTGCCATTATGGATTCTATATAATCATTGAAGTTTAAGATATTGTCAAAAGTTATTCCTTTCTTATACGCTTACTATAAATATGTCAATTATTATCAAGTGAATCGTACACGCGACAAGCTAAATCTGAAAGGTTGGAAACGGTAGATCTTTTAGGTACAAAGCCACGCTGAGCTTCAGATATTACGGATTTTATGTGTAGTAGTAGTAGCAGCAGCAGCAGCAGCAGCAGTAGTAGTACTAGTAGTAGTATGTATTATAAAAATATAACCATAATTTATATTTTAATGCCTTTTCAAAGCAATTGAGGACTTGCAAGTGCCTAGATGACATCACATAAATGCAGTTGGAATTTTAAATTTAAAGTATTTTCTTTGCCAAAAATTTAATATTTTAATGCCTTATCTTAACCTACGTTCCAATTATTTAGTCATAAATTCAAAATGACACAAAACAATATTATTTTTGGTAACATAGAATTTCAGCTTAGACCGCGTAGTCTTTGTGGATGAACATCCAGCATTATCTGGCACATGAACGACCAATCAGCGTTAAGTCGCTCCGAGCGGCTAGCACAGAGGACTATAAGTAGCTCCACACCGACCTTCAGTTCTTAGTGCGACTTTCACTTTGATGGTGCAAGCTGCAAGGTCTTGCGAAACGTTAGTTAATATGCGTGCAGCAACAAGGCCACATCTGCCTTAAGTATCCTCGTCCCCAAGGTATTCAAACAACACGAACAAAGAACATGGCTATCGTATTGATCCTTGTTCGAATTCACAAGGTGCAAGGCAGATTAAGCCAGAGAATGCTGAATGTTTATCTACAAAGACTACGCGGTCTAAGCCGAAATTTTATGTTAACAAGAAAAATTCGAGTAACCGCGAAAGCCTCAAACAGTATATAAATATACAATATTCTGTTTTAAGACATTTAATTTGTAAGAAGGCTTAATATTTTAACACAACTCGCAATATGAAAAACGCAAAAGAACACGGAAAATAAATAATTTTTGAGTGGGTTTGTATGATCAAGCATGATCAGGAAGAAGAAGGCCCGAATGAACAATAGATGCTTATAATTTTTATTATTAATCAGAACTAATATCAAGTTCATTGCATATTGTTTTACGGTTATTTGTTAAAAGTATTATTGTAGTAGTCATATTAAGCATTTCAATTAGTGATAGGCATAACCGGACAATCTTCATAACCGAATTATTTGCATTCGAATGATATTAATAACGGAATGATTATTTGAATAATCATTCGAATAAATGTTGGCTCTCGATTCGTTTCCATTAAGTCAGCCGGTTTTCCGGTTGGCGGTTCACCGTCATCTGCATCGACATCGGTTCACCGTCATCTGCATCGACATCGTAACTTGCATATAGCAGAGGAACTCAGTTAATCGTTAATTATTATAATAATTGTATAAATGATTTTTATTTGATTTCTAAGGTTGATTAGCCCGATTACTCGTACATTCTTCCAATCTATAACCAAAACATAATATGTACGGTCGGCGCCTTAGAAATCGGGACACGTAATATGTTCTTCTAGTCTTTGGAGTGTTCTTGCTCCCGTTACTTCATTAATGTGAGATGGCATTTCATAATGGACAAACAATAAACAATCTGACGTAACAATTAAAACCATAATAACTGCAAACACCCCGTTTATACACTTAAAAAATACATGCAAAATATATCATAATAGTGTGTAGTGTCCCTAAGGCGCCGACCGTACATTATGTGTTATGTATTGGAAATTAAGAGGTATTTATTAAGAAGTGTAGAAAGAAAGAAATATGCGGGACTGCTTGCTAATCGCAATACGCAATAAAAACAGTAGTAAAACGTTTATCTTTATCGATCGGGCGGGTTAAAGGCGCCGCCTCTTGTTTTGAACCTTTGGAGATGTACGCAAATAAAACATTGTTTTATAGCTTGATGCGTTTGCAGTTTTTAGGCGTTCAGGTTTCAGGTCCCCAGAATTTGTTATTTTTTATGATAGGAGGTAGGTACGCGATAACCAAATGGTGTTTTCAGTACAACCTGCTTTGTTTATGAGTTATAACGTATTTATATTTACAGAATTTCGAGCACTGCGTAGGTCGCTGAGATATGGCACGTAGTACCTTTGAATAGAGGTTTTATATTCAAAGCGTAGTACGTATCAGCATGAGGTTATTTTTCATTCGAATACTTGGAACGAAAACCGAGTTACATAGGTTATTTCAATAACCGGATAACCGGTTATTTTTCATTCGAATAAGCCCATCACTAATTTTAATGCAAATCTTAGGTATTATTATTTACGTCAAAACTCTTCAAATATCTACCAGGAAATAATACGACGTAAAGAGTAAACTCCCACTAGAGCCACCTTCCATGGAGTAGCAGCACCAAAACAAACCAATGGAGGTTTAGGGCTCTACTGGCGCTATATACTATAGAATATATTACCTTCGTATGTAACACAATGTAAAAATGTAAATAAAAAAGCATATGACACTTTAAGAAGAAAGACTAAACAAAAAATATATTTTAAATGAAAATCCTTGAAAGAAAATGTACTAAGCAACTTAAGCCTGGATATTTTTAAAAATATCTTCTTGTATGTACACTTCTGTGCAATAAAATTAAGTACAAGTTATATGACTATTCTTTACAATATTCTAGTTGTATAATTCGGGTCTATTTTAATTGCCTAGCAGCAGTTTCAATAGATGATAAAACACCGTAACTTGAAAATAACACCTTTATTAAAAGACCAAAACTAAGACCTTTACAAAAAACCGCTATTAATAAATACAAATGCTTAATTTTATTGCATAGATGTGTACGTGGTATTTGAGATGTAAACATCTACTTATTTTGATTTAATAATAGGCCATTTGTAATATACAAAGCTTAAAAAGGTTAATTAAGCCTTAAAAATATTTAAAAAATAATATGAACTGCCACATGTCCCAACATATCTCTTATACAGTGCTTTCGTAAAGTAGTGGATAAATTTGTTAAAAATGCAAGGAATAACTTTTGGAAAAAACGCTGGGACCAGTGGATTTTTATTTTTATTTGAGCATTTTTTCAAATAAAATCTATACATAGGTACAGGGTAGGAGGTATGACGTCATAGATGTTTTTTTAAATGGAAACCCCCTTTTTTATTACGGAATTTGAAAAAATACATTTTTTTACTTACGCTAAGGTAATTTTTGTGTATAGGTCACATGACCAAAAATTAAGAAAAAAATAAATTTGCAAAATACTAACTTTTAAGAAGTATACTTTTACGCCTTTATCAATGACAGCAAACAATAAAAAACATGTCATCCTGTATGTATAGATTTTATTTGAAAAAATGCGCAAATAAAAATAAAAATCGACGGGTCCGAGCGTTTTTTCCAAAAGTTACTCCTAAAGCTTTTAACGAATTTATCCAGTACTTTACGAAAGCACTGTCTATTTATAGAACACTAATAGGTAAACAAAAAGCAAATTTTGTCATACGATATGTTTATGGCTAGTTTGGCGGAAAATATAAAACAGTGTAATGCAGGCTCAAAACAATAATAGATCCCACCACATCATCATCTATGAAATAAACGTCGAATTATTAGTTTTTAATATTTTCATTAGAAAATTTTGTTTATAACGAGATATAACAAATAGTAGTATTCGATGGAGAGGGTTGGTGTTTTAAAGTTCATAAGTGAAAGGCATTAATGCAAAATGCCCAATCGCACATTTAAAAAAAAATTATCAACACATTGAATTTAAATGTTAAATTCATACAAATCTACAAAAGCTCACCGAGTGCAAACAATAACCGGTGCTCGTTTTGAGATTCTGCAATCAATATGCACAAAAACGGACGTATCACGTGTATCGGTAAAACCTTATAGTCGTCACAGTTGAAACCACATTGTTTTTTGCACAAAAAATAATCGACCTAACTACAGAAGCACAGCAAAGGGCCATTCTGAACTTACGGAAAATTAATATCACGTTGCTCGGTTAAGACGAAAGGAGGAAAGCTACGAACAGGCAGTACCTACTACTAACTCGCCATTAGTATAAATAGAATTATTTTTGGAGCAACAGTTGCTATGTTTAGAACAGCACAAGGCAAACGTGTACTCACGCATGACATGGAAATCAGCATTCGATTTCGGGGTTGAAATTAAGAGCAGCCCTTGCTAATTTCCAAGGACATTGAACCTATTATCGTCTCTATCAGGAATGATTTATTTAGGAGCTTTCCCTGTTTCATTCTCGCTACCCATCACAGCGTTTATTTTGAAGCGACAATATATGGCTATAAAAAGAATAGACAACTACGCGTCAGTGCCATCAGTAGATGCTAAATAGACTGCGGAGTTCAAGTAAACACATCAGTTGAACAAAACGTGAAATTATCAGTTCCAGGAAAATATAAATCTTAAATAAGAATTATGTCCTTTTCTTTGTCCTAAAAGGGATAATCAGCTACGTCAGGCGTCAGGTTCAAACAGTTGACAAGTGCATAACCGATGTTGATGTTAACTTTATTAAAGCCGCGAGTAGCTATAGATTAGCAAAGCTGACAGGGGCGGGCTGGAAAGAAAACGGCCTGCTCCAACTTCGGCCCTATTTGTAAAAACTCAAATACTCTACATAACAATGAGAAAATACAATCAGTATAAAAAAAAACAGAAGCATCAAAAATGTATTTGTCATTTACATACAAAGTTAGTCGGTAGTTCCAAACACCACTTCTCAAACTAGGGGGTCGCTTAAATATTATTAGGGGTCGCGGAAACATTCGAAAATATATTTATTTATAAATAATTACCTAGTCTAATTTTTTATTTTAAAAAAATATATGCATAAATGTTTTTATATACCTACAGACATAGGCATAACTAGCGGGGCGGAGGAGGCAGGGGGCCAGGCCCTCCCTAGAGTGTCGTCTAGTCGCCCCAGAAAAATATAGGTTAAATAAATGTAAAATGCTGTTATTTTATTAACTCATTTAAACGCAACCGAACGTTAACGACCCTCATACGTTTTTTATATTTTCTAGTAATGTTATTTGTTTATTTAGGGCACTTTTAAAAGAAACGTACGTTCCGCCAAGCGTGCTAAGGGTGTCCCAATATTCATCATTTGATACAGCATTCGAAAATAAGCAACATATTTCATATAAACGTTGGTCTGAAATTGTGTCTTAAAGAAGCTATAGCCCTGAGAAGAATAATAGAAAACAATTATTGTATTTAAAATTAAAACAATACTGATAAAGAGTGGGGGATGTTCTATATCGTAACTTTTTGGAGTTTAAATTTTCATCAGTGATACTTTTTTACATAAACAGGATACTCTCGTTTGGAATCACTAAAAAGAGCAGTTATCAGGAAAATCCAACCTAAAGATTAAAACGGTCTTAATAATTACAAATACAAAGTATATAAATAAAGAATGTTACTTGCTTTTAATGCGTTTTTAGTGGAAATCAGAATTTGCTGGAAAATGATTTGTCTCTACTTTTGAAGGAAGTTAACAATGGAACAAAGACGAGTCATGTATTTTATGCATGATGGTGCTCAACCTTATTTTGTCTAGAAGGTTAAGATTTACTGAAGTCACGTTTTTGGATATTCAGGCAACGTCGTCTACTTCGGGTAAAATTTTCCAATTTTCATCAGAACACATTTAATTCATGTGGTTCGGTTTTCTCAAAAACTACTGCTCTCGGTGATTCTAAATACGAGTTTTTTTATGTAAAAAGGTCTAGGTTTTCAAATATCTAACTACAGTTGGAGAAAATGTGGACCAAATCCGTTTCAAGATCATCTAATACAGCATACAAATTGATTAAATATGCCAAATTACACAAAATTTACTTGAATAGTATTATTTTAATTAAATAAAACCGGTGTCTTTCTATTACGCTTCACAAGGCTGTAGCTCTCTACAGCGCAGTTGGAGACCTTTGCTTATTTGAAATATTCTGCTTGTAAATTTTTCATTTATTTTGGGACACCCAGTATATACGTTAAAAATAGATCTGTTAATGCTGCAGACCGTATATAGTAAGAGTATTAAAAATGTAGCTCTAAGCCAGGCAGGTATTGCATTACTTCTACTCATTGCATTTTGTGGACTTCATTTCTTCAAGCTGTTTTCAGTTTCCTCTACCTCGTCTGATTTTGATTCAGGTTCATTTTCTGACATATCGACTTCTTTATAATTGCCCTCATTAATATCATCAATAATCTCATCACTTCTTCCGGTTAAATTGTTTAAGAAGGTTTGATAGCATTTACCATACTGCAGTTATTCGTCTCACAGGAGGAACCCTAACTAAGAGTTGTAAGTGTGAGAATTGTTTTTCTGTATGGAATTGTTCTTTCTCAAATTTGGAAAAAAAACTGTGAATCGACGTATTGCAGACATGCAATTAAACTAACAAGAATTTTATTCTAAAAAATATTTTCTGTTCAAAAGCTTTTATAATTCTTTGGATTTTTCGCAAAACCGACAGCTAACCACATCACCAACTACGCCATTAACGGTGTGCCAGATGTCTGGGTTTCCGAAATATATATTTCAACAGCCCTGACCCGCCGAGTCTCAGGATAAAGCGCCCTGAACTTTACTTTTTTATTAGTTATATTTAGTCTATGCTATTTACATAGACTAGCCTGCCTCTGTTCGTTGTTATTGATAACGTTTTTACTGTATCTTTCCAATATACGGTCACTTTTCTGTTTTCTACTCTGATCAATGACGTAGCCATGGAAAGGGCTAGAGAAGCTGAAGCCCCTCCCCAGATCTAAAAAAAATATTATAAAATGGTCCCTTACTTGTGTCTAGACAGGAAATTGACAATTTAACTCTGTGTAGACTACAGTTACATCAATGAAAATTCGTACACGTTTTACTCGAAGAGTGTAAATTTATTCCAGTATTTGCTTTAAATGCGTTTTGTTATTTCTGGGTATTTTTAAAGCTGGCGCTCTGAGAATCATGGCAGGAAAGAAATCAATGAAATGCTTTTGTAAAATAAATATACCATTAATAATGTAGGGGTTGCGTCCGAGAGGTAGTACCTTTTGTTATGGACGCTCACTCTAAGCGACATAGCCGGGCGGAGGTTCAGACTGGTCCTGACGAGGCACCCAACTCTCACTTGTTGGCTCCAAGCGCCACACCCCGGTTAACTGTATTGACCTACAGGCTACACCAAGTGAGGGTATCCAGATATGGAGATGATGATGCCGGGCAGCAGCAGTATATCATTAATGACCTAAGGCCCAAGATGAATGATATACTCACAGGCGGCAATCGAATGACGATTCAACCGGCTATGACACTGCGGTGTGGAAAGCCAGAGGAAACTACCACACTATCTCCCAAGAAAGCCATTATGGCAGCACAAGGAAACTCATACCACGTTACTTATCACGAGAATCGGAACCCGCGATACGGCAGGGGAGGAATTTCACGATTAGACGACAGGGCCTCCCAGGTCGTCATCCTGCGAAATCCCTGTAACAAAGATGAAACAGAATCGAATAAAAATGTATTGACAAATATTAACAACTCAAGCCTAAGGATTGGTACATGGAATATGAGAAGCTTGTATGTCTCCGGCAAACTAAGCAATGTCATCAAGGAAATGGAGAGAATCAACACGGACATACTAGGACTCAGCGAAGTTAGATGGCCAGGAATGGAAAAACTAATGCAGAAAAAGCAACTTTGTACAACTCTGGAAACGACTTCCCAAACCACTACAATGGAGTTGGTTTCTTAGTGAATCAAAGAGTAAAAAACTCAATAATAAACTTTGTGCCATATTCTGACAGAATAGCACTACTACAAGTTAAAGCCTACACTACTAATATAAATCTCATTCAGGTATATGCATTCACTTCGGACGGACCCGACGTAGAAATATCAGCAATGTATAGAGAGCTAACGGATTTGAAGAAAGCAATAAAAAAAACGAAGTTTTAATAATCATGGGAGACTTTAATGCTAAAGTCGGTCAAGGACGTGTCGATGACACCGTAGGTGACTTCGGACTAGGAACACGGAACGAAAGAGGCAACACACCGATTCAGTTTTGTCAAGAAGAAGACTTGACAATTGCGAACACCTGGTTTAAGCTCCCTCGAAGACGACTCTGTACTTGGCAGTCCCCACAACATACTACAAACAATATCGTGAGAAACCAGATTGACCTTTTAATAATCAACAAGAGATACAGAAATGGACTGCATGGCGTACGAACATACCCAGAGACAGACCTTGGGTCGGACCATAACCCGGTAATTGGAAACCTCAAGATCAAACTAAAGAAATTACGACAACCCTTAATGAAAAGAATTGACATCAATAAATTAAAAAGTGAAAGAAATACGTAACAAAGTTGAAGAAAAAGTAAATGCTGCAGTTAAGGGCATAGTAAATACAACCAAATCCCCAAATATAGAAGACAATTGGAATAATCTTAAAAATGTGATTGTATCGATCGAGAGAGACGTTGTACCGTCACAAACCAACAGAAAGAAGAATCAATGGATGACTGAAGATATTCTGCTATTAATGGAAGAAAGGCGACCATACAAAAACCAAAACCAACAAGAATATAAGAAAATACAAAAACAAATTAGAAATAAAATCCGCATAGCAAAAGGAGAATGGATAAGAAACAAATGCATAGAAATAGAACGCCTAGAAGAAAAGCACGATCACTTTAATATCCACAAACTTGTGAAAGAAACTACTGAGGCGAATAAAATATCCAAACTTGATGAGACTTAACGACGGCACAGACACCGTTATCACAGACCACAATGAAATACTTGATCACTGGAAGAATTATATCGAACAACTATTTAAGAAACCCGATCTAAGAGTAACTGACCACCAATACAAAAGCGAAAAATCTCCAAGAATACTAATATCTGAAATCATAAAGGCACTAAAGCACAGCAAAATAAGGAAAGCACCCGGCCCAGATGACGTATACATAGAAGTTATAAAACTTTTTGACCATGATAGTATTGACTACATGGTAAAATTGTTCAATACGGTCTACGAAACTGGGTTACTTAGAGATTGGCTCCAATCTGGTTTTATGCCTATCCCTAAAAAAGTAAATGCTAACAAATGTGACCAATACCGTATGATCAGCTTGATGAGTCACGTTCTCAAGACATTCTTAAAAATAATACTAGCTAGAATACACAGAAAGTGCGAAGAGGACATGAGTTGTTGCCAATTCGGATTACGACAGGGGTTTGGCACTAGAAAAGCACTATTCAGCCTCATGGTGCTACTCCAAAAATGCCGTAACCAGAGAAAATATGTATATGTGTGTTTCATCGATTATCAAAAAGCATTCAATGCGTCAACCATAAGGAACTACTAAATCTCCTTGAAAAAAAAAAGGATAGACAAAAATTATTGAAACATTAGAATGCTTTATAAACATCAGACGGCATTTGTTAGAATCGGAAACGACAACACAGAAAATATCCCTATTAAATGCGGTGTACTACAGGTATGTGTATTGTCCCCCCTGTTCTTTAACGTATACTCAGACGCTATTTTCGCCTGTGCCTTGCAAGACTCAAATGACGGTATCAAAATAAACGGACAAATTATCAACAACCTGCGATATGCGGATGATACCGTTGTAATCCGTTGTAATCCGTTGTAATTGCCGAGAGTCCGGAAGCGTTACAACGACTAATGAACAGAATATCGTCTGAAAGAGATAAAGTATCATTGAAAATAAACATTGGCGAGACAAAAGTAATGGTTGTAAGTAAAACACCGGTGAACCGAGTAAATCTCTTCATATATGGAAAACCTATTCAGCATGTCCAGTTTAAATTTCTCGGCAACTGGATAACTGAAAATCTAAATCCGGACACGGAAATACTCTGCAGAATAGAGCAAGTGAGGATAATATTCCTCAATATGAGAAAATTACTAACAAAATCCTTAGCCTGAAATTAAGATACCGCTTTGTCAAGGGTTATATTTATGCCGTATTACTATATGGAGCTGAAGCGTGGACTCTTGACTTAAAGTCAATACGCTTAATAATTTGGAAACATTTGAAATGTGGGTCTTCCGAAGAATGCTAATTATACCCTGGACTGGCCATATGACCATCGATGAGGTTTTGAGACGAATGGATAGAGATAGAGAGCTTTAGACTATAGTGAAGCGAAGAAAAGTGGCATACATGGGCCACATATTCCGCAATACAAAGTACCTATGTCTGAAATTGATCATGGCGGGAAAAATTGAAGGAAAAGGAGGTATAGGCAGGAGGAAACACTCATGGCTCAAAAACATCAAGGACTGGACAAATCTGGACACTCACACACTATTTAGAGCCACACAAAGCCGAGAAGATTTTGCTGCAATTGTTGCCAACATCCACTGATGGATATGGCACTTTAAGAAGAAGATTAATAATGTTTATAATTATACAGGGTGGTTCATAAGTATGGCCATTAAATTTAAAAGAGGGCATCACACAGAACAACTTTGGATAATGAGCTGTACCTAAAGAATCACAACAATCCTACAAAAATTTAAACTTTTAATTGCTTAAACTGATTGATGGTCACTGGAAAGAATTTCTGTAAACATAATTTCGCAGAAATGGTCGCGATAAGACCGAATTTGCATAAAACTCAGAAGCAAAAGAGTTGTTTGGGGAGGAAATGTGAGAAGAAAGCAGTTAATGTACTCTTTTCTGATTTATCTAATAGGTTTTGGTGTTAGCCAGTGGTTCTTAAAAGTTTAAACCATGCCCTAATGTGATTTTTTTCCAATAAGCCATTAATTTTTTGTGCACTGTACCTCTACTGCGTTCAGCGCTATTCACTAATGACCATACTTATGAATCACCTTGTACAAGTGTATCAGTATTTTGTACTATCAATAAATTTCTGATATGAAAAATACAATTAATATGTTGTAATATACTACAGAAAACATTCACAGCCCCCCTCCACCATTTTTTAGCCATGAGATGGCCGCCGCTGAACAAAATTTGAGGGATGAGCATTAATCACTTATTTCGCATCTAACCTCCACATCTCAAGTCCTTTTCACCACCTGCAGACGTGCTGGGTGGCTTAAAACTGGGCACCGAAATTAAAATTTCTTACATAGTACAAATGAAACCATATTAAATAATTCTTTGGGAACGAGAGTCTGTAAGATGGGTACCGAGAATGTTGAACATAGATAAAATGCGTTTGGTAGTTTCATTTACAAGCAAATTTTAATTGATTTCGACGCATAAAGAATCCCCACCAGCACGGGAATTTAGAAAAGTTGCGTCCGCAGATAAAGTTATGACAACCTTAATTCAGAGTGGCTACAAGACAAAATTATTTAACGCTTATTCTTCAGATTCTTAGAGAATTACAGTCAGAGAACTGTAGAATAACCCATAAATCGAAAACGGACATTAAACCGCATCAACACTACGTTTGTGAATACTAATAAGGGTAGGAGAAAGATGCTGAGGCAATTGCAGAGTAGTGGCAAGTGGTTTCAAGGAAACCAGTATAATATCCAACAAAACGAAACAGCTATAACAGTAAATAATACCAGAATAGATGTGGTGTTAGAAGCCAGGTTTGCGGAAAGTTCGTTCCCCACATTTCGTTCCCGGGATATTTCGTCTCCCCACATCTCGTACCCGGAAACTTCGTTACCGAGCGAGCTCAATTTGTCTCCTAGATTACAGGGTGTTGAAAATCGAGTGCAGCGATCGGAATACAGTTTGAAAATGAAAGATATTTTAATTAATTTATTTATTATAATAAACTTGTAAGAACAAAACAAATTGTATTTATTAAAAATGACGGGTTAATCTTCAGTATTTTCCTGATATTTTGTATAGGGCCATAATTTCTCATTCTGAACAACTTTTCTCGGTAATATTTTGGCGTATCATAAACAAAAGGGGTAGGTTACCCGAAAAGAAAATAGTTTTTGCTTTACTGTCAAGGCATACTTGTTTTTGAAAAACTGAAAATTGTCTTAAAATTCTCTATAAACCAAGTAGAAATTTTAGTTCCTATAACATTTTTTTATAAAACTAAAAATAACATTTAATGTCATCTTGTAAACTCAATCCGGGGACATACTGTATATAGTTCTTATAAGTTTATTATAATAAATAAATAATTTAAAATATATTTCATTTTTCTAACTGCATCCGATTGCTGCACTCGTTTCTCAACATCCTGTAATCTAGGAGACAAATTGAGCTCGCTCGGGAACGAAGTTTCCGAGTACGAGATGTGGGGAGACGAAATATCCCGGGGACGAAATGTGGGGAACGAACTTTCCGAAAGAAATATTGGTCACTAAAAATTACTATACGGCAACTTCCCACTCAGTTTAATAACAATAATAATAATATAATATATATTTTATCGGTAAAAAAGAAAACAAACGCATACAAAAAAATTTGTCATCGTAATGATACCTAAATCTTAAAAACCTATTTTAAAAATTATTTTTCACCCAGGCGCGAAGCTCAGATTGTTTGGAGGCGATCTGTTCTACCCAGTGTAGATCTAACATTTATTATTACATGTTGAGCTGCTCTAGTCTATGCTTAATTGAGAAATTAAAATCCTATATGATTTTATTGATTTTAATTAAATTAAAACGAAATCCGTATGTATGTGAATGTACAAAATAAATGTGTTAACCGGGATACGGAAAGTTCGTTTCCCACATTTCGTTCCCCACATTTCGTACCCCCAATTTCGTTCCGGGGATATTTCGTCTCCCCACATCTCGTACCCGGAATCTTCGTTCCTGAGTGAGCTCAGTTTGTCTCCTAGATTACAGGGTATTGAAAAACGAGTGCAGCGATCAGAATACAGTTAGAAAATGAAAGATATATTAATGAATTAATTTATTACGTATAAGAACAAAATAAATTGTATTTAAAAAATGACGGTTTAATCTAAGTATCTTCCTGATATTTTTTATTGGGCGATAATTTCTCATTCTGAATAACTTTTCTTAGTAATATTTTGCTGTATCATGAACAAAAAGGGTAGTTTACCTGAAAAGAAAATAATTTTTGCTTAACTGTCAGGTTGGCTTGTTTTTGAAAAACTGAAAATTTTCTTAAAATTCCTACAAAACAAAGCAGGAATTATAATTCCTATACCATTTTTGTGTAAAACTAAAAATAAAATTTAATTCCCTCTTGTAAACTTAATCCGGGGACATACTGTATATAGTTCTTATAAGTTTATTATAGTAAATAAATTAATTAAAATATCTTTCATTTTTCTAACTGCATTCCGATCGCTGCACTCGTTTTTCAACACCCTGTAATCTAGGAGACAAATTGAGCTTGCTCGGGAACGAAGTTTCCGGGTACGAGATGTGGGGAGACGAAATATCCCGGGAACGAAATGTGGGGAACGAACTTTCCGCAAACCGTGTTAACCACTATTCATTAAAATTGACCTATGTCTATTCTTAAAACAGTGTAAATTTATTCCGATCAGCTGCTTGGGAAAGGAGTTGTAAATTTTAAATGTAAAACATCTTTCATATAAAGCTGATTTATGGATGGATGGACATATTTTCCCTCTACAGTCTAGATCTAACGTTAATGAAATGAATATCTGTTTGGAATTGTATGTTATTGTACAGATATGGTGGAGCAAAATTGGTAATAATCTAGCAAAATGTAGCAAAATGAAAGTTTCGCCGTTGGGTCATATAAAACAGTTCAGCGTTTTTTGACCTATCATGTACGTGATCTCTTCTACGTAAACCAAAAATAAATCTTTTACGCACTTTTTGGATTAAATACGAGTTGGCAACATCCAAACAGGGCCCATACCGGGTGACAATGAGACTAGGGCCATGTTTATATCTTCTTTATTTATGTATCGATTTGGATAAAATTTTATACCAAGATACTAGACATAATTTCTGATTGGGTGATAGATATAGTCAAAATGACTGACTTCCGGTTTTACCAGAAATGGTACTGACTTTGATTTTTTAAATGGAACACCCTGTATATTTTTTGTTTCTCTGAATCTACGAGTCAAACTACATATGACAGTGTTGATAAATTTCAATTTTTTTAAACAAAAAAATTATTTTTTTAAACAAAAAAATTATTTTTTTTATTTTTATTTTTTACCATAGAAAGCCTTGACTTGGAAAAATCTATTCTAATTGACTCTAGCAACTCGTAATAATAGCTATTTTATCAATAAGGTCAATAACAAATCTTTAATAAAAGAATATAATTTGCTAAACTCGTTTTTTAAGAAAAAGTCACTTTTTTAAATGGCACCTATTAAGGGCCATCTTGCTGTTAGATAGAAAATGTAATTACCAATCTAACGATATGCATCATGCACTACTTTATCTTTTTCTGAAACTGAAAATTAATTAATTAATTATTTGCTTAAATTTATTTTAAAAACCAACGTTAGTGTCACTTCCGGTGAAACCGGAGGTGACACTAACTTTGGTTCTTTAAATAGATTACTCTATGGGCCGGTTGTAGAAAGCAACGTTAAGTCTCGTGTTAGCTAACGCGACGTCAAAGTGAACAAAAACGATTCAAATCTCAAATGCTTATGGTAACTAATACATTAGTAAACAAAATTTGATGCGATTTTGTTCACTTTGACGCGACGTTAGCTAACACCAGACTTAACATTGCTTTCTGCAACCGGCCCTATATGTTTTATGTTTTCGGAATCTACGACTCAAATTACATACAACAGTGTTGCCAAATTTGCTTTGGTATTATTGGTTATTACATAAAAATATTTAAAAAAATAATTAATTAATTAATTTTCAGTTTCAGATAAAGATAAAGTAGTGCATGATGCATATCGTTAGATTGGTAATTACATTTTCTGTTTAATGGCATGATGGCCCTTGGGAAGTGCCATTTAAAAAAAGTGACTTTTTCTTAAAAAACGAGTTTATCAAATTATATTCTTTTATTAAAGATTTGTTATTGACCTGATTGATAAAATAGCTACTATTAAGAGTTGCTAGAGTCAATTATAATAGATTTTTCCAAGTCAAGGCCTTCTATGGTAAAAAATAAAAATTAAAAAAATATTTTTTTTGTTTAAAAAAATTGAAATTTGGCAAGAATGTTGTATGTAGTTTGACTCGTACATTCAAAAAATATAAAATATACAGGGTGTTCTATTTAAAAAATCAAAGTTAGTATCATTTCCGGTAAAACCGGAAGTCAGTCATTTTGACTATATCTATCAGCCAATCAGAAATTATGTGTAGTATCTTGGTATAAAATTTAATCCAAATCGATTCATAAATAGAGAAGATATAAGCATGGCCCTAGTCTCATTGTCACCCGGTATACAGTATCACAAATTGACTTAAAACTAAGGAATCAATTTAAAGAGAACGATTTTTAATAAATGTGTGCTCCCAACAGCATTGTACGTTACAAAGCTATACAATAAATATAATGCATATTAATTTAAACATTTATAAAAAGATCATTTAAGTCGTAGTTGTAAGCAGACGAAAATCTTTTGGGCAACTTTGTAAAGACTTCAATTCCATAAAAAAATCAACCTTGCATTGCATACCATACACAATTCTTGTATTATATTTGTGAATAAAGGACACCGGTAAATATTTTGTAACAAGTAAGGTTCACTAGTTATGACAACAGTAAGCACATGGCATAGTTTTGAGCTACCAGTAAATCAGTTCAGTACGTATAGAAAAAGCCGGAACTGATTGGAGAAATCGGCAATGGTTGGAAAAGCCTTTAAATGAGGGTTATGTGTAACACTAAGCGGGGTTTTACCGAGAATAATCATAACAGGATTTTGATAGCTTCTACTCTAAATGCAGTGTCGTTGTACAAAGATTGCACGAATTGCATAACGACCGCCAATAACTTTCTCGGTTGAGTTTGTAAAGTGATGCATCCTAATTTATTTATAGACAAAAAGACCCCTTCACTTGTTAAAAGGAACTGTAATTTTCATAAACATGCGTCTATTGTGGAAAGTGGCATATATTTTCTCAAATAATTCCCTAAATAAACGAATGATGGTCTTCTATTCTATGCTGATGCCCAATTACAAATATTTAACATAACACAATTTTTTAAAAATTAAAAAATGTAGCATCAAGTTATAAAAATAATTTTCTACATAAAATGCATGGTTAAGTTCATATTTTTTAAATGTTTGTATCACTTGAGTAGAAACCAAGGCCTTCGGATTTCTATACGTATAGCAGCAGTGGACAATTTTCGATCATTATTCGATCGATAAATAGTTGAACATTTGTATGTTAAGTAACACGTGTAATATTTTGGAATTTGATAGATGTATAATGGGTTATTATCTCATAATCTACAAATCTTATTAATGGAATATATGCCTAAGTATGTTTGTTTAATCTTGTTTATTTTTGTTTGGAAGCATACATGAATGAGAGATGTATGTATATTTCACTGACAGAACTGTTTATAATACAATTGGAAGATGCCAGTATTAACGTGACATAAAAGAAAAAAATATGTTAGCAATACATTTTTTTAATTAGTAGTAATAACAGCATGTCCCATTTATGATACAAAGGTTTATTTTTCATTGGTGTAGAATAAATACCTCTCTGAAAATATAACTAAATCTTGCAATGAAAATACAATAAAACATTTTATTTGTAAAAAAGAACCCTGAAAGGAATTTATTATTTCATTTATACCTGACTCCAGACCTGTTATAAAACGTTGCAAAGGTGCCCACTGCAATTTCCTACATTACTAAAGCTAAATAATTGCAGTATTTGCACATGTAAAACCAGTAAAGATATAAGTTTTCCATTCATATGAAACACAATGATCTACAGTTCAACAAATGCTTAAGGTGCTCTTGTTTAAGTAGTTGTAATAAATTACAAAGCACATTACTTGCACCAAAAGTTGAATGTCTCAACAATATACAGAAAGGTAGAAGTAGTAAAATGCCAGGCATCAGTCAAACTTACCCATATTTTGTTTCCACGGAAGTGAGCATCTGCAAAATAATCTGCGTATTACATATTTTATTATGTTAAAACTAGATCTTATTTTTTAACTATACATCATCTTCTGTATATGTACTTTGGATTATTAAATCTGTTACGATACTATAAAAAATATTTTTCTAAGATAATAAAATAATATGTAAATATATTAACAGCTAGATTGAAGTAAAAATACTTAAGTGAATAAATAAATAATTAAAATCGCGAAGAACATACAAATTAAGACTTAGGTTAAAATATCAAACAAAAAACACTTTCGTTTTCGGAATGAAGAAGGTGTACTGGATGTCGCAAATTTTGGTGATCATTGTGGTTAGTTTTTGCTGGTCTCGCTAAACATCAATTGATCTATCAGTGCTAGTACGTTTTCGTGAATAAAAAAGTGAATAATAGCTATAGACTTTAAATTTGGACGCAAAGTGTTACATTTGGAAAAATGGTTTTAACTAGTGATAGGCCGATACCGATATAAATATGGGAGCATCGGTATCGTATCGGCATATCGGCAAATTTTGCCGATAATCGGTATAGAAATAACGAACCTTGCGCGAACGAAGTCGCGAGTAACAGCTAGTAAATATATATATGTGTATGTCGTCCGTACCAACTGATTTCTTAGGTTTCATTGCCTTAAGAGCTTTATTTATATCATCAATTGTAATGGGAAGCACATGAAAATTACCTAGTTCGGTAATGTTATTGTTGTAGCATTACCTTGCGAGCCAACGTACAGACTGAAAATTATCTGCAAAGGCATTTGCCGTTGCTTGATTATTACATAAAAAGTTGTCTTTGGAATGCATATTATGAGCAACATTTTCTTTCCTCTTATTTATAACAAAGGACCAAAACAGAGCTGGTTCGTTTTGCAGTCCATTCTCAATATTTTTTAAATATTCTTGATATACAGCACTAATGTCATGTTTGACTTTATTTCTGAGTTGTCTGTATTTCTCAATAACGCTACCGTTACCTCTATTTTGTTTTATTTATTAAACAGGCGATTTTTCTTTTTTATTGCTTAATAACACTCAAAGGAAACCAGAATGGGAATTTATTACGAATATTTTTAATTTTAGGAACTGTAGCATCAAGGGCAGTTTTGAAAAGTTCATAAAATTTGATATAGCTAAATTTACGTCCTTAAAATTTTCCAGTACTTGTTAATGTTTGTTATTCGATAACGTAAATAAAAAAAGCACCAGTATATTACAGAAACTTTATTAACCCTTTACAGCCGATGTGCCGTTGATTTGGGCTATGTTTCTCAGCTGATGTGCTGCGAACTGGTACGAGACCGTCTTTAACTATGTACAGTTACTTAACGACTACTTCTTACTTAAAACTACCTGGAGCCGCCCTGCCGCGCTCACCCCTCCCTTACTAGGGTGCATGCCTGGAAGCTCCAACATACCGCCCCCTTTGAAGTCCTTTAGGCTTCGAAACAAGAACCATTAATAATATTATGTACAATAACGTAATAAAGACTGTATAAACCAATTCCTACACCTAAAGCACAATATACAATGATTCTTACAATTAAACAATATATACCACTATTACTAATACACAAATCGTTTATGTTCACTCATTTAGAGGCAAAAAGGACAATTTATTTAAATGCCTTCGCAACACTCCGCGCACTGTTTTTACCGTTACCACTCTCACTAATTGGTCAGCCCCTGGATGAAGCTCAATTATTCTCCCCAAGAGCCACTGTTGAGGTGGTACGTTGTCCTCTGCCACGATGACCATTCTTCCTATACGAATATCTTCGAGCGCCCTTTGTCGCCACTTGGAACGCTGTTGCAGTTGAAGCAGATATTCTCTATGCCACCTTTTCCAAAAATGTTGCCGAAGTTGCTCGACTCTTTGCCACCGTGAAAGGCAATTTAATTTTAAATGGGTTGTATCGGGTTCCACCATTGTCATCAACGGTTCCCCGATCAAGAAATGACCAGGAGTCAGTGCGGCCAAGTCATTAGGATCAGAGGTCAGCGGGGTGAGGGGTCGGGAATTTAGACAGGCTTCGATTTGGGTAAGGAGAGTGTATAATTCTTCGTATGTTAATAGCGCGTTACCTATAACCCTTTTCAAATGATATTTCATCGCCTTAACATTTGATTCCCACAAACCCCCCATGTTCGGCGCACGAGGTGCTATGAATTTCCACTCGATATTTGTAGCAGCTAATGTGCTTATCAATTCATTTTAAAAGTTAGAATTTTTAAGAAATTGGGCCAAATCAGCCAATTCGCGTTTGGCTCCTATGAAGGTAGACGCATTATCTGAATATATGCGTGATATATGACCACGTCTTGCGATAAATCGTTTAAGCGCACTTAAAAACGATGCTGATGTTAAATCGCTCACTACCTCCAAATGCACTGCCTTAGTGGCAAAACATACAAATAACGCAATGTAAACCTTTATGGTTCTTTTACCGCGTCCGCGACCCTGTTTGGCCAAAATGGGTCCTGCGTAATCCACTCCTGATATTAAAAAAGGACGTGTTAATTGCAACCGATCTTTGGGAAGATCACCCATTTTCTGCACAATAGTACGGGGCTTTGCATGAAAACATCTCATACATTTATGAATGATTTGCCTTATGACACCTTTTGCCGCTATAATCCAATATGTCTGCCTTAATGCCGCTAATGTAGCTTGCGCCCCTGCATGCAATTGACGCTCATGTTCACTGATAATAAGCAATCTGGTCAAGTGATGATTTTTAGGCAGAACTATGGGATGCTTTACATCATTCGATATAGCTGCATTTCTTAGTCGACCACCTACCCTTATTAAGTCATCGTCGCCTACAAAGGGATTTAAAGAAGCTAATGGGCTACATTTGTCCACTACCTCGTTTTTATTTAATTGCCATCTCTCAGCTGCAAATGCCTGCTGTTGTACAATGCGAACTAAAGCAAACGTAGCCTTTTGCAGTTCATTAGATGCCAGCGGCCCTGATTTTGCATCTGTCTTGTTTTTGCAGTTTTGAATAAATCTAAAACAGTAGGCTATCACGCGCTGTAGCTTGGAAAAAGATGAAAATTTGTCAATGAACTGCGTCTCTACATTCATTGTTGTAAAGGCTATAACCTTCTTGTGTTTCTCTATAATCTCAACATTCCCTATCTCTAAAGTTGGTTGTTGGTATTCTTGATTCAACCACGTCGGACCAAAGAACCACGTTCGATCGGTGATTAATTCTCTAGGTAGCAGACCCCTACTAACAACATCTGCAGGGTTATCCCGCGACCTTATATGGCTCCAATTTTCTATTTGAGATAACGACTGAATTTCAGACACCCTATTTGCGACGAAAGTATTTAACGTATTAGGTTCTGTCGCTAACCACGCTAATACAATAGTCGAATCAGTCCAACAATATTCCCTTTTAATGTCTAAATTAAGCGTTTTCTTAACGCTATCCATTAATTTAGCTAACAATAAAGCAGCGCATAGCTCTAGCCGCGGTATTGTGACTGTTTTCAGCGGCGCAACCCTACTTTTGGCACACAATAATTGAGAACTATGTTCATTATTAGCGCCTATTGTCTTAATATATATCGCAGCTCCGAAACCTAATTTTGAGGCATCGCAAAAGCCGTGGATTTCTATTGATTTGAAAGGAAAACACGACACTACTTTACGATTGATTTGTAAATCGTTTAAATAAGACAGTTGACTTAAAAATTCAGTCCACGTCGAATGAATATCCATGGGTACGCTCTCATCCCAAGCTATTTTCAATAACCATAATTTTTGCATTATAATCTTTGCTTTCATCGATACTGGTGCTATAAGACCTAAAGGATCAAAAATCTGAGCTATCGCGGATAAAATCGAACGTTTAGTAATTTTACTACATAGTGTGTGTGTTTTAATTTCGTATTTTAGAAAATCACCATCACAATTCCAAATTAATCCTAGCGTCTTAGTTTCTCCATTCTTATCTAAATTAATTACACTATCTGGCCTTATACCACTACTTCCCGAAAGGATTTGTTTTTCATTTGAAGCAAACTTACGCAATTCGAACCCCCCTTGTGCCAAAATGTCAATTATTTCATCCTTTAGCGTTATTAGCGCATTTAATTCATTCCCGCCCGTAATGAGATCGTCCATATAAAAATCGCGACCTATAGTTTTACTGCTTAGAGGATAATTAACTTGATTTTGTAAAGCTAGTTCTTGCAAACATCGAGTTGCGATGTAACTGGCTGGTTTCGTACCATATGTAAGTGTAAGCAACCTGTATGTTTGAAGGGGTTCATTGGAATTATTGCGCCATAATATTCTTTGATAATCAGCCTGCTGCGGATGAATTTGTATTTGGCGATACATTTTTGCTATGTCGCCCGTTAACGCATATTGAAAGGTCCTGAATCGCGTCAAAATTGAAAATAAATCTTGTTGAATCACTGGTCCACACATTAAATTGTCGTTTAAACTCGACCCGTTGCTAGTCCTCGCCGACATGTCAAAGACCACTCTTAGCCTGGTGGTTGAACTAGATTCCTTAAACACCGCGTGATGAGGAAGATAGCAACTCGGCACGTTTAATTGATGTTCCGGAACCAATTCCATGTGATTTAAATGCTTGTATTCCGTCATAAAATCCATATATTGCTGCTTTATTTCTGGCTTACAGTTTAACTTAGGCTCCAAATTATAAAATCGCTTTAACGCATTTTGGTAAGACGCGCCCAAGGCCAGCTTATCGTTTTTAAACGGAAGTCTTACTACAAACCGACCATTTACATCCCGATGAAAAGTGCTCCTAAAGTGGTTTTCCACATTTATTTCTTCAGCAGACAAGTGTCTTTGACATGAGTATTGTTCAAGTTCCCAGAATTTAGTTAAGCTATTTTCTAATCTGCTTGCGGTACTCAGGTTGCACGAAGTTCTTGTGGTACTTAAAGCAAATTCTATTGAGCCCCCGATTAGCCATCCAAAATGCGATTTCTGTAAGAAAGGTTGATGGTTGTTCGTTCGTATTTGGCCCACACAAAGAACTTCCCAAAATAGCCCGGCACCTAGCAATAAATCTATGGGGCCTGCTTGGTTAAAATATGGATCAGCAATATTGAGATTTACGGGGATTTGAACCATGGCCCTGCTGAATGATCGCGACGGAATATCTTGTGCAATTTGCGGTACTATAAGACATTGCACTTCTGCAGTGAAATTATTATGACGAGACTTGACAGAGACTTCTACCATTTTTTTGACGTAACTGAGACCTTGATTAATACCCGCAATTGTAATATTTGTGTTCACTTGATTCAGAGATAATTTTTTTGCTAAGTTCTCAGTTATGAGATTACTTTGAGAACCTACATCTAAAAGTGCCCTAGCTTCGTGCAAGTTTCCCTTGCTATCCCTGACATTGACTAAAGCGGTTGATAGCAATACAGTCGTATTAATGTCCTTGTTTGAACATATCATTGATGTTGATGGCACTATTTCCGATTCATTCAATTGAGAGGCACTGCTAACCTCTGCTAACGTTGTAACATTTTGAACTACATGTAACAAACTATTATGCCTTTGTTTGCATTCGCGGCACTTTAAGGTCGATCGGCAATCATTTGTTTTATGATTATTTCTGAGACAGTTTGAGCATAAATCGAATTTCTCGACTTGCTTAAGGCGATCGGGAACACTTAATTTTAAAAATTCTAAACACTGATATATGTTGTGCGAATTGCGTTTACATTGAAAGCACGACGGTTTGTTGATATTCAAGTATGAAGCATGACGAGGTGGTTTTTCCCTTAAGCTTACTTTGTTTGATGGATTCGCCTGATGTGGCCTTGTTAAAGAGCTTAACGATTCGAGTACTTCGCATCGTTTGTCTAAAAATGTTATAAATTCCTTTAAAGTTGGAATCTCGCTATTTAGACATGATTGCCACTCTTTGTTAGTGGTATAATCTAATTTTTCGCTCAAAATTGGAACAATAAGTGCATCCCAAGAATCAACAGGTAAATTTAGAACCTTTAATGCTGCCATGTTTGAGTTTACCTTGTCTACCAATTGGCGCAGCAAAGTATGAGATGGTCTAGAAATAACTGACAATTTTAATATAGACTGAACATGTTCTTGTATGATTAACCTTTTATTTTCATACCTTCGTTTTAGAATTTCCCAAGCAGAGGTATAATTAGCTTGTGATACAGGCAATGCATCAACTGCATGCAGAGGTTCTTGCTTAAGGCAGGATTTTAAATAGTGAAAACGTTCACAATCATTTAATTTGTGGTTATCGTGGATTAGCGATTTAAAGGTGTCATAAAAAGCTCTCCAATTTGAATACCTTCCGGAGAATTCGGGCAAATTTAGAATTGGTAATTTGATATTCAATTGCGATTCACGCGAATTTTCTGCAGGAACTCTCTGTGACGCAGAACCGGTATGATCTTCCAAAATTGATTGAATTGCGCATACTGTATTAAAATACAGCGTGTCAAAGTTATCCTGATCATCATTTTCTGACAAATCTGGATTAATCATTAAGATTTCCATTTGCAAGCTATTAAACTGATCGTTAATCTCCTTTAACATGGGAAGTCGTACCTTCAACTGATTAACATTATCCCCTTGTTCAAAATTACCTACAAAATTTGCTATTTTTGTCAATCTAGCCTTAACATGACCCCGTTTGTGAATCAAGGTTCCTAATTCCGCCGCCATTTCAATTAAATATTAGAATAGACTGCACGGCGACAAAGATATACACTCTCCGATGATAGGACGGGTAAAATAGAGTTATGGAAAGGATCACTGACCTGTTTGACCTAATGCCCTCCGTTTTTCTACTGATGTGTAGTTGATGTAATTGGCCTTGATGCTGCTGATATGCAGAGAATTTGATCGGAGTCGTCGTCTTGAAGCTGCTGATGTGCAATAGGAAAACGTCCCTCGTTGGTGCTGCTGTTGTGCGGCTGATGGAGCTCGATTTCCAGGAATTTCGACGAACGAACACACTTTTTAAATTAATTTACCGGTGATCCGGGTCGAAGGACCAAATGTTAATGTTTGTTATTCGATAACGTAAATAAAAAAAGCACCAGTATATTACAGAAACTTTATTAACCCTTTACAGCCGATGTGCCGTTGATTTGGGCTATGTTTCTCAGCTGATGTGCTGCGAACTGGTACGAGACCGTCTTTAACTATGTACAGTTACTTAACGACTACTTCTTACTTAAAACTACCTGGAGCCGCCCTGCCGCGCTCACCCCTCCCTTACTAGGGTGCATGCCTGGAAGCTCCAACAGTACTTACCAGTTAGTTTCCCTTAACCTATAATAAAGTTCCAAAAAAATACCTTTTTTGTAATTATACTGTTCATTGTTAATAATATTAGGATAATTTGACTTTCCGTAATAAATATAATCGCATTCTAAAGAAGGATGATTATCTGGCTGGACAAGTGGCGATTCAGAACGCGTGACATCAATGTGCGAGTTAGTTAACCCTAAATCTAAAGTTCTATTTAAACTATTTTTAACGTTATTATACTGAATTAAAGCATTAAAATTTATAAAATCTATAAATGCAGCATATAGTGTATTTGCAGAAAAAACCAGCTCCCGGTTCAAATTTGGCAAATTAAAAGCACCTACTATAACTAAACGTTTTAGAGTAATTTCTGAATGTAATTCAACCATGCGAAATAAAACCTCAAACAAGTTCAAACCGCTGGCCGGTGGAAAATAAACTAAACAAAACTATATGTCAGTTACACCAATTCTTACGTGAATCCACAAGTTTTCCAAATGAGAGTCCAAATGCATCAACTTGCGCGATGGAAACTCATTCTTCACTGCCACCCCTAGTTTTTCCAGCCTCAACAGCACTACGATCTTTAAGATAGATAACATAAATAACGATTATCTAGTAACTCGTTATTAGAAACACTATCGTCTAGCCACGTTTTTGTTAATAATATAATGTCATAATTTTCACTAAGAGCGTTGTTATATAAAATAAGTAGTTCAGATTTCAGTCCTCTTACGTTATGATAGTAGAATGTAATTTTGCAATTATTAATGGACATCTTTAAAATCGGATGTAGATTTGATTGCATACACTCTACTCTCGTCCTTTGCTCTCATGAAAACTTTCCCATTACGAATCCAAAGATAACCAATGTTATTGACTTTTTATACTCCCATGAGTAGTGTACCTAGAGGGGTTCTGCGCAAATGTGGGGGGGAAACTGTAAAGCGCACATTGTCCGCACCATTTCTTAGTCCGAATGGTAAAAATCGAAATTCGTAATTTCCTTGCCGGGTCACGATGAATTTTGGTGCTAACAGTCTAATTTTGAAATTTTACAAGATTCCCACGATAAATTTTGGGGCTAAAAGTCTAATTTTGAGGGTTTTTGCGCAGGTTTGTCAAGGTCGTTGGCCTAGCCGGGATCAAGGTCGCGGGCCTAGTCGAGGTCAAGGGCGAGGCCTAGCCGAGTTCAAGGTCATTGGCCTCACCTTGGCACTTCCCACGATGAATTTTGGGGCTAAAAGTCTAATTTTGAAATTTTTACAAGATTTCCACGATTAATTTTGGGGATAAATGTCTAATTTTATTCCTACGCTTATTAAAATATTTCCCAGGCTCAAGCGGATGTGAGTCATCGTCTGAGAATGCAGACTTGTCAAGACTTGCAGATGCCGGATGTTATTATCTACCAATTGAACAATGAAGCCCATTGTTTGAGAAATCTGCACGACCGCTTAAAAATAATTGAAAAATGAAGTCTTTATTGTCTGAAGATTTTTGCTGAATCAGATAAACCGGATGTTATTGTCCAGAGATTCAAACCTGGTCGGACCTGTATGAGAAATGTGCAAGACTGGTAAAAATTGAACAATGAAGTCATTGTTTGAAAAATCTGCACGACTGCTAAATTGAACGGAGTCTTTGTTTGGA
>OW679202.1:105833084-106143097 GCA_940337035.1 Agriotes lineatus | reverse complement strand
CAGAGTACTAGCTCTGTCAAGGTTGGGAAGGCGTTAACTTGCGAATTCGAAGTCAGTAAGGGGCTACGACAAGGATGCTGCATAGTTCCCACACTATTTAAAATCTACTTGAATGAAGGCCTTAGAGAATGGCGAAGAAAGTGTGGAAAGATGGGGATAAAAATAAATAACGACATACTTTTTTCTTTACTTTTTACTAAAGATGAGGATTACTCCTCGTACATGCTAAAGAAGCTTGACGAAGAGTATAGGAAGTGGGGCTTACATATCAACTTTAAGAAGACTGAATATATAGTTGTAGAAGGAAAAGGTCGAGATGTGTTGATGGATAATGGAGCTGTAGTAAAGTATTGTCTAAGCTATAAGTATTTAGGCGCTTTAATATCCAGTAAAGGTGGAAGTACCGACGAAATTAAACACAAGTTAGGGAAAGGGAAAGTAACAATACGAAACGATAGTGGAAAGTATTGCGATTTATAGCGCAGAGGTGGATATGGAATTCTGGTGACGTAGCTGTGGGTTGATAAAAATGGGCCAAGTTAAAAATGAGGAAATTAGAAATAGAATGGGAGTTAATATAGATGTCATGGATACCATTCAAAGAAAAAGATTGAACTGGTACGGTCATATGAAAGGGATGGATGCGGAAAGGTGGCCTCACAGGATATGGCACTGGAGCCCTTCACAAAGAAGGAGAAGAGGAAGACCTAGGGCTAGGGTATCATGAAACGATGGGATCAGACAAGCTATGGATAGTAGAGATTTACGGGAAGGAGATTGACAAGACAAGCGTAGGTGGGAGCAAAGATGCTAAAAACTCCGGACGGTGTAATCTCACTCTCAGCGAGTGCTCATTACCTCCCGCGAAGTATGAATGATTCTCGACACCGAAAGGTAAAAGAGTCTATAGCTAATGAATGATGAGTAATATTTTTATAACAATATAATTTTTAGACTACTTTATCACCGGAAGTGTTACTTTTTCCTAATCTATATCAAAATGTAATTAGTAAAAGACTCGGTGTTTCTGTTTCAGTTGTGTGAGAACAAAAGTGAACGGATATTATTTATGTCACCATCTACTCTTATGGTACGCAGCGCTTCTTTTGTGGATAAATATAAATTGCCAAAATATTTCTAAAGTGAAAATCTATAATAAATATAAACTAATGGAGACAAACTACTTCAATAAAAAATTCTGGCACTTTGATAAATCTATCTGGCTCGGATAGAACGTAAACATAGATTATATAGGTGAATGGATGTAACAGTGTACATTGATCAGTGAAATAGATGATGTATCAGAGGAATACTTTAGGGAAGTGTAATAAATTGATAATGAAGTCGTGACGACTTAACTAAATGCGAGTAAATAAAAATTTCGTAATACGCTGTATTTGTATAGGCTTAATTTAATTTTACCTTTCTAAAATAGAATTTTTGTAGGAAAATTAATTACAGCTCATGTCTAGGTAAAAAGTGTAATAAAATACGGGAAATATTCATAAATCGGTGAATCTCTTTTATGCAACAAAAAGCGAGTGCAACTTAACTAGATCACAAACAACAATATAGTTTTTATCAACTTACAAAACATAACAAGAATGTGAATAATTCCACTCGTAAACTGAAATTATGTACATGATAACACGTCGCCATAGATAATTATTACTGCAAGAAAAGTCTATATTGAGCCACATTAAAGTAAATCTGACCTTGATAGTTTGATAAATTTATTGGTTATATCCTACTGGAAACAAATTCAACTAACTATGCAGATGCTATAAAAGGATTTCAAAGAATGACAAGAAACTGCGAAAAACAAATAATTCCATAAGGAAGGCCTACAAAATGCATCTCGCCAGATAGCCAAAAGATGAAACAAAGGATAGAATGAGCATAGAAATAGGACGACGGATAAAAGCTTAGTGAAAATAATCGTGTTACATCTCATTATTTCACTGACTGAAATAATAATCTCGTTATTTCACTCAATGAAATTGTGAAGTCACTCATCTAACTCAAATGATCGAAATGATGTATCCATTACGCAACAGTCATAGAAAATAGCGATGTGTGAAGAAGAAAACAAGGGTGATTCTTCCACGCATGCAAATGTTGCAAAACGAAACGTCAGCACGTTTCAAATTATTAATTTTTAACATTTGACTTGAACATTAAAAAATTCAGAAAACGGGACATCATTGCGTCGTCAGCTTGATTATTAAAATTTCATAATTTCGCCGAGTGAAATAATAACCTCATTATTTTACACGTCACTTGCCTAACTCAAATAAGTAAAATAATGTAGCCATTCTGTAACGGTTGTAGAAAATAGCTATTTGGAAAAGAAACAAAAGATCGAGGGTGATTATTTGCAGTATGTGAATGTTGCACAAGAGTTGACGCCTTGTTCGTATCTCATTATTTTATCGAGTGAGATAATAGCCTAATTATTTCACTCACGGAAATACTAGACTCTTTTACTTAACTCATATAAGTAAAATAGTGTAGCTATTGCGTAACGGTCGTAGAAAACATATACTTGTGACACAATTCAGAAGTCGAGGATGCTTACTTCTCGCAAGCGATTGTCGCAAAACTACCGGAATGGGACGTTTCAGCGCCGCCGGTTCATCGCCGCCGTTTCTTCGCCGAGGACGTCTTATCGCCGCCGCATAATGTATTGCCAGTAAACGTTTTACATGTATGATGCCAGTTAAGTATAACAATCCTTATTTTTTAAATTATTCTAAACGAAAAATTAGATCTTACGTTTATAGAAATTTGAAAATTTCTGTTGTTGCATATATTATTTACAAGTAATTTGCGTTTAAAACCTTAAGAACATAACTATCTTTAATTTTTAAATACGAGTATTCTAAACGGAATATTACAGCTTACGGATAAGCAATAAGCCTGTCTTACGTTATAGAAATTTAAAAATGTCTATGGTTGCAGGTATTATTTACGTTTAAAATATTAGGAGGATTAGAAAACATTCAGCCTTGCTGTTTTCGCCCAACTGTACACTAATGAGCATTTTAGGGAGGAACTTCATTGGGATTTTAGGGTGCGTCCACGAGACTACGCACCATGGCGCTGGAGTGATGCTAGTTTATTTTAAAGATCTACTCTTCCGGTGGTAATTGATAGTCAAACGGTTGCTAAGCATTCACCATTAAAATTGAATTTGCAAGTAACAAATAAAGTGCCTTCGAACGTTTTGAATGGTCATGGCTATACAACGTATGAATAATATGTCAAATTCGAGGTTAGCAGGTTGGGTTTTGCGTCAGTCTGTGTCAAAACTGACGCAAAACCTAACCTGCTATCGTCGAATTTGACACCATACGTCAAGTTGAATACGACTAATCGTTTATTGCCATAGAAAAATAAATATAATCGGGTTTGTCATTAAGCTGTTTTCCTAAAAGCAAGAGCTGATCTTCGGAATAAATTAACGTTGCTCTGATTCCATGCTGCGAAACCCTTTGGACACACGGTATAATAATAATAATAATAATTGTATTTATTAACCACACCTAGAAAACAAATTAGAAATTCGTACAGATACTTGATTATTTGGCGATGGTTAAAAGGTCCACATTTAGCATGTTCGTACAAACACACGAACAGCTGATCTACCATGTGGACCTGGCTTAAAAACTAAAAAACTAAATATATATAGCCATGTCGATGCTGACGCTCAACAAAAACTCACTTAGAAAAAATTGCAATACATATAGCTCAATCAGAGTTTGATTGAATATTAAATAAGTAAGTTAGGATGTTCTTTTTAAATTTTGTGTATGAAAATGATTTATATTGTATAGGCAACGAATTGAATAATTTGTATATGTTGTAGGAAAATGAACGCTTAATTCGAGATTTGTCAAATATTATTTTGTTTATTGTCGATGTTTGCATAAGTTGCAAGTATGGAAGTGCAAATTTTGAGCAAATGAGGAATAGAAAAGGGTTCCTACGGTGGTCATCTATATGTTTTTGACAAGCAGAGTAAAGTGCGTCGAAGATGTTAAATTTTGGCGTTGTGAGGAGATGGGACGTTGTAAAGCTAGACTACACACCGAAAATGGAGATGTGATAAAAGAAATTAATTTACATTCCCATGATTCTTCAGCAGCAAACGTGGAAGTTGTACTGTCGTTACTGCTATGAAATGTCGTGCAGAAACTACAGCCGAAAACACTGTCCAAGTAATAAATGAGTGTATAGTTAACTTATCACAAGCTGGTCAATCTGCAATTTTCAATAATTGCGCATTAAGGAAGATAATTCGTCGCAAAAGGTGGTCCCGGGTGAACAAACGTCCACGTTCGATCAGTAGAGTTAAGCAACGCTCTTTCTGGTCAGAACTTGAATGGGAGTTCCACGGCTGCTTCTCTCGGCGCCTAGTGATACGGCTGTCAAAGAAATAGTTGGTTCCGCATGTCATAATAACATCATGACAGTCGTTAGTGGGGTTGGAAGTCCCCATAAAATGTACAGCGACGCCTATAATTGGCTTAACGGCTGTTGGCTGAGTACCAAAATAACAAAAAAAAAGAAAGAAAGAAACAAAGTGGGTGCTGTGCTGTGCTGATTCACTGCAAGACTTTATAGTGCCTGAATGTTACAAATTATACCAAACGCAACAAGGAATACAAGAAAACTTCTTACTGCATGACAGTGGACAAAACGGTAGTGAAAGAATTTAAATTTTTGGTCGAGAAACGTAGCTCCAACATCTACAAACATCACAAATATGATATGCTGATGGAACTTTTACAATTTCGCCAGGATTGTTTTTTCAAGGTTACGTGTTCATGACAAAGAAACTCCGTGGAGTGCATCCTATTATGCTCTTTTTCCAAATAAAATGAGGACATATGTAAAAATGTTTGAAGCTATTAAAAGGCTAGTGCCAAATTTAACCCCGGAATCCATCAATTGCGATTTTGAGCATGCAGCTATTTCTGACATGATAGAATGTTTTCCCGGTGTTAGCATAAAAGGTTGTTTCTTCCATTTGGCTAAAAACATGAAAAAGGCAGTTAGCTGAAATGGGATTAACGGCGCGTTACAATGATGATACAGATTTTTCATTAAAAGCCAAAGTGGTGATTGCTTTGGCTTTTGTTCAAATTGATAATATAGACGATTATTTGGATGCTTTAGCAGACGAAATACCCCCGGAATTGCAACCATTATTAAATTGGTTTGAAGATCACTATATTGGACGCCAAAATAGACGTGGAAATGGAAGACGACATGCTTTATTTGCACCAGAAGTCTGGAATCTATATAATCGAGTTTTAAACGAAGAAGATCGAACCAACAACCATGCAAAAGCTGCACATCGACGACTCCAGACTGAATTAGTAGTCAATCATCCGACTATTTGGAAGCTTATTAATGGATTACGAAAAGTACAAAAAGGACGTGATACCTATTACGAACAGCTTGTTGCCGGAAACGAACCATCTTTAAAACTTCGGAAATATCGTCAAGCCGACGAAAGAATAGCAAGAATAGTGTCTGAATATCACAATAGGGATGTAATAGAATATCTCCGCGGGTTAGCTCATAATTATTATCAGTTTCAAATATCAAATTTCAAAACATAAATTTTTTAAATTAATTTTAGTGCGTTATTAATTGTTCTAATTAATTATTTCTTGTGAATTAATTGTATGTAGTGTTAAATAATGCTTATTCTCAAATAAAGTGAATATACATTTTTTTAAATTAATTATAGTCCTCTATTAATTGTCCTAATTAATTATTTATAGTTCATTAATTGTCTGTAGTCTTAAATACGACTTACTCTCAAATAAACTGAATTTCTATATTTTTTATTTTATTTACTACAACTGGCGGTGAACCGGCCGGTGATGGGCCTGGCGATGGAACGGCGGCGCTAAAACGTCCTAGACCGCAAAACTACAGTGACTATATAATGACAGTATGGCTATACAATTGTTAGCAGCCATGTTTTCGCCAACGTCAAAATAAGCTTGTGCGACATTTGATAACAAAAAATTACTAAAGTCAAAATCATTACTTGGTTTTAAAGTTTACTTTGCATTATTACTTACATTATTTTTGTGTATATAACAACAAAAATATACATCTGTAATATAACTAGATCTATGTTGACACTTAAACCGTGTTCATTAACTAAACTACATTTAATAAATTATTAAATGTCAATGTCTTATCATTAGTAACTTTTTGCGTCTAAGCATTCTGTACACTGTTAAAAATTACAATAACTTGGAGAACTAATGGCGGATTGTGCGTTCATTCAATAGAAAACATGACCACCATATGGTCACACTGTGATTATAAAGAAAAAAAAAATGAGACGAAGATGATTATTTCACGCAATAGGATGTTGCACAACGAGGCATCAGTCCGTTTCTAATTCTGAATCTCTTGACACTTTCGTGACAGTTATAAGGGGTGTTCATTTGATTTTGTGGTCTAGTTAATTTTGAAATTCATGAAGTGATGTCGCACATTACAGCATATGCTGGGACACATAACATCATATTCACAAAAAACAGTTATTATCCATTTACTTGACATCTGCACTGTCAGTGCCAATTTTTTTAAAAATGTCTTCACTATACTTCCAAAAAATGTGTTTTTTATTAGACTGTACATTAATTTAATTATTAAAATATGAACAATAACAGTGGTGCCAACATACTGTCACTTTCACAGTGCGGATGTCAAGTAAGTGGATAATACGTGTTATGACAGTTTCATGACAGTTAGAAATACGCGGGTGTAGAATACGCTACGACGTACAGGATCAACGATCACAGCTAAGTAAACTACAAATTAAGATAAACTCCTGTTATATACTAACTTCAAAACGTCAAAAAATGGTGAAAGACACCGTTATACCGTCATCCTGATCACTAATATCTCGTAATTTCACCGATTGAAGCATTAATCTCATTATTTCACTCGGTAGAATAATGAACTTAGTTACTTATCCCAAATGAGTGAAATAATATACGAGGGTGGGCTGAAATGTAATGCACACATGCTTGTAGACCTACAGAGACACGCATGGTTGCATTCGGAAGCTACATTCCTCCTCTATGCGCATATCAAGTTTGAAGTTCACCAGTAAATTTTTTAGTAGCGGAAGTATGGAGACGTGTTCTCGTGCTATGTCAACGCGACTTAAACAGTGCTCGGTTAAAGAATTTTTAACTGCTGAAAACGTGATTTCTACTGAGATTCATCGTCGTTTAAAGGTCGTTTATCGTGACGATACTGTGAATCGATGGGTAATAAAATTTGGCGGTTGTTAGCCCAGAAAAGCCGTAATTTATGACGAAAAACACAGCGGACGTCCGATTACTGCCACAGACGATGAACATTGCAAACGCGTCATTTTAGATCAAATTGTCAACGTGTTTGCGATGTTCCTTGTTTGTGGTAGTGATCGGACGTCCGCTGCGCTTTTCGTCATCAATTACGGCTTTTTCGGGCTAACAACCAAGAAATCTTATTACCCATCGATTCACAGTAGCTTTATCAACAGTACCGTCACGATAAACGACCATTAAACGACGATTAATCGCAGTAGTAGTCACGTCTTCAGCAGTTAAAAATTCTTTAACCGCGCACTGTTTAAGTCGCGTTGACATAGCACGAGAACACGTCTCCATACTTCCGCTACTAAAAATTAACTGGTGAAAGAAACTCGTTCAAACTTGGCATGCGCATTAGGGTGGGTCGAAAAAATTCAAATTTTGTTTTTCAAGTCGTAATACCGCGCAAAGGTTGCGAATTGGGGAGACTAAAAAGGTTTATATCTTCCGGTCGCGTATGTGCTCTAAAGTTTGCCGAAATTGGAAAAAATTTACATTTCTACGATAATTTTTAAAATTTTTAAATTAGCCTCTTCCCGAATGTAATAGCTAAAATTCTTATGTATTAGAATCACAGAAAATAATGTTTAAATATTATTTAAATCCATCACCATCTTACGGTCACACATTGGCTTCAAAGTTAAGAAATTTAAAAAAAAAATAGAAATAAAGGTACTAGATCACAGTTCAAGAACAAAATACCAACAAGTTACTTGTTCTTTATATTTGTTCCTTAGGCCTCTTTCAGACGAAACGACTTTTCGCCGTGCGCCGTATACGGCACAGTGCCGTGCATTCCAAAGATGCGCCGCAGACCACACGACTTTTCGCCGTGAACATGACGGCGTGTTATGGGCCGCGATGTATCAGGGTGTTTGTATATCGCTAGACAGCTTGTAACTTATTAATAATAGACTAGCAGTCCAGTGAGACAAATGTCTCATTTAAAAAAACAAAAAAGACCGTTTTCAAATAGAACGCGTATTAAATAAAAACTGTACCCAGACCTGGAAGGTATCAAAGTGGTTGCCTAACCGATCGAGGTTTGAAGGCGCAGAGGGAATCGGAACATTCTGGAAGCTGTCAAAGTGGTTGCCTAACCGATCGACGTTTTAAGGCGCAGAGGGTCGCAGCTCCGTTTGGCTGCTGAAACAGTTTTTATTTAATACGCGTTCTATTTGAAAAACGGCCTTTTTTGTGATTTCTCGAAAACCGGAAGTGTCACGTGACTAAAATTCGGTTCCTGACCTGACATGACCATTCCAAACATATAACTTTTTTGTCTATCTCTTACTGTTTCGCCGCTGAAACAGCGTCCCGGACAGACAAAACGGCGTCCCAGACAGACACGTCTGTTAGATAAAGGATATTTAAAAACTTTTTTTGTTTTAAATACCAGTATTCGGCCTACAAACTGTCATAAATCAGTTTAAGTCATGGCTTCCTATTTTTGCGACACGACTTTGGTTTTTTAATGGAACACCCCGTATATTTGTAGATATTTGAAATCAGCGTAAAAATACTTTGAAAGATGCTCAAACAAAAATTTTAGAACTCATTATTTTTTTAAAATAAAAAAATATTTTGTTAAGTAGGCCATGACTTACATTTATTAAACATCGAACAACGAAAGCAAAAGAAACTCCACTTGGCTCCAAATATTCTTCATGGCTGAATTATCGCATTAAACGCATTAAAACCATTTAAAACTTTGTTTTTTAAATGGAACAATACGAGTTTCATTAAACAGTTGAAAACTAAAACAAAAAACTTTCCAACGATGATCCATATTCGCCATTTCATTTCGCCTTTAAAAAATTATTTTATTTTAAATATAATGCGAACATAATTATTTCATTTAAGAAACATCGTTTTCAATTGTTTTAGTACGTGTGCTGCGATAATTCGTCTCTGAGGAGAGCCAGGTAAACTTTCTTTTGCATTTCTTGTTCGATTGTTAGTGATTTTAGGTGTCATTTTTTAAAACAAAATAATAACTTTCCAAATTTTATTTTAATCATACTACCACAGCACTGATTTAAAATATTTAAACATGTTCAGGGTGTTCCATTAAAAATACCAAAGTCGTGTATCAGTACGCAAAAATAAAAGGTCATGGTTTAAATTAGATTACAATTTGTAGGCTACGTACTGGTATTTAAAACAAAACGAGGTTTTTTCAATATCTATTATGAACGATGTTACGATTTATAAACACCCCGTATGTAGGCTTCTAATCGTATCTCACTTTTCAGTATTGTGTAATAGATGACTGAGAATGACTCAATTACATTAGAATGTTAATAGCAACATTCGAATAAAGTGCAAGAACAACTCATTAGACGAAATACCAATGTGAGAGACGCCATCTCACCGGCGGAAAGTCGTTCCGTCTGAAAGGCTCCATATACCACAATGTATATCAAGACGCCGTGTACGGCACGGCGCCGCGTCCGAGCTTGATAAACGCTGTGGTGTTCACGGCGGCCGTGCACGGCTTAAGTCGTGGCCGTCTCGTATCAAAAGCTCCACAAGAATCAATAGTCTTCAAAATGCACGGCACTGTGCCGTACACGGCGCACGGCGAAAAGTCGTTTCGTCTGAAAGGGGCCTTATTGAATACAAGTTTAAATGTTTAAACACAAATAATTTTAGACCATTAGTAATATTTATAAACATTTTTTATTGAAAAAACTAAGTTTTTGTGTTGGGAGTCGTAAGTCCAAGAAACTCATGTTGAACAACTGAACATCTCCGTTTGATATGGGAAAAGTTAGGCAAGGTTGACCTTGACAGTAGAGCCGTTCTGATAAAACCATCCCTTCGCCCATATCATATTTCAAAGTACCTTCAGCTAATAATGAGTGAAAACGGAGATGTTAAATTGTTCAACATGAGTTTCTTGGACTCTTCATACAGAAACTTAGTTTGATCAATAAAAACATCTGTTTATAAATAATGCTAATGGTCTAAAATAATTTGTTTTTAAACATTTACACTTGCATTCGCTAAAGAACAAATATAAGGAACATGTAAGTTGTTAGTATTTTTTTGCTTGAACTGTGATCTAGCTTTATTTGTATTTTTTTTCAAAATTTCATTAAATTTAAAGGCAATGCGCGACCGGAAGATGTTGATGGATTTAAATAATATTTAAACAATATTTTCTGTGGTTCTAATACATACGAATTTGAGCTATTACATTCGGGAAGAGGCTAATTAAAAAATGTTAAAAATTATGGTAACAATGTAATTTTTTTCTAATTTCGGCAAACTTTAGAGCACATGCGCGACGGGAAGATGTAAACCGATTTCATTTCTTCTTTGCCCCTTTTTAGTCTTCTCAATTAGCAACTTTTCCGCGGTATTACGACTTGAAAAACAAAATTTGAGGGGTGTAGCTTTCGAATGCAACCATGCGCGTCTCTGTAGATCATCTCGTTCCCGTTGTACAAGCATGTCTACATTGCATTTCAGCCCACCTTCGTGACTATTGCGTAATGGTCGTGAAAAAAATATATATTTGTGGAACAAATGGAGACGATACGGATTATTATTTCACGCATTCACTTGCTGTAAAACGCGGCGTAATCGTCAGTGCGTTTCTAATTCTGCATCTCTGACATTTCTATGACAGTTGCATACAAGAAACATGTTAAAAAGTGCTTGAAAACAATATCCTCATAACGTCATCTTAATTGCTAGTATCTTATTATTTCACCGATTGAAGGTCTAACGTCCTCATTTCACTTTGTGAAACTATGGAACCGGTTACCTAATTTAAACGGTGGAAATGATGTAGCTATTACGTAACGGTCGTAGAAAATATATATTTCTAAAACAAATAAAGAGACGACGATGATTATTTCATGCAAGAGAATGTAGAGAAAATGGGGCATCACCGCGTTTTTAATTCTGAACCTCTGATATTTATATTTCAGTTGCATAGATTAACTTAAAAACTTCAAAAAGCGCTTGAAGAGAACATCCTTATACTGCCATCTTAAATACTGATATACCATTACTTCACCGATGAAGTACTAACTCACTTACCTAACTCAAATGAGTGGAATAATGCATGTTATATTATGAATAGACAATGGTCTCCTGTGTAAAACTGCAAGCTTGCAGCCTTGAACAATAATAGCTTCTTTATAATGAATTGCAAGTCTGCAACCTTGAACGCACGTGGCTTCCTGTCTCACGCTCCCTTTTAGAGATAACGCTTATCTTAGCTGATTAGGCATAGTATATATACTAGTAGCTTGCACCTCTAAGTTAAGCTCCAGTCAGTCGATAAGTTCCATTGTGTTCGTATCATAGCTAGATGTAAGAAATTGTCCGGCGGCTAGCTGTGTGCTTCCAATGTTATATTTCATTGTAAAATAAAAATAAACGTTTTTTAAAAAGTCGTTTCGGCGGCCTTTTAATAAAACTTGCAGCTATTACTTAACAATCGTAGAATATGGTTATTTGTAAATCAAATAAGGAGACGAGGATGTTTATTTCACACAAGCGAATTTTTCCAAACGAGAACTCATAGTCAGCGCGTTTCTAATTCGGAATCTCTGACATTTCTATAACAGCACTAACCTCCCATTATTTTACTAACTGAAGTACTAATCTCCTTATTGCACTTAAGTAGAATAATGGAGTGTGTTAACTAACTAAAGTTTGTAAAATAATTTAGCTTTTACGTAACGGTCTTAGAATATAGCTATTTGCGACAAAATAAGCACACTGAGAAGGACGCGCCAGCAACGAGTTCTTTTGCCAAATGCAGTCGAAATTATATCGTCGTTAGCGCCGTGCAGTTTTTGCTGAACTATTTAAGAGACATCAGCAAGACAGTAAAATCGCCTTTAATAAAATTAAGACGCCCTTAGAATTCACTGAACAAACCGTAACAATTTATAGATAGATGAAGTACATAGTTTTTATGTCGTCTCATATTACGGGACAATTTTCAAGAGAATAAACAATTGTCTCTGTTACCAAAACTTCGTTATTTTTTTTACTCGAGTTGTAAAGCAGGGTAGATAACAGAAATTACCAAATATCACTGTTCTAATCCTACCTAAGAAAAACATGAGTGTGTTCTTCGTGTCTTTTAGTAAGGTTATACGTAACCGAATTATGTTATTTCATGCTGTCTTTTCCCAGCGGAAATCCGTTATTTTGACCTGACGAGGATCTACTATCTCTTGATATTCGTACAATACTACAATTATTTTGTTCGTTTGTCAGCAACCCATGCGTAAATATAATTTTTCGTTGACCGCTTGTTAATTTCAATGTTAATAAATTATTTTTCCTAAAAAAGGATGGATTAATAGACGTTATTAATACACTGTTTTTGATTAATACACTCTTTTTCATTAATTAACTGTTGTTTAAAAAAAGGAAGGATTAATAAATCTATTAATATACTGTTTTTGATTAATACACTCTTTCATTAATTAACTGTTTTTGTGCTTTTGACGTTTTGATATTTTGCATGGAGGTTAGTTGTATTAATCAAATTTTTCGACACAAAAAAAGATTTTGCTGTCGACGAAAAAAATTTGTAGTCAACTCGTTTGTTAATGGGGTTAATCTCAGCTATTAAAAGCACTCGCTATCGCTCGTTCGTGCTTTAAACAGTTTCGATTATTAATCGCCTTCATTAACACACTTGTTGGTTAAATAACTATTATCCTTAACCGGGCGCAAAGTAGCCTATTCCCGCGCGCATGTGCGGGCGCAAAGTAAACCATTCTCGCTCGAGGGCAGAAAAGTAAATTCTTGCAAAGCGTTATAATTATTGTTCACTTTATTTATTAACTTAATTATTTTTCATTATTAATGGTAACATTAATTGTACAATTACTATTACTAGACATCATAATGGAAGAAGGAATATTCCCTAGATAGTTTGTGTTTACATCTTTACTTAATTTAATGCTTGTTTTGGCTTCCTTGACTGTTGAAATCGTTCCAGCTGAATTCGCTCCATTAAGCACTATATTCGCAACTTTTAATTTGTTTTGTAGCGAATCTGCTATATAACTTTCAGCAATAGATGACGATTGCCATCCACCATGGCGTTGCAGCTGGGTTAAATCTGCTCCTCCATCAACCAAAATTGTAGCTGAGGAACGACGAAAACAGTGGCCTGTATATGTTGATGGTTGTGATAATTTCAAAAATGTTGCTATTCGACTTGGATATAAACCAAATGTGTTTTTTCCAACAACTTGAGTCGAACATCTGCCGTTTTTATGAAATAAAAAAAACGGCGATGGTTTATTTGAACAGGACGCAAGGATTTATACTTTCGTATTATGTCTAAAACTTTGAAAGATTCCATTTTGTTGTCAACAACTGTGAATACTCTTTGAATTTTTGTCTTCGACGTTTTGATAGTCACTAATAAACAAGAACCAAGGTCCTCGATGTGATTCATCGACCCCCAAATTGGCAAGTTTGTCCCGCCGACAGGCTCCCGCAATTCCGAAAATTAATGCCACCTGGAATTCGATACGTTAAAATCATAGAATATAATATAGGTAAATATCGCTTACTTTAATTGCCAAATATGACTCATCTGGAGCTTCAGCAATAAATTTTATCATTTGTTCCCTGTTGAAAACGTTTGACTTCTTTGGTTTGTAGCCCTCGTTCTGTCGTTTGAGAAACGCTGTCAGACGATTATACCTGCTGATGTCCATATTTTCCTTAACTTGCAAACATGATTTTATCATTGAGTAACGAGACTATAAACTAGCTGCGTTATACCTCTTCGATTCCTCAGCAAAGAATGCCAGCAAAACATTTTCGGAATAACATTTCACACTCTTCTGTATGCACCAAGTTACAAATTTTTCATATATCTTTTCGTATTTCAAGCGAGATTTTTGAGGCAGTAGATTTAAGGTAACTACCTTTGCTGTTTCCGCAATTTCTGGCGGAGTACACGAAAGTTCTTCACCATTTTCACGCTCCATCGTAATGACAGATCATAATTTTACAATTGGCTGACCATGTTTACGTATAGTAGCTACAGAAATGCAACTTGCTTTTATTAGATCCTAGTATTATGATTTTTAATGTTAATAGTTCAAAAATTTTCACGTATTAGTAATTTATTGTTCATTGAAATGTTAAACAGTGTTTAACATGATCGCGTCCTCGAATGATACATTTAACATGCATCCAATCATTTAACATGCATCACACATATTCATGGTAGTCCGATTTCGATTTAGCAGTTTTTAGTAATTATTATTGATTCAAAATTATTGCCTCAATGAACAATAAACTAATGAACGCATTTCGAGGAGTAACCGTCTTAACATTTCTCACATAAATTACCACTCTCGCTTCGCTGCCCTCGCTCGAGTGGTAAAAATATGCTCGAACGTTAAGACTGGGTTACCCCTCTTAATGCGTTAACTACTATAACGTATTTAGAGGGGAAACCCAGTTCTAACATTCAAGCATATTTTTACCACTCGAGCGAGGGCAGCGAAGCGATAGTGGTGAGAGTGGTAATTTATGTGAGATAGAAAAGTGATGCTTACTTGGCATATAAAAACGGTTGTCTAACGAGAGGACCTAAGAACTTGAATTAAATTTATGACGTTACACTTTCTACTAATATGCTAATAAGTAGCTTAAAATGAAAAGGTGCTTACAGTACCTATTTATTAATACATGTAGGAGTTTATGAACATTGCGCAACTAATGCAATTAATTAGTTAATATCAGAAATGGAGTTTTAGATAATATTAGTTTACTGAATGTTCTATAAATTCACAGCGCTCTGCAAAGCAACCGATCGTATTCCTAATTCAGCAGTTATAATGAGCAATGCGTAATTAATTTAGATGTTTAACATTCTGCTCGCTATTAGTGCGCTCTAACTGGACCATTGTTAACGAGAATCGATATTGGGACCTTAAAGGAAGTCAACGTAATTAATATATTTTTACAGCCATTGCATTAGTTAGTATCAATAGCAAGCAATTAACTGGTACAATATATCTTAACATTTGCGGAATTAAAAATATTTAATGAAAAACTAACATAGACGATTAAGGTGATATGCTCTGCGTAGAAAGTGTCAAGGCGTTAATTTACAGCTTTAATCTAAGAAAGGGTTATTATGACAAAAAGCAATTATGGTTCTGAAGCACACAAAGTACCAACTATGCTTTTGGACTTCCAAGAATTTTATATTTACGTGTTGAGTATTATTATTAGCGATTCTATTATGCAACTTTGTCTCCCTAATTAAATTACAATAATAAGACATAGTACAGGGACTAAATTGTTTTGCACTTCTATTTATTGAACAACAGGAAGCATTGAAATTTTTACAAAATTATGACATAAGAGATGAAGTAAGAGCAGCTGATAGTTCATAACTATTGAACTGAACTTCGCGCCTTGAAGTTTTACTTGTTATATATTTTTTGTCTGCTTTATAATAACGAGTAACAAAGGACTCATTGTTATTATTATTATTATTATTATTATTAAAAATCGATCGCTTGCTAGGTACTATCTAAACAAATTCTATGTGGTTTTTACATTACTTACTCCATTGTTTATGAGACTCAATGACCAAGCAGTTTACAATAAATAAATAATACTTCACATTTTTTACTTTGACGGCTTGTTGATGTTCCGTTCAGATCTTGTGTTAGCCATTCAACGTCTTAACGATTAATAGCACCAAATTAAACCAATGACCATTATACTGCTGTTCAAAGCAAGCCCGATAGGCAATTGTGAATATCCAAAAATGGCTCATTACATTTAACTAAACTCCGGCAGAACGGAAAGTAGGTTAAAACTCAACCGAATGTAATTATTAAATTCAGGAGCCACCAATTTAAACAGTCAATAATCCTTAAAATATTAAGTACCTACAAAATTTTCCAATATTATTAAGCATCAAAATTTGAAAGAAAGATAAAATTTCAGAGGTAAACCTATATCGTACGCAGAATCCTAGTTAAGCTATAATTTAACATAGCAATAACAAGACATTATAATATTATTCCATTATAGTAACATTTATTTTAGTATGTATAATGCAGGTAAATAAAACATGTATGTACATAAAGCTAGTTTCTTGTATCCAAGTAATTTATGTTACATTTTATGATACACACGAAAAAAATATTAAACACCCGACGTGATTACATGGAGCTTACAAGTTTTCGGTTTTATTAATGAAATTATAAATCCCGGTAGATAAAGTGCTACTGATTTGATAGATGAAGGAGAAAACCGGCATATCAGGAATATTTCAAGAATGTGCATTACCTAACTAATTCACATCACTATATTTTTCTATTTCAAAATATTCATTTAATTATAAATAAGTGGCTTATCTTAGAATTCAGGCGTACTGCAATAAAGAAGTCGAAAGGCCCAAAGTCGCAAGTGGAAACTCTAATCGAATCAAATCCAAATCCAGCATGCCGAGTCCACAACCAAACACCCTAATCCAGACAACCACAAGCAGAAAAACTACAAATGAAAACCACCAATAAAAACCTACAATAAAAAGCCTTATAATAATGATGGCATTAGCTCACAGGTGTGTCTCTCGTAGTCTTTGGTTCCACCTTTGTCTATCTCTTGCTGCCGTTGTCCAGTTCGCTACTCTAACTTAACTGAACTCTTTAACCGATTTTTTTTTTCAGAAGACCAATATAATCAGGGGGCAGCACACACAACTCGATGAGTAAACGCAGTGGTCTCAACCATATGCAAAAATGCTATTCCAGGGTAAACGGAGCGAAAACCATGATTTATAAACTTGATAATAGTCGTATAGTGATTAAGTGGATTTAGGGCAACTCAGGTGAAGTATAGTTTTAGGAATATGCCCCAGCTATAAGGTAACAGCAAAATATCCGCACCAAATTTTCAAACAGCGCAAGGTAACTGTAACATCTGTTTCCATTTCTCTTTATTTTTTTCAACTTGATAAGCTTCGATGTTTTCAAAGATCAAAACGTAGTCTCTTTCATAGATGAATGTTTAGTTTTTATTTCCGCTGGTACAGGGAGTCTTAATTCTGACTTTGACATCTCCAGTTGATAAAGAAGTTTAAGTGGCCGAATAATAAATCCTGTACTTGATCTAATTCTCACAACTCTGACGAAGAAGTGACAGAAGCTTCGACTATTCCATTCTGAATATGTAGGGGATTGAGATCTTTTAGATCTCCAGTCACTGTTGTCAATGATATGCCATTGATCACTGCTTCAACTTTTACAAAACTAGTCCTCAATTGATCATGTGTTTATATGCAAGAATTTTTCGGGGATCATTTATTAGGATGAGACGCTCCACCATGGCGCTGCAGGTGGATTGAATATTTAGGTGATTCTGCTTCGTAGACATTGCTATTGAATAATGTACTCAGATTTTCTGCTCCCACAAGGTTCGTTTTATCAGCAGAGAAAATTGTATCTGGACATCTAAATTGATGAGTAAATCTCGTTGATGTTTCGAAGAATACATCAATTAATGGAAAATTAAGGATATCCAAATGAACGGCACGGGAAACTGAGCAAGTAAAATCCATTAAGTTATCCTTGAGGTAAAAGGGTCAGTGAGATCGACTCTTGTAGCATCAAATATTTCTTCACTTGTGAACCTTTTTTGTTGTAATACTGGTGGGGTTAGTTCCATTCACTTCGTTGAATATCTTCAACATGTCATATACTTGTGGATGACATTACTGATAGTCCTTGTCTTGTACTTGGAGGCTGCAATCATTTTAATTTTGAATTTGCTGACATCTAACTTGGCATCCTGTTAAATGACCTTGATGACATCTAATCCGGCTTCGTGTTCTTCTTTTCGACATATTTGTGGCTTGTATTATTCTTCTCTATCGAGTCTCGGTCCTGAAGTCGTGGCAAAATTTTTTATTCAAGCCATGACACTGACGTTTTTTGAGTATAAAGAAAGTTTTGCAACTAACCAACTCGTCTCTGACGCTGTGAACATACTGGTTTTTATTTTCTTCTTCTTTACTCTGTAATGGGCTGATTCCTGTCACTATATATATTTCATAGCTTTGGTATTTAACTGCCGGCAACAAACTAAACTGTACTTATAGTGTATCAATTAGTTTAGAACGCAGGCTGCTCTTAACGCATGTAAATTTCGCAAGTGTAAGCGAATGTGCCAATACAGCTGAATGCAATGAGTGCAGTTATAAATAGAACAAAGCAAGCGGTGCGCGAGGGGAGACGCAGAAAGCAGTCGCGCTTGAGTCAGCGACCAGTGCGTGTCGTCCAAGCAACAAGGGACGCTACGTAAATTATAAGAGCTACCTTGGGGGAGCATCTCCGAGGTTCAGCTGCAGTTCATAGTCAGAAGCTGCTATTCGCGCTGTCGCTTGAGCTTCAAGGAAGCCAGTCAACTTAGCCATCATTCCGGAACTGAACTCCAGGACTCCGGGCAACTAAAAAAGTGCAAGGTTGGTTACTGTAATCACACTTCACGAGTGAATGTACGGCCCAGGAAGATTGTAAACATCTAAAGCCGTAATAAGTAACTAACTGTTGTTACCACGTATTGTGCAACAATTACGCGCCAAAAGGCTACGTGTGGGTACCTGCTGAATTCGCAGAACAGAACAAGGCGCTACCTCATCCTATGTAGGTATTGCGTCAGCTGAATTCTAGAACTGTGCTAGTATTAGTAGCGCATATAACCTTCGTCGATTATTCTTTTTATGTATTCCAATGCATATGTGTTTCTTTTACAGATTTTCATGATTTCAGCATTCTAGGCGACAACGACCAGGCCAGCCAGAGCAATATTGATTAACCGTTAGCCATTCTAAGAGGTAAATCGACTTTTATGTTTCGATGACTATTTAAACTAGCAAACCAAAGCAATATAAACATATACAGTAGAGTATAGGGCTAAGTAAGAAAAGCCGCATTACAACTTGTTAGCTTTTTCTTCATGAATATCTACTTCATGCTGAAGCCATATTTCTTGAGAAAGTTTCAACCACTCAGGTATTTCCCAACATTGTAATTGTGCTAATTTTTAATGGTATGATGGTAAATCATATTGATTCTCTGTCCCTGGAATATGTCTCCTCTGTGAAGCTTCCGTCAGTATCCATATCTGCTTCTCTCTATTTCGGTGTGGTAAGATTTTCTTTAGACTAGTTGGTGGTGTAGAAAATTATGTTTCTTATCACATTTTTCTGGGCTCAGAACTTCTACATATTCTTCTTCAATCCATAAGTTGACGATTTAGTCATACGTTTGACATTGATTGCTTATATGGTAATTCTTTTCTGTTGCATGATAACTTTGTATCAATTCTTCTCCATTAAATAAATGAGATAGTGAACCTTGTCCGTTTTGCTCATTTAATCATATTCATGTATTCTTTTGCATTCAGACCACCATCCTAACCAATCTAACAGCACTGTCCTTTAAATACATTGAGTTTGATTTCAGGAAGTGTGAATTGACTTTTTTATGTTGTTCCATTACTGTAAATTGTATAAACTTTTAAGCACTAAGCTTCAGAGATTCATGTGAATATAGAAATAGTCTTTTGTTGATATCTGCTTTGTCCATGACTTGATCAGTTGCAATCTCATTTAGCATCACGTCAAAGATTTCATGATTCTATGGGGTCAAAGGCTTGTATCAAGTCCTCTAGGGATTGCTTACACGGCGCAATTCTTTGAACATATGTAAATTAAAATTTAAAAAAAATAATAGATGTTTATTCAACTTTCTTGTTATTCATAAAGTACCCGTAATTTGGTACTACGCAACAGCAACACGGTGTTACATGTTTGCCTACACTTTACTTCTTGTTTGAGTCCACCCGTCACGATGCATTGTATTTTAATATTTTATACAAAACAAATCTCTCTTCACCGAAACAAATGGATCTTATAAAAAGGATATGAAAGAAAACCACTTCCGCGGTGGTATTTTTAAATGAACATATACGAGAACGGATATTGAACATGAAGGATCATTCGACTCGCCGAAACCTAGCAAGGAAGAATAATAACCACTAGGTTGATGTTTGACATCTAATTTATTAGGATGTCTAAGCTGTCGTGCCCTTTTTCGTTTCTCAGTTATCTCTAGTTGCTTATCTGAGCGAAAATTGTGATGCACACACAATCAGAAGGGTTCGCTTCAGGCAAATATTGCGTTCTATGATACCTCGAAATATAGATTATTCGTTTAAAATGTGAAGAAGAAACTGCTTAATTAAATGATTATCTTTTATATTTCTAATTTTAATTATATTAATTAATTCGATAAAAAGATTATAACAAGCAGTAGAAAAATATACTGGAAATTATATTTCAAACTAAATATTCGTCGTTTTGGTTGCATGCTTTTTGGTATTTGCCTTCTGTTAGTGCGAAATACTAATTTTTATTTATTGACATGACGTTAACACAAAAAAACTGTTTTGAAAAGCTTTATTTTATAATAACTACTATTTCAGCGTTAATGAAAAGCTATTTATTTTCATACAACGCATTGCGGCAATTTATATTTTATAGAACGTTTCCATTATACACATTATATGCTAAACTTTTGCCTAAATCATTTATTATGTTCAAAGTAAGAAAGTTTCATATACAATTTAATGGTAGAGGCACTATAAAAAGTACGACACTGATGAAACATTTGACTTGAAGCAAAATTCATTTCTGCTATGACATATTTTCTTTAAACCCAGAGACTGCTGCATATTCCGGAAAGAAATATTCTTTAATGTAATCATCTGTTTCCACTACTCTCAGCTCTGAGGGTTTCATACTGTCACATTTTATATCGCATAACTTGCGGCATCGTTAATGTGTGTTTCTGAATCTTCTATATTTAAGCTGCATTTCTTGTTCGCATACTTTAAGTTGTATATCACGGAACCGCGTTTAAAATATTCTTGTGACATATACTACAGAAAAAGTAATTCTAAACTTCTTAGTATCATCCAACCCTTTCAATTTGGTAATTTTATGTTATAGCATTGATTAATAACTCTGTTATAGTAACAGAGAGATTGATACAGATTTAAGACCACGCAACCACGTATTATAGGCAACTCATTTAACACCATTGGCAACAACGTTTAAAAAATCTTACCCTAGCAGCGGCGTGTCACATATTAACGAACTAACATATTATAGGAAGCTACCTACATTAAACAATTCAAAAGTAAGCAATATAGCTCTTAATAAAACTGTTTTTGGAGCTAAGGAGATAAAGATTCGTAAAAATACCACAACTGGAGAATTCAAGGTTACACCACGAATGCCAATGCGCAAAAATTCCAATCAGGACTTGTATGCAAGTTTAGGACATTAAATTCAATATTTCCCATGTGTCCGTAACATTTAGGTCCTCCTTATTGCATTAATTGCAAACCAAATAAAATATAATGATTTTCACATAAGATTCAGGTCATTTAAAAAACTCAAACCATTTGAAAAGTTTGTGACTGTTGCAATGGCTTGACAAGCATCTTTTATTTTTATTTATTAGGTACTATTAACGGAATTTAACTGAACTGAATTCTGAAATTATAAACTGCATAGCAGCTAGATCAGGATGTCAATAAGGCCATACAACACAACTTTCAATTTATCAACCTTTTATTACAATGTAATTTGACTTTATCTCGACATATTTTTTTACATTCTGTTTCTGACTTATTTTTGTCTAAGTAACAAACGACTTCCGGGTTTGGACCGTGTCATGATTGCGATGGAAGAGCTCAACGTTTCGCCTACTTTCGTAAGGAGCTTCATCAGGAGGAAAAAGCAAAAGATCACGGTAACTCAACGTGTGAACCACGTCAGAGGCGAAACTCGACCTCGAAAATACTTTCTTTTTACAACCGGCATAATAAAATAGTTGTGTTCGTTTACTCGTTACCACCTGCAGAGACTTTTTTTGAGTTTCAACCACGCTTTTGAAGCATAAACAAGTGCCAGGAAGTTCGAGTTATAACATTTTGTTTTTGCGCGGTATATGCATGGCTGCTCTTGATAAAACTTGTGGTAATATTACTTTATTATACTATACTTACTTAGTAACACAACTGGAAGTAAATTTTCTAAAACAAACAACAAGAACCCCTGCGGAGCGGTTCCTCAACATGAATAACAAAACTCTAAAACGAGATAGCTCCAACTTCTCGCCACTCACAACAGAACCTAATAAAATATATCCATTTGAACCAGGGCAATGACTAAACACTACAGCAACATAAAACTGAGTTATCATACATTCAAGGATCCAGAAGTTAACAACCTCCAAGTAATAATCCGAAATACTGGGCATCATTTATACACTCAATGCCCTAAACGACCAGGAGGAGATCCGCAGTGTGTAAACTGTCTGGAAAAAACACCCAGCGAACTGTAGATGTAATTGCTATCTAAAGATAAGTAGAAAACCTACCGTTAACACCAGTATCCCGGACACCATATAAACTATACTCTGAAGTAACAAACGACAGACAAGAAAACTCGTCAAATGAGTCATCCTTAGAACTCCGCCGACATGAACCGAAACTCATATCAACACATCCCAAGGGAAACAAGGATCAACTGACTACATGTCCCTCATAGTTACGAAAATAGTTGAGCTCTTCATACCCCATTTAGAGAAATTAATGTCACCTGTAAATAATATTTATCTACTCCGGTGGGATAAGTAACTCATTAGGTCACCCATTTGACACTATTTCAGTTAGGTAATGAAGCTCATTACACCACTCAGTTATGTAATGGTTTCATTACGCAACTGAGTTGTGTAATGACTTCATTGCCTAATTGAAATAGTGTCAAATGAATGACATAATGACATTTGCCTACTAAAATATTTTTGAAAATGACAGATCTGACATTTCTCTTAATGCACTTTTCTCAATTTTAGGCAGTCGTAGATAAAATTTTGTACAATACATGTGTGATAATGCATCATTAATATAGTTGTGTGCTTACATAACTCGTGCTAGTTATATTATGACTAGACAATGGCCCCCTGTGTAAAACTGCAAGCTTGCAACCTTGAACAATAATAGCTTCTTTGTATGAACTGCAAGTCTGCAACCTTGAACGCACGTGGCCCCCTGTCTCACGCTCCCTCTTAGAGATAACGCTTATCTTAGCTGATTAGACATAGTATATATACAAGTAGCCTGCACCTCTAAGATAAGTTCCAGTTAGTTCGTAGCTAGATGTAAGAAATTGTCTGGCAGCTAATCTGTGTGCTTCAATGTTATATTTCATTGTAAAATAAAAATAAACGTTTTTAAAAAGTCGTTTCGGCGGCCTTTTAATAAAACTGGCGCAGTCGTTCGGATTTGTGGAGGAAAACCTGGAAAACTACAAACATCGAGTCGACCAGCAACTTTCCTTGAGGTTCAGCTCTTTGCCGCAAATCGACACCTACCACCCAGCGGATCTTCGGACATCTCCAACAGGGACAAACATCGCCCGATCGTGAGAAGCGCCCGTCGACCCAGCTCCTGCTCCTCCGTGGTTATTGGAACCATCTGGTCATTGGGACCACTTGATCATTGGGATCAGTCTCTGGTTTGGCAACGTCAACAACGACGACCCCAGGACAACTTTTGGATAACGCTCTAGCGCAAAGCAGACTATCCAAAGTCGGACTTCAGGACCTAGCTGTTTGCAGGCCAGCCGACATCAACAGGATCGACGCATCCTTTTTGAAGACAACAGGACATAGCAGATCGCACGCCGTTCGTCAATTTTAACGCACAATGTAAGTGCATATTTTTATAATTCAAAGAATAATTTTCAAGCTTTAGAGAAAAAGCAAAGGTATATTTTAAAAATAATAATTTTCAAGCTTTAGAGAAAAAGCAAAGGTATATTTTAAAGGCAACAAAGTAACGACTATTAAAGCGTTCGCCTAAGTAATAATTTTCAAGTTTTAAAGAAAAAGCAAAATAATTAATTTCAAAGGCAACAAAGTAACGTAATATAATTTTCAAAAGTGATAATTATTAAAGCGTTCGCCTAAAACAACAAAGTTAACTAATATAAAGTTTTAAAAATTATACTAACATAGTTTTAAATATTTATTTATAAGATCAGGCAGAACGTAGTAAGCCAGACCAATTGCTGCACATACTAGGTGTGCTTAATTTGCATTTGTGCTTGCGTTCTTGCGCGTAGGGTTCCTAACAAGGCATTAGAAGCAACCCCCTAGTCATATAAATTGTTTACTAACATAAAACAAAATTAAAAATCAAGTGAAACAAATAAAGTAAAATTAATTTTGGTCTACACAAATTCTTATGTTAAGGCGAGAATCTTAAGTAAAAACACCTAGAAATTTTTTTTTTAACAACTACAAAATTTTTATGTTTAGATCACTATTATCTTGAAGTATTAGATAAAAAATTATATTTTGAAACAATTGTAAAAATTTTATGTCACGAGATCGATCACGCTCACCAAGGAATTCTATCCCTAGAATTTTATTTTTAAATAATTGTAACAACCCAAATATGGTTGAACAAAACGCATCATTGTTTCCCCCACATTTTAATGTAGCTTTACTAAATGAAATTCCCACATATGATGGTAATCAAGCCACTCTTTCGGAATTTATCAGATCCGCAGAAATCATTGCAACTAAATTTTGCACAGAAAATTTAAACGATTATATCAACCAAGTAATTTTAAATTCGATAAGGAATAAATTAAAAGGTCAAGCGTTAGAAGTAATTACAGGTTACCAGTATGATACTTGGAAAGACTTAAAAAATGTCTTAATTGAAAATTTTGGCGACCAAAGGTCAGAATTTAATCTTTTAATTGATTTAACTAAATTAAAACAGAATAAAGACTCTCCCATAGAATTTTTCAATAAAGTTAGAACCCATTTGGCTATTTATAATTCAAAAGTTTCTCTGAGTCAAGAATCAAAAGACATTATCACTTATAAATTAAAGGCTAACAAAGATTTAGCACTTCGCACTTTTACAAGTGGACTAAATGAAAATTTAGGAAGCTTCGTAAGAAGTAGAAACCCAACTTCACTAGAACAAGCCTTAAGCATAGTAAAAGAAGAAATCGATATCAGATATTCTCAAAATCAAAATAATTTTCAAATTCAGAAATTAAATAAATCAAATTTAACTTCCAATATTCAAACACGAAATTCATATCAACCTAAACTTAATAACCCAAATTTCATGCAAAGACCATTCCAACAAAATCGAAGTAATTTTAACCAAAATCCTAAAAGTAATTTTAATCAAAATCCCAACTATTTTAAAAGTCCAACGAATATTAACAATCCTAATAATTCTAGAATAACTCAAAATTCAAGCTTTAATGCATTTGCACCAAAACCAAATTTTTCACCAACAAATAAACCAGAACCTATGGACTTTAGCACTATAAAAAGACCAGCTACTCAACAATCAAATTTCCCTAATAAATATCGAGCAAATTCTCAGAACGTTAATAGAAATTTTAATCAACTATTTTATCACAGTAATGTTCAACAAGAAAATTCCTCTGTTGATCATGAAAATCTAACAGAAAATTTATTCGAAAATTCCCCTGAAGAAAATAAAAACTTCACTGAAAATTTATTCGAAAATTCTCAAGAAAATCCAGAATACAAACAATCAGACCTATATTTTCAAAATGAACCCCAAGACTTGGACATTACATCAGATTATTATGAATTTCCAGATCCAAACGATACTGTAAATTTTCATTAAGAGCCTCGGAAAAGCATATTTTAACTTTTAATATAAATTCAAAATCAGATCTTCCGTATATTATAATTCCCGCCACCGGCGATAAACTTTTAATTGATACAGGTAGCTCACAAACAATAATTTCTCCAGAATTTGTACAACATTTTCCAAATTATATTTATGAAACAGAATTCGAGATAGTCACATCTCATGGAATTTCTCAACATAACTTAATTGCAGATTTACCAATCCCCAGTCTTTTTTATGAAAACGGAACACATACATGTTATTTATATAATTTTAACCAAGACTATATAGGACTTATTGGATCCGATTTACTTTCAAAATTATCCGCACGAATAGATTATAAATGGATGCATATTCAGACAGAAAGAGCTACGATACCATTTTATTACAACCCGTAAAAACTAAACAAAAAAAAGTGAAACTAATGTAATTTTTCCAAACCTAAAAATTAAGATTTTTATTTTTCTCAACAAAACCTACAGTTAACCCTGTGTACAGAACTTTTCGTAAAATTTATCAGCATAAAAAAAATGTAACTAAAATAACTCCAAAATTAAAATTTAATGAAAAATTAGTCATGCCTTCAGCAATTGAAACCATACAATAATCAATTTAAAACAAGCGTAATTAGTACTTTAAACGAAATACAAGAAATTAATATTTATAATCCTTAATCTTATAAAAATAAAAATTATGAACTCAACAAAAATCAGTCTATCAGATTTAACAACTTTAATATAAAAACTCCAAACATTAAAAGTATTTTAGATAATTAATTTAAATAATAATTTAAAAAAAATTTGAGATTAGACCATTTAAACGAAGATGAATAAACTCTCTTGACTAATTTATGTTTTCAATACAGAGATGTATTTTACTCTCCCGAAATACCTTTATCCGTTACGAAACTGACAATAAAAGTCAACTCATAAGATTTAATAATTTAAACATAAATCTGTAAAATATTTAGTAGTATAAGTAGCTATATAATCTACTTTAGAAGGAATAAAATCAGATTCATCTAAAAATTCAATAATCAAAATTTCCCAGCACTTAAAAATCGAAATAAAATCATTTTTAACCAAATAGTCTATTAAAGAACATTTATCAAAAATTTTGCCAAAATAACAAAATTTTTAACCGTGTGTTTAAAGAAAGAAATAAGATTGTACACACCCCTGAATTTTTGAAAAACTTTAAGTATTGCAAATAAATTTTAATATATAAACCAGTAACTTCAAGTATCAAAAGTATTTTTAAAAAAGAAAAAACTTAAGACTAAAATCATTTAAATCAGAAAAAACTCAAATAAAAATTACACTTAACAAACAAACAAGACCAGCATAATATGGTATTTACAATTTTAATAATCACAATATTTCTCGCGTTAAAACTAAATGTTCACAGCAACATACCTTTATAATTGATATTGCTAAAGGAAAACAAAGAAAAACCTTTACAACAATTTAAAATTAAATTCAAATTCAGAAAAATCAAACATTTCAATTAAACGAAAAAGTATTTGTTAAAACAAATCTCAGAAGTAAAGATTAAATTTAAAATTAAAACCAATTCGGAAAAATCAAACATTCCAATTAAATGAAAAAGTATTTGTTAAAACAAATTTCAGAAGTAAAGATGAAATTTAAAATTAAAACCAATTCGGAAAAATCAAACATTCCAATTAAATGAAAAAATATTTGTTAAAACAAATTTCAGAAGTAAAGTTGAAATTCAAAATTAAATCTAATTTTTAAAAAATGGAAATATAAAACACCCTGACTAAAAGGAATTATTGCTCTCCCTTTTTTCAGGATTACTACCCTCTTCATCGCCTGTACCCTGCTGACTCAATCACCAGTTATACAGAGCGATATTATTATTAAGAATTTAAAAGATAATCCTGGATTATATCCCTTAAACTTACGAAACGTAGTGCTTAAACAAAGCGAATGGACGCTTATTAGAAATGTAGACTATACTCCTATATTTGTTAGTTATGACACACTTAGAACTAATTTAATGAAAGTAATACCTTTACTCGAAAATAAAAGTTATGTTATTGAATATACAAAATTTAAAAGGATTGATGATGTTATCATTAATCATAACAATTTACTCATAATATTAAAACAATATATTGAAAAAGCAGATAAACTCCTAAATCAATTATTCCCTGATGTCAAACACAAAATTAATAAGAGAGGACTTTTCGATGGACTAGGATCCGCTTTAAAATTTTTAACTGGCAACCTCGACGCCAACGATGGAGTCAGATACGAATCTATGATTACTAAATTACAAGAAAGCAGTAAAATTCAAAATGACATTATATTAGAGCAAACTAAAATTTTAAATGATACCATTTCAGTAATCAATGTTATAGCAAAGAGTCAGGAATTATTAGATAGAAATATAAATAAAATAATTTTACAAAATGAGGAATTAGGCAAAAATCTCGCTACATACTCCTTAAAAATAGTCTTGCTAGAAGCAATTCAATTTTTACAACTACTTATTAACACTTGTTTGGAACTAGAAAATGCATTAACTTTTGCCCAAAATCAACAGATGCATATGTCATTAATTGATAATGACGATTTAATTGAAAATCTAAACGAATTTTCGACGTATCTCAATAGCATATCAGAAAAAGCTTTAACTATTCCATATCCTGCAGAGTTACAGTATTTACATTTATACAAGTCAATTATCATTACAAAAGTTTACCAAGTTAAAAACAGAATTACATTTATATTCGAAATACCTCTTACTTCCAAAACTAACGATTATCAAATGATACAATTAATACCATTTCCGATTTTTATCCAAAACTATCAATTTCGTATGATTATACCTACATATAGTACTTTATTATTCAACGTTAAAAACAGCATTCTCGTTGAAATAAGTCATTGTAAACTTATAACTTTAGACACCTACTTTTGTAATCAAAATAACTACTTTGAAATTCCCAACGACAAATTGTGCGAAACACAACTTCTGTCATTTAATAAAAATAAAACATGTATCTCTTATTTATTCAATTTAACAGAGATCAAAATATCACAAATAAATCCTGCGACATGGTTAATATCTTCCCCATCTGAAGCAATATTGGACGTCAAATGTAAAAATCAGAATTTTAGAAAAGGAATATCTGGCACTAACCTCTTACACCTCAGTTCAGACTGTCTTGTTTCAATAAATCAAAAACACATGTTATTCACCGCAAAAAGAACCTCAAATGAAATTGTTAATTTAAAAATTTCAAACATTGACCGCTTAATAATTCCTGAATCGAACCACATAAATGTTTCAAAGATTGACTTGATACCTGTTGACACCCAGAAATTGGTTGAGGACCGAATTAAGCTTAATAAATATGAAAATTTGTTAAAACCTGTTAATTATATTAAATCTGATAATTTAAGTGTGTCTGCAATTATATTTACTCTGTGTACTATCCTTATGTTAATAATTTTTATATTGTATTTGTATTATAATAGGAACACAATGAAGATTAAACTTATTAGATTTCTAAATAAAGATTTTGAACCAGTTAACGTAAATACGTAAGTTTAATTTTCTTTTCTTTTTTGTAAGTTCAATAGAGGCATATTTGAATACCGCTATTGAACATTTTATCGGCGGACGAGTTATATTACAGCTAGACAATGTCCCCCTGTGTAAAACTGCAAGCTTGCAACCTTGAACAATAATAGCTTCTTTCTGTGAACTGCAAGTCTGCAACCTTGAACGCACGTGGCTTCCTGTCTCACGCTCCCTTTTAGAGATAACGCTTATCTTAGCTGATTAGACATAGTATATATACAAGTAGCCTGCACCTCTAAGATAAGTTCCAGTTAGTTCGTAGCTAGATGTAAGAAATTGTCTGGCAGCTAATCTGTGTGCTTCCAATGTTATATTACATTGTAAAATAAAAATAAACGTTTTTTAAAAAGTCGTTTCGGCGGCCTTTTAATAAAACTCATGAAAATTATGAAACAAAGCCGAAGGCTGAGTTTCATAACATGTCTCGCGCATAAACGACTTTTAGCACGCGTTGTATACAATATTTTATCTACGACCTTAATTTTACCGTTATTAATCCATAAATATCGATTTAAGAAAGGTTCGCATCTGCGACGCTTTTAATTTATGTCATAATGAATAGTAGGCCTGCGCCGCGGTGGCGATTGTTTGGCCACGCCCGTGCTGTCAAGGTGAGTTACAAAATGTAATTATTGATACTCCACATATGACTGTATTCATTACATAACGCTTTAATTATTTCAAAAACGCTTTACCTGTAACGCAAGAAGCAACTAGAATAGCTTTACAACTTCACTTGCAGTTCGAAATTGTAGTTTTGAACCTCGCTTCACTTTTAGCACATGTGCTAAAAGTAAACAGCTGATTTCTTTAAACACGGTAAACTATAAAACGTCACTTTTAGTGAAACAAGCTAGCGCTAAAAGGCCTACTTTTAGTAGTGGTCGTAGATAAAATTATTTATTCAATTTTAAAACTTATGTATACAATTAATTGTAGGTATTGGAAAAAGTTTTATATGCTACACGTGAATAAGGAGATTTTATCCATTCGGGGAAATTATCTCACTCGGCTGTCTCGTGAGCTAAAGTTTTGCCCTTATGTATAAAATGCCTCTTTATTCAATTGTACCGCACATAACTACTTTCCAACACCTACCTATAAAGTATCCACTAAAGCCACGTTGCTAGAACACATTTTAATGATAATAGTGGATAAAATTTACTTTATCCACGACTGTGTTGGCAGTTTTAAGTTTGTAAAACGACTGTTTAATAACATGTTTTCATTAGTTTACGTCGTCAGCAGCAACGTGTTTAAAAGATTTCATTCGGCATGTCGTCAGTAGCAACGGTTTAAAAATTTTTAACCACGCAAAATTACGACCGTTTGAAATTTAGATTTAAATATTTTTCTTATATTTACCATGTTTTGTAGATTCTATCGTAGATCAAGTATTATACGATACACATGCATAAAGCATCTTTAGTCACTCGCGGGGCTTAATACGCTCGCTCACTCGGGTTTTAACTCTGCCCCACTCGTGACTAAAGACTAGTTTTACGTACTTCTATCGTAAATTACTATTTTGTATTAAATGCGCGAAATTAATGGTTTTAGAACGTGAGAATGTTACTTCTTTTGACGAGGCGATAGCCGGGTCTAAGAGATATTGAGGAATTTGTGAAAACACATTTACTTCTTTTTGGTAAATTTATCAAAATTCACCCCGAACACATACTTGCACCTTTAGGGGTTGATTAAAGCAAAATCCTGAAATACGTTTCTAAGCATTTGCATTGAAAATCTTTGCAAGTAAACAGCGGGTGTAAGAGACATTAAGGAATTCGTAAAAACCCATTTTACCCCTTTTCACCCTATTAGAGGTTGAATTTCAAAAAATTTTTTCTTAGCACTAGCTTACATAACAAATTGAATCTTCCACCCAAATTTAAAGTTCTTAATGCATATAAAGCCCATAAACTGTATTGTAACTCATTTGATTACTTATGTTCACATTTTCAGCCACCAATATGTATACAGATAACTAGCAATTTAACCAATTCTGTCATTTCAACCCAACGTGCCCTCCGCGAGAGAACTTTTTAGAGGCATTAAAATTCCGACGGAAAACTCAATGGGTGGAAATTCAGACATAGACATTACAAAACGTAGCAAATTCTTAACATTCCGATACTTACAATAGCTAATTATCATTTCTTTTACTAAGCCGTTTCAATTTTATTTTCCTGAACAAATGCGGTCGCTGGCACTTTTTCGATACAAATGCAGTGGGTAGTCAGTTATTCAAAAAAAGTTTTGAAATTCGAGTGATACCATAAAGTTGTATTTTTGTATATGGAACCCATAGTTGTATGTGGTATCATGAGTAAGAGGATTTTTCCCATTCCAGTGTTATATATACAGTGCTTTCGTAAAGTAGCAAATAAATTCGTTAAAAATTCAAGAAACAACTTTTGGAAGCTCGGACCCGTCAATTTTTATTTTTATTTGGGCATTTTTTGAAATAAAATGCATACATACAAAGTGCCCCTCGTATGAGGTATGGCGTAATCAATTTTTTTTTTTAATAGAAACCCCCTTTTTTTATTACGAAATATGAAAGAACGCATATTTTTTCTTATGCTAGGGTAATTTTTGTGTATAGGTCACATTACCAAAAATTAAGAAAAACAATTTAAATTTAGAAAATACTAAATTTGATTTTAAGAAGTATGATTTTACGCTTTTATCAATGACAGCAATCAATGAAAAACATATCGGTCGTCTTCGTTACTGTCAAGCAGACGGTGCACAATTTGTACATTTAATTTAGTTGTTTTTGAAATGACTATTGCAACTAAATTTAGTATTTTGCAATTTTAAATTTGTTTTCTTAATTTTTGATCATCTGATCTATATTCAAAAACCAGCTTAACGTAAGTAAAAAGATGCGTTCTTTCAAATTCCGTAATAAAAAGGGGGGTTTCCATTAAAAAAAAACATCGATAACGCCATACCTCATACGCGGGACACCCTGTATGTATGCAATTTATTTCAAAAAATGCCCAAATAAAAATAAAAATCGATGGGTCCGAGCGTTTTTTCCAAAAGTTATTCCTTGAATTTTTAACGAATTTATCCACTACTTTACAAAAGCACTGTATATCATAATATACAGATTGGTGGAGGAAAATGTGAACATAAGTAATCAAATGTGCTAGAATACAGTTTATGGATTTTGAATGCGTTAGCCATAAACAGACCTACATGCGATTAACATCTAGCATCCGCAGAATCAAAAGGTTTTGTTTTTAGAAAACACTGAACTCTAGGATACTAGATTTTAAATCATATATATCTACTTCTGTCTAACGCATACAAAGCCCATAAAATATATTCTAGCTCAATGGACTGCCTATGTTCACATTATCCACCACCAATCTGTACAATATAACATCCCTCATAAATTTGTAACACATGGATTTTTTATCATCCATTTATCAGAAAGTTTTATTCTTGATACAATTTTCTACATCTCAAACTAAAAATGCACTAGCCAAAATGTAAATATATTTTTTTCGTATATGGGGGAGGTTCAAAAATATGAAATTGGTTCAAGAATAAAGTACCCTTATTTTTCAAAATAGACAAAAATGTTATTTGAAGAAGAATTCAAAGTAGGTGTCAAATATAGTCACAGTTACTTGCTTCGAAAACAATTTTTCTGGTTTCTCCTATTTTTTCTTACCACCCTGTGAATTATCAAATGAAATATTTCAAAGTTAACTTATCAGCAGATACGATAAACGTGCACTGTCAAACCTGAGTTTCCCCTCACTTAGCAACCAGGATATTACGTGATTCGAAATTAGTGCTAACAAATTTCATTTTTGTGTAAAATTTTTAAATAATTTAATTATAATTTTTAATAGATATGTAATAACAAATACTTTCAATTAACACTTTTGTGTATTTTGAAAAATAAGGGTATTTATTTTTCAATCATTTTCATATTTTCGAACCTCCCTCGTATATGAAGTAGGATATTTAAATTTTTTTCAAATGCATTTTTAATTTGAGAAGCTGCAGAGGTTTTAATGGACAATAAAATGTTCTGATAAATAGATGCATGAAGGATACTATAATATTATAAGCAACAATCAAACGTGATTAATTCTGTCAATCAAACGTAACAACGAAAAAACTTTGTTTAATCACTTATATTCTAAATGGCACAAGCCTTCAACTAGAAAACGACGAAATATTAAAAATTGTAAATTGTTACTATAAAGCAGTGAAAATGAATAAATCGATCCCATGCGACATATGTCACTGAAATGGGAAAAAAATCCTCTTTCTCATAATGCCAAATCTAACTAAGTGTTCCATATAAAAAATACAACTTTATGTTATAATCCGAATTGAGAAACTCTTTTGGACAATACACTACACGACTGAATTATTATCAAAAATAAATAATATTAATACTACTTAAGGGAACTTGAAAATTTTCCTACCTATTACCTCACCTTAAAAGTTTAATTTATTATTATTCATTTTAGATACACATTTTTCTTACTTTCTGTGCCGCCTGGGCGATATGTCCAAAATCAAAGTTGGGCGTTGTGACCAAATTCAAACTTGGGCGTTATGACCAAGTTGGGCGTTGTGACCAGAATCAAAAGTGGGCGTTGTGACCAAGTTGGGCGTTGTGAGCAGAATCAAAGTTGGGCGTTGTGACCAAGTTGGGCGTTCTGACCAAAATCAAAATTGGGCGATGTGATCAAGTTGGGCGTTGTGACCAAAATCGAAATCGGGCGTTGTGACCAAATTGGACGTTGTGACCAAAATCGAAATTGGGCGTTGTGACCAAAATCGAAATTGGGCGTTATGACCAAAAAGGTGGTTTCAGTGGCGTCGATAGCTCTCTCCTATAACAGGGGTCGGTGGGCGTTGTGACCAATTTGGGCGTTGTGACCAAAATCAAAATTGGGCGTTGTGACCAAGTTGGGCGTTGTGACCAAGTTGGGCGTTGTGACCAGAATCGAAGTTGGGCGTTATGACCAAATTCTGAGTTTTGGTTTGTGAGCAGTGGGCCTTGTGTCCAGACCCCATAGTAGAGTTATTAAAAGCGATGTATATGAATAATAAAAATATAGTAAGAACAAACAACGAAGAATCAAGAGAGTTCAGAACAGAAATAGGAGTCAAACAAGGATGTGTACTCAGCCCACTACTATTTACAATTGTGATTGACGCAGTAGTAAAAGAAACAAAAAAAAAAGATGAAGAAAGTAAAAATAGGAAACTGGAAAATGGAAGAAATCTACCTGACGGAACTAATGTTTGCAGACGATATGGTCATCTTTGCCGAATCGGAAATAAAACTACAATACAACCTACTGAACCAGGAACTGCAAAAGATTAATATGGAAATAAACACAGACAAGACAAAAAGTATGATATCAAGCAAAAAAAATACCAATATACACTTAACTTACTTACTTAATCCAAAACCTTTCTACCTTTCGGTGTAAGGTTATAGAGCTGAGTTGTGGTTTATGGATTCGGACTTGTCTTGCATATTTCTCTCCACTTCTTTCTATCCTTTGCTACTGTGCGGATTTCTTCCCACTTTATGTTTCTTGATTCTGTTGCCTCCTTTAGTTCCTCCTTCCACGTTTTTCTCGGTCTTCCTATCCTGTTCTTCCCTTTTGGTCTTGCTTCAAACACTTTTTTCACTGTTCTGTCCTTGTCCATTCTTATTACATGTCCCAACCACCCTAACTGTCTCTCTTGCACTGATACCACTACCGCTTTAGTTTTTAAATTTTCTCTAAATGTTGTGTTTCTGATGTGGTCTCTCCTTGTTTTGCCCTCTATTTTTCGCAGGAATCTCCTCTCCATACTCTCGACCCTGCTCCTATGTTTATTCACTGTTGTCCATGATTCGCAGCCATAGATGAGTATTGGTGTTGCAACTTTTTTAAGTACTTCTACTTTTGCCTCTTTAGGTACTTCCTTTTTTCCTAGAAAAGAGGACTTTATGGAGTTAAATAGTCGTCCTGTAATTCCTACTCTTTCATTTATCTCGTCATCTAGTTTTCCATTTTCCTGTATCCATACACCTAGGTATTTAAACTTCTCTACTTGTTCTAATTTTCTGCCCTCTATATATATACGGTGTCTTCTCTTATCTGGTGCTATTACCATTGTTTTGGTTTTTTCTCCGTTTATCTTCATGTTTTTCTTTTTTAGTTCTAAGTTATATACATTCATGTTTTCTTGTAGGTCTTTCTCATTTTTTCCGAATATTACCATATCATCGGCAAAGAGTAGTTCTGATATGTAGATATTTTCCATGTTCCAGCTTCCTACATGGTATTTTCTTGTTTTTTTTCTTACATTCTTTTATTACCTCATCTAATACTAAATTGAATAGCAGCGGACTGAGTACACATCCCTGCCTTAGGCCTATATTGGTCTTGAATTCCTCCGACTGCTCGTGTCTAGTTCTTATTACGTTTCCGCTGTCTTCGTATAGTGCTTTGATGGCTGCTATTTCTGTGTAATTTATGTTTGCTTTCTCTAAGCACTGCCATATTGCGTCTCTTTCTATTCTGTCGAAGGCCTTTTCTAAATCTATAAAACAAAGATGGATTTCTTCCCCTTTCTCTATGACCTTTTCGCTTAGCTGTCTGATTGTGAATATGTGATCTTGTACCCCCCGTCTTTCTCTAAATCCACTCTGTGTCTCTTCTATTGTCTTGTCTAATTTGTCTCTGAGCCTGGTTTCTAGAATCCTTGCCAATACCTTTCCTGGGATGCTTAGTAAGGAAATTCCTCTGTAGTTACAGCATTCTCTTCGGTCTCCCTTCTTATATATGGGTACTATGATTCCTACTGTCCAGTCTCTTGGCACTTTTCCTGCTACTAAGATGTCGTTATAGAGTTCTAGTAACCTTTCCTTGCCCGTTTCTCCTATATATTTTACCATCTCTGGGGTTATTTCATCTATACCTGGGGCTTTTGCTAGTTTGAGCTTCCTTATTGCTATATCCAGTTCCTGTTTTGTTATTTTGCCTTCTGCGATATCTTCTGCTGTGTTCGTGTCTTTTTCTATACCGGAGTTTTCCCTTCCCCTCTTCCTTTCTGTTCCTCTCGGTTCTTCCCCTGCTGCCAGCAAATCTTTAAAATATTGTCTCCATCTTTCCATTATCTCCTTTTCATTTGTCAGTACATTTCCCTGTTTATCTTTGATGTTTTTTGTGGGTGTACTTTTCTTATTTCTCATTTGTTTCAAAGTTCCGTAAAATAGTTTCTTATTGTCGGCAAATTCATTTTTCATTTTGTTTCCGAATTCTTCCCACGCCTTCTGTTTTGCTTCCTTTACTTTGTTCTTTACCTCCGTTCTCTTCCCTTTGTATAGATTGTAGTCCTCTTCCGATTTTGTTTGCAAATATATGCGCCAACATTTTTTTTTCTTTTTTACCAGTGCCTTTATGTCTGTTGACCACCATGCTGTTCTTTTGAAGTTTGTGTTAGTCACCTTTGCCACTCCGCAACATTTTCGTGCTGCTTCTACTATGCATTGTTTTATCGTTTTCCATTTTTCTTCTATGTTTAGTCCGATATTGTTTGTCTCAAACTCCTTTTTTAGGTTGTCTTCGTACTTCTTTCTGATGTGTTCTTCTTTTAACATGTAGCTTTTAATTTTCTCTTTAGTTATTTTTCTATTTTTCTCTGTTATTTGTTTTTGGCTCACCCTCATATCCATTTGGAGTAGATAATGGTCGCTGCCTATTTCCGGCCCCCTCTTCACCTTGAGATCTTTGATTTTTCGCCAATTCTCACCGTTCACTAGGAAGTAATCAATGATTGATTTCTCGTTTCTGCTATGTTGCACTCTTGTATATTTGTGTATGTCTTTATGTATGAACTTTGTGTTCGCTATAACTAAATCGTTTGCCACGCAGAACTCCACTATTTTCGTGCCGTTTATATTTCTTTTATGCTCTCCTTGTCTTCCTAAAATTCTCTCTATGCCTCTATTATCATTTCCGACACTTCCATTTAGGTCCCCCATAATTATAATATTGTTTCCTTTTGTATCTATTTCTTTTTGCAGTTCCTCCCAAAACTGGTTTTTTATGTCCACTTTCTCGTCTTCATCAGGTCCGTACGCCACAATAATTTGCCATGTTTCTTCTTTTTCCTCTAGTTTAACTTCCACTGCCATTATTCTTTCATTTACATACCTTTCGTTTATTACAGTTTCTATTTTTTCCGGATGCACCACTAAACCTACTCCCGCTTGTGCCCTTTCAGATTTTTCTATTCCTGACCAAAGCATCCAATATCCCTCATGTAATCTCGTATGTCCTTCTCCCTTCTTCTTTGTCTCTGTTATTCCCATATAATCAACTTTTGCCTCTCCATTTCCTCTATAAGTTCCTCCTCCTTTCCGTTTATACTTCTGATGTTCCATGTACCTATTTTTATATATTCTTGCTTTCCACTTTTTTGTTTCATTTCTCTACTCATGTCCGTGTCTTTTGCTCTGTTCGTCATCTTTTGTGTGTTTTTTATTTTTAGGGTGCTTAGTTTTTTGGAGGAGTCTCTTCTATGACTCTTTGTTCTCCTTCACACCACTTATAGCAAGTTCCGTCTATTGTTATCTTCTGGTACCCAGTTTTTGCTTCTTTTCCATTTGCTCTTGCCGATCTGGCTATTTTTCTTATTTCTGCTTGTATTCTTCTCTCATCCTGTGTTTGATCGTTTTCTATGTATATTCTTGTGCCTTTCAAGGATTTTTTGTTTTGCATTACCTCCTGTTTTTCGTTCCAAGAGTCCATCTCCACTACTGTTAATGCTGGCTTTATGGTATGCACATTTTTGACTTTGACGTCCACTTGTAGTTTTTCTTCGAGGAACTCCATCACAACTTGTTTTTTATCCTGCCCTTTAAATTCAACTCCTTTTATTACAATATTGCATTTTCTTCTATTCCTTCCCACTGCCTCTAATTTTCCCTCTAGCTTTTCTATTATTTTGATTAGGGAGCCCTTTTCCAGCTCCCATTTCTCTTCCTTCTTCTTGAATTCCTCTCTAAGGTCCTTGTTAGCTTTCGTGTTTTCCTTTATTTCCTTCATCATCTCTTCCAACATTTTTTTCAGCTCGTTCATTTCCGACATTTTGGTATTCGTTGCTTCTGTGCTTTTTTGCAAGGGGTATTTGATAATGTTTTTTCTTTTGCTTTCTCTACAAAGTTCCTGGTCCAGTTTTGTGCTGCTATTTAGCTCCCGTTCCCGTTTGTTTGTATTTTCCATACAGTTAGCTCTTAAATGTGATCCGCTAAACTTTTGTTGAAGTTATAAAGCACGCCTATTTGTTTATTTGTTTATCTTTCTTCTAAACGCCGTTGACCGCAGACTCTATTTATCGCTGGAAGAAATCTACCTGACGGAACTAATGTTTGCAGACGATATGGTCATCTTTGCCGAATCGGAAATAAAACTACAATACAACCTACTGAACCAGGAACTGCAAAAGATTAATATGGAAATAAACACAGACAAGACAAAAAGTATGATATCAAGCAAAAAAAATACCAATATACACTTAAACGGACACAAAATAGAACAGTGACAAGTTCATATAATGTTATATTACATATATATAATTACTAAGAAGTAGTACTAAGGAAAGATTTTAAATTAATTAAATTAATTTACGAAAAATAATAGCTCTTTACTTCTCACGTCAGCATACACACCGCCAAATAGACGGCTACTTGAAGACGAAATTAGCAAACTTTTCAGTAGTGAGAAACCCACACTACTCTTGGGAGACCTAAATTCAAAGAACGCCATATGGTGATGCCGAGCTAGTAACCCTGACAGAATAAAGTTACATAATATTATGGCCGACCACGGTGGTCTAATATCAGCCCCCGAAGATTTTACTGACCATCCATGTAGAGCACATCATCAACCTGACATTTTAGATGTAATATTACATAAAAACATTATCAATCCAATATACCAAACAGTAACATCTGAACTAGACTCGGACCATCTACCTGTAATTATCAGCTTCGACGACACCCCACAAACAACACTTAAAGCCCCAAAACTAGCCTACGAAAAAACAGACTGGGAAAATTTCCATTCAACCCTTGATCAAAAACTGAAACAAATGAGGCCACTTGCAGCACCCCTGGATATAGACAATGCAGTTTGGCAATACACATCTGCAATGAAATATACAGGAATCTACCGCACCATGAAAACACAGGAAAGTTGCTGACCATATTAGAACACCCAACCACATACTAAACCTAATTAAACTGAAGACTAGGTACAGAAGGGAATGGTAAGAGATCTCGTTTACTGTACCTCAAAACACTATATAGGATGTAGAAATGCTTTACGCACCATAGGGTTTTCAATGGTAAATTTTTCATTATGACAATATTTGCTTCCCTAATTATTTTAGAGCAAACTTGTACATAGGTTTTTTGTAGAGCAAACAATTCTGCATCCACTTACGCCATCATTTTTGTCATTTTACGTCAGAAAACCTAATAATGAAAGAAACTAGAATTATCATTTTTTCAAAAATCAGTGCAAATTGCGAAGTGGTGGTATGCTGGAAGCAGAACAGGTGCAATAAGTGCCATGGTTGCCACTACATTTGACAGATGCAAACAAATAAATAGCAAACTAATTTGTTGATGCTTTGAGATGCTTCAATAATTTCAAGGCACCAGTGATTTGTCTAAAAATGGTAATTTTATTTCTTTAAATTATCAGTTTTCCGAAATGTAAAATGACAAATGCTGGCATAAATGGATACAGAATTTTTTTCTCTACATAAAACTTCCCTACAAGTTTGCTCTAAAATAATTAGGAAAGCAAATATTTTCATATGAAAAAATTACCATTGAAATCCCTATGGTGCGTAAAGCATTTCTACACCCTGTATAACCAGCTATGTCATTTAGTAAAGCAAAAACTAGACAGTTTAAGAATCCAAACGTACAATTTCTACCTGGACCTTAACAACTGTTAAGACAACCGAACGTAATCTATCTGATGGTAGCTTATAACTCCATATACTCTACCGAAGATGAAAAAGCAAACTTCTTAGCAATGCATCTGGAACAGGTGTTTATACCGAACATAGGAGAACATGACGAACACTTCGAGTATCAGGTAACAAACACAATTGCCAATTTCAAGCTACAAGATAATGCAGCAATAGCATCTGCATCTGCCCAAGAACTCAAATCCTACATAGAACTACTACCCAAACATAAGATTCCCGGGCCCGACCTAATAACTAATGAAATATTAAAGCACCTTACCAAGAAGGTGGTGGCTTACTTAAGCACAATATGCAATGCCTGACTCAGACTAGGACATTTCCCGATTCCCTGGAGAACTGCAATTATACTACCCATTTATAAAGTAGGAAAACCAAAGGACAACCAAGATAGTTACAGAAATATCAGTCTCTTACCAGCCTTGGCCAAACTCCTTGAAAAAGTGATATGTACTAGATTACCTACTGCAAAATGATACAATAACTCCTCATCAATTTGGCTTCCAAACTTCTCACTCAACCTCTCACCAACTGCTTAGAATAAGTTAAGGAATTGAAAAAGGCCTTGAGGAAAAAGAATACACTGCGATTCTGTTCATGGATCTAGAAAGAGCGTTTGACAAAGTCTGGCATGACGGGCTCCTTTACAAAATAATACTTCTAAACATTCTAAGCTACATAATCAAGATCACTCTCTTTTCTGACCAATAAAACATTTAGACAGGATTAACTTAATATTATCCAGTACCAAACCCATAAAGGCAGAAGTACCCCAGAGTAGCATATTACGGCCAACATTATTTAATTTGTTCGTTCACGATCTGTCCACAGCTATTAACTCAACACTAACCATGTATGCTGATGACACGGCGATAATAACACAAAGCTCCAGTAACGAAACAGCAACTGAATACATCCAAAACTCTATAAATATAACGTGAATGGTTCCAGAAATGGAAAATCAAAATAAATTCTGAAAAATGTCAAACAAAAATGTTTACCCTCAAACGATACGCGCAAACTTACAAACATAAAAATAAATAATAATAAAACAGAATGGAACCCGAAGGACTCAGCAGTGAAGTATTTAGGTGTTTACTTAGATTCTAAGTTTAACTGGAGGTACCATATCAATAAAAAACTGAAGGAGTGCCACAACAGACTGGGTGTATTATATCCGTTAATAAACTGCAGATCTCATCTTAGAACCGAATCCACTGTGCTCATTTACAGAGGAATCCTCCGACAAATACTCACCTATGCATGCTCAATATGGTGCAATACATCAAAAATAACAATGAAGAAACTCCAAACCATGCAGAAGAAACTCCAAACAATGCAGAACAAAGTACTCCGAACTGCAATCAAGTGCCCGTGGTTCGTTCGTAATACCCAAACACACGATGAACTAAGTGTTCCGCTAATATCTGAGTTTATTAAGAAAACTACTGTGAAATTTTTCCATACCTTAGTCTCATGTTCCAGTGCTACTAAATTAAATCTCGAACAAAATGACATCCACAGACGCCTTAAACGCAAGCTACCGCAAGATTTAATTTAAATACTGTATAGCCTAAAATTAATATTTAACGTGGATTAGTGTGATTAATCACTTACTCCTCGCTTGATTATAAGTTAGAGTAGTAGCTAGTTGTAAGTACCATATAACAAAGCCAGCTATAATTTTAATAAAAAGAATTGCAGTACAAACCTACTGTCTTAGGGAGATGATAATCAAAAAAATTCATTTAACGAGTAAAATGGATGATCCATCAGAAATTTTTTCAGGGAGCCCTTGAATATTTGATTGGTAGATACAAGTATGCAAATTCAAGTCAATGAGACTAGATATCTTATTTAATATTTTTATGAGTAAAACTTTCAGAGAACTTTTTGCGATATCTAATCTACCAAAAAGCACCCTAAAAGCATCTCGATTTCAAATATTGTAACAGTATACATCACCGTTTTGGTTTAATAAATGCTTACTGTTTAATACATAAAGTCATCCATTAAATATATTGTAATGCACCACGTTGTGCTACTTTATATTTATGTATTGACTATATCAGCTCCACGTTATGCTAGCCAAAAATTGTGCTATAGCTCACCAGTTGAACTATGCCTTACTTAATGCAATGTCTTACAACAATAATTGCTTTTAAATCGAGAGCTCTTATTTTCAGGGTAGGTTCGCTAAAATCTAGTTCTCTATTAATTGAAGTTTTAAAATTGTATTTTCAAAATTATTTGACTATCAATGACATATAACGTCAAACTTGACTTTTAAAATTCATCAAACCAGGTAATTGACAATTGTATCTTACATAAACACAACTATTATTCAATTCACCTATGTAAGTACTATATCAACTTTATATTATCACTTTCTTTTATTGACAGTTATTCAAATTGCTTCCTCAACTTATCTACACAAACCTTGATAACTACTTTAGCTTTCACTGCAACTTCCAAAAAATACCAGATCCTGACGTTCATAGACCTCTACACCTACTGCCCACTTCACAAACAGCAACACCTATGATGGTCTGTGAATCCTGTCAACTGCATTCGTCCCGTCAAATCAACTCCTCTGCTCCCAAAATCCAGTCCTTGTTCCTCCTGAATGTCACTGCCACACGAACTAACTCCTGGTAAGTTGCTATATTATGATGTTCCAAATCTAACTTTGTTCCCTTTTTGCAGATAATCCGATGTCTCTTGTTATACTAACAAAATATCCAAATCAAATCAGTTATTTGTAAGAACCTCCAACAACATCCTGCATGCATGAATAAACCTAAACATCCTCAAATGATATAACCTTCTGTTTTCTTTATTTCCAATTAACTGTAATCTCTTCACCGATTATATGTCTACATGAATTGCATTTTACGTTTTCGCCTATCACACCACGCAGATTTGTTTATAGCCCTTTTTAATTTGTATATACCAAAAATAACACAAATTAAGGCATAATTTCTAGTTTTATTTAACGAAATTCTTTCTTTCAAAATTACATGTATGCTTTTTATGAGTTGTTTTTCAGTAACTAACTAAACAAATTTCTCTCCCTATTAGATACAATTCTTAGTGCACACTTCCTATATTTTAAAATAATACTATTATAGGATATTCATTCTGATTATTATTAACAAATACATTTGTCTAATGTTATCTTGGTTTGTTCTTTATTAAAATTTTTTACAACCATTAAGTTATTTAATTAAATTAATATCGCACTATCAAATGACTCCTTTCATTGTATCAATTACTTTCATTATTCATATTCGAAATTTTACACCCATCAAGATCTAATTATTGTAACCTTCCAAATTTATTAGTTTGTTAATATTTCTTTCTTATGATTTATTATACTGCATCATGTATCATAACAATATATAGGTTAACCACTGTAAAGTCTGCGAGTCTATGTCAAATTCGAGGTTAGTAGGTTAGGTTTTGTTTGTTATTTGGCACAGACTGATCTAACCTGCTAACCTCAAACTTGACATAGACTTACAGTGCCACCTACAATACACTTCAGTACTGCCAAATGTATAACAGGAATCATAGGCGATTCTAATTATTACATTTATTTGATCCCTCAGTATTAAATTTATTGTACATATTTGGCAGTTTTATGCATATTTCCATAAATTGTCTTGCCGAAATATATTAGGCACCAATAAAACCTATTTTGTTCTTCAAACATCGTAAATTCATGTACTACTCTTAGAGTGCATACAATGCCTTGTAAATATTAAAATGATTATAATACTTTTTTAGCGAGTTCAATTATTGCCTTTACTCGTTTTCCACTCATTCTCCTGTTAATTTATTTTTATTTGTGAAAAAGATGTCAAACAATGTAATGATGACAGAAACAAAACCATTTTAAACTGCATTCTACTTCGTAAACTCACAAGGTCAAATGAAAACTGTTAAATACTAAAAATGTTTATGGTATCTAATGTAAATCACTCTTACAAGATTCAATTCAGCATAATCAATAATTGTGAGTACCAATTAGGATCGTAAGAACAAATTTTGTAAATAAACTTCTGTAACTCCAAAAGTCAGAATTACAAACATCCGTTTCACCAATAATAAATTTTGGTTAACCTGGTACATAGTTCAAGCAAGGAAGAACAATAAATGAGGCATTTAGTGAAAAATACGAGTCTCAACAGTTAAATATGGTCATGGTAGAATAATAAGTAGTTTGAAGCTGCATGTCTTTTTCACTTACAAAATCATTCAGAGTAAAGACAGAAAAACATACACATTTATTATAGAAATCTTTACTGAACAAACGCATGAAACTACATATTTTAACAAGACAATACATAATGTCTCATTTCTATAGAAAGTAAATGATGGTTTGATAATAATAATGTATGACCACAGCCACCACGAGAAATAAACAATACAAAGTCAAGAAGTGTAGTAAATAGACACTCATCATCATCATTAATCAGTCTAGTTGCGTCCACTGCTGGACATAAGCCTCCTGTAAACTTTGCCACTCATTTTTATTTTGTGCTGCTTGAATTGAATTTGTCCGGATGCATCTTATGTCATTGGTCCATCTCGTTGGGGACCGTCCTCTGCTTTTATTCCATTTCCTTGGCCCACCGTTCATCCGTGACTCTGACAATGTGAACCGCCCAGTTCCATTTCAAGGATGTAATTCTCCCAACATTGACCTTTCCATCGCCCGCTGGGTGACACATAACTTATTTATAGATTTTTACGTTAAGGTAAGTGTTTCAGCTCCATATGTCATCACGGGCAAGACGCACTGGTTATAAAACTTTGCACTTCAAACATATAGGAAAGCCTCTCTGAGGATTCCAAAACCTGCTCAGGTTAAACCTACTCTTCAGGTGTTAAAATGATGTAGGTACTTAACAAAGTAAATTGTAGTAAATAATGTGAAACTTGTAATGACAGAAATTCAACTTCTTTAGTCATGTCCTGCATTACAATTTTAATGCATTTGCAGTCTGTTACACACCTCGCTACAGTGTCCTTCGTGCAGGCCACATGTGTGCTTCCAAAATGCTGCATGTTTGACATTCCTGCTTAAGAGTATACATGCTAGTAACAAATATAGCCATTCAAATATAATGCAGCATTCTCATTTTCAGAAAAAGAAACTATGTTTTACAGTGGAGTATACTTAACTTTTAAATTGCACGGTAAATTTTTGAAATATACTGGTATGATAGTGTTTTTAAATTTAAAAAAAAAAAATTATGCTGAATGTATAATAAAAATATTAACTCTCATTATCAACTTTTGCATTGGGGGTATAATGCAATATTTGTTTGATTTACGTATTGTAGAACTAAGTTTCTATCTATTAAAAAAAAATCACATGCAGAATACAACATATTATATTAGGTAAAAAAAATTACATCTTCTTTCACGTTTATTATGGTCTAAAAAGTATGTAGTCACTATATGTAACAAAAAATAAATGCTTTCCTAATTCAGAAAAACTTGCACGGTTATAGTGGAATTGATAGTTTTTCTAAACTTTGAAAATAAATATTAGTTATTTTTTAAATATTTCTGAAAGATTTGTTATATTTATTTGACACTTTTTGGTCCTATTTTTATGACCAAATATTATTTGTTGTGTGTGGTTCCTCTTTTTCAATATATTCGCCACAATTGTAAGTCTTTTTGTAGATATACTACGATTTTCCAATTTTCGTGTTATATTTTAATTGACTAAAGCAATTGTAAATTATATAATGTTCCTAGTTTTTTAAAAATCTTTTTCAATTCAAAACTCCCGCGATATTGTTTATGCACTTTGCCTACACAACTGGTACCGTGGGACAGAGCTGTGCTGTACTCGAGCACAAGTACTCAGTCACTCTATTCTGAGTACTTTTTGTGTACTCGGTACTCAGTCCACGAGTACATTTTTTAAAATGTCTTTGTACTTGTATTTGACACATTTCAGATCACAAAAATGTACTCGAATACATTTACGTGCACTCGAGTAACTATCTGTGTACTTGAATAAATTTTCGGGTACTCTAATACATTTTCAAACACTTGGACACATATTTGGGTACTCAAATACATTGGACTACGCAATAACTACATCTTTATGCAAGTTTAGACATGTGATCAACAGGTGTTCAACCACTGGCCGCAATAGAACAAAAACGATTATTTTTAGCTGCGATGCTGGTGAACAGACCACGTCGCCATGCCCTCGAAGATGCCAATTTTAAAAACTTGTTATTTTGAAAGACAACAAAATATAGTCCATATAGGTAATTTTTAAATCCTGGAGTTCTAGTTTTTCAATGTTTTTAGAAACTCTGTACCCTAATAAAAATTGCAAATTATCCAATCAGGGAGATGTCGCCGGTGATATCTTAGAAAAATAGCAGGCAAAGCTGGTTCTTCGCGAATACCTACGGTTCTGTTAATCATACAACAAAAATACTTAATAATTCTTATCTACATCATTTCTAACAACTTTTGTTTGAAACATTTTTGTCTGAATGCTTATGATTATTATTATTACTACATAGTAAGCAGGCAGCCTAGGGCTGTTTATGCATAATAACAAAAAAACAGGTACATGTGTATAATTATAACTAGTAACTAACTAAACGGATATAACTTGTGAAGGTAAATATAAAGTATAGGTAACTATAAGGAAGAAAAAAATATATACTTATATACAATGTGTTTCACTTTTCATGGGGACGGTCATGTATCACAGAAAGTACCCAACCAATTTTGTTCAAATTTGCAAGGAATGTATATACCCTTAGTGCCACCGACGACACAAGGACACATAAGGTACTGCGATGCTCATTTGTTTTCTTAAAACCGACTACCAAAGCTACTTGATCAAAAGAGAATAAAGTGTATAACATTTCTTATTCTAATTCCAAGTAAATTATTTAACAACAATGAAAAAACTTTGCGTTTGCTATAGCCACACTTTAGAAAAACGAAAACAGTTAAAGTAACGTTTAAAACTCAGCTATTATTCGAAAAATGACGAAATAAATGAACAGTATTTTTCAAGTTTGCACTTTAATATCTTTCTAACGCATAGGAATTTTTGCATAAAAATTTGGCCACAAGGGTTTTCAAAGGCGCGAATTAAGATTATGTTAAAAAATTTGGCCGGAAAAAGTCGCTAATATTACTTTGTAAAAAAATAGCCTTTTTTTCGTCCTAAGACGGACGCCTAGGGACCCATTCTTATGTGTCCTGGGTGGCACTAAGGGTATATACATTCGCCTGAAAAACAATAATTAGTTATAAGAGAAACATAATTTTCAATCATACTAGTCGAAAAATTCTTGAAAACAGAAAAATGCTTCGTCTTGCGCTTCACTTTGCGCTGTTCTAGCTCAGAATACATTTGCCTTGGAGAAAAATGTTTTAAACAAAAGTTGTTGTAAATGACGTCTTCGATAAGAATGGTAAAAGGTATTTTGGTTGTATGATTAACGCTAACGTAGATGTTCACAAAAAAGTAATTTTGCTCGCCATTTTTCCAAGATGGCTTTGCAAGCGACACCCCTGCAGATTGGAAATTTTCATTAGGGCACAGAGTTTTAACACATATTCAAAACTTCAGAATTTAATGTTTCTAAAACACATTCTTTTCGTGTTTTTTATGTGTACTCGGCACAGCTCTGCCGTGGGGTCCTTAATGTCTTAACACACCTATGACATCTAGCATAAAATAATTTTAATTATTTAAGTGTTAGCAGACATGCCTCTTGTGAATTAAAGAAGGTACTGAAGCGGTTGACATGCTTAACTACCAATTGATGCATAGATGGCCATAAAAAACCCCACTATAGCAGTTAAGCGTTAAACATGCTGTATATAAAAATTGAGCAACTTACCTCTACTTACTCAGTTTTTTGTTTTCAAACACCTTTCCATCTTTAAACACAAACACTTCATAAAAACATAAGTATATGTTGTAACTACTTTATTAACTGGTATAGTTACAAGTACAGTAGAAAACAGTGTATTTAATTACCCTCTTGATCTAGGCAAATATACATATTTAATTTATCATATAACTATGAATCTTCTATAACTGAACTTTTTTATGCAAATTTAAATAACAACTGTGATCGCACAATAATTACACAGAGAATGTAGTTTCCTTTACCAAGCTGAACTTTCAATCTCCAGATACAATTACTATCATTATTGTACTCTAATTATAAACAACTTGTATTTCCTTTTCTTCCTCTTACATTAGGCTAGTGGCCACAAAGTTGTGGATCTATGAGCCCTTTTTACTCTAAGTCCGGTAGCTGGCTAGCTTTGCTGGTCAAAAATTAAGGAAGATTCTTTGTTAGGGGGTTAACGACTACCACAGGTGTTAGCGTAGTAGCCGGGGAGAGTATGATCTTTTATATCCTCCTATAGAGTCGCCGGGAATCAAACTCAAGGCTGCCTGAGAATCGAACATTTGCTTGCGAGGCCATCCCCATTTCTTTTTTATTATCACAGTTCAAAATGCAATAACAATGTACTATCATTTAAGTACTATTACAAGGCTCTTCTTTAAGTCCAACATTATTTTTAGTTTATATAAATTTAATAACCAAGTTACGGTTAAAAAGAGACAACATTACACGTTGTCTATAACTTGTTGCTCTATTTTAGTGGCTTCATTTAGATAACATATATAATACGATCTAATCCATTATAACACTACCAGTACAGAAGTATATAAAAACATTATTTAATATAGTAACACTATTTTTAACCTTTCCGCTATGGGGAACATTTTTCACTACCGTGCTGTCCAGACGAGGAAATTTTGACTTTGCGGAATCGTAAGTTTCCCATAGTGAATGTGAACCGAAGATGTGCAGGTTCATACGGTTCCTGTAGTGAATGTGTGCAACAGGGATGCGTATTCGTCTGGTTCCCGTAGTGAATGTGTGTAAAGGGGATGCGGATTAATCCGCTTCCCGCCGTTAATCTCAGAAGCAATGCGCCACTTTTTTACATTTCCTGGTCTTTATTTACGATTTAGCAATATTTATTAAAAAAATGAATTGTGGTGGGATAAAACTTAACAGTATTTTTTCAATCAGATCTAATGCCCAAATTATACCCACACTTATTTTGTTCGTCGTCTACAGATGCACCACGTTCAAAATTTTCATCTTCCGGTCCACCTTCCTATAAACATTTCTCCAACTTGGCATTGCATTAAAAACTGCAATCCCAGAAGCTCAAAAACTGTCCACAAACAAGAATAAAATGTGATTAAATAGTCCAACAGTGCCGCATAAACAGCACATCTTTAAATCCTCGCGACCTGCTTTAATATCAACATCCCTTGTTTGCAAATGCTTGGAAAAAATTATATCCCGTGAATTAACTTCGTTTTTAACGAAAAATAGGTGCTTAAATGAAAAACAGCATGGTTTTATGCCCGGAAGGTCAATGATCACTAACCTGTTACAATGCCTTGATCACTGGACGAACGCCGAAGATAATCGGCAACCAACCGACGTTATTTACTTTGATTTTAGAAAAGCTTTTGATCTTGTACCTCATCAAAGATTGATTTATAAGCTTGAACATCATGGTGTTAAAGGGAACCTACTAGCTTAGATTAACGACTTTCTAAATAACAGAACCTGTAGAGTTAGAGTTGATGGAGAGTTATCGGATGAATACTTTGCAGTTAGCGGTGTACGACAAAGATCTGTTCTGGGACCTCTCCTCTTTAACGTTTTCATCAGCAATCTTGCTCAAGTTTTAGAATCTTCAGCTTCTCTATTTGCGGATGATACTAAATTCTTTGGTAACCCAATCAATCAGGCAGATGTATTACAGTCAAGACTTTTCTAAAATTGATAAGTGGTGTGGTCTGTGGTTGTTGCAACCCGCAAAAATGCTCTGTGCTACATATTGGAAGTAACAATCCTAAATTGCAATATAAACTTAATAATGTGACGATCAGACCAGTAACCCAGCAAAAAGACCTGAGAATAATCATATCTTCAGATTTAAAATGGGCCCCCCACATTGGAAAGATGATCAAAAAAGTTAATTCAGTGGTGCATATGGTAACAATAACGCTTAAGAATATGTCACCCACTCTGCTATCAACAGTATATAAATGTTATATCAGACCTTTACTTGAATATGCCGTACCTATTTGGAACCTTTATTTTGCTGCTGATATCCATGCTTTGGAACAAACTCAACGCAGAATAACGAGAATGTGTCCTCAAATACGTGCATTACCCTATGAGGAAAGACTGCAAGTTCTTGGTTTAACTGAATTAAGTGAAAGACGACTACGCGGTTACCTTATTGAAACGTATAAAATTCTCCATAGGTATTACAGTCTCAATCTTGATATTTTTGTGATGAATCAGAACAGTCATTTAAGAGGCCACAATTATAAATTAATTCGTGAAAGATTCTATAAACTCTGTCGGCAGTATTTTATAACCAACCGTGTTCATAGGCAATGGAACTGTTTACCGGAGTGTGTTGTGTCTGCGCCAAATATTAATACATTTAAGAACAGCTACGATAAATTTTAAAAAAATGTCAGTTAATTTTGTATATCACATCAAGTGCATTGTATGATATGATAAAGTTTAAACGGCTTTGCCGCCTAACTTTTAATGTATAATAATAATAATAATAATAATAATAATTTTCAACATTACCTATTCCCTATGAACGACATTTCCGTTTATCGCCTGTACACAATAACAGACGCCATTATAACTTGAATTTTATTTTTGAAAACAATTTTTAATAAGATACAAAGACACATTTCTTAAATTTCTTAAACTCACCAACTCTACCTTTACATTTAATAAGTTGTAACCCTAGGCGACGGAAACAAGGTCAAAATTGACCAAGCACTGATTTTTTTAAAATAATGCTCGACACCCTTTTGACACTGTGTTCACAACACAATTTTTCAAAGTAGTATAACTTATACCTTTATTTTTAGAAAGCATCGTTTTGTTTCAAGAATTCTCAGCACTATGACGAGACATCAATAATTTTGCACACGTCAAGTGCAACCTGCACGATGACTCTTTGTATAGGCAAAATTATCGGCAAGTGTATCACCCTCGTTTATATTTTGAAAATTATAACACAAAACCCGTACACTATCCTTTTTAATTAATAAATACAATAATAGTAGTTTGTATACCAAGGCACTGAAGTTTAACTTTTTAGGGCCAAGGCAAATAAACCATATGAGGGTAAAAACAAAATTCAGTGCCGAGGGGTACATTGTTTTGTTTTTAAATCGAGAAATCGTGAAATTACAATATTTGAGCCAACTTTTGTACATTATGTTGACGTCGGTTGATGTTTACCCGTCACCCCGCCACCTATCAAAAGTCTAAATCAATGGATTACTTCACTGCCGATTTCTCGTATTTTAATAACGATTTTGGCGTTCTTCACTTCCGATTTCAAAAAAATTATTATTTAATAGTAAAGCTGAAAATGTAACTAAAGCAGAAAATTGACCCACTTCAGCTGTCCGCGTTACAAAGTTATTGCTGCTGAGCGAGAGTTACTGTAACAAACGTGTTGATTATAAGAAATTTTTAAAAAAAGTTTGATAATTTGCACCAGTTAAGAGCACCCAGACTGTAATTAATTACTAAATACAACTCAACGAACAATGCACACGTCAGAAAATTTAAAGTTCTTTAGTATATGTATCTGGAGATGGTATATCAACCCTGCTAAAGCCCACACATTAAAATAACAAATAATAGTATTACCATAAAACATAATACCAAAAATATTCTAGAAGCCACGGTTTGTACAATAATAAATTAAATTAGATGACCATCAGTTTGACAAAACTGGTTCAGCTGTTATATTTTCTGGTTCAACATTGATCTCAGTTTCTTCTATCGAGTTTATACCATTGGGAATATTTTCGATTTCATTACCTACACTTTCTAATGATGGACAATGATCAGACTGCACAGGAACCTCTTCAAGATTCTGGAGGGTTTCTACTGCAGTTTGGTGTTGAATACTATTAAGCTGACTTTGAAGAACTTTAAGATTATCTTTCAATTGCTCCAAGTGTTTCTCCTTTTTGGTAATCTGTTGTTCATTAGTATTCTGGGCATTTTGTTCTTCAACACACGTTTGGGAGGTGGGTTCTATGCCATTGGATTTTAAAAGTTTCAAATAAGAAGAACGATCCACTTGAAGCTGACGGCACAATTTCTGTAATTGCTCCAATTTTTTCTCAGTTGTTTCTAATTTTATATCTTGAGACTGTTTATTACCTGAGAGTTCTAATACTGCTTGAGCATTCTTTTGAGAACGATGTTTCCACATTTTTACTTCTTTTTCTAAAGTGACAATCTGTTTAGTCATTTTCCCCATTTCTGACTTACAATCATCAAACACTTGATTACTCTTGGTTATAGATGATTTAAATTCTTGGTACTTTCCAGAATACAGCTCCAGATTATCTTGCAAAGTTTTAACAGTCTTTTGCAATTGGCCACATGTTTCTTCGCTCTTTCGACACTTTTCTTGCAGCATATCACGCTCCTGGCCCCATAACTCTTGCTCAGCCTTCAGTTCTAATTGTGCTTTCTCCACTTGTGCTTGAGCTAATTGTCTTTCAAGTTCTATTTGTTGTTCCATTTTAGTTTGATGTTCTTTTCGCTGCTCAAACTGCTTATATAAAGTTTCTATTTTACTTGCCATATCTAAATTGTCGTCCCTGAGTTTGATGTTCTTCTCGGTATTTTCCTGCATCATATTAGTCACTTCATTGAGGGTCATCTGGAATTTGGCAGCCACTTCCTTCCTTCGTTCTTCCTCCTCCCTAATTTTTGCCAAGTTTTCTTCCTGTAATATTATAACCGTTATTTTAAAAAAACACACAAGATACCCTTATAAAAATGTATGAATGAAAGTAAATTTTATGATGAAAATTAGTTTAACTTTTAATATTTTTATGTTTTAAAAAAGTACAGATTTGGTTGGGTTTTATTCCCATCGTTTTTAGACTTTTACAACTGCCACAAATATCAATAGTTCTTTCTTCAAATATGGCATACATACTTAATAAGTCTCACATACTATGGAATATAAAAACTTTCAGTCATAAGTAAGATAATTTTTAACTGAAATGGTTTTCCTTGCAGAAATACAGTACATATATAAATCTATATATATGCTTTGTAAGCAGCTTGTGTGGCAAGTTAAAACGTCCATCTCACTGAAAACAACATCGACATCTGTCACCAGCTTGCCGTAGAAAAAGGTTCACGTCGGCCAGTCATTCAAAAATTAATACGCCATGATGTAAAATAAATTATTTACACAAATAAGAGAGTTAAAAAATTCTTCAGTCGTTATTCGAGAAGATCTCACAAAACGCCGTGTGAATCTTTTAAAAAACTCCATAGAAAAGTACGAAAGAAATAGGGTATGGACAAGCAACGGAATTTTTTAAATTAAAATAAATTTAGGAATTCGGAAAATTACTAATTTTCAAAAGTTGTCCAATAACAAATGATTTCTAGATTATAAATAAAATAAGCTATGGAGCAGCGGCGATATACGCTAACCTTTTGCTATGCAATTTGTGTAGCATTTGCATTGTAATTTCAGTTTTTTTGTTGCGGTTTATTGAAAGTTTAGTTTAATTTATTTCTAAACAAAGTTTACTTATTGTGATGAATAGCAATCAAGTATACAACTGCTGAAGTGGTGTGCATATTATTATTAGATCACTTTTACCTAAAATTACCAAAACTAATGCATTACTTAAAAAACAAAGTTATGACATCTTCGCAATATATGAAGCATGGCTGAAGCCTTATATTACTATTTAAAACTCAAATTATAAAATGGGGTTGAAGTTGCTATTTACGTTAGAAATCACATTATCACTAAAATTATTCCAACTGATGAGTATATAGAATTGCGGCTGGCAGTAAAGCTTAATAATGAAACTTATGTCTTTGGAGTGGTCTACAGGCTGCCGCTGACTGATTACAAAGTTTTTATAGATGAACCTGAGAAGTCCACTTCTTTGTGTTTCAACTAAAATTTTCTGTCTAGGTGCAACATAGATATGTTGAATTTTTCTTTTTCACCCACGCAGTACTTTGATTACATGTTAATTTCATTAAATTTTGATCAAAAAACAACAGTACAACAATAGATCCCATTGGATAAAATCTGGGACGTGTGAACACGAGTTATCTAATTATGGAGCAGTTTTTTGCAAAAATCAATTAATAGATTTTAAAAAGTTAAACCTACATTACATATCTTTCAAAATTGTGAGTATTTTAATTTCAATAGTTTCTATAGAGATTTGCAAATATTACTGTTGCATTGACCCTCCTATGTGAGAGATAATGAACTCTAAATTAAACATTCTAAATAATTCTATTGAACATTTTGTTCTACATGCCTTGTAGATAACTATTAAAATGAAAAGAAAATCTGCACCTTGGTTAACGGACAATATTAAGTTATTAATGAAACTAAGGAACATGGCAAAATCTAAATATAACAAAAGTAAAAATCCCCCTATGTTGGAAATATTACACATCGTTAAGAAAATCTAATGTAGCCTTTCAGAATGAAAAGAAGGCATACTTCAACTTTAAACTTCGAAATGGATGTATAAATTGTATTTGGAATGAGCTTCTTCTTCTTCTTAGGCTCCACAACCCATTTGGGTTTTGGCCGTTCCAAAAGGAACTTCCTTGATCCTTTATCTGGGGTGGATTAGTCCCCTTTCCTCGTGATTTGTACTTTTTCATAACATTTGGTGGGTTTTTGCTTTCTCGACTAAGTTTTTCCATGTTTTTCTGTTCATGGCTTCTTCTTTCCAGTTTTTCACTCCCATTCTTTTTAAATCCTCTGCCACCTCGTCTATCCATCTTAATTTGGGCCTTCCTTTGTTTCTTGTCTCACTCGGTTTCCAATCCGTTGTTGCTTTTATAGCTCTCTTTCTCTCACTTCGTGTTATGTGACCTAGCCATCCTATTCTTTGTGCTTTTATGTGTTTCACTATGTCTTTCTCGTTTATTTCTTTCTGTATTTCAAAGTTCATTAGGGCTCTATATTCGTTTTCGTTTGTTTTTTTTTGGTCCCAATATTGTCCTAAGTATCTTGCGTTCGAATATTCTTAGCTGTTCTTCTTCTTTTTTTCTTATGCATCGTGTTTCCATGGCATATGTCACCACAGGCCTTATTAATGTATTATATATTTTTAATTTTGTATTCTTTTTTAACGTCTTATCTTTTAATAGGTACTTGTTTGCGTAATATACCCTATGACCTGCTTGGATTCTTGCCTTGATTTCTTCATTGCTTTGACTTGAGTTACTTATTTGTGTCCCCAGGTAGTTGTATTTGCTTGTGCTCTCAAAGTTGTAGTTGTCGACTTGCAGGTTGGAATGAGCTAAACTTGATAAATATAAATGTTATATAAGCAAAATCCTATACCAAAAACTCTAAAAATCCACAAGAAATAAACGATTTCTTTGTAGATCCCATACTCGACATACATCTGGATCAAGTCCTTATTAAATATTATAGTAATATCTAGAGAACGAATTTTACGCAAGCTGCATATTGTAACATGTGAACAAATGAAAATGAAATCAAGCTTGGCTTTGAAAAAATTAAGACTATTACTTCAGATGTTTTTAATTTAAATATAACAGTTATTATAATAGTCCATATATCCAACATAATGTGAATTAATAATCGAGATATGTTTCAATTTTCAAAGCCAAGCTTGGTTTCATTTTCGTTTGCTCACATGTTATAATTGCATATCTTAGGATACAATTAAAAATGTGCACGAATTGAAACTTCTACAATTGATACTAATTAATTAATGCATATTTAAGCAGTTGTGTGCATATTATAGCATAAATCTATAATTTTTTTGGGAAAGATGCCAAAAGGCGGCTCCAAACTATGCGTCAAATGCCTTCCAAATGCTGTACGCTCAATAGTTTGACGTATAGTGTGGATGATAGACAAGTGGCGAGCGCCGAATGTCCAGCCTCCAACATTGGCACTGGAAGACATTTAGACTGTTGTCGATATTTTTGTTGTGAGTCAAAAGAACCCTCAAACGTTGGAATGTGCCAGTATCACATTTCGGAGTCGTCTAGACTATGTGTCCAGCATATTTTGAATTCGACACCGATTCCATAAAATGCACTCAGTCATTAACCAACTCTCTGTGCATGCGTCCATAAATATTTCTGCAAACTGATTTTGTAATTTGTTTAATAATAAAAATGGGAGTGGAATAATGAACAAACTTTAGAGTTCATTAGTGCGTATAAAAAATACCCCATGCTTTGGGACCCTAAACATTACTTACTTACTTAATCCTAATGTCTTTCTACACTTTCGGGTGTGGTGTAAGACATGGGTGGCGTGAGTTATTTTCTAGGTTCTCATTTCCAAATTTCTTTCCAGGCTTTCCTGTCTTGCGCCCTTTGCTTCACTTCGTTCCACTGTACGTCTCCCCTTTCTGCTGCTTCCCTTATTACTTCTAACCATGTTCTTCTGGGTCTTCCTCTCATTTTCTTTCTCATGGGTTTGGCTTCTGCTACTCGTTTGACTATTTTATCGTCTTCTCTTCTTATGACATGTCCATACCATCTTAGGTTTCCTTCTTCAATTGATTGTAGTACCAGCTTTGTTTTTAGGTTTTTCCTGAAGGTTGAGTTCTTAATTTTGTCTATCTTTGTTTTTCCCTCGATTTTTCTGAGACACCTCATTTCCGCACTTTGGATTCTGCTATTCTGCTTTTCTGGCTTTGTGTAAGCATCCATGTTTTGGAACCGTAGGTAAGGATCGGTGTTGCTATTTTTTTAAACACTTCCGTTTTATCCAATTTTGAGATTTCTTTTTTCGCCAAGAATTTGCTCTTAATCACATTAAACAGCCTTCCTGCTGATGCTGTTCTTTCCTTTACTTCTTCATCTAGTCTCCCGTCCTGCGTTATTTACATTTTCGTTTGAATATTGTAAATTTTTAAGATCAAGCATTTCCGGTGATCCATGCTAACCTTTTAATAGGAAATGCAAATTCTTTTTCGTCAATTCTTAGAAGAGTCTAGATTATAGGGATTATGGCCCACGTAAAGGTGTTTTGGTCAAACCAAATTAATGGAGTTTTATAATGAGCCGTTTTATGCTTAACTATACACTGTTGGCTCAATTCAGTGCGAAGTTCTTTAATATCATAATAATAAATATATGCCCCGACAAATATTGAGTCACAGGAAAATAAAGAAGAGTTTTATGAACAACTACAGAAAATATATGACAGCAATCGAAACAAACATAAAAAAGACATAATAATAATGTTAGGAGATATGAACGCCAAGATCGGTAAAGATAACACAGGTAGGGAAGAGATAATGGGAAAAGAAGGTATAGGCGTGATAAATAAAAACGGCAAGATGTTTCTAGATTTCTGTGCAACAAATACTTTTGTAATAGGTGGAAGCATTTTCCCTCATAAACCGAATCATAAATTAATGTGGACGGCACCTGGTGGAAAACGTTTGATAGACGTTAGAGCTATGTGGGGAGCATATGTAGGCTAGAATCACGCCCTAGTGAGAGCAAAATTCCAAGTAAAAGGAATAAATAAACCCAAACAATGGAAAATTAAATACAATACTACAATACGCAACGTTTGAAAGATGAAGACATACAAAAACAATTCCAGGGGCAACTAGCAAATAGGCTAGATCAAAGCTATAATATAAAGGGGAAATCGATAAAGAAAATTGTTGTCAGAATACAAAGAAGCCAGGATAGAAACGGCAGAATTGCTAGGCAGAAGAAAAAATTAAAAGACGTGGATGACAAACAACACATGGAAATTAATTGATGAAAGAAATTAAGATAAAATAAAAAATATTAAATGTATTGTCGCAGGAGAAGAAAAAACAATTAGAACAATTATATTGGCTTAAAGACACACAAGTAAAAATAGTGCAAGAAAAGACTGAAGTAAGCAACAAAAGGCATTAATGGAGGAAGCAGAGAAAGCAGCAAGAATGAAAGATGTGAAAACTTTATATAATTAACACGAAAAACGACAGGACAGACAAGCTACATGACAACACACATAACAGACAAGGATGGTAATGTACTTAAATCAGAACAACAGATAATTGAAAGATTGTTGGAACATTTAAAAGAAATCTACTCTAAATAGGAAAAAAGAAATGTAAAAACTAACAACGAAAAGGTTGATGAGCAAATGTGTGAAATTAATCTAAACGTGGGTGATATCTCAAAAGATGAAATACGAAAGCCCATAAAAAATCTGAAAAAAGACAAGGCAGCAGGTTTGGACAACATACCGAGTGAACTAATTAAAGCAGGAGTGGAAGCAAACGTGAATATATTCCACAAAAAAGGGTGACCAGACAAAATGTAACAACTGGCGAGCTATAACAGTATTGAACACCACTAGTAAAATTTTAAGGAAGGTCATACTAGAAAGGCTAAAGGACGAAGTACAAAAACTGCTTAGAACCAATCAAGGAGACCTTAGAGCAAAAAGATCTTACACAGATTTAATGGGCACACTAAGGATTACATTAGAAGAAGGTAACAAGTGGCACAAAGAAATCCATCTAGACTTCGTCGATTTCAAAATGGCCTTTGGTAAAATTGATAGAACAAAAATGTGACATATACTAAAAGAATATGGCCTACCCAGAAAATACATTAATCTAATTAAACTATTGTATGAAAATTACTGTGCATGTATATAACACGACCCGAGAACAGAAAAATTTGCTTAGAAACTGGAGTTCGGCAGGGATGCATCCAATCACCCCTGCTATTTCTTATTGTAATCGACTGGGTGATGAAACAAATGACGGGCAATAAGAAAGGTTTAGACTGGAGATTTGGGTATAAACTAGAAGACCTAGAATTCGCCAACGATGTTTGCCTGATATATGAAAAAAGAAGTCACATACAAGAGAGATTAAAATGACCGAATACTATAGCAAGCACAGTCGGCCTGGAAATTAATATCTATAAAACAAAATCTTTAAGAATACCCTACACCAATTGGTAACAGGGATCTTGATTATAATAATAATTTAAGAACAAATCATGATAGAGAGTAGTAAAATACAAATTTAGGAAGCATAGTTAACGAACACGGAGGGGGTCACGCCGATGTAAAATCAAGAATCTATGAAGCACAAAACGCGTTTAATATACTACGGAAAACATGGGCTTCCAATGAACTATTCAAAAAACAAAACTACAAATCTTTAAAAGCAATGCACAAAGTGTACTTCTGTATGGATCAGAGACATGGACCTTGAACAAGAAGCAAAAACAGAAAGTTCATATATTTATTAATAAATGTTTAAGAAGAACACTTAAAATATATTGACTGGATCAAATCTCCAACGCTGAGCTGTGGGAGAAAGCCGAACTAGAGCCTGTGAAAATTATTATAAAAAGCGACGATGGAAATGAATCGGACACACACTAAGGAAACCGATCATGGACATAACCCGGCAAGTGATGGAATATAACATTAAAGGAAAAAGAAAACAGGGCAAACCAGCTCTACCATGGAGAAGAAGTGTTAACAATGAAATTAAGAGTGCGTAAAATATTTTGGAACCAAGTGAAAGTGCAAAGCAAAAAACAAAATGGAATGGAAAGAGTTCGTAGAATCAATTTTTAGCTGTGTGGATAGTTAACTCAACTCAAAGTCAAGTGGAGTAAAAAGTAAACTGAAGTGTACTGAACTACCGAGACATAATGTAAGACTGACGACCTTACGCTACGTAGTAAAAACTGTCACTGAAACGCCCATGGGCACCCTATGATCCCGGGAAAAGGAATCAACAGGAATGAAGAAGAAGATACACTTTTGAGTGATGGATGGTATTGTTTTGACATTTAACTAGAAAATTGTGTAAAAGAGGCTTAGTGTTGATTGACAAAATATGTTTTTGGAAATCTCTACTAATCCTTGTCTTCCCACCTCTTTAAATTTCATTTTGTACTAGAGCCACAAGTTTAGTTATCCAACATCCATTCTACAGTTAACATTAAAATATCATACATAAAACATAAGTCAAGGTCCAAATTAATATTAAAAATGAGAAAAGAAAAAATATCTTCAAGTGGAATTCCAAACCAATTTGTGCTTGATTTTAAATCCTTTACCGCGAATGGTAGTGTACTATTTTGTAAATATTGCAAAGTTGCAATTGTAGCTTCAAAAGAATCTCAAGTTACTTGGCATATGCAAACAGAAAAACATCAGAGCAATAAAAGCAAAAAAACTGCAACAATGTCGAAACCAGGACTAAACCATTCTGAGTTAACTATGATTTAGGTAAAGCCTTTGTATCTGCCGATATAGATACCTTTACCCATCCAAGTGACAAAAACTAAAACTCAACAGTATTTCTAAAGAACTACATGAAGCGAGATATTCCTCACATATCAACATAGTAAAAAATTACGTTCCTGACTTGCATAGTGCTATATTGAACCAAATGAGAGGAGGGGCATATTTAAGTGCATGTTTTTGGTATTTTACTTGCATATTTGCACGCATATATTCTATTAAGTGCATATTTATCCTAAGCCTGTCATAAGTCATAACACATACTAAAAGCAAGACACCAAGTTTAGAGTTTGTATTCTTTTATTTAGGGTCCGACTGCTCTAAAATTTAATAAAGATCTTGCTTTTAAATAGCCATTAATACATATTGGGAAATATAAAATTACACTGGTCAGCAAAAAAAATGTTTTTTTCGAGCCCCGACACCATTCCCGCTGATTCTTATGTAAAATGACTTCCTAAATCCGAATATAACCCCCGTTTTCCCCCATCACCCGCCCTTTTCGAGGGAACCCCCTCCCCACCCATTTTTATCACTTTTCAATAATTTGGAGGAATGAAAAGGATTATTTTAGCCTTTACATTTCTTCTGCGGGGCCAGAGAGGTAAAAAGTTCTAGTCGCAATTTTGTTCACTTATTTTCTACATATTCCAGCTTTATACAATTTAAACAACTTGGAAACACAGAATCCCCACCTAAAACACCAACAACGATCGCTACAGATGTACTGAGGGAAAATTCCTGTGCGAACCTGCGCGATTGTGAGGTATTGAGAGCGCCAGCGTGGTACAGTGACGTTACATATTCCAGCGTTTAGCCCCCCCTCATCCTTTCCGAAACATTCCCAAATAATAAAAATATATAGCAACAATAATAAAAATATATAGCAACAGTTCGGAAGATTCACTGTACCACGCTGGCACTCTCAATACCTCGTGCGCGCGCAGGTTCGCACAGGAATTTTCCCTCAGTACATCTGTATAGATCGTAGAGTCAACTTGTTGGTGTTCTAGGCGGGGATTTTGTGTTTCCAAGTTGCTTAAATTGTGTACAGCTGGAATATGTAGAAAATAAGTGAACAAAATTGCGAAAAAAACCGAAAAAATCGATCACTCTTAATGATTGTTTTACAATTTAAGGGAGCAAATCCCCCCCAAATCTACCTCCTTGCTACAAATGTTCATGTTCTAGAACTTTTTACCTCTCTAGCTCCTCAGAAGAAATGTAAAGGCTAAAATAATCCTTTTCATCCCTCAAAACGATTGAAAAGTGATAAAAATAGGTGGGGGGAGCTTCCCCCCGAAAACGGCGGGTGATTGGGGAAAATGGAGGTCATTTTACATAAAAATCAGCAAGAATGGTGCCAGAGCCGATTTTCATGCAGACCAGTGTTATTAGGATAGTTTTATTATTCTTTACAAAAAAGTATTGAAAAATGTAGTTTGGGGACGTATATTTGATAGAAATAATGCACAGCTCCTCTGATTAAACAGTATAAATCTTTAACCCATAATATTTCAAACATAGACGGGCATAGAAATGAATATTCTACGGGTAACTGGAACGGCCTTACTCGGTATAAACAAATGCACTTTTGTGAAGCAGATGCACTAACGAAAAAGATAGCGCTACTGTAGTATTTGTATTTCACTCCAACTCACAGTCGTTTACATGAGATGTGTGCCAGAATAGCAAACCTATTTGATTTTTACCTAGCTCCAGTCAATGCAAGGTGTACAATCGGTGGTAGTTTGTTGTATAATAAAAGCTAAAAGAGGAGCTTCGTGAAAGTATTTTGAACAGTTTGAACTAAGAAAATGATGCTCAATTGTGTCGGTGTTGGTTGGAACGTTCTGCAGAATACAAAAATGAGATTCCATTTCATTCGTAAGTGAACTGTTATGAATGAGAAGGAGAAACTGTAAACCATCTAGAACTAGTCAAAAATGGTTTTCAGTACAAAAAGAAAAAACCAGTCCCAGGACCCAAGAAAAAGCTACATAAACAACCTCTAATACAGGGACCGGCAGAAAAACCGGACGGTTTTGAATTGGTTTTTACGTTTTTTCCTATTTGACGTTGGCGGCGTAGAAAAAGACAATTGGTTGCTTCAATCTACGCCATTTAATTTAGTGACAGCTAAAATGCAGCAGTGGAACCCAAGCCACCGTGCTTTCGCAGTAGAAACCTACTTTAAAACTGGTGATTCTGTAGTCAATACTCAGCGATTGTTCCGAAGAGAGTTCAATATCGGTCGTCATGGTGCTATACCCAGCCGAAATGCAATAATGCGCTGGGTCAGAAATTTTAGGCAAACATCTTTGGCTGCGAACACGGCTGCAGCACTGTCTCAGAAATGGTGGTCGTCACTTATCAGACATAATTTTTCAAATAAAGTAAATAATGTTGTAATTTTGTCATTTTTGCAAATAAAGATATATTTTAGTAAATGGCAATTCTTTTTCTCTCATTTTTCGTAATATAAATGTATGTTGTTGTAGTTTTGTAATTTTTTGCAACCATTTCAAAGCCGTCCGGTTTTTCTGCCGGTCCCTGTATAAGTGCGCAAAAATTAAAGTGACGAAATGTAAAAGGTGAAAATATGACTAATCTCATTAAGCAGATTGCAGGAATGACACCTTAGACGATATTTAAAAAAATTATTTTGAAGGTGAGTTTAGAATTAATAGTAACCTTTTGATGCAGTGAACATATTCTGTGTGATTCTGTGACATTTTAAAACGGTGAACAATATTACTGAGGAAACTTTGATCTAAATAGGATGCGAAATTGTAAACAGTTTAAAAGGTGATGCACCTTTTAAAAGATTGTTCTAACACTATATCAAATAACAACTTATGTTTTAACCCTATGTATATCACAAGTTGCTCATGTTATTTGAAGCTAGCCTATTGCCTGTAGGAAATCTTTGGCCTTGTAGCAGTCGGTATCTTTTAAAAACACCTAACAACTAACTGCAGCATGATTCATGCAATATAAAATAAATAAGCATTAGTAATATGACCTGACTAAATCAGAAAAATAGGTTTCTTGTTTATAATCAAATTCACACTATAAATTCTATAATTGTATGTAACTTTTTAGTGGTAAAATAAATGACCTTTTCAAAATTGCCTTTACAGCAGGGTGACCAGATTAAGAAGGTAAAAAATAGGTAGGCTCAGTTTTGATTGAGCCCTCAGTTTGGAGCGTAAAACTACGACTTGCAGATCGGAGAGTTGAAATGAACCACTGGACTATGGTTTCAAAGAGTTTATTTGATTGGTAACAGGTCTATATGAAAAGTAGCTTGCATAATAATAATAAGTTTTTAAGTTTTTGTTTAAACTATTGCGACATCTTCTTTCTATATTCGAATAGATCTCGTCGAGAGCCTTAAATAATAAACTTTATTTAGTTAAAACGATACCACGCACAGTGGTTTTACACTCACGGCTGTTCAGATAAACCGTGGTATTGTAAAGTGTTCACCGGTTCACTAAAGAATAATTTCTAAAATGTCCGGTTGAAACCATAGCAATATGTTCTTTATATATTTGAATAGATCTCGCCAAGAGCTTCAAACTAACACCATGCACAGTTGTTTTGCGCTCATGGTTGTCGAAATAGACCGATTCAAATAAGGCAGCGCGCATGATGTATTGCACAAATGCGAATCGGACTCTATGCTGTCTCACGATTATTGTTTGGCACTTATTTTTGACGATTCAATTGGTATCAATTTTTGTCATAGACGGTCAGTCGTAAGATGCTCCATACTACCTATGCTGTTAGACGTAGTCCAATGTCAAAAACCCTTGATTTTGATTCAGAAGTTAAAAGAAGGTAGCTTAGGTTATGAGGGAATGACAGTGGCCAACAACCAAATCCCTTAACTGTTTCGGAACTAAGTAATCAGAAAATGATCCTTATTTAGACCATGACGTTTACATTCAGATAGCATAATAAACTGCTCAAGTACAGGTCTAAAGAGTAGCTTCAGCACTGCGAAAACATTAAGTATTATAGTGCACCCAGAATGTGTAGTTCAAAACGTGACCACCGAACTTCTGTAGATGGCGCCAAGTGGACAAGCCGCCACTGTGCTAAAATGCTTGGAAATTTTGCAAAGTGGAAAATCGCCACCTTTCGCCAAAACCAAATAGCGCATGAAGGTGCTCGGGACCTTAGCAACAACTTTGCCCCCTTTCAAAATTTCGATATCTGTAGCCGTTCAAAAGTTACAGGCGATCCAGACAGACAGACAGACAGACGGACGGACGGACAAAACGTTCGCATAAGTACGCTAAAGCTACTAATAAAAAATTAAAGGGAACTGACTATATTTCAATTCAATTTTTACTGTTATTGTAATATCGAAAAGTCAATCTCACATTTTTTTTTACAAAAAAACATCGAAAGCAAAAAATGGTTATCATACTTTACAATAAATTTTTAATCGTTAATTTTCCTATAGCATAGTGCAAGTATTTTTATGGAAAGTATTTCTTTGTGCTTACAGCAAAAGAAACAAATAGTTGTCAATACCAAAAAGGAAAATGGACACACAGTAGGATTAAAATCCCTTATTTTCCAAGAGAAGCCTGACAAAAGATTTTGCTTATGTATAGAGAAGAGTCTGTAGAATGAACATTACAAAAATGTCATTGTTCTAAAGATCGTTGCTACTGCTGCAGAATATTTTATGATAATAATAGAAAACTAAGTGAAAAAAGTACAACAATAAGTACCTAACAGAAATTTCTAGTAATTACTAGGAAAAAAGAACAAGGAAGAAGTTCCTATGTACAGAGATTTAAACTTTTAGTACATATTTTAGCTAACATGGCGTACTGCCTAAGCCGTTTTAAGAAAGAGAATGCAACCTAAAAGAGTGACCTACCTGTGGTTTGTAATTGTACACATTAAGATAAACATACATTTAAAATATTAACCATTTTTACTTCCTTTTACGATAAAGGAAGTATTGGATTCACCCCAAAAATTCAAAATTGAGTTTTCAACAGATCTTCACGTTTTAGAGTCCCCTGATCCCAAAAAACATATTTTTTTTCATTGGTCTGTCTGTCTGTCTGTCTGTGAACAGAATATTTCAAAAACGAAAAGAGGTATGGCATTGAAACTTCATATACCGGGTGTCCGTTCTCAAAGTCGAACATAGGCGATTAACATTGTATTGAATGTTTTTGCCGATTCCTGCTCGCCAATTCAACTCACAGGGGGGCTAATGGTACCAATGGAAAGATAAAATTATTACGCATCAAATGATTCCAATAATAATATTCAAGATGCGATTTTTGTTTTAAAATACTAATTTAAAACAAGGGAATAAATAAATAAGCCATGCCTTGCTTTTCAAGTTCGATAGCATTTGTCAAAAAAATTGGTAATTAGTTGGCGTAAATCAGGTATTTTCTATCAACGTCTGTTAGAATTATCTACAGAAACATGAATTATTTCAATGAAGAACGAGTGAATGCACTAATGTTAATTGCATATGTTCGACTTTGAGAATGGACACCCGGTATAAGTTTTATGTATTATGTAGATGAAACAGCAAGCTTTTGAAGAAAATCGCATAACCGGAAGTAGGTGTTTACTCTTGCGATTTTTTTTCGATTTTTTCAAAAACGGCTAATGATTTTTTTTATTACATTTTTAATGTGTATTGATGTGAGATAGGTGATTTTCCAGTTGAATACTTCTAAAATGGGTTTATTTTGTTTTTTTCTATTTTTTTATTAACTCCTATTTTAAATACAACACCCGGTATATTATTACATTTTTTAATTCAGCTTGAAATTCTAGAAAAAAATTGTCTGTTCAACTAACTCTCTATTTTGTACCGTTTTTGTAGAATTTGCAATTTTTGAAATTTTTTTACAAATGCTTAGAAATTAAAAATCAAATTTTTGGCTAATTATAAGATCACTGTAAAAGGAAGTTGTGTGAGTGCATTACACCAGATTTTTATTAACTTAATTAAGCTATCTGAAAAAAAAATGAAGGAATGAAACAGAAGAACCAATTACTACCACATGTTGATTAACTGGTATTTTGATATTATTTTTACAACTGAATTATTGAACCTATTTATTTAAATTACTTAGAACAAAAATATGTTCTAATCTTTGAATTTTATGCACCTAAAACCTGCCTGGAACTTCTAAATACTGATGCCAAATAGCATTTTGCCAAGACACTGGATAAAACTATGTTAAGTGTGCAGTTTTACACCACACACGAGGAGGTTTCCCCGTACGTTTAAAACTGTACGGGGAAAAAACCAGGCAGCGGCAGCTAATTTTGTGACAGACTTATTGGAAAGCGCATTCGAAATAAGTCTTAAGATTTCAACCACACATACATTTTGAATTAATTGTTTGGAATGCACACGAAAGTCTTACGATTAGTCTCTGCATCTGTGGCTGGTTTTAAAAGCAACAATCATGATGTTTAGCAAACAAATACACATTGTTTATAAAAATATCTGACTTGGTGAATTTTAATTCATCATCCTGCATAAACAGTTCATTGTAATTTAGTTTACTTTCTCCTCAATTACTAAATGTGCTCTGAATACACTCCCCTCATATAAAACTTAACACTATCGTAATGAGCTCCACCTACGTCATTACATCAGCTAAACCTACCTTAATAAGTTTATTTTGGCGCTGCAGTTCCCGACACAAACTTTCCATTCGTGAACGTGCCAGGACTAATTTACTCTGCTCTGACTGTAGCTGGTCCTTTTCTCTTTGTAATACGGTACATCTCTTCTCTGCAATGGCAAGGGTTGAATGGCAAGTTCGGTATTCTTCATACAGCTCTGCGTATCGAGCTGTGAGGGTTTCAAATTTCTGTTGCTCCGGTAACAGGTTGATATCCTTAAGGATGTTTTCAAGGGCTCGGCAATCCCTACGCCTCGCTTTGTCTTCCCGCTTTTTCTTATTTGTAGTGTTATTATCTGACTTTTTGGGATCTTCCATGGTGGTAAACAAACCTACAGGAAATTGCGTTTATTGTGAAAAATCAATTATTAACTTACTTGCCTGCAACCTTTCACGATATATAACAATTTTCTGTGGTTCAATCTTCTGTATTATTATGTATTGACTGCTTTCTGCAACGAAATTAGCAATATTATTGCAAAAACTATCAATCGCACAAGAGTACCATTCGTACCATTGTCGGTAACAAAACAAACAACAGTTTCTATCTTTGTCTACACAGTGGAAGTGGCTAGACAACCACCAACGGTACTATAAGTTGTAGGATAGCGCACATTGTTAAATCAATAATACATATCCTTATTATTGCGTTAATTCTTGTTGACACAGTCATATTTATTATATTGCATATACAAATACTTTCTTGAACCTCTCCATCGATGATTTACAACCATAAATAATAACACACATTGTAAACACGGATATCTAATCATAAAATCATATAAAAAAGGGTACTAATAAAACGTTCAGTATTTAATCCAGTTTTATTCAGTAAACAAATATGAATGTTCAGTAATCAACTAATTTTTGCAAAGTATAAAAACCCGAATGGTTAGTAAAATATTGCAAATTGCACAACAAAAAATTTAAAATGGTCAGTAAAATATGCACGGTATTTTATTATGTTTTGTACAGTTTAAAACGCATATTAAAGAAATAGAAGATGCACAGTAATTTATTTGAATTTGCACGGTAAATAAACGTTCAGTAGCAGCGACTTCCTTTACCGGCTGGATATTTAAGGTCAGGTTTGTGTTAAGAAGTGGGCTAAACTGCAGAAAATATAATTCTGGAAAGTGAGACAGACGGTACAAATACTGACAATAATAGCTACATTATTCCTGCTGGTAATGCGAGTTATGTATAAGAATTTGATGCGACAAAAAAGGATGGTCTAGATTTTTCTTCATTGATGAGTTTAAATCTGTGATGTTCAACATTTTGAGAACAGTTTTACCCAAAGATAAAAATTAATGGCTTGATGGCCATTGCGGCTGTCCAGCATTCCTAAAAAAATGATGTGCAAACACATCGTTGCACTAGCAATAATACTGAAAATAGTGAACGCATCTCCAGAAGCAAAAACATCCCAATAGGACAAAAACGACACAAAGGTCGTCCAACGAAAGTCAAGAGAGCTTTGCTGCTCTAATAATAATATATGTTATACAGTGGGTCCGCGGATTGAGTTCACATCAGGTGTAAATAATAAAAAATATTCGACTTAGAAGCTGATATTCTAGGATTAGCTCCTGCTGGTTCTCAAACCAAAATTTTGAGAAAATCAATCAAATTAATTAATATACAGGGTTTTTTCAAATGGATTTTTTAAAAATGTCCATGAGTACACTACCTTTATTAGAAGAGATAACAAAAAAAAGTATTAAGAAAAGTTGTTTAGAATTAAGAAAGGTGGTAGATTTTTATTTTTCAGACAAATCGGCCTACTTTGATTTTTAATTTATTTTAAATTTTTTTAAACCAACATACCTCTTATCGTAGTTATAGGAGGCACTCAATTATTTTTTTAACATTTTAGTTCATGAACTAGCTAGAGTTCCTCCTACAGATAAAAAGTATGTTGGTATAAAAAACCCAAAAAATATTTAAAAAAATCAAAGTAGGCCGATATGTCTGAAAATTAAGTCTGCTATCACTCTTAATTCTGAACATTTTTTCTTAATGCTTTCTTGTTATTTCTTCTAATAAAGGATGTTTACTCTTGGCCATTTTTTAAAAATCGATTGGAAAAACACCCTGTATATTAATTAATTTGATTGATTTTCTCAAAATCTTGGTTTGAGAACAAGCAGGAACGAATCCTAGAATATCAGCTTCTAAGTGGAATATTTTTTATTATTTACAGCTTATGTGAACTCAATCCGCGGACACACTGTATATTTACGTACTAGGGGAAAATATTAAAATTTTTATTCTTGTATTTAAGAGAGTATTTATTTTTGTTACTTTTTTTATTCTAATATACAAGTTTGTAACGTATTTGTCGATTCTTTTTCTTTTTATAATGACTTCATTGGGAGTATATATACAGTGTGTCAGAGTATCAGACATAGGGCAATTAACATTGAGAAATTGTAAAAAGATCAATTATTGCTATGTGCGCATCGAAGTAGGGGAGCGGGTGGATGATTCGGCCATGGGGTAGATTCGGCCGATCGCATTTCTAGCGAAGTTTTTCAAATTTGGGGCGAATAAAGAGCTAACAAAGGTGTGAAACAGTCTCATGTTGTATTGTGAGTACGCAAGTGCCCTGTGTGTGCACGTGTTTTATGTTCAGAAAATCCATAAGAAATTTGAAGTTATAAGGTGAGTAATTTGATTAATTTTAGACCAATTTTTTTCCTACACGCTGTGAAATATCAAGTTTCCTTTTTTTGTGAGCGAAACGGTAACCATTTATATTAACGATCTCTAATACAAACCTAACCTAAAATGCATGAGGTTCTGTTTTATTATCGCATTAAAGGAAATATGTACCGTGAGGTACATTCGGTCAAACGGGGTGGGGTAGATTCGGCTAGTGGCCGAAACTACCCCATCTAAAATGCTATTATAGATAAATGGTTTTTACTTTTATTTCAGATGCCACGAACTTATACATGTAAAACAAGTAGACCTAATATTGATGAAGACGCCTTAAAACAGGCAATACGCGATGTAACCAGAAAAGTATGTGGTTTATTAGAGGCTACAAGGCGATATGGAAACAAAAAATCAACTTTGCAGTCCACAATAAATAAAATGAAATCCAAAGCTCCCGAAGGAATTATTGATTTACATTCCTATTCAGGAAATGAATCAGAAGATCATATGCTATATTCAAGCAGGTATACAGTAAATCAAGTGTTTACTAAAAGCTAAGAGTTAGAATTGACTAATTATATAAAGAAAACATCAAGCTCAAATTATGGACTTACCAGCGTACATACATCAAACAGTTGATTGAGAATCATGAATCTCATATATCAAAGGAAGCTGAAAGTTTTGCAGGAAAAACGGAATAACTTTACTATCTTTCCCACCCCATACCACACACCGGATGCAACCACTTGATGTGGGAATTTACGGACCCTTTAAAAATGCACTGAGCGTTGCATTTAATGACTGGTTGCTCTCACATCCAGGAAAGATAATCACCATTAGAAATATTGGCCATCTTGTTAACGCCGCATATACATCTGCGTTTACCATTAAAAACATAACAAGCTCTTTTGCAAAGCCTGGCATATGGCCCTTAAACAGACTGGCTTTCAGTGACAAAGATTTCATTGCTAGTATCGTTACAGATGTTCCTTTAGCTAATTTAGAGCAGCATGAAACCGATGAAAGCAACGTTTTATTGGGAAAAACGATTATCATAGACAATGATACACCCAGAAGCCACAATAAAACATTTGAAGAAATAAGACCATCAATATCCACAGAAAGCCACGATGGGACCTTAGAAGAAATAAGACCATCAACACCAACAGAGGGTCACGATAAGACATTAGAACACATAGAACCATTAATATCAACAGAAAGCCATAATATGACATTGGAAGAAATAAGACCACTTCCGAAATTGCAGGTCCAAAAGAAAAAGTTAAAAAGAAAATATTAATCTAAGTCAAGAGTGTTTACTTTTACACCAAAATACAATGAGAAAGAAAGCTACGAGACGGAACGCAAGAGGAAGAAAGAATTGAAAAATAAAAAGCAAAAAGCAAATCGACAAGTTTTTAAAGAAAAGGAGGACAATAATTCAGAAAGTTCAGTGTCTATATCTTTGTGTTCAGATGACGATAATTCAGAAGAAGAAAACCTTATAAATAACTTTGAAGACATAGAACAAATCGTGAGAAATCCTTTAGAAGGGGAGTTTCTTTTAGTGAATTAAAAAAAACAACAAACATATATGCTATCTGCTCATGGTTTTTCTATAGGACGAATGTACCCCACCCCTTGGACGAAACTACCCCACCGGCGGGGAACATTCGGCCATATGCTTAGTTAAAGAAAACATTTTATAAGAAAAAAACCGATACGTAATCAGCTTACCATGTGGTATTTTTATGAACACAGATAAGGTACCTGCGGTATATATGGCCCAGCGGGTAATATAGCCCGAAGTCTAGATTGAGCACATTATGCCATCTATCGACAAGCTGTCAAATTTAAATAGTTACTTACCATGTCACATAACTGCGCCAACAATTTCCCGCCATACCCGCCACTCGTTTGTATGTAGCAGCCTGCCTCAGTTTTAATTACGCTGATGAGGAGTGAGGTTGTAATTTTTCTGATTATTTCTACATCGTTTCTACACCACATCAGAATTACCAAGGGCTTCGTGTCCCATAAGTAGTATTGGTCAATTGGTAGGGCATTTGTGCATGCAGTAATGAATGGGTTCTACAAAGGGGTACCCCCGCTGGAAGCCACCCTTTTGTTAGGTTAGCATTTCGGTAAATATGGCCCGTTTTATTGGCAGGTTATATGGCCCACGGGCCAACCAACAAAAACGCTAGTGGAAAGTCTTCCTCTGACAAAATCGTGGAGGAATATTGGTTTTGCTCAGCTTGTGAGCAGGAGGAGCAACTGGACATGAGGCAATGCATAAAATGTAAATGTTGGTACCATAAGGTATGTGTTGGTCTTACAGCTGACGAAGACGAAGCCTTCAAATGTTGTTAATTATACCACACTCAATGTCACTTTCTGTTTATATGTGTATTTACTTATCAACTTTGCTTTACAAAAATATACACTCCATATTTTACATTTTACTTGCATTTTAGCCTATGGGCCGTATAACCCGAATAGGTGGATAATATGGCCCAAATGCATTGTTTCAGTTTCCTATTTATATTTCGTATAATTTTGATTTTGAATTAATAAAACTTATTTGTATAATAGATTAATGTTTACTCTTCAATTTGACATAAAATCCATTCACATAAATAATATGGCCTACAAGTGACAAGCAATTTGGCCTTAGGTGGGCCATATATGCCGCAGGTACCTTATATGTTTTATGGCCTCCATTACTGACATCACTAAAATATTATCAAAAACGATGTTTTTTCATAATTTTTTAAGAAGTGGCCGAATCATCCACCCTCTCCCCTACGCGATTGGTCAGAAATCCAAACAATTTGAAATTAATTTGACGTTTGTCACTTTTTACCAATCACGTATCTCGATGGCTACAAAGCAATAGTTGATTGACCAATAATTTTCCATTGTTAATTTGGCTATGCCTGATAGTAGACATATTCTATGCAATCCAGGTTATCTGTAGGAACATTCTGGTGAGTGTTTTGGTAAACACCTACGTAATAATATATAAATAATATTTCTTTTAATATTATTCTGTTGGCCATAGATTTTATGTATCGTATATTATTTTTACTGAATATATTTTATTTTACTAAACATTTTTTATATTGCGGTCTCTTTATTTTATTTACTAGAGATCAGGTTTTTTTACTGAACAAAATTACTTAGGGTTTTAATATAATAATGCGCATTTAATTTGTTGCCTTGCTTTATTGAAAATTAAACTTCTTACTGTCGCTTTGATTTTTTGAATGAAACATGTTATTTGTACTAAACACTCTGTATTTTTCCTGAACATCTATAATTTTTACTGAAGATTTATTATTTTACTGGGGGCTTATTGTTTTCTTACTGATTGTCTACTATTTTTACCAAAAGATTATTATTTTACTAAACATTTATAATTTTTACTGAACGTTTAACATTTTTACTGTGCATTTATTATTTTTACTGAACATTTATTATCTTACATAACATATATTAGATTTACTTGACACTTATTATTTCTACTGAGCAAATGTACTTGATGTTTTTATAAAATACTGTGCATTTAATTTGTTGCCATAAAAAAATAACAGTTGCCGGGATTTAAAATTATACTCTTCTAAGGTAGGTATAGCCAAAGAGGTATAACTGTATTTTTTATTTACTCTTAAAAATAAGAGCATTATTATCTTTACTAAGAAATTAGTGTACCTAAAATATTTACACCATCTGATACGCCTTTAGAAGAAGAAGCGACGACTGTTACGAATTTTAAATAAAAATCTGAAATGTTTTTTCTGCGATGCGATGATTTTTTTAATAAGTAATTTTTGCATACTCCTTCGCATCTAAATAAATTATTTAATAATATAAAAATACACGCTATGCCTGCGTCTTTGCGTCGCCTTTTCATCGGCACCGATCGCGCGCAGTTCGTTCGGAATCGGTTCCGTTGTCAGTGTGTCATTTATAAGGCACCAATAATCAAATGCGTCAGGCAGCCGAATGTAGTGTAGCGCAAAAAACCTATGGAAAGCAATCAAATTTCGCCTGGGAGCGGAGGTTCGAATCCACCGACTGCGATGTTTTTCCCTTGCGAATTAATACAATTCGTATTTACTGTTTCCTCTTACTGTTTCAGTATTACTAAAAACATTAAAATATTTTTACCTATTTTTTACACAATTTAGAACACTCTTCAGCCGTAATTCGATTTAGCAAGAAATGTTCTTCTGTAATTTTTACTTCCTTTTACTACTATAAAGGAAGTATTGGATTCACCCCAAAAATTCGAAATTGAGTTTTCAACAGATCTTCACGTTTTAGAGTCCCCTGATCCCAAAAAACATATTTTTTTTCATTGTCTGTCTGTGTGTCTGTCTGTCTGTCTGTCTGTGTGTCTGTCTGTGTGTGTGTCTGTGAACAGAATATCTCAAAAACGAAAAGAGGTATGGCATTGAAACTTCATATATAAGTTTTGTGTACTATGTAGATGCGACAGCAAGCTTTTGAAGAAATCGCATAACCGGAAGTAGGTGTTTACTCTTGTGATTTTTCAGTTTTTTTAGATTTTTTCAAAAACGGCTCCAACAATTTTTTTTTAATTTTACATTTTTCTTACATTTTAATGTGTATTGATGTGAGATAGGTGATTTTCCAGTTGAATACTTCTAAAGTGGGTTTCTTTTGTTTTTTTTTCTATTTTTTTTATTAACTCCTATTTTAAACAAAACACCCGGTATATTATTACATTTTTGAATTCACCTTAAAATTCTAGAGAAAATTTGTCTCTTCAACTAACACTCGATTTTGTACCGTTTTTGTAGAATTTGTAATTTTTGAAAATTTTTAACAAATGGTTAAAAATTAAAAATGAAATTTTTGACTAATTATAAGATCACTGTAAAAGGAAGTTGTGTGAGTGTATCACACCAGATTTTTTTTATGTACAATTTAACTTTAAAAATGCAAAATTATTTTAATTGGAGTAAAACCACCTATGTGGTGAAAAATCTAGTTCAATAATAATATTGTGGAACTCCTAGCAATAATAAAGTTGTGTAAAATATTCGTTGATGTCGACCCCCCCCCCCCCCACTTGTCTAATTGCCACCTGTAACAAAATACATTTTTTGCAATACCTACACAAGAAGTTGATTATTATGAACAAAGTTTTGTTAGAGTATGTCGAACTTACAATTTGTTTAGTAGTTACCATGGTTACAGAACTGAACTGTAATATTTATTTAGAGTCCATCTTTAACTATAAGTGAATATTTCTACAAACATACCTATTACGAATTGATCAAGCTTGCTTTTGTTGAGTTTAAAAATAACTAATTTATTAAAATATAAATATGTCATTTTGACAGGTCGTTGTCAATAATTCTATTTTAACTCACTATTTGTTACTTTTCTTTGATTTTCGTAGTGTTGCAATAAAAATGTACTAACCTCGAACTGTAAGTAACTTTACTATTCTTCAATACTTAGAAAACTTTGGCCTGGAGGCCTCAATTTCCCAAAACTAGATTCCGGACCTGAAAAGTGTATGTAATATATTATATTATAGCTACCTACTTCCTCCTAGAATAAATAGGCAAGTAATGATCAAATTTATTTTTGTTTTTGTAAAACATAAAACACAACTATTTAAATGATTATTGCAACATCTGAACTTCAGTATTTTGTGCCAGTAGACTACTCGATGATTAGTAAAGAAGCTATTTGATCTGTAAAATAAATGTTGCCACGAAAAATTGTATTACTGGTAAAAAAGGCACATGGCTAGCAAAAATATTGTGAGGAGTTGAAAAGTGATTTAATAAGTTTAAATAAAATGTGAGCCACAATTTTATTTCAATTGACCACAATTCATGTTATACGTTTGACAGTACTGCAGTGTATTGTTGGTAGCACTGTCAGTCTATGTCAAATTCGAGGTTAGCAATTTAGGTTTTGCGTCAGTCTGTGTCAAATAACCATATATGTAATACTTACTATATAGCTAGCGGCTATGAGTGGGAAACTCACCAAGGAAGTGAGACAGACGACCAACTCTTCAATGTATAATGGTAAGCTGTGCGTAAGCGCGGCGGCGTCGTCCGCCCAATGGGGAAGTGGTCAAGTTTACAATTCGCTTCTAAAGGCGGAGTTCGAATTCTCACGCATGCGCACGAGACGCGTTATACTCTAAGTGAGACTATGTCGGCGCCGTAATGTTTTCGGACGTTTCCAGGCTCTACTAGCAATATATGTGTATTATATATATGCAAATAACGTTTACATAATATACTATTGTTGGTAGCACTGTCAGTCTATGTCAAATTCGATGTTAGCATGTTATGTTTTATATGTTTATTTGACACAGACTGACGCAAAACCTAAATTGCTAACCTCGAATTTGACATAGACTGACAGTGTTACCAACAATACACTGCAGTACTATCAAACGTATAACACGCATCACAGTCAACTATAAAAAATTGTGGCTCAGCACATATTGTATTTCCCCAATAAAAATCTATTTCGATAAGTATAAAATTCATTTCCCCATATAATATTCTAACAATATGGAAGAGAAAATGTATCGCATCATTATAAAACAATTTCATAGATAAATTAGGTATACAGGAAGTTAACTAAATTATCTAATCTCATTACCAATAGCAGCGTTTTGTGCTAATAATCGACCAATAATAATATGCATCACTGCATTATACTTGTTCCTGTGATTTTACTCAGCAAAAGATTACTACAATATTTGCCAATCAAAGAAATTCTATATATTTATTTCTTTTATTTTACAAATACAGAAGAAAATAAATTACTGGATATAAGAAATTCTCATTTAATGTATAATTACCTGGTTAGGCAGCATTTTTAATTTTTAAATATTTTTTGATGATTACAGAAAATTGTTCTACCTTTTTTTTCAAAAAAAAAGCATAAGTAGGTAATAGAAAAACAATGTGTTAACTATTTGCCAATATAAAATAGTACAAGTTTCATTACGTTGTAAAGTGAAATCAGGCAACATCCATAGCTCGGCTAGGAAGTTTTTGTGGATTTATGCTAAACATTGTTTTTTGTATTTATTTCGGTTACTGAAGAAACTGTTAAAGTTTCTTTGTTTAATTTTGAACTATTCTGTATAATAGAAAAAAAACATAATAATAAAGTCAACTTTGTCACTAACTATTCTATAAATTGGAATATAAAATTAAAATAGTCTGTTAATTGTATATTAATACATTATGTATACAGGTTGTTATGGAAGTCCACGTAATAAATTTAGCCATATAGAGATTTCATGAAACTGAACAAGTTTTTTTATTTGCCATTTTTTGAAAACACCCCCAAAACGGAGTTACAATTCAAACTAATTTTACTCTAAAAATGTTTACCCGTCATTGGAATATTTTAAATCAATGGCACAAAACAAGCAAACAGAAACTGCATAGGTACTACTGATAAAATTTTTAGTTAACATCTGGTCACCAACGTAACTTATCAACTGAGGTAGGTAAGTTATTGACCGCATGTCTTTTTGTGCAAGAACTTTGCAGTTTTAGTGTACTTGTGTCGTTAAAGTTTAACTTATATTTGCATACTAAGCAGCTCGTCAAGTTTAGAGAGGATAAATGATTGGAAAAATATACTACAATGCAATGTTTGTAATATTAAATAACTATCTTAATAAGTTAAATTTTGGGCAATTTATAAATCGCACAATTCTTAGATTTAATAATTTTATACTGTGCTTTTAGTTTGCCTGTCAGTCAATTACGGCTGGTTAAAATATGAAATGTAATATTTAATGCACAAATAATATGGTTGAAAAGCCCCTCTTTCTATTTTATTCAATTGCAATATTAAATCAAGCTAGCTCTCGGCAAAAACACAAGTTCTATTCTCAGGGTGAGTTCAGAATTCAACTATCGCCATAAATTTTACGTTATTTGACTTGGAGTAGCTCATTTGCTCGCTCTCAACAGATAATATTAGTAATCTCTATTTGACAGATAAAACACAAAATGTCGCCAGTGCACAGCGTATCTGAACGTTTAAACTTGTGAAAAAATTGTGAAAACGCGTCAGGTAAGTTGTTTGAATTTTCCCGTTTGGCAACTAATAAAATCCCTCGCCTTCGTTGTTTAGGATGACGTCACCGCCTCTTGCTTGTTCTGACGTAGAAGGTACGCTAATTCTTTCAATTGTTTATGAACGCTTGGATTCTCGCCAAACCCGGCAGAATCTACTGACGCCACTCGATTTTCGAAAAACACGAAGCAACTGGGGAAAAGCTAGGCCTCTCCGGAAAGGTTTGGTCTAGTAGTTTGGTACGTTATCCCAACCTAACCCTCAAATTGCAGGCTTAATCCTCGTAATAATGGCTTCGGAGCTGCTCGTAGTAATGCTGATTCGATTCCCTGCTGGAGACGGTCCCCTGATGCAGGTGTATACGGTGGCACTCTTGCAGACTCGGCCAATCTATTGCAGTACAGGCCTCTGGCTCTGGATGCTTACTTTTGCCGGAAACGATGATCGCAAAACCCAGCTGACGGCTGCCGATGTCCTCGGAGATGCGATTGGAGAATTTTTATAATTTTTCGTGGCGGAAACTTCCACAAACACTGTCACAGATACACGGAAATGGGCACAATAAAATGAAATACTTTTTATACGGTAATGTGCTCGTTTATTAATATAAAAATGTATTTAAATATGGTGCACAAATTCGACCAAACTTCAAATAAAAAATTAATTCAATTGTTCTCCTCGTTTTAAAGCAAAATAGGATCAGGTTGCTAAGTTAGTGTTGATTTTTTTTGTTAATGGAAATTGATTCTGATATGAAAGAGAGGTAAATTTGAGTACATAATTCATATTTACAATTTTCTTAAATCTAAATTATTGTCTTTAACCTTATAATTAGAATTGTTCGATAGCGTTGCACACACAAAACGGTATTTATTTATTATTGTCACTGCTCTGCTCTGCACTATTGCACTTTATTTTTAAATACACTGATTTTGAGTTCACCATTTTCGCGTCACTATCTTTTCTCTTCCGTTGCCTTCTTCTAGCAGTGCTCTTTGCAATTTTCTATATTATATTATGCTTCATATTGCTTTACCTTTCTGCTTTGCTCACTATTTTCACTATCCTTTACATTTGCTTAACAACTACGCACCTTTTAAAATGCAGCTATAACAAACATTTTGTGTCAAATACATTTATGTGGTCTGGCTTTACATGTGCACAAACCTTTCTTTTTAAATTATATTAATTTATTTACAAGCCAATTCAAACCCTTTAAAATATGCTTGCCTTTGCGTGCATTTCTCAGACTAATTACTGTTTCTCGCATCTCATTATCAATGCATTTAATATTTATTTTTGTTTAAAATTGCAATTATACAAAATATCCCAACTCTGTGCTTTATTGAATCGGTTAATTATCTTGCACTGCAAACAGAGCCAAGTTGTGGGGCTTAATACCTTCTCAATACGATTAAAGCAAAACGATAAATAGAAAAGTTGTTCAGTTTGGTGAGCTCTATCGCTGGTTAAAATTATTATGTGGACTCCATAACACCCTGTATATGGCATGCCTATGTATATACTGAATATCCAATTATAGGTTTATTTAAATCTTATATTGGTATTTGACATATCGACCTTTATACGAGTACAATAAAGTAAATCCCAATCATTGTATGCAACTCTCCGATTTGCAATATTATTATTTCGAACGATTATATGTACTAGAATTCATGCTTGCATTTTGGGTTGCAGATTACTATTCTGGTTCTATGGCTCATTTCATTGGCATAACTACTGGTTTGCGTCATGTTGGACCGAAAAAGGCCCAAGGAGGTTCGGGACCCTTAATTATTCCATAAAAAAAATGAAAACGTAATAAAATCCTTTCCAAATGTACTCGAGTTATGGGCATTTTTGGGATAGCTAGCGTCACCGAGTGGTTCGGGAGCTCAGTCTGTGGTGCCTTGGTACGGGGTTCAATCCCCACATCTGGAAACTGGCGGGTGACCCGGCCAGTCGCTTTAAAAATTTGGTTTCAAAACCACAGTTGTGAAAGTAGGGAAAGTAAGGCAGTCGTCAAAGGCGTGATGCTAACCACATCACCCAGTATGCAGTTAACGGTGTGCCAGATTGATTGGATTTTGGAAAGAGATATTTTGGCGACTCGGACTCGCCGTGTCTCAGGCAATATTCCTACGTGTAAAACAAAGTGCCCTGAACTTTGCTTTTAAGGTTCTTTTTCAACATAAATTAATTAAATGTATCCAACGCTTCAGATAAGTTTTTGCTTCACCTTCACTTTTCAAAATACAGTAAAACACGTTTGGCTCCGAATACGATACGAAAGCAAAATAATTCTCATTTTTAACGTGAATTCAGTGTGATGGTGTCAGTGTCTATAGTGGGGTGTTTTATTAATAATTATTGAACTTATTTTTGTAATTTCTAATGTAATAAAATTTACTTAGTACATAGTACCATATTATCATTATTTAAAAACTTCCTATATGTGTAATTGAGGCGTTAATTGATATTTATATTTATCGAGCAATTTGAATAAATCTTCAAACGTATCTATTGCCCCATTGATAGGTGGAAATCCCAAAAAGCAAAAATCAGGGTCTTAAAACAAAGGAAAAAGCTAAACAAAGAAGTTTCCAAAATTACATTTTTACAAAATCTCAGATCGAAGAGGTCTCCGGATTTGGATTAGCAATTTCATCCCATCACTGGATGTAGGTAGGCAATTACGGTTTCAAAATTGCGACTGTATGTTGATAAACATATTCATTTTATCACTATCCTTTAAAATCCAATGAACATTGGTACAAAGTCTTACAACATTTTCTACAAAACTTTTAATATACTTACCTCTCAAATGTCATGAAGAACAGAAGGACTAAATGCAATAAACCTAACCTTTCACAGAGCATATAAGTGGAATAACAGCGGAGCTTATAAAGTACGAGGGTGAACAATTACAGCAATGTATTGTCACCATAATACAAGAACTCTGGGATTCAGAAATAATGCCCGAAACATGGAAAACAGCATTAATAACACCAATCCACAAAACGGGAGACTCCACAAAGTACACCAACTATAGAGGTATCGCATTACTCGATACTATGTACAAAATTCTAGCTACAACAATAAAACAAAAATTAGAGAGATACACCGAAAAAGTTTTGGGTGAATACCAATGCGGTTTCCGCCGAGGCAGGTCCGTAACAGATCAGATCTTTATATTAAAACAAGCAATGATAAGCTGCTACGAATACAAAATTCCGGTTTACGCCATTTTCATAGACTTTAAGCAAGCGTACGACTCAATACACAGAAACCAAATGTATAAGGCAATGTACGAACTGCAGATACCCAAGAAACTGAGTTAAAATGGCAACCATGGACACTAAGAATAAGATAACTGTAAACGGAGCTATATCAAGAGATTTCAAAGTAGAAAAAAGACTGAGACAGGGAGACCTTTTATCAGCAGCATTGTTCAACATCGTACTGGAGAAAATAATAAGATACAGCAAAATCAACAGAACAGGAACCATAATAAACAAGAATCATCAATGCATACCATATGCAGATGATGTAATACTTATAGCCAGAACGAAGAGGGAGCTAAATAGAGTTGTAGCAAACCTGGAGAAGGCGGCTGGAAAAATGGGATTACAACAAATAAACCAAGAAAAAAACAAGTTTATGGCGGTGGAAATAAATAACCAAACAGCACAGCAAGACACAAAAGTGAGACTGAAAAATGGCAGGGCAATGTGCATACAAAGGGAGAACAGTGTAGTGTTCCTAGGAGCCCTAATAACGAATAAGTGTGAAGAAGACAAGGAGGTGAATACGCGAGTGGTGAAAGGAGATAAGTTTGCGGGGGCCTTGAACGCAATTTTAATATCAAAGGATGTAGCAATGAGTACAAAAGTGAGAATCTACAAGACAGTAGTGCGACCCACGGTAACCTACGCGTATGAAACATGGGTGATGAACAAAGCGGTACAACAAAGGCTCGAGGTGTGGGAAAGAAAAATCCTAAGGAGAATCTACGGAGGAAAACGTAAAGAAGAGGGATGGGGAGAAGAACTAACGAGGAGGTGGAAAGATTATATTCACAGCCGAGCATCACGCAGTATATAAAGGCCCAAAGGTTGAGGTGGTTGGGGCACATGGAAAGACAAGAGGACAACAGCATGACAAAAAGCATGATGAAGAAGGTGCCTGAGGGAACACGCAAAAAAAGAAAGGCCAAGGACGAGGTGGTTCCAAGCAGTAGAACAAGACCTGAAAGGAAAGGACATACAAAATTGGAGAGACAAAGCCAGGGGTAGAAAGAAGTGGAAGGATATTACAAAGTAATGGGCCTAAAAGGCCTGATACAAGCTTTATATATATATATATATATATATATATATTCAAAAATGTGTGGCATTTGCAAATACAAGTTTAAAATACTACACAGTTTTTGTTATTTGATAAAAATTTAATGTTTTCAGTAGAATCATCTGTCAATAATTTTTCGGTGTATTTATTCAACGGAAATGGTAGTATTTACATCTGCAGAATATGGCGATATGCTTTTTGTGTATGGGGAATGTGGTGGAAATGCAACTGCTGCCGTTCGGCATTATGCAGAGCGCTTTCCACAATGCCGAATACCACATCGAGAAACATTCACAGCGGTGACACAAAGGGTTAGAGAGACAGAATCCATCTTTCCTAGACCACGCGAAGCAGGGAGAGAAAGCAAAGTGCGTGTCTTGGATGCGGAAGTAGCACCCGCAAAATAGCGTGAGAAGTAAGTGTAAGCCATTGGACCGTCTGGAGAACTTTACATGAGAACCTTCTTTATCCATACCACGTGCAACGGGTTCAAAACTTAGAGGAATATGACTATGCTCCTACGATTAATTTCTGCCGCTGGCTTTTGCAGCAGACTGAACAACATCCAGAATTTCTTTCCAAACTCCTTACGACAGACGAGAGTTGTTTTACCAGGGATGGTATACTCCATTTTCATAACACTCATATCTGGGCGGATGAAAATCCACATGAAGTCCGTCAGAAAATTTTTCAGCGTCGTTTTTCTATTACCGTTTGGGCAGTAATTGTTGGGGATTTTCTAATTGGTGCATTCGTGTTACCCGCTCGGCTAAACAGTGCACACTACTTGCAATTTTTACGGGACCATCTACCCGATCTGCTAGAAAATGTCCCACTGGCCACACGCCAAAATATGTGGTTCATGCACGATGATACCCCAGCTCACTTTAGTCGAAATATTCGTGACCACTTGGACATGCCATTCCCAAATAGATGGATTGGCAGAAACGGACCTATTGCTTGGCCGGCCCGAACACGTGATCTAAATAGTTGCGATTTTTTTCTGTGGGGACACATGAAAGCTATTGTGTATCGCACACCTGTAAGAAATGCTGAAGATCTCCAGCAACGCATTATGACTGTTGCTGACAGCATTCGTAACAACGTAGAAATTCTTGCGAGGGTAAGAGAGTCCTTTACGCGCAGAGCCAGAGCTTGTATCAGGGCAGACCACGCCCACTTTGAGCAATCTCTTTAATGTTCATTTTTGTATTGATTAATTTTTTATTTACTGTTTATTTGTTTACATGTTGTTTCTTAAAAATTAAAATTATCAAACATTGGTAGTGTTGCTTGTGGTGTTAATGGGAAATGAAAAGAAATGTAGCTAAAAACATATTGATCAATTTTTTCACATCCCTTCTCACACGCTAGATTAAAAAAACGTGCATTATCAAAGTTTAATTTCAGCAGACTAAAAAATTGTTGGCACCAACCATCCATTTAAGCCAAAAATGGCAAAGGGAATATTCGACTTCAGTTCGACCATTGATTCACCCCTAGAAATGTTTCGCTCGACTTCCGTAACAACCTGTATAGTTTATAAGGAGTATGTAAACTAGAACTAGACTGTGTACTATCAAACATTTGGTACGTAAGGGATAGAGTTAATCAGACGCTGTATAGAAATTAAATAATCTCTTCTACGCATTTTGATAAATACTAAATCTTGTCCATGACACAGGGTAGGTCCTAGAAGCAGAAATAGTATATTATGTTATTAGTAGCAAAAGGTATATTTTATGTGGCGTGGCTGGACGGTTTATCTGTCGAGCTTGCGAGGCAGATAAGTACAGCCGAGCCACATAAAGATACTTTTGCTCCGAATAACATATAACAATTTTTCTTCAAACGTGTTTAAGAAAATCCGAAGAAAATTACTCGATCTCGTCAGCGGCAGATAATATTATCGCCGCATGGCAATAAAGTGACAGTTTAGCATCATCAATCCAGGAGTATAATCCCACATTTTACTGCCCTTTGAAGAAATAATAAATTATACATATATTTTGTATTTTACAAATTCTCGCCTTATAAAATTATTACTGCCACGACAACATTATTTCAATATATTTGCAATGTTTCTAATAGGTTTTTTGTTAAATTGTTATGCCAATTTAAAACAATTATTTTCATTGTCACGTTACTCAACCTTAATGTTTTATAATGGTCAGTTTTCAGCGGATATGATGCTTCAGCAGAAATATGTATTGTGTGTTGCCTGTCACATCATTGAAGTAAGTTCACTAATATAACTACGTTCTTTATACTTAATTTTTAAAACTCTCGATATTAAGATTATTGCAAGACGCTACAATTTCAATGAGATTTTAAACGTTTACCTAATTTGAAATATTCATATAATAACTGTGACTATACTGTTCTAATAATTGAATCATACAGCGGAACGGGTTTTTCTAATTTTTTAATGGAAAATTGCGTGTTTAAATAAAAAACACAAATCATCATGATTGCCAGCATACCAACAAACTAGGTTGGCTATTTTGCTCATTAAGCATTTCTCTGGTTAGCGGCTTAAGGAAATGACAAATTCATTATTTTCCAAATTACAGAAAAAGTACTACTCTAATGCTTTATTAGTGCTTACATGCCCGTTATTAGGCCAACAAATATAATTACGAAAAGATCTTTAGCTCTGCAACATCTCATATAAAGGAACAACTTAGGAGAACTATTTACATCAATTTGCAAAAAAAAATCAAAACTAGCTCAGAAAATGTCTGAATAAGTAAATATACAGTGTGTATCAGCCAAATGGAATAAATTCAATATCCATATTTTGACACTTGTCACTGATATGCCGAAACACGTCAATCGATTTTGATTCTAGGGGATATTTGCGGCCTATTAGTTGCATTAATGGCTCACGTGACTTCTGTCGGTGTCGGCACCGACATTTTTTTTTAAATGAGACGGTATGCCAAGTGGCACATCATTGGTGAGGACAATCAAAGGGTAATTCAACACTGTGTCTGGTTTTTGAATCCCATTCGAAATTAACGAGGAACAAAATAATTTCAAAAATATCAATGCATAAAACGCAATATTAGTATATAAATTACCAACAGTCAAGGACCACGGAAGTGGGGGGCAGAGGGGACCAAATGCCGCCCCTAAAATGAAACGAGGGGGGGGGGCTCCAATTTTACTACCTGGTAAAGCATTGCACGCCTCATAACGCGAAGCGTTTGGGGTTGTGCATTATCTTTGCAATATAAGTAATAAATAAAATATTTTTATAATTTGACTGATAATTTGATGTACCTAGTCATCTCTGTTTCGTCTTATGACCAAAGAAGTTTGCCCCCCCCCCCCCCCCCCCCCCGGTCATGGGATACCTTCGCGGTCGCTGGTAACAGTGCCTGCATATGCTAAAAGCCAAACACATAAAACCAACTAAACGCGATATGTTTATCCATGTTATTGACTGCAATTTCAAACACGGTCCATTAAGCTGTCGAAGCCGCGTACGTTTAATTAATAGCCGAAACATTATTTTGGCCACTTTCCACGAACTTTGTCCTAGATTTAATGTACATGTTATAAAGGTAAATTCTAAACCACATTTAATATAAGATATAAAAATCCAGCAGACGTTGCATTGTTTTACTCTTCGAATCTCAATTTTATTGCTGCATTTACAGCAACACAAATACCTATATGCAGATTTTCTAAGTAGTTGCAATCAATTATTTTGTCCTACATGATAAAAGTTAAATTTGTAAACGGCTTAGAGAGATCTACGAAAATCTCGTTACTTCTTACGAATTTCGTAAAAAACTGAGTTTACTGGTATTTTCATAGTTTATAATCTTAGAACAAATACTTAGTACGACTCTAAATTCAAACACATTTAATTTAAAAAAAAAACATCCCCACCGAGATGCTAACCCACTTCCAACAATCGCGTGCAAAACATAATTTCTACAGTTTTTCTCCAGCAAAGCCTGAGATCAGAAACTCGCCGTTACCTCACATATATTTTTCAATTTCAAATAAAATTGTATATTTATTTATATTTTTGACATTTCTATAAAAATCTCATTTTTGAATTTTAGTATTACGTTCCCATATTTGCAGTATGAGAAAGTAAACATTATTGTGTTACTGTTTATTTACACAATACTTGAAGATTGTCCTGGAATTTATTTAAGGACTGCAACAATTTATTTTTGCAGTGGCCTTTATGAAATAAAAAGTTCTATTTTTAAATTTTGAACAACTGATTCAAATGCAATTTTTGTAATAATTGAGTATTAAGTACGAAGTGTTAGTTGTTGAAACCACAATTTCAAGCACTTTGCTCAATATAAATAAGTGTACTAAAATGACTTTAGGAGGAGATGATGAGCTCTGGCTCCCGTGTTTGAATAAAATACCCTAAGGCAAAATGTAACGTCATGAACTATGCTTTTATTACAGACTATACTTTTATTACACGTATTATTTTATTTTGTTTAATTTCAGAGAAACAGGAAAATTCATTGTTACACGGTAGAGATTAACATATACGAGCACAAATCCTAGCGCAAAACAGAACACCGTTCAACGTAATTTAGGAAAGAAATAAACTAGCTTGAAAACATCGAAGTCAAAAATGAAAATCCAAATTGCAGGGACTGGAAGAAAAATCATCAACTTATGAAATAATAATGATATACAACAATGAGCTTAGATCGTACATGATAATGAATATTGAATTAACATTTTGCACAAATAATAATTGTCACAGAATTTCAAATCAGTTATAGTTGTAATTTTTTTGAATTTATTATATTTTAATGTAAAGTCCAATTCTGTCACACTACACAATTCATTAATCAATCTTACCACAGCTAGAAAGGGCGCATTGCATGTGAATGTCAGTAGCGAAATGAAAACGAAAGCTGAAGTTGAAATTGAAATTGGATATTAAATTTTCACTTGCCAAATTGTAGTTCAAAGTTTGTGAGCTAGCTGTATTAAATGAATATTTTTTATTCTACTAGCAAGACTTTGCATTTGAAATTATTTGCTCAAATATGCCAATCCTACATGATTATAATCCTGATAGCACCTATTTTTTTTAAATATGGGAATCCCAAGAATTTGTTTTGAACCATTTCTCTTTGCTTTATAACACTGATAGTATGTGTGTACAAAACAGCAGAAGCATATTTTAGTTTTAATCTGATCAGACTGTAATAAAGCAATTTCAGGGTATTTTTTATTGTAAAACTGGTAGCTTGCCCCATCACAAAACCCAACATTTTAAGAGTATGTGCCATTATGGATTCTATATAATCATTGAAGTTTAAGATATTGTCAAAAGTTATTCCTTTCTTATACGCTTACTATAAATATGTCAATTATTATCAAGTGAATCGTACACGCGACAAGCTAAATCTGAAAGGTTGGAAACGGTAGATCTTTTAGGTACAAAGCCACGCTGAGCTTCAGATATTACGGATTTTATGTGTAGTAGTAGTAGCAGCAGCAGCAGCAGCAGCAGTAGTAGTACTAGTAGTAGTATGTATTATAAAAATATAACCATAATTTATATTTTAATGCCTTTTCAAAGCAATTGAGGACTTGCAAGTGCCTAGATGACATCACATAAATGCAGTTGGAATTTTAAATTTAAAGTATTTTCTTTGCCAAAAATTTAATATTTTAATGCCTTATCTTAACCTACGTTCCAATTATTTAGTCATAAATTCAAAATGACACAAAACAATATTATTTTTGGTAACATAGAATTTCGGCTTAGACCGCGTAGTCTTTGTGGATGAACATCCAGCATTATCTGGCACATGAACGACCAATCAGCGTTAAGTCGCCCCGAGCGGCTAGCACAGAGGACTATAAGTAGCTCCACACCGACCTTCAGTTCTTAGTGCGACTTTAACTTTGATGGTGCAAGCTGCAAGGTCTTGCGAAACGTTAGTTAATATGCGTGCAGCAACAAGGCCACATCTGCCTTAAGTATCCTCGTTCCCAAGGTATTCAAACAACACGAACAAAGAACATGGCTATCGTATTGATCCTTGTTCGAATTCACAAGGTGCAAGGCAGATTAAGCCAGAGAATGCTGAATGTTTATCTACAAAGACTACGCGGTCTAAGCCGAAATTTTATGTTAACAAGAAAAATTCGAGTAACCGCGAAAGCCTCAAACAGTATATAAATATACAATATTCTGTTTTAAGACATTTAATTTGTAAGAAGGCTTAATATTTTAACACAACTCGCAATATGAAAAACGCAAAAGAACACGGAAAATAAATAATTTTTGAGTGGGTTTGTATGATCAAGCATGATCAGGAAGAAGGCCCGAATGAACAATAGATGCTTATAATTTTTATTATTAATCAGAACTAATATCAAGTTCATTGCATATTGTTTTACGGTTATTTGTTAAAAGTATTATTGTAGTAGTCATATTAAGCATTTCAATTAGTGATAGGCATAACCGGACAATCTTCATAACCGAATTATTTGCATTCGAATGATATTAATAACGGAATGATTATTTGAATAATCATTCGAATAAATGTTGGCTCTCGATTCGTTTCCATTAAGTCAGCCGGTTTTCCGGTTGGCGGTTCACCGTCATCTGCATCGACATCGTAACTTGCAGATAGCAGAGGAACTCAGTTAATCGTTAATTATTATAATAATTGTATAAATGATTTTTATTTGATTTCTAAGGTTGATTAGCCCGATTACTCGTACATTCTTCCAATCTATAACCAAAACATAATATGTACGGTCGGCGCCTTAGAAATCGGGACACGTAATATGTTCTTCTAGTCTTTGGAGTGTTCTTGCTCCGGTTACTTCATTAATGTGAGATGGCATTTCATAATGGACAAACAATAAACAATCTGACGTAACAATTAAAACCATAATAACTGCAAACACCCCGTTTATACACTTAAAAAATACATGCAAAATATATCATAATAGTGTGTAGTGTCCCTAAGGCGCCGACCGTACATTATGTGTTATGTATTGGAAATTAAGAGGTATTTATTAAGAAGTGTAGAAAGAAAGAAATATGCGGGACTGCTTGCTAATCGCAATACGCAATAAAAACAGTGGTAAAACGTTTATCTTTATCGATCGGGCGGGTTAAAGGCGCCGCCTCTTGTTTTGAACCTTTGGAGATGTACGCAAATAAAACATTGTTTTATAGCTTGATGCGTTTGCAGTTTTTAGGCGTTCAGGTTTCAGGTCCCCAGAATTTGTTATTTTTTATGATAGGAGGTAGGTACGCGATAACCAAATGGTGTTTTCAGTACAACCTGCTTTGTTTATGAGTTATAACGTATTTATATTTACAGAATTTCGAGCACTGCGTAGGTCGCTGAGATATGGCACGTAGTACCTTTGAATAGAGGTTTTATATTCAAAGCGTAGTACGTATCAGCATGAGGTTATTTTTCATTCGAATACTTGGAACGAAAACCGAGTTACATAGGTTATTTCAATAACCGGATAACCGGTTATTTTTCATTCGAATAAGCCCATCACTAATTTTAATGCAAATCTTAGGTATTATTATTTACGTCAAAACTCTTCAAATATCTACCAGGAAATAATACGACGTAAAGAGTAAACTCCCACTAGAGCCACCTTCCATGGAGTAGCAGCACCAAAACAAACCAATGGAGGTTTAGGGCTCTACTGGCGCTATATACTATAGAATATATTACCTTCGTATGTAACACAATGTAAAAATGTAAATAAAAAAGCATATGACACTTTAAGAAGAAAGACTAAACAAAAAATATATTTTAAATGAAAATCCTTGAAAGAAAATGTACTAAGCAACTTAAGCCTGGATATTTTAAAAAATATCTTTTTGTATGTACACTTCTGTGCAATAAAATTAAGTACAAGTTATATGACTATTCTTTGCAATATTCTAGTTGTATAATTCGGGTCTATTTTAATTGCCTAGCAGCAGTTTCAATAGATGATAAAACACCGTAACTTGAAAATAACACCTTTATTAAAAGACCAAAACTAAGACCTTTACAAAAAACCGCTATTAATAAATACAAATGCTTAATTTTATTGCATAGATGTGTACGTGGTATTTGAGATGTAAACATCTACTTATTTTGATTTAATAATAGGCCATTTGTAATATACAAAGCTTAAAAAGGTTAATTAAGCCTTAAAAATATTTAAAAAATAATATGAACTGCCACATGTCCCAACATATCTCTTATACAGTGCTTTCGTAAAGTAGTGGATAAATTTGTTAAAAATTCAAGGAATAACTTTTGGAAAAAACGCTGGGACCAGTGGATTTTTATTTTTATTTGAGCATTTTTTCAAATAAAATCTATACATACAGGGTAGGAGGTATGACGTCATAGATGTTTTTTTAAATGGAAACCCCCTTTTTTATTACGGAATTTGAAAAAATGCATTTTTTTACTTACGCTAAGGTAATTTTTGTGTATAGGTCACATGACCAAAAATTAAGAAAAAAATAAATTTGCAAAATACTAACTTTTAAGAAGTATACTTTTACGCCTTTATCAATGACAGCAAACAATAAAAAACATGTCATCCTGTATGTATAGATTTTATTTGAAAAAATGCGCAAATAAAAATAAAAATCGACGGGTCCGAGCGTTTTTTCCAAAAGTTACTCCTAAAGCTTTTAACGAATTTATCCAGTACTTTACGAAAGCACTGTCTATTTATAGAACACTAATAGGTAAACAAAAAGCAAATTTTGTCATACGATATGTTTATGGCTAGTTTGGCGGAAAATATAAAACAGTGTAATGCAGGCTCAAAACAATAATAGATCCCACCACATCATCATCTATGAAATAAACGTCGAATTATTAGTTTTTAATATTTTCATTAGAAAATTTTGTTTATAACGAGATATAACAAATCGTAGTATTCGATGGAGAGGGTTGGTGTTTTAAAGTTCATAAGTGAAAGGCATTAATGCAAAATGCCCAATCGCACATTTAAAAAAAAAATTATCAACACATTGAATTTAAATGTTAAATTCATACAAATCTACAAAAGCTCACCGAGTGCAAACAATAACCGGTGCTCGTTTTGAGATTCTGCAATCAATATGCACAAAAACGGACGTGTCACGTGTATCGGTAAAACCTTATAGTCGTCACAGTTGAAACCACATTGTTTTTTGCACAAAAAATAATCGACCTAACTACAGAAGCACAGCAAAAGGCCATTCTGAACTTACGGAAAATTAATATCACGTTGCTCGGTTAAGACGAAAGGAGGAAAGCTACGAACAGGCAGTACTACTAACTCGCCATTAGTATAAATAGAATTATTTTTGGAGCAACAGTTGCTATGTTTAGAACAGCACAAGGCAAACGTGTACTCACGCATGGCATGGAAATCAGCATTCGATTTCGGGGTTGAAATTAAGAGCAGCCCTTGCTAATTTCCAAGGACATTGAACCTATTATCGTCTCTATCAGGAATGATTTATTTAGGAGCTTTCCCTGTTTCATTCTCGCTACCCATCACAGCGTTTATTTTGAAGCGACAATATATGGCTATAAAAAGAATAGACAACTACGCGTCAGTGCCATCAGTAGATGCTAAATAGACTGCGGAGTTCAAGTAAACACATCAGTTGAACAAAACGTGAAATTATCAGTTCCAGGAAAATATAAATCTTAAATAAGAATTATGTCCTTTTCTTTGTCCTAAAAGGGATAATCAGCTACGTCAGGCGTCAGGTTCAAACAGTTGACAAGTGCATAACCGATGTTGATGTTAACTTTATTAAAGCCGCGAGTAGCTATAGATTAGCAAAGCTGACAGGGGCGGGCTGGAAAGAAAACGGCCTGCTCCAACTTCGGCCCTATTTGTAAAAACTCAAATACTCTACATAACAATGAGAAAATACAATCAGTATAAAAAAAACAGAAGCATCAAAAATGTATTTGTCATTTACATACAAAGTTAGTCGGTAGTTCCAAACACCACTTCTCAAACTAGGGGGTCGCTTAAATATTATTAGGGGTCGCGGAAACATTCGAAAATATATTTATTTATAAATAATTACCTAGTCTAATTTTTTATTTTAAAAAAATATATGCATAAATGTTTTTATATACCTACAGACATAGGCATAACTAGCGGGGCGGAGGAGGCAGGGGGCCAGGCCCTCCCTAGAGTGTCGTCTAGTCGCCCCAGAAAAATATAGGTTAAATAAATGTAAAATGCTGTTATTTTATTAACTCATTTAAACGCAACGGAACGTTAACGACCCTCATACGTTTTTTATATTTTCTAGTAATGTTATTTGTTTATTTGTTTATTTAGCGCACTTTTAAAAGAAACGTACGTTCCGCCAAGCGTGCTAAGGGTGTCCCAATATTCATCATTTGATACAGCATTCGAAAATAAGCAACATATTTCATATAAACGTTGGTCTGAAATTGTGTCTTAAAGAAGCTATAACCCTGAGAAGAATAATAGATAACAATTATTGTAATTAAAATTAAAACAATACTGATCAAGAGTGGGGGGTGTTCTATATCGTAACTTTTTGGAGTTTAAATTTTCGTCAGTGATAGTTGGATATTCGAAAAACTTCATACTTTTTCACATAAACAAGATACTCTCGTTTGGAATCACTAAAAAGGGCAGTTTTCAAGAAAATCCAACCTAAAGATTAAAACGGTCTTAATAATGACAAATACAAAGTATATAAATACAGAATTTTACTTGCTTTTAATGCGATTTTAATGGAAATCAGAATTTGCTGGAAAATGATTTGTCTCTACTTTTGAAGGAAGTTAACAATGGAACAAAGACGAGTCATGTATTTTATGCATGATGGTGCTCAACCTTATTTTGTCTAGAAGGTTAAGATTTACTGAAATCACGTTTTTGGATATTCAGGTAACGTTGTCTACTTTGAGTAAAATTTTCCAATTTTCATCAGAACACATTTAATTCATGTGGTTTGGTTTTCTCAAAAACTACTGCTCTCGGTGATTCTAAACACGAGTTTTTTTATGTAAAACGGTCTAGGTTTTCAAATATCTAACTACAGTTGGAGAAAATGTCGACTCTAAAAACATATTGTATAGAACATCCCCCACCCTTGCATAAACTACCACTCGTTCAGAATCTTATACCAAATCTTTTTCAAGATCATCTAATACAGCATAAAAATTGCGAAAATATGCCAAATTACACAAAATTTACTTGAATAGTATTATTTTAATTAAATAAAACCGGTGTCCTATTACGCTTCACAAGGCTGTAGCTCTCTACAGCGCAATTGGAGACCTTTGCTTATTTGAAATATTCTGCTTGGGAATTTTTCATTTATTTTTGGACACCCAGTATATACGTTAAAAATAGATCTGTTAATGCTGCAGACTGTATATAGTAAGAGTATTAAAAATGTAGCTCTAAGCCAGGCAGGTATTGCATTACTTCTACTTATTGCATTTTGTGGACTTCTTTTTTTCAATCTGTTTTCAGTTTCCTCTACCTCGTCTGATTTTGATTCAGGTTCATTTTCTGACATATCGACTTCTTTATAATTGCCCTCATTAAGATCATCAATAATCTCATCACTTCTTCCGGTTAAATTGTTTAAGAAGGTTTGATAGCATTTACCATACTGCAGTTATTCGTCTCACAGGAGGAACCCTAACTAAGAGTTGTAAGTGTGAGAATTGTTTTTCTGTATGGAATTGTTCTTTCTCAAATTTGGAAAAAAAACTGTGAATCGACGTATTGCAGACATGCAATTAAACTAACAAGAATTTTATTCTAAAAAATATTTTCTGTTCAAAAGCTTTTATAATTCTTTGGATTTTTCGCAAAACCGACAGCTAACCACATCACCAACTACGCCATTAACGGTGTGCCAGATGTCTGGGTTTCCGAAATATATATTTCAACAGCCCTGACCCGCCGAGTCTCAGGATAAAGCGCCCTGAACTTTACTTTTTTATTAGTTATATTTAGTCTATGCTATTTACATAGACTAGCCTGCCTCTGTTCGTTGTTATTGATAACGTTTTTACTGTATCTTTCCAATATACGGTCACTTTTCTGTTTTCTACTCTGATCAATGACGTAGCCATGGAAAGGGCTAGAGAAGCTGAAGCCCCTCCCCAGATCTAAAAAAAATATTATAAAATGGTCCCTTACTTGTGTCTAGACAGGAAATTGACAATTTAACTCTGTGTAGACTACAGTTACATCAATGAAAATTCGTACACGTTTTACTCGAAGAGTGTAAATTTATTCCAGTATTTGCTTTAAATGCGTTTTGTTATTTCTGGGTATTTTTAAAGCTGGCGCTCTGAGAATCATGGCAGGAAAGAAATCAATGAAATGCTTTTGTAAAATAAATATACCATTAATAATGTAGGGGTTGCGTCCGAGAGGTAGTACCTTTTGTTATGGACGCTCACTCTAAGCGACATAGCCGGGCGGAGGTTCAGACTGGTCCTGACGAGGCACCCAACTCTCACTTGTTGGCTCCAAGCGCCACACCCCGGTTAACTGTATTGACCTACAGGCTACACCAAGTGAGGGTATCCAGATATGGAGATGATGATGCCGGGCAGCAGCAGTATATCATTAATGACCTAAGGCCCAAGATGAATGATATACTCACAGGCGGCAATCGAATGACGATTCAACCGGCTATGACACTGCGGTGTGGAAAGCCAGAGGAAACTACCACACTATCTCCCAAGAAAGCCATTATGGCAGCACAAGGAAACTCATACCACGTTACTTGTCACGGGAATCGGAACCCGCGATACGGCAGGGGAGGAATTTCACGATTAGACGACAGGGCCTCCCAGGTCGTCATCCTGCGAAATCCCTGTAACAAAGATGAAACAGAATCGAATAAAAATGTATTGACAAATATTAACAACTCAAGCCTAAGGATTGGTACATGGAATATGAGAAGCTTGTATCTCTCCGGCAAACTAAGCAATGTCATCAAGGAAATGGAGAGAATCAACACGGACACACTAGGACTCAGCGAAGTTAGATGGCCAGGAATGGGAAAAACTAATGCAGAAAAAGCAACTTTGTACAACTCTGGAAACGACCTCCCAAACCACTACAATGGAGTTGGTTTCTTAGTGAATCAAAGAGTAAAAAACTCAATAATAAACTTTGTGCCATAGTTAAAGCCTACCCTACTAATATAAATCTCATTCAAGTATATGCATCCACTTCGGACGGACCCGATGTAGAAATATTAGCAATGTATAGAGAGCTAACGGATTTGAAGAAAGCAATAAAAAAGAACGAAGTTTTAATAATCATGGGAGACTTTAATGCTAAAGTCGGTCAAAGACGTGTCGATGACTTCGGACTAAGAACACGGAACGAAAAAGGCAACACACCGATTCAGTTTTGTCAAGAAGAAGACTTGACAATTGCGAACACCTGGTTTAAGCTCCCTCGAAGACGACTCTGTACTTGGCAGTCCCCACAACATACTACAAACAATATCGTGAGAAACCAGATTGACTTTTTAATAATCAACAAGAGATACAGAAATGGACTCCACGGCGTACGAACATACCCAGAGACAGACCTTGGGTCGGACCATAACCCAGTGATTGGAAACCTCAAGATCAAACTAAAGAAATTAGGACAACCCTTAATAAAAAGAATTGACATCAATAAATTAAAAAGTGAAGGAAATACGTAACATAGTTGAAGAAAAAGTAAATGCTGCAGTTAAGGGCATAGTAAATACAACCAAATCCCCAAATATAGAAGACAATTGAAATAATCTTAAAAATGTGATTGTATCGATCGAGAGAGACGTTGTAGGGCCACAAACCAACAGAAAGAAGAATCAATGGATGACTGAAGATATTCTGCTATTAATGGAAGAAAGGCGAACATACAAAAACCGAAACCAACAAGAATATAAGAAAATACAAAGACAAATTAAAAATAAAATCCGCATAGCAAAAGGAGAATGGATAAGAAACAAATGCATAGAAATAGAACGCCTAGAAGAAAAGCACGATCACTTTAATATCCACAAACTTGTGAAAGAAACTACTGAGGCGAATAAAATATCCAAACTTGATGAGACTTAACGACGGCACAGACACCGTTATCACAGACCACAATGAAATACTTGATCACTGGAAGAATTATATCGAACAACTATTTAAGAAGCCCGATCTAAGAGTAACTGACCACCAATACAAAAGCGAAAAATCTCCAAGAATACTAAAATCTGAAATCATACAGGCAATAAAACACAGCAAAATATTCAAAGCACCCGGCCCAGATGACGTATACATAGAAGTTATAAAACATTTTGACCATGATAGTCTTGACTACATAGTAAAATTGTTCAATACGGTCTACGAAACTGGGTTACTTAGAGATTGGCTCCAGTCTGGTTTTATGTCTATCCCTAAAAAAGTAAATGCTAACAAATGTGGCCAATACCGTATGACCAGCTTGATGAGTCACGTTCTGAAGACATTCTTAAAAATAATACTAGCTAGAATACACAGAAGTGCGAATAGGACATGAGTTGTTGCCAATTCGGATTACGACAGGGGTTTGGCAATAGAGAAGCACTATTCAGCCTCATGGTGCTACTCCAAAAATGCAGTAACCAGAGAAAAGATGTATATGTGTGCTTCATCTATTATCAAAAAGCATTCAACTGCGTCAACCATAACGAACTACTAAATTTCCTTGAAAAAAAGGATGGACAAAAATGATTGAAACATTAGAACGCTTTATAATCATCAGCCGGCATTTGTTAGAATCGGAAACGACATCACAGAAAATACCTCTATTAAATGCGGTGTACTACAGGGATGTGTATTGTTCCCCCTGTCCTTTAACGTATACTCAGACGCTATTTTCGCCTGTGCCTTGCAAGACTCAAATGACGGTATCAAAATAAACGGACAAATTATCAACAACCTGCGATATGCGGATGATACCGTTGTAATCCGTTATAATTGCCGAGAGTTACAACGACTAATGAACAGAATATCGTCTGAAAGAGATAAACTATCATTGAAAATAAACATTGGCAAGACAAAAGTAATGGTTGTAAGTAAAACACCGGTGAACCGAGTAAATCTCTTCATATATGGAAAACCTATTCAGCATGTCCCAAAGTTTAAATTTCTCGGCAACTGGATAACTGAAAATCTAAATCCGGACACGGAAATACTCTGCAGAATAGAGCAAGTGAGGAAAATATTCGTCAATATGAGAAAATTACTAACAAAATCCTTAGCCTGAAATTAAGATACCGTTTTGTCAAGGGTTATATTTATGCCGTATTACTATATGGAGCGGAAGCGTGGTCTCTTGACTTAAAGTCAATACGCTTAATAAGTTGGAAGCATTTGAAATGTGGGTCTTCCGAAGAATGCTAAGGATACCCTGGACTGCCCATATGACCATCGATGAGGTTTTGAGACGAATGGATAGAGATAGAGAACTTTCGACTATAGTGAAGTGAAGAAAAGTGGCATACATGGGCCACATATTCCGCAATACAAAGTACCTATTTCTGAAATTGATCATGCAGGGAAAAATTAAAGGAAAACGAGGTATAGTCAGGAGGAAACATTCATGGCTCAAAAACATCAAGGACTCGACAAATCTGGACACACACACTATTTAGAGCCACACAAAACCGAGAAGATTTTGCTGCAATTGTTGCCAACATCTACTGATGGATATGGCACTTTAAGAAGAAGAAGATTAATAATGTTTATAATTATACATGGTGGTTCATAAGTATGGCGATTAAATTTAAGGGAGGGCAAAAATTTAAACTTGTAATTGCTTAAAGTGATTGATGGTCACTGGAATGAATTTCTGTATACATAATTTCGCAGAAATGGTCGCGATAAGACCGAATTTGCATAAAACTCAGAAGCAAAAGAGTTGTTTGGGGAGGAAATGTGAGAAGAAAGCGGTTAATGTACTCTTTTCTGGTTTATCTAATAGGTTTTGGTGTTAGCCAGTGGTTCTTAAAAGTTTAAACCAGGCCCTAATGTGATTTTTTTCCAATAAGCCATTAATTTTTTGTGCACTGTACCTCTACTGCGTTCAGCGCTATACACTAATGACCATACTTATGAATCACCTTGTACAAGTGTATCAGTATTTTGCACTGTCAATAAATTTCTGATATGAAAAATACAATTAATATGTTGTAATATACTACAGAAAACATTCACAGCCCCCCTCCATCATTTTTTAGCCATGAGATGGCCGCCGCTGAACAAAATTTGAGGGATGAGCATTAATCACTTATTTCGCATCTAACCTCCACATCTCAAGTCCTTTTCACCACCTGCAGACGTGCTGGGTGGCTTAAAACTGGGCACCGAAATTAAAATTTCTTACATACCTAGTACAAATGAAACCATATTAAATAATTCTTTGGGAACGAGAGTCTGCAAGATGGGTACCGAGAATGTTGAACATAGATAAAATGCGTTTGGTAGTTTCATTTACAAGCAAATTTTAATTGATTCCGACTCATAGAGAATCCCCACCAGCACGCGAATTTACAACAGTTGCGTCTGCAGACAAAGTTATGACTTTTTTCAGAGTGGCTACAAAACAAAATTATTTAACGCTTATCCTTCAGATTCTTAGGGAATTACAGTCAGAGAACTGTAGAATAAACCATAAATCGAAAACGGCCATTAAACCGCATCAACACTACGTTTGTGAATACTAATAAGGGTAGGGGAAAGATGCTGAGGCAATTGCAGAGTAGTGGCAAGTGGTTTCAAGGAAACCAGTATAATATCCAACAAAACGAAACAGCTATAACAGTAAATAATAACAGAATAGATATGGTGTCAGAAGCCAGGTTTGTGAAAAGTTCGTTCCCCACATTTCGTTCCCGGGATATTTCGTCTCTCCACATCTCGTACCCGGTAACTTCGTTACCGAGCGAGCTCAATTTGTCTCCTAGATTACAGGGTGTTGAAAAACGAGTGCAGCGATCGGAATACAGTTAGAAAATGAAAGATATTTTAATTAATTTATTTATTATAATAAACTTGTAAGAACAAAACAAATTGTATTTATTAAAAATGACGGGTATTTTCCTGATATTTTGTATAGGGCCATAATTTCTCATTCTGAACAACTTTTCTCGGTAATATTTTGCCGTATCATAAACAAAAGGGGTAGGTTACCCGAATAGAAAATAGTTTTTGCTTAACTGTCAAGGCAGACTTGTTTTTGAAAAACTGAAAATTGTCTTAAAATTCTCTATAAACCAAGTAGAAATTTTAATTCCTATAACATTTTTTTATAAAACTAAAAATAACATTTAATTTCATCTTGTAAACTCAATCCGGGGACATACTGTATATAGTTCTTATAAGTTTATTATAATAAATAAATAATTTAAAATATATTTCATTTTTCTAACTGCATCCGATTGCTGCACTCGTTTCTCAACACCCTGTAATCTAGGAGACAAAGTGAGCTCGCTCGGGAACGAAGTTTCCGGGTACGAGATGTGGGGACTGTGGGGAGACGAAATATCCCGGGGACGAAATGTGGGGAACGAACTTTCCGAAAGAAATATTGGTCACTAAAAATTACTATACGGCAACTTCCCACTCAGTTTAATAACAATAATAATATAATATATATTTTATGGGTAAAAAAGAAAACCAACGCATACAAAAAAATTTGTCATCGTAATGATACCTAAATCTTAAAATCATATTTTAAAAATTATTTTTCACCCAGGCGCGAAGCTCAGATTGTTTGGAGGCGAGCTGTTCTACACAGTGTAGATCTAACATTTATTATTACATGTTGAGCTGCTCGAGTCTATGCTTAATTGAGAAATTGAAATCCTATATGATTTTATAGATTTTAATTAAATTAAAACGAAATCCGTATGTATGTGAATGTACAAAATATATGTGTTAACCGGGATACGGAAAGTTCGTTCCCCACATTTCGTACCCCCAATTTCGTTCCGGGGATATTTCGTCTCCCCACATCTCGTACCCGGAATCTTCGTTCCTGAGTGAGCTCAGTTTGTCTCCTAGATTACAGGGTATTGAAAAACGAGTGCAGCGATCAGAATACAGTTAGAAAATGAAAGATATATTAATGAATTAATTTATTACGTATAAGAACAAAATAAATTGTATTTAAAAAATGACGGTTTAATCTAAGTATCTTCCTGATATTTTTTATGGGTCGATAATTTCTCATTCTGAATCACTTTTCTTAGTAATATTTTGCTGTATCATGAACAAAAAGGGTAGTTTACCTAAAAAGAAAATAATTTTTGCTTAACTGTCAGGTGGGCTTGTTTTTGAAAAACTGAAAATTTTCTTAAAATTCTCTACAAACCGAGCAGGAATTATAATTCCTATACCATTTTTGTGTAAAACTAAAAATAAAATTTAATTCCCTCTTGTAAACTTAATCCGGGGACATACTGTATATAGTTCTTATAAGTTTATTATAATAAATTAATTAATTAAAATATCTTTCATTTTTCTAACTGCATTCCGATCGCTGCACTCGTTTTTCAACACCCTGTAATCTAGGAGACAAATTGAGCTTGCTCGGGAACGAAGTTTCCGGGTACGACATGTGGGGAGACGAAATATCCCGGGAACGAAATGTGCGGTACGAAATGTGGAGAACTAAATGTGGGGAACGAACTTTCCGCAAACCGTGTTAACCACTATTCATTAAAATTGACCTATGTCTATTCTTAAAACAGTGTAAACTTATTCCGATCAGCTGCTTGGGAAAGGAGTTGTAAATTTTAAATGTAAAACATCTTTCATATAAAGCTGATTTATGAATGGGTGGACATATTTTCCCTCTCCAGTCTAGATGTAACGTTAATGAAATGAATATCTGTTTGGAATTGTATGTTATTGTACAGATATGGTGGCGCAAAATTGGTAATAATCTAGCAAAATGTAGCAAAATGAAATTTTCGCCGTTGGGTCATATAAAACAGTTCAGCGTTTTTAACCTATCATGTACGTGATCTATTCTACGTAAACCAAAAATAAATCTTTTACGCACTTTTTGGATTAAATACGAGTTGGCAACATCCAAACAGGGCCCATATACAGTATCACAAATTGACTTAAAACTGAGGAATCAATTTAAAGAGAACGATTTTTAATAAATGTGTGCTCACAACAGCATTGTACGTTACAAAGGTATACAATAAATATAATGCATATTAATTTAAACATTTATAAAAAGACAATTTAAGTCGTAGTTGTAAGCAGACGAAAATCTTTTGGGCAACTTTGTAAAGACTTCAATTCCATAAAAAAATCAACCTTGCATTGCATACCATACACAATTCTTGTATTATATTTGTGAATAAAGGACACCGGTAAATATTTTGTAACAAGTAAGGTTCACTAGTTATGACAACAGTAAGCACATGGCATAGTTTTGAGCTACCAGTAAATCAGTTCAGTACGTATAGAAAAAGCCGGAACTGATTGGAGAAATCGGCAATGGTTGGAAAAGCCTTTAAATGAGGGTTATGTGTAACACTAAGCGGGGTTTTACCGAGAATAATCATAACAGGATTTTGATAGCTTCTACTCTAAATGCAGTGTCGGTGTACAAAGATTGCACGAATTGCATAACGACCGCCAATAACTTTCTCGGTTGAGTTTGTAAAGCGACGCATCCTAATTTATTTATAGACAAAAAGACCCCTTCACTTGTTAAAAGGAACTGTAATTTTCATAAACATGCGTCTATTGTGGAAAGTGGCATATATTTTCTCAAATAATTCCCTAAATAAACGAATGATGGTCTTCTATTCTATGCTGCCCAATAACAAATATTTAACATAACACATTTTTTTTAAATTAAAAAATGTAGCATCAAGTTATAAAAATAATTTTCTACATAAAATGCATGGTTAAGTTCATATTTTTTAAATGTTTGTATCACTTGAGTAGAAACCAAGGCCTTCGGATTTCTATACGTATAGTAGCAGTGGACAATTTTCGATCATTATTCGATCGATAAATGAATTTTAAATAGTTGAACATTTGTATGTTAAGTAACACGCGTAATATTTTGGAATTTGATAGATGCATAATGGGTTATTATCTCATAATCTACAAATGTTACTAATGAAATATATGCGTAAGCATGTTTCTTTAATCTTGTTTATTTTTGTTTGGAAGCATACATGAATGAGAGATGTATGTATATTTCACTGACAGAATTGTTTATAATACAATTGGAAGATGTCAGTATTAACGTGACATAAAAGAAAAAAATATGTTAGCAATATATTTTTTTAATTAGTAGTCATAACAGCATGTCCCATTTATGATACAAAGGTTTATTTTTCATTGGTGTAGAATAAATACCTCTCTGAAAATATAACTAAATCTTGCAATGAAAATGCAATAAAACATTTTATTTGTAAAAAAGAACCCTGAAAGGAATTTATTATTTCATTTATACCTGACTCCAGACCTGTTATAAAACGTTGCAAAGATGCCCACTGCAATTTCCTACATTACTAACGCTAAATAATTGCAGTATTGGCACATGTAAAACCAGTAAAGATATAAGTTGTCCATTCATATGAAACACAATGATCTACAGTTCAACAAATGCTTAAGGTGCTCTTGTTTAAGTAGTTGTAATAAATTACAAATCACATTACTTGCGCCAAAAGTTGAATGTCTCAACAATATACAGAAAGGTAGAAGTAGTAAAATGTCAAACTTACCCATATTTTGTTTCCACGGAAGTGAGCAACTGCAAAATAATCTGCGTATTACATATTTTATTATGTTAAAACTAGATCTTATTTTTTAACTATACATCATCTTCTGTATATGTACTTTGGATTATTAAATCTGTTACGATACTATAAAAAATATTTTTCTAAGATAATAAAATAATATGTAAATATATTAACAGCTAGATTGAAGTAAAAATACTTAAGTGAATAAATAAATAATTAAAATCGCTAAGAACATACAAATTAAGACTTAGGTTAAAATATCAAACAAAAAACACTTTCGTTTTCGGAATGAGGAAGGTGTACTGGATGTCGCAAATTTTGGTGATCATTGTGGTTAGTTTTTGCTGGTCTCATTAAACATCAATAGATCTATCAGTGCTAGTACGTTTTCGTGAATAAAAAAGTGAATAATAGCTATAGACTTTAAATTTGGACGCAAAGTGTTACATTTGGAAAAATGGTTTTAACTAGTGATCGGCCGATACCGATATAAATATGGGTGCATCGGTATCGTATCGGCATATCGGCAAATTTTGCCGATAATCGGTATAGAAATAACGCGCGAACGAAGTCGCGGGTAACAGCTAGTAAATATATATGTGTATGTCGTCCGTACCAACTGATTTCTTAGGTTTAATTGCCTTAAGAGCTTTATTTATATCATCAATTGTAATGGGAAGCACATGAAAATTACCTGGTTCGGTAATGTTATTGTTGTAGCATTACCTTGCGAGCCAACGTACAGACTGAAAATTATCTGCAAAGGCATTTGCCGTTGCTTGATTGTTACATAAAAAGTTGTCTTTGTAATGCATATTATGAGCAACATTTTCTTTCCTCTTATTTATAACAAAGGACCAAAACAGAGCTGGTTCGTTTTGCAGTCCATTCTCAATATTTTTTAAATATTCTTGATATGCAGCACTAATGTCATGTTTGACTTTATTTCTGAGTTGTCTGTATTTCTCAATAACGCTACCGTTACCTCTATTTTGTTTTATTCATTAAACAGGCGATTTTTCTTTTTTATTGCTTAATAACACTCAAAGGAAACCCGGATGGGAATTTATTATGAATATGTTTAATTTTAGGAACTGTAGCATCAAGGGTAGTTTTGAAAAGTTCATAAAATTTGATATAGCTAAATTTACGTCCTTAAAATTTTCCAATACTGACCAGTTAGTTTCCCTTAACCTATAATAAAGTTCCAAAAAATTACCTTTTTTGTAATTATACTGTTAATTGTTAATATTAGGATTATTTGACTTTCCGTAATAAATATAATCGCATTGTAAAGAAGGATGTTAAATATCTGGCTGGACAAGTGGCGATTCAGAACGCGTGACATCAATGTGCGAGTTAGTTAACCCCAAATCTAAAGTTCTATTTAAACTATTTTTAACGTTATTATACTGAATTAAAGCATTAAAATTTATAAAATCTATAAATGCAGCATATAGTGTATTTGCAGAAAAAACCAGCTCCCGGTTCAAATTTGGCAAATTAAAAGCACCTACTATAACTAAACGTTTTAGAGTAATTTCTGAATGTAATTCAACCATGCGAAATAAAACCTCAAACAAGTTCAAACCGCTGGCCGGTGGAAAATAAACTAAACAAAAATATATGTCAGTTACACCAATTCTTACGTGAATCCACAAGTTTTCCAAATGAGAGTCCAAATGCATCAACTTGCGCGATGGAAACTCATTCTTCACTGCCACCCCTAGTTTTTCCAGCCTCAACAGCACTACGATCTTTAAGATAGATAACATAAATAACGATTATCTAGTAAGTCGTTATTAGAAACACTATTGTCTAGCCACGTTTTTGTTAATAATATAATGTCATAATTTTCACTAAGAGCGTTGTTATATAAAATAAGTAGTTCAGATTTCAGTCCTCTTACGTTATGATAGTAGAATGTAATTTTGCGTTTATTAATGGACATCTTTAAAATCGGATGTAGATTTGATTGCATACACTCTACTCTCGTCCTTTGCTCTCATGAAAACTTTCCCATTACGAATCCAAAGATAACCAATGTTATTGACTTTTTATACTCCCATGAATAGTGTACCTAGAGGGGTTCAGCGCAAATGTGGGGGGAAAACTGTAACGCGCACATTGTCCGCACCATTTCTTAGTCCGAATGGTAAAAATCGAAATTCGTAATTTCCTTGCCGGGTCAGGATGAATTTTGGTGCTAACAGTCTAATTTTGAAATTTTACAAGATTCCCACGATGAATTTTGGGGCTAAAAGTCTAATTTTGAGGGTTTTTGCGCAGGTTTGTCAAGGTCGTTGGCCTAGCCGGAATCAAGGTCGCGGGCCTAGTCGAGGTCAAGGGCGAGGCCTAGCCGAGTTCAAGGTCATTGGCCTCACCTTGGCACTTCCCACGATGAATTTTGGGGCTAAAAGTCTAATTTTGAAATTTTTACAAGATTTCCACGATTAATTTTGGGGATAAATGTCTAATTTTATTCCTACGCTTATTAAAATATTTCCCAGGCTCAAGCGGATGTGAGTCATCGCCCAATTTCGAAACTTTGTGTATTTAATAAAGTACTGGGAAAAAACACGTACTATTTACATTCGGTGCTTACAAACAGTGTCGTGGATTTCCCAATGTCTGTAAACTTTCAGTCAATTTTAAGCAAATTTCTTAACCATACATTTATTAGCAACCTTGCACATTCCCAGATTTCCCTCCAAAAACCTGATCATAATTTAAATTTCCCGTCAAAACCTACGCAGAATTTAAATTTACGGTCAAAACCTGCGCAAAATCCCGCCAAACCTACGCAAAAACCCTCGCGCAGACCTGTGCAAAAACTCCCGCGCAGACCTGTTCAGAGACCCCGCGCAGACCTACGCAGAAACCCCAGACAACAATCACATCCGGTTTATTTTTAGCAACCTTGCGCATTTCCAGACGCTCACATCCACAAGTCTTGACAGGTCTGACATCTGGCGACACGCAAATATAGCCTCTATTAACACCTGCAACAAAGGAGATGATAGGATAACTTATAAAAACTGAAAGATGCTGGGTGGGTAAAAATATGATCAACAGACGACTCTTTCATCGCTCCGTTTTGTATTATAAAATTCTGCTATTTAAAACTACCAGTTTATGATTCGCTTGCGGATGTCTTATACTGCAAAAACTCAACTTTTATGTCTTGCTGTATTATTGTATTTATAAATTTCGGGTTTTTAAAATAAGTTGTATTATCTGCTAATATTTTTTTTGATTTTCCAAATTCTATAAAATATTCATAGCGTTCTTACATCCAAGGTGCTAACACACAAGAAGTAAATAAATTGCTGCATCACCAACGAAAGTGAGATTAGTCTTACAGGCCTCCACTAATACATCAAATAGAGATTTTTCAAAATTGAAATAAATAATGATTATCACAAAAAGATTCGACTATTAATAACTGGCAAATAGCAATCGATTCTTTAAAACAAAATGCAAATAAATTTGCTCAAAGTTGAGTGTAAACGAAAAGTTTTAAATTGTTCAAATGCAAATAATTCAGTTGTTTTGGAGACTAATCAGAATAAAAAAATGTAGTTAAAACATATAGTGCCGTGGCTAAAACTCAAAAGCTGCTACAATCCAGTCGCAAGCAAATACGATCTCCAATAGTATAATTATACAGAGAGATTTTTCTTACTACGAACACGGCAGACGATATGTCGAATTTACAAATGCCGAGAATTTAACTTTGACAGTTCGCGTATTTTGTCAGTAGATAATATCTGCTGTCATTTCTATCTTAAAATCGATAACTACGAAGCAACGGATCAGTGCAAATTGTAAAATGGTATTATCAGGGTCCAACGATCCGGGAAATTCAAAATTCTTTCACAACATTTGAAAATAGGCGTTCTTTATCGTTATCAACGTTACATGGAGTTATTTCAAATTTTGCAAACTTTGGATGTGTTTCTCCCCAAAAGCACAAAAGCCCTAATGTTCCCAATGAAGACAGGTATTTAAAAGAGGTTTGTATTACCGCTAATGATTATCCAGACTATTTATTTAAATAAATTGCAGAATTAGTAGATTTAGCTGCGATATTCTTCCCGTTGGCCATTTCAGAAGTATGGAATTTTGTGAAACTGTGACAGATATGCCTAAAACTTCCTCTGAAAAGTCGTTTTCACAACTAACGATTTGAAGAACTGCGTTTTAAAATTAAAAGGGTTGTTCAGAGTACTAGCACTAATATGTTTCTATGATAGCTTAGGATATTGGTTAGCGCAAGAAGGCAGGCTCTTTGAACAAGAGCTAATTTAAACTTCTTGAATTTTGTTGTTTGAAATAAAAATAGTTTTATTTTTGTTTGCATCTTTTTTTTAATGAGTTAGTTTGTTCTGAAGAAATTATTTCTTTCTTCAGAATGCGTTTTACTTTAAGAACTACCTTCTTTTACTGTACTGTTAATCTCTAAACATCCTGTTTTTCAACTCTGAATTTATCACCTGAATTAATCACAGAATAACAGTACCTCATACATTCTATCTGTGATATAATAATTAATTAACAAAAATTACACTAGGCGTCTGCGTTGAACAATTACTTAAACAATCAACGCAGACGACCCGTGGATTAATATCAGAGTACCTTAGACCGACTGTCCATCGGTCTTGGCGTATTTTTAGGCAATCGTAAATTCGCCTTGATTTACTCGTGTTCGCAGTTCATGAATTTTCACTGTATACATTGTTGCCACCAATCTTGTGTCTTAGCGGAAATTCAAGGAAATGTTACCATTAAACAGGTATCCGGACCTGATTTCTTACAAGTTTATTGTTGTTTTATTACACCGTTGCGCTTATAAAATCGGTTACAGGTACATGCCAGATTGGCCGAGCGGTCTAAGGGGAGCGTGGGTTTGAACCCCACACCTGGCAATTCTTTTTGTTTATCTAACAGACAACAGTACTTGACAAATTTATTTCAAGATAATTTTGCAGATCATCGTCGCAAATTCCTCCAGACACCGATAATGGAGGTCATTAAATACATTCAGCAAAAATTTTCCAAACAAAGACTCCGTTCAATTTAGCAGTCGGGCAGATTTTTCAAACAATGACTTCATTGTTCAATTTTTACCAGTCTTGCACATTTCTCATACAAGTCCGACCAGGTTTGAATCTCTAGACAATAACATCCGGCTTATCTGATTCAGCAAAAATCTCCAGACAACAAAGACTTCATTTTTCAATTATTTTTAAGCGGTCGTGCAGATTTCTCAAACAATGGGCTTCATTGTTCAATTGGTAGATAATAACATCCGGCATCTGCAAGTCTTGACAAGTCTGCATTCTCAGACGATGACTCACATCCGCTTGAGCCTGGGAAATATTTTAATAAGCGTAGGAATAAAATTAGACATTTATCCCCAAAATTAATCGTGGAAATCTTGTAAAAATTTTAAAATTAGACTTTTAGCCCCAAAATCCATCGTGGGAAGTGCCAAGGTGAGGCCAATGACCTTGACCCTGGCTAGGCCTCGCCCTTGACCCCGGCTAGGCCCGCGACCTTGATCCCGGCTAGGCCAACGACCTTGACAAACCTGCGCAAAAACCCTCAAAATTAGACTTTTAGCCCCAAAATTCATTGTGGAGATCTTGTAAAATTTCAAAATTAGACTGTTAGCACCAAAATTCATCGTGACCCGGCAAGGACATTACGAGACTCCTTGAGTTTCTATGCAGTTGTTGCGAGAATACTGCTCCATGTCATTGATCTTTCCGCGCAATTCAACATTTTCCTTTTTTAACGCAATGTTATCGGTTTCTAACTTTTCTATTCGCTGCAGGTAGGTTCTCCTTCGGGGATTTTTCTTGCCTCTTCAATGCTTCATTGCTATCATTTATCTTCTCATGGCAAAGATTCATAGATTTACACATTTCTGCTTGTTCGGATTTAATTTTAGTTCTTTTAATATTTCACTCAAAGTATTATTTTTAGAACTGCAATCGCTCCACTTCCATGCCTCTAAATTTTGGAATCTGCAGTTGCATTAGTGCAGGCAACATGAAACATAATACCGCAACTTATACATTTGATCTTATCAATGTCTGTTCTTGACATGCTACCACCACAGTTTCCACAATTACTAGGCATGTTGTATTTATTTTCTCGTGCCTCTGCCTCTGTTTAGATAAAAATATTGCTTCAAATTTGCAAACGGGTATGGAAATGGTGTTAATTATTATCAACCTTGTTTCACTCACGTTAACGGTCAACCACTGTAACACGCATACGTTTAAGAATTCTACGTGTTTAAATACATTTCAAATTTCTTTATATTGTTCATTATTTTCACAATAACAATACTATAGTTACTTCAACTGTACTCAGCACTAAATGCACATTAAAACCCAGTAAAAACAGATGATTTTAAACCACTTTAATTGCAATTTAAATGCAGAGCACTTTTTGACACTGCCAGTGCTGTGAGTTTTAAAGAGATTATTATATATATCTTCTTCGAGTTCAGCAATGCCCCTATTTTTTCAATTGTCTTGGAAGTGTACCCCGGTTCTTCACTTATTTCTGGTAAGGAATTAGCATCAACTACACCGTCATCTTGTTCGATTCTCCATTTTTTTAACTCGCTCATAGGCAGATCTTCTTCATCAAATTCTGCATTCGATAATACATTGTTCCGACACTTTTTATAACTGCTGGAGTTCATTTAACCCATGCTGATGATAAATTAATAACGGCAACTTTTAGGGAAAGTTTTTTAAGACCTTCCCGTGTATTGTCTTTTGTAAGAAGTATCGTACTCAACAGATGTTTTCTGTAGAAGAGTTTGGTAAATCTTAAAGCGTTTTGATCCATGGGTTAGATGAGTGCTGTGACGTTTGGAGGCATATACAATACAAATATATTACCATCACTGGTCTTTAATTTCTGTGCTGAAGGATGCGACAGAGCATTGTCCAAAATGAGAATAGCCCTTTCTGGAAGGTTTTAATCTCGTAAAAACATTTTGACCTAAAAATTTTAGCAATATAAAATAAAGTTTTTAAAATTAATATGAAGACTAAACACCTCAAGAAGAAATTGTTGAAAAAAGCAGTACAGCTTTCTGCTGCCATCCATGCAGTTTTATTGCTTGTGTTGACAACGAAGTTCTCAAAATGTTTAACACATCTAGGTTTCTTGGATTTGCCAATTACCAATGGCTTTAATTTATGCGAACCTGGCGCATTTGCACAACCTACAATGTTTTACACTGCTTTGCTACTTTTACTCCCAAAGTAGTTTTTTCCGAAAACGCAACGCAACTTTCAATATAATCCGGTTTCATCACATTATACAATTGGTGCTCATTCAGTAACCTTTCGGCTGAACTCTTCTTTAAAAGGATTCACCAGTTCCGGTTGAGATGACAACATTTTCCCTCTTATTTTTAGCAACCGTATACCACGCCTGGTTTTGAATCTTAGCAGCCAACCTTGGATGGCATTAAATTTAACATTTACGAGGTTCATATTCTCGTGTAAAATGAGTGCCTTCACTTTAATCATATCAGCAGTAACAGGCACATTTTTCTCAGGTTGTTTAAGAAACAGTCTTTTTTTCCATTTTTGAAAACTTTCCATTTCTTAGGGTACACTTTTTCCTCGGTGTCAAGGTATGACTCACTACTTTAGTAATTTTCAGTATTTTATTTATAATAGAACAAATGGTCGACTTTGTTGCACTGTATTTTTTGACACAGCTGTTACGCTAAAACTTTTGTCATGTTCCTCCAAAATGTTTGCTTTTTGGTAAAGAGATAGATATACTTTAAAACTTACACATTTTATAGTTTTAATCTCACATATCCACACAAAGCACAAATATAATAAGATTTACACAGGCTACACCTTCACGCATAAATAATTAGCATTCAACTGCTTAAGAAAGTAGGCCAGGACAAGCTTGCATCATGTTGGGGAATCCCAGAAAGAATATATGATTTTTCATAAACTCTTACATAAAAGCATTTAATGTACATTTCGCATTGTTCATGTTACCGCATCTTGTGCGCTGTTGACACTACAGAATACACAATGATTTAAAAAAATGTGTTTATATTAGCGCGTTGTTCATACTAACGCATGTTCACATTATAGCGACTGTACTGCAAATACATCTTGTGAATTGAGAGAGAAACCAGATCAGGTGGTGTTGCGTTAGGTATACATTAAAAATAGCGTAATGTTTTCTTGTAATTATAAAGATGAGGGTACTGGAAGACATGGAACAATTGTGGGTAAGAATTCACTTAGATAAGGAAATTTTAGTCGTAGGGATAATTTATCGTCCGCAGAGAGCATCAGGGTCTCTATTTTTATCTTCACTGGACACACCGCTAGCTGATACGTTATCCATTATCAGGCAAACTATTTTACCTTGGCGATTTTAATATTAACTATTTCGATCATAGTAATTACTTAAAGATTCACATATTTGCAATTTTAAGATCTTTAGATTAAAACGAATAATTGATAAGTCTACATGTATTACTTCAACTACGTCTACTATTATTGATATAATTATTACAAATACCAATAATGATATACTAGAGTGTCAGGTTATCGATATGCATCATCTCACTGATCACAACTTGGTCTCTTGTCGATTTCCTGTGGGGCACCCTAATAATGCGAGATTGTTATAATTTACAGTAGCTTTAAAGAAATAATTTTAATGCACTTCACCAACATCTGCGTTTCCGTTTCTTGGAATGATATTTTTAATATACATTATAGCGGAGTTTTGAAATAAAATTTTGTTGCAACTATTCGATTTTCATGCTCCTATGAAAACTTCTAAATTCGAAAAACCCTATGCACCGTGGTTAACGCATCAAATTAATGATATCCTAGAGAAATAAGGCCTTAAGGAGATTCAACAGAACTAGAAGAGCGGTTCATTGGGATTAGTATAAATCATTATGCAATCTTACAATTCAGCAATAAAATCAGAGGAAAGGCAAGTTCCCGAGATGTTTGAAGTAATTTACGAAAAATGAATGTTTATAATTTCTCTAAAAATGATGATATTCCACAATATCTCAGGATATCAATAAAATTAATGAGTATTTTGTTGAATCTTGTAATGGTAATGTAAACTATAACAATGATTTAATCAACTACTAACATAATGATGTCCATACAAATGTGTCTGTTAAATTTAAATTATCTGAGGTCGCAGAAGTTGGTAAAATTATTACTAGCGTTAAATCTAAATCGGTTGGTTCCGACAAATTGAATATTGAACTTATAGAGTTGTGCTGCCCTTTTCTGCTACCACACATTACACACATTATGAGTTATTGCCTTAATAACTCGGTTTTTCCAATGTCCAGGAAAGAACGTGTCACTGCACTTTCAAACATTAAAAAACCCCAACGATTATAAGGATCTTAAGTCAATTAGTAATCTGGGTTGTCAAAGGTCTTGGGAGTAAATTATTGAATCTCAGATTAGAATATATCTGGATTCCCATCTGGCTTGAGCCGTACTACAGCGTTAGCACATGCCTATAACTAATAATATTATAAGTGCTACTGATTAAATAGCATCACTGTTCTAGCTTTACTTGATTACTCCAAGGCCTTTGATATGCTTAACCATGATACACTTAAGGCCATACTATGTTTGATAGGCTTTCATGGACTATCGACGTTATATCTAATTTCTTGGATGACAGAAGCCAAAGCGTTGTTTTGGAGGGCGCTGTGTCTGATGCCTTAATTCTTGACAGAGGTGTTCCACAGGGATCCATTCTGGGACCGCTTATGTATACTATATATATATATATATATATACATGCAACTTTTACACAGCGATACAACAATCGTCACTTTTATGCGGATGATACTCAAATTTATTATTTCTCACTTAATGGAATGGATATTACAGATACTCCTATTAATAATAATTAAAATAGCTTAGTAGATATATCTGACAATCATTGCCTTAAGATTTACCCCGCTAAGTCGACAGTCATAATGTTTGACAAAGAAAATTTAAGAACGAGAGCTCAGGAAAGTGCAGTTATTAAACTCGATAATAATATTCTGCAAATACAAGACTGTGTAAAAAAACATTGGTCTTCACATGGATGCCAAGTTGCGATTTAAAACTTGATAACCTCATATGTCATTTTTTAAATGTTAACTTAAAAACAATGCTATGCGACTCGATGACTATTGTCCTTCTCTGGACTGATATCACTGGTCGGCAAAAAACATTTTTTTTTCGAGCTCTGACACCATTCCTGTTGATTCTTATGTAAAATGACTTCCTGAGTCCGAATATAACCCCCGTTTTCCCCCATCACCCGCCCTTTTCGAGGGAACCCCCCACCTATTTTTATCACTTTTCGATCATTTGGAGGGATGAAAGTATTATTTTAGCCTTACATTTCTTCTGAAGGGCTAGAGAGGTAAAAAGTACTACAACATGAATCTTCGGAACTGTTGCTATATATTTTTATTATTGTTACTATATATTTTTATTATTTGGGGATGTTTGGGAGAACATGTGGGGGAGCTGAACGCTGGAATATGTAAATTCACTGCACCACGCTGGCGCTCTCAATAACTCGCGCGCGCGCAGGTTCGCACAGGAATTTTCCCTCAGTACATCTGTAGCGATCGTAGAGTCAACTTGTTGGTGTTCTAGGCGGGGATTCTGTGTTTCCAAGTTGTTTAAATTATGTAAAGCTGTAATATATAGAAAATAAGTGAACAAAATTGCGAAAAAAACCGAAAAAATCGATCACGTTTAATCATTTTTTTTACAATTTAAGTGGCCAAATCCCCCCCAAATCTACCTCCTTACTACAAATGTTCATGTTCTAGAACTTTTCACCTCTCTAGCTTCTCAGAAGAAATGTAAAGGCTAAAATATTCCTTTTCATCCCTCAAAACTATCTAAAAGTGATAAAAATAGATGGGGGGGGGGGGGGGGGCTTCCCCCGAAAACGGCGGGTGATGGGTGAACACGGTGGTCATATTCGGATTCAGGAGGTCATTTTACATAAGCATCAGCAGGAATGGTGCCAGGGCCGATTTTCATGCAGACCTGTGTATGATGCCATGGGGATCCCGAGGGTACAGAACTCTTCGGTTAATTTTTACAATTAGAAAATACGACCATAATCGCATAAGTTACTTGAGGCAGGTTGAATGAATATGAGTAAAAAGAAAGTTGTTGCATAGGGCGTGTTTTTATCACAGCACAAAGTTTTGTATAAACGAACCTCTCCATAGTTATATTATAAAATCACATTCCGTACAGATGTTCAGCATCTAAATTTATGTAACCGAGGGTTTATCTATTCCCTCCTTCAGCTCTACGTTTTTTAAAACGGCCTTTGTTGCGAATTTGCAAAGTTTTGGAATAGTATTACGTATGTCGAATTAATGTCAGTTACTCCTGACTCCGACACCTGGTGGTGGTCGATATGAAAACGTTTCCCGCCCACGATCTTGTACTCTTGCAGCTGCAGTGCTACTGAAACGACCTACCGCTACTACGAGGGGTGATCCCCATGCTCCTCCCCTGACCTGCTTTTAGTGGAGATACGAACCTTATGCCGCAGTATGCCCATTAATAATAATAATAATAATGTTTTATTTAACTACGATACAATAACTGTTTGTAGCAAGTCATAATGAAAATAATACAAAGAACAATACAATAAAGTGCAATACACTCAATTAACAAATAAACAAAAAAATCAATTTACAAGATCAAATAATCAGATTTCTATTGAGGTGTTGACAAATTCATCCACAGAATAGAAACAGAATTGCAATATAAATGTCTTGATTTTAGCTTTAAAACTATTTCTATTTAGCATTTTTACCGTTTCTGGTAAGTGATTGTATAATGTCAAGTTTAAACAACTGTTTACCGATATGTGTCAACAGCGCATGCGCAGAAGCAAGTCTGTATTTAATGTTGTTTGGTTACAGCAGTTGTTTGTTTCAAAGAAAGTGATAAGTTATTGCAAAAATGGAGCACAGTCAACAAAGAGCGGTAATTAAATCCCTGTTAAAAAAGGGTATGACTCCCACCCAAATTCATGTCGACTTGATAAACACTTTAGGGGAGTGTGCTGTTAATCATGATTATGTGAAACGATGGTGCCGTGAGTTTAAATGTGGAAGAACAGAGTGCGAAAATCAACATGTTGCCAATAATCGTTACAACTTCGGAAAACATCGATGGAAACTGGCTTTTCGTATCACTCTGTGCACAGCATATTAAGAGATCATCTGGACATGAAAAAATTATCTGCAAGATGGGTTCCGCGGATGTTAACCCAAACACAAAAACAATTCCGAGTTGTGATTTGTAAACGCCTGTTAATGAAATACAGACAGAATCCTCAGAATTTTTTGGACAGATTTGTAACGATGGACGAGACGTGGGTTCATCGTTATGATCCAGAAACCAAACTCCAAAGCATGGAGCGGAAGCAGCATGGTTCTCCACCGAAGATTTAAGGTTTATCCATCAGCCGGAAAAGTAATGCTTCTTCCAGGAAGCCGTTACAATGCTGGAGCATCGGTGAGATAAATGCATTACGCATTAGTCTTAAAGGAGATTACGTAGAAAAATAAGATGAAATAAATTTTAATTTTGTAACCTGAAATTGGTCAGGGGCGGAGCATAGGGATCACCCCTCGTAGCTATCACAAAATATTAGAGACCATTTTGGTCCATAAATCAGGCTTAACAGTAAAAAGCAATTTCGAAATTGAAAACTGCTGACAATTAAAATCAGTGTTGACTGTTAATAATTTATATCATTAAATTTTGTAAAAACGACATATGTTGTTCATATCTTTCAAGGTGTCTCTAATTTAATAGCCACTCGGTATAGACTTTCTTTTAGTAGTTTCCTTCTAGCTTCTGGCATCATAGGGCACTAAAGTCTTGTCTATAATGTTCTGAAAGGTGTTCCATTCTCTACCTACTAAATTCTCTTTCGTAATTTGTTTATGATATCCCAGTACACATTATTCATAGTCTGGAAATAAAGTAACGGATAAATTCATTAACTTCGTTCATATCCATTTTTATGAAAAAATCTAGGAAGGGTGTAGCGGCGATTTTGACCATAGGGAATATTTTCAGCTGATTTTCAGTTTCTTATGTAATTTTTTTTTTCATGATATGACGTCATCGACTTTTTTTTAATTGACAACTTGTATTTTTTATTATTGAGTTTGGCAGTACTTTTTACGTTGTTTTCAATGATATAAAATTTTCAATATGTTACATCTGAAAAAAATGGAGAAAAATGGACTTAAAAGTTTAAATATTAAAAACCAATGAAATAAGCAAAATAAATCTAGTTACCGGTGGGTTAACTTTGAATGGAGTTCTAGTTCTATTTATCAATTGTTTTTTAAATTTCAATAAAAACGAATGTGGCGTTAATGACTTTCCGTCAAACGTAGGTACCTAACTAGATTTATTTTGCTCATTTCATTGGTTTTTAATATTTAAACATTAAGACCGTTTTTTTAATTTTTTTTAGATGTAACATATTGAATATTGTATATAATTGAAAACAACATAAAAAGTACTACCAAAATCAATAATAAAAAATACAACTGACAATTAAGTGACTTTAGTCCACTTTATAAAACCATACATACACAAGGCAAACAAACCGTATGAATTTTTTTGGCCACAATAGTGCGTTGTACGAGGCTTCTTTTTTACCCATTTAGAGAAAATATTGACTAAGAAGGACGTGGTCAGGCTCATCTATATGTTCGTTTGTCATTAGAAAGTATCGCAGTCTTTTCGTTTTCCAAAAAGTAAGTTTCTCCCCTCCAACTTGGTCTTTACCTGGGTGACAACTACCCTGTAAGCCGGGACTCTGTAGTGTGTAGTCTGTAACTAACCACTCTCGAGTTTGGAAGTGACACATTATTATAACTACGTTAATGAACCAAGCAATAGTTTTAGCGAGAGAATCTCATTTTATTTAATATGAAACCTTCCTAACTTACAACAAATTATTCTTTATCCTTTACGCTCCAAATGTGTGAACATCTTCATGTTTACATAAATTTCCTTAGTTGCTGCCCATTATAATTCACTGATCTCCATATATTCATATTATACCTATATCAAAAATTTCCCTGTCAATTTTACCTTTAGATCACCTCCAATTATTATGTCATCATTTTTATTTATTCTATTTAGTGAACTTGGGAATTATAGATAAAAGTTTTCATTATCTTTTATTCTTACTTCTTCTAGAGAATAGACGCAAAATATAGACAAGTCTTTTATCTACATAACATCCCGCTAAGGATTGTGTGTGCAGCCCACAATCAATATTAGCACCTTTCCCACCTTCAGCACATAAAAAAGTTGATGAACATTCGTTATGCAACAGAACTGGGGACATCACTTAAAGACATGTTTGACAAAACTCTCATTTTCTATGCAAACAAAACAACATATCTTGTATTTATTGACTACGTATGTGTCTTGATTATTCTGAAGTAAATTCAGATATAGCTCATTATGTGTTAAGTCAGAAATTTTAGAAGTGCATGTAAAATCTATACTTCCACCGTAATTTCAAATTTATAAAAAAAATTATCAGTTACACTAAATTCGAAACTTTCATAATACGCACGTTTTATTATATTATTAAATAATGTAATTTTTGTAAATATAAAACCGATTTAAGTATACCAGCTGTTTCAATAAAGCACTGCTGGTTTACCACTGATAAAATAGAATAGACCTACTTGGTTATTGTCGTATTTACAATCTGAGTAGGTTAAGTAGACTTTGCATTTGGCATAACTCTAGGAACTAATTGTGTGGGAAGTGCATGCAGTAAGAGCGTTCACAAATTTTCTCGTCTGCAATAAAGGTTTTTCGCAAGTTTGAAATTTTTATCGGAAAATCGTGTTTATAATACCAACCAAATGCCTACAGCATTGTCGTCCTAATAAAGGTTCCCTTAAATTAACCAGAAATGCCTAAACATAATAAAGATCTAATTCTCGTATCATATCAGTTACAAAAGTGTTGTCTTGCTGTAGCTGTACCTATATTCTAGGAATGATTGAATGTGTGCTTTCTGAGCAATTCTAATACATTATACGGTACATTTTCGTGTGCAGGTTTTCTTTACGAAAATTCATGGTTTTTCATCATATAGCCAGGTCCATTTTTACTTCCTTTTACAATAAAGGAAGTATTGGATTCATCCCAAAAATTCGAAATTGAGTTTTCAACAGATCTTCACGTTTTAGAGTCCCCTGATTTTTTATTGGTCTGTCTGTGAACAGAATATCTCAAAAACGGAAAGAGGTATCGCGTTGAAACTTCAGATATAAGTTTTGTGTACTACATATATGCGACAGCAAGCTTTTGAAGAAAATCGCATACCCGGAAGTAGATGTTTACTCTTGTGATTTTTCAGTTTTTTCGATTTTTCCAAAAACGGCTCAAACGATTTTTTTAAACTTTAAATTTTTATTACATTTTAATGTGTATTGATGTGAGATAGGTGATTTTCCAGTTGAATACTTCTAAAATGGGTTTCTCTTGTTTTTTTTAAAAAATTTTTATTAACTCCTATTTGAAATAGAACACCCGGTATATTATTAGATTTTTTAATTCAGCTTAAAATTCTAGAGAAAATTTGTCGCTTGAACTAACACTCTACTTTGTACCGTTTTTGTAAATTTTTTTATTTTTGAAAATTTTTGACAAATGCTTAAAAATTTGAAATCAAAATTTTGGCTAATTATAAGATCACTGTAGAAGGAAGTTGTGTGCATACAAACATTCTCAGTCGAAAGAAAAATCGACATTAGGGAGTGTGAAGTATGCAGTGTGTCCCAAAACTAATGGAAAAAAAAGTGGACGTGACTACCTCCCTGGACTTTCCCATACTGGAAACTGTTCATATCGTCTTTATTCAACAGTCTTTACAACATATCAAAATTTCAACTCGATGACTCACGTCTTCACCGTGATAAGCGTTTACACTTTCACGTAAATTGCGGGTAAATATAAAAGAACTAGTGAGTCACCCGAACTACGTTTCGGTTCGCAAAATTAAGAGAGATTCATTAATATAAATTAAAAAAAAAGATGCATCGACGGGATCGAACCCGGGGCTCCCGCGTGATAGGCCAGCACGCTTACCGCAGAACCACACTCTCCTGTTTGAATAATGCGCGCACCGAGCTAATAGTAGACAGCGATAGGCGCTCCGCTCTGCTGCCTAGAGAAGTTAATTAAATTATACTGCTGCCTAGAGAAGTTAATTAAATAAGTCTGAAAATTAGCAAACTTTTAAGCCATCGTACAACTTAATCGGTCCAGTATCTTCGGAGGAGATAGCGAACAAACATAGTTACACGCAAACAAAGAGAGCTACGATTTTATGTTATAAGATGTGTAGTTCAAAACGTGACCACCGAGCTTCTGTAGATGGCGCCAAGTGGACAAGCCGCCACTGTGCTATTATGTATTATTTTCCTCAAAACGGCTGTAGCACCGAGGTGAAATTTTCTAAGTACCTGGAAATTATATTTTCTACGGCCGGCATACAAAATCGATTTTTTTATTTTCGCGGAAAAAGATTCTTTGACGCAAAAATGTAACAACCGTTAGAATAAAAAAATTATTTTTCAAAAATAGAGGGGGGAGGGGGCCGGTGCGCTTACATATATCCACGAGTGTAATATTTTTTTGCATATTCATATGCTCCATTATGCACTGAGCAATCCAGTGAAAACCCCAGCTACCTATCTTCTTTATTAATTAAAGGGGTTTAAATTTTCAAACTTCAAAGCTTCGTAGAGGGCGCCACAGATAATTCATGAGATTCTTTAAAAAACAGATCGATAGCCCTTTTCGGGGTCTATCAGTGTATGAAGTTTAAACAAATTCCTGTGGGCAGTTTTTTGTAATTTGTAATTTGTAATTTAGGCCCCTTAATATTTTTCAAAACACTTTTTATATCACCTCATGTTAGCCTTCATATACTATTCAGAAAACAAAAATCAATTGAATCGATTCATCCGTTTTTGAGTAATAGAGCGTTAAACTCAAAATTTTCAAAAAATCATAGCGCCCTTCATTTTAAACCTAGCGAGTTCGAAAAAAAACTAACAGATTTGTCTTATGACCCTCTATCGTTATCCGCGATAAAATTTCCAAAATTTTAATCACGAAAACAGTGATACCAAAAAACATGCGTAACTTCCGCTTCCGGTTTCGGATTTTTTTGAAAAGCTTATTTTGTCGATGAATTTTCGATACACCCCCGCATTCCAAAGCGCATCAAAATCGGAGCAATACTTTCGGCTGTAGGAGCGTCACCCACCCACACACCCACACACAGACAGACATTTTTTAAAAACCACTTTTTTGGGTTCCTAGAGGCCCAAAACGGATATTTCTGTGAAAATCTCGATTTCCAAAATTTTCATGATTCCAAGACTTCCCTATACCTATGGGTATGGGAAAGTAAAAAACATTCAGCATCGTATAAGGTAATATAACCCATATTTGTGTTTCTAATGCATGTATAATATTTATTTGGATACCCCAACAACCAGTCTTGTAACGACGCCTACGGCTGTCCCACCTACCTCATTAAATTACTGAGAAAATTACTCACCGGTCCGACAGAAGTATTTTTCATATTAAATCACGCATCGACACAGATTAATGTTCAGTCTTACAAAAAATGCTCGAAAAGCCTCCCTTGATCAACACAAGCCCGAAACCGTCTCTGCATTAAAATACAAACATTTGAAAATAAGAATGGTTGTTGTCGAATTTTTGTGATCCATGTTCCACCCTTTCTTGCAAACCTTGAACGAGGTTACAGGGTTACACAAAATGAAAGCAACTCTCTCGGCGTTCGTAAAAGCATTCATTTTTAATTTCATTAGACACATACTGGTCAAAGACACCACGAGACTGAATGATACATCCATTTTTAAAGTAGAAAGAAACTCGGATTTGAGCAAATTCATCCTTGAAAGTTGCGTAATTGCCTCACTTTATTTTACGTACCAGTAGGGCGCGTAATTATTTACACAAAACTGTAATAATTATTACTCGAAAACGTACTTGACGATTTTTAAAATACTTTGGGAGTATCACTATTTCAGGATAACCTATGCGTGGTTATTTTTTCTACCGATTTAGGAACACCCTATATGTATTATGTTAAAATGTGGGAAGCTCAACTGAAAATAGATTTTAGTTGGCGTTGCAAACTAAACTAAAGAACAGACAATATATCAATAATGCTATGCAAAGTAAAGTGACGTGGTAATGTGTAAGGAATACATTTTATAGGGCAAACTGAAGCATCGTTTTAATGACCTGTGAGAAAACTTGTGTAATTTGTTTTTGTTGCAATTCGTGATTGTTGCAAGTTAAATGATTCAATCGGAAAACCAGCTTTTTAAAAATAATAGTATATTATTATACTAGTTTAATAAGAGAGCCTATTGTAGCACGAGTGTATTTTGGGCACGACGAGCGAAGCGAAGAGTGCTCCAATAAAACGAGTGCTACAATTGCTCTTATTAAACGAGTATAATATAGTATTTTTTCTACTTTGCACAAAAAATAATCAAAAACTGTGAATTTTGACATTTGATAATTGAAATATCTGAAACAAGGTAGGCTGTTTCAATGTTTTTCATATGAAAATAACAATGCAAAAACAGTGTTACAATGGACGCTATTGTAGCACTGTTTTCTGTGTTATAATAATCATATTGTGACACCAAAGTAGATAAACCTTATTTTGTAATTACATGGACAAAGCAAAAACCATCTGAACCCTCTTACGAACTAGCAAAGAATGAATCGAAAGTCTTACATAATCCGCAATGTGGCAATGAGATAACAATTGTGTATATAAAAGTTGTAGGTACGAAGGTACATTACTGAAATAGTGCTGATTATACAAGGTGTCTCAAAAAAGTGTGGCGAATCAAACTTACTTTTTTTTTAATGGAATGCCCTATATTTGGATAGCTTAAAAGTTTTCCATTAAAATGCTCATCATTTTTATATAAGTTATATGGGTTATATACAGGGTGCTCAACATTTGCAGATTTAATGAGCTTTCTTTTGATATATTGCTTCATACCTCTAAATTCAACTGTTTTTCAGATATACATGTTTGAACATAAAAACTAATTAAGCCCCTTAAGATGCTTTATTTCGAGAGATAAAAAACGAAAAAAAGCAGGAGAAAATTAAATCTGAAAAGCGATTGTATTTTCAGATAGAAAATGAAATGTCAGAAGAAAGCTCACTAATAGTAATGTACGTTACAAGAGCGGAAAATAGTGTTTTGCAGGTCGAACCAAGTAGATTCCAGGGCGGCTCGCCCTGGAAGCTTGGGGAGACCTACAAACCACTTTCCGGTCATATATCGTACAATATTTTTTACGACATCCGAGTCCATACTTTCAAACTTGCGAAATCACTATCAAAAACTCAAAAAAAATATGACATCCGTATCTATTATTTGATTTATCCAAACAATAACACAAACTTGTTTCCATAGTAACGAAGGCATCAGGGACCGGCAAAACTTTTACCGGTCCCTGATGTCCGTTTTTCGATCTTGACCGGCAAAACGTTACTTTCTGGCGAAAAAATTCACTGCATATTTTCTAGTCCGTCGTAAAAAAGTACTTTTTAAGTACTTTTTAAAAATACAGGTATATACAGGCTGTTCCATTTAAATAAATCAAAATAATTATATTTGCTGATTAGAAAGCTTATTAAATCTGAAAATGTTGAGCACCCTGTATAGCATTAATACCCTGATCCACCATTTTACACTTAAAAAGTAGTTCACGAAAATCATAATTTTTTGATAGCGTTTCCCTTCATTCAATTGTTTTCAGTTGCTTACAGCAGCGCAAGAAGTTCAGCATTTTTGTGTGATGAGTATTTCAATGGAAAACTTTTAAGCTATCCAAATATTCCATTTAAAAAGAGTAAGTTTGATTCGCCACACTTTTTGATACACCCTGTATAATCAAAACTATTTTAGTAATGTGCACCATCTTCGTACCTACAACTTTTATATACACAATATTCATGTAACTAAAAAACTGTTGATAAATCAACATACATTATTACAGCATAATCTTAAATATAACTAAACAGATATTTTGTTTCTATTTTGTCTTGTCTGTCGTCTCAGAAATGATAAAATTCGTTTGTTGATTATACATATTTATACTTGAATCAGTTATATGAGTATCAAACTATAGTAGGATCAAAAATTATTTTCATCTAGTATGGCTATGGAATAGTTCCTAATTTATAAATTCAACTAAAAATCACTTAGAAACAAAATGTCAAGTTTGACATTTAAATCTAAACGTATAGTTGCATTCATAACTTAGGTGCATTCATAACTTAGGAACTTTTTCATAGCCATACTAGATGAAAATAATTTTTGATCATTCTATAGATATTTTGATGGAAAATACGCTTGCAGAAATTATCTGTTTTGAACGTTATATCAAAGGTCCAAGGGCATCTAATTCAGCATTAAAATTACGTAGATATGCTAAATTTAATTAAATTCGCTTTTTCTGCACTAATTTTTCGTTTATTCTCGGTGTACTTTCCTGCAGTCGTCATTTCAGATCAACACCCATAGGAATGCCCAATTAAAAACTAAAGAACACAAGCTAATTTATCTAAAAACAAAAGCAATAATAACAGCAGCGTAAATCTTTTTGTTTTAACTCATTAATGTTGTTTCTTGCCGTATTTAAATCGTGCACACTCAAATACACTACTTCTGAAATATTGCCTATAATTCCGACGAATATTTTGGTTAAATTAGCACAGCACATTTCTCAAGCTTGTAGAACCAGTCCTCGTGGGATTAAGAGTTCAAAATATTTTGCAACAAGTTTAAGAGAAACTATTTTTAGAACCATCTTTCACAATTAAAACTCGTAATATATTATCTCAGTACGATGCGATATCGAGGTAAAGTAAAGTTAGGGCACTGCATTCCATGTACGAACATGACCTGACACAAGGCGAGTTAGGGTCGCCGAAATCTCTTTCCGGAACCCAGTCAATCTGGCACACGTTAACGGCGTACTAGGTGATGTGGTTAACCTTCGACGACTGCCTTACTTTCCTTACTTCCACAATTGATTTCGACTGGGTGGGCCGCCCGCCAGTTTCCAGATGTGGGAATTGAACCCCGTACAGTGGCACCGTAGCCTGAGCTCCCTAACCGCTCGACCACGCTGGTGATGCGATATAGAGGTATTAAAACCAATGATAGTAACCCGGTAGGAATTATGACTTCTGACGTAAAGATGGGAAAATTACTATCTCTAAAATGGCATGAGCGTTTATTAGAAAATTAGAAGTTTTAGTTTTGTATAATTGTATTTTATATTGGGTTTTTTAAAGACGTCCCAAAGCTGAAGATAAATTTGTGAAGCATAAAAACTTTCAGACATTACTATTTCAAGTAACAAATATACTGCCGTACGCATTTTTCCGTTTCCGATATTGTTACGACTACTCATTGCCACACTCGCATAGGAAATGAGAAGCTACTTCATGCATTCCGTTGTCTAAGCGGTTCTAGCTACCACCCATCTTGTTCTGCATGCGGCTAAGTAGTTGTGATAGCAGAAAAAATGGAAAATATTTTACGGCAATATAGAGTTCCGTTTACTATGCGATCATAAAATCGTGATATCATGACATTGAGTTTCACGCCAAAATCTTGTTTACGTTTTGTTTTTTTAGAGTGTAGAACATAACCAGCAGTCGTGTGGCGAGTGTGCATCATTTTAAGTTTCAAAGTACCTACTTACATTATAAATTATTGTTATTAATATATAAAAATGCGTGATGTGCATCAAGCTTTGAAATGATGAGGAAAAATATGAAATTATAACAATTATATACAATGAACCAAGTTACAATAATAGCTGTATGAAGTGGCTGCAACAGTTTTCAAGTGTTACCTCTACTCAATGGATTGTAGCCAAAAATTACCCTAATATTCAGAAGTTATAATTTAGAAAGGACTTTGTGTGCCAACACAGTGCCAAATTCTCGAGGAAGTAAACTAGAGGTTTACTTTACAAAATTCTGTCACAAGGCTGCGTTGCTCAAAATAACAAAAATGTCAGACGTCGTATACAGAGTCAGCTCTTCTGTTGTATACTGTGGATATTGTAATTGAACAGTGTGATTATCCAGAAGGATCAAGTGGTAAATTTTGCAAACATTTATGTACCGGTATACAATACCGGCGTAGCGCCAGCGTGGCTGGGTGGTTAGAGCATTAGACTGCGGCGCAGAAGTCTGGTGTTCAAATCCCAGATCGATGCCTGGCGGGCGGCCTACCCAGTCGCTTTAATTAATTGAGGACCTGCGTTCGAAAGAAAAAGGGGTAATAATGCGGTTGTGATGCTCACCACATCACCACGTGACATGAATTTGACACGCGACAGCCGGGTGTGAGAGCGACGATACAGAAGCTCTGACCTTCCGCATTGCAGGCCAAGCTCCTCCATGGGGTGTTAGTGCCTCACCATTATTTTATACAATAAATACCGGCGTAAATTTGTTGAATACACCTGTGTTAGTATTCCAAGATCGGGTCGAGTTAGCGACTTTGGGCTTGGGAAATACCATAGACAAAGACTTTCATCAATATGGACAAAAACAAAATCGTCACCAATAATATGGAGAAAGACTTTGGAAACTAATGGTTAAACAAAATTCAGAAAATCGAATGAGCGACAGGAATAATGCTCAGGAATACTCTGAAGTTGACGATGTCAATGAGAGTAATGTGGAGCAGACAGAAAATTACCAAGCCGAGTTGGAAACATTTAAGAGAATTTAGACAAGCTTTATAATTTTGCGGAATTACATCCATTGAAACATATGCTAAAAGAATTGATGGAATTTAATCATAAAATAGATAACGTTGATAACGAAGAATCATTTTATATTTGTTTTGCTGTGGGACAGTCTTCGACAGCCCGACGATCAAAGAGCGATACAAGCAGGACGACCTTCTAGTTCTGAAGGAGGTAGAAAGAAAAGATCCAGAAAGAAAGATCTCTTGCAACAAACATCTTTTTGAACACAACAAATGCTCTAAGTCATGGAAATAATCCATAATGGGACGCTATTAATATTATACGCATTAATTATAAAGGTCTATTCAGACTGGCGGTAGCGGTGCGGTAGCGATTTGGTAGCGTTTTTTAGACTAGTAGGTATTCATACTGAGCGCGGTAGTTCGACGGTGAGTTTATTTGCAAGCGGCGTTCAGAGGCGTGCAGGTTACAAGTCGATAATAAGTTTTTAAAAATGTTTACAAGTAGTTCAGAGAGTTCCGATGAAGAGTGGCTGATTTGTCTAGAATTAAGAGTAATGGCAGACTCGATTTTCAAACAACTTTTCTTAATACTTTTTTTTTTGTTATCTCTTCTAATAAAGGTAGTTTACTGTTGGATTTTAAATTAAATAAATCGTTGACGAAACAGTTTATTTTAAAATTATGCTATTAGTAATAAATGTTTAATGAAATCGCGTTGCTGAGAATTATTTGAACCAACGCGATTTCATATTTGACAATTCACAGAACAAATTATTTTCCACATTGTTAAATATTTATTACTAATAGCATAATTTGAAAATAAACTGTTTCGTCAATGATTTATTTAAAAATAAAAAAGGGAGTACTCATTCCGCCCTAATTAAATCAATTATACAATCATAAGAATAAAAATATGCATTGCTTATCTGTAAAATCTAACCTCATTCTCCTATTTTTAGTTCATCAAATAATTAACTGTTTAAAAACTTAATATAAACGTCTGAAGAAGTTAGGTTTTAAATGCAAACGAAACGCGAGTAAAAATTAATTTGATTGAACAATTTAGCTGCATAGTTAATTTCCAAACCCAAAATGGACACAAATATAATCATATCAAGTTTTGTTGCTCTTCCATGTTGTAGCACAATCACATCTGCCTCCAACTACGGACGGTACTGAACTGCATATTTCACTCTAAATTATGGTTGTGTCTTTATCTAACCGCGCGGTTTCTTCAAAAAATCACTTCCCGATCGATCGAAACCGCTCAGCCGGCCTACCGCCCTATTACCGCCGGCTTGCCGCTACCTCTCCGCTTCCGCACCGCTTGTTAGTCTGAATCATATCATTTAAAAACGTGCAGAGCGATTGCTGAGCGGTTCAGGACCGTTTTAAAATTATTCAAAAGTCAATCATAATGACGAAAAAACACGAGAATAGTCATTCTATATGTACAATTGCGAGCAAAAAAAAAAAGAAAACTAGGACACGCAATATTACTTTTATCTACTAGACTATAACAAAACTCGAAGATCTAACATTTAAATAATTTTATTTGACACCTTCTCAAATAAACGTATTTATAAAGATAATATTCGAAAAATGAAGAAACACAGCAAGCACAATTTGCTTTCTAAATAATAATATATTTCTAATAGTCTAAGAGATAAAATGAATATAAAATTTGGTTGTCCCAGTTTTTTTGCTCGTAATGGCCAAACAAACTGGTACTCCAAATATTGCCTCTATCTACCAGACTATAACAAAAAATTCACCATTGAAATTCAAATAATTTATTTTGACACTTTGTTAGATTCCAACAGTTTCTATAGCAACTCTAATATTATTTTAAAATATTTTCCAAAATGCTAATATCTATCTGGTCAGCATTTTACCCGTGTTTGCATAGGCAATGGAGTTTTAAGATAGCATTACATTTTCTATGCGATTACAGCCACATACAGAACAAGATGGGTAGCTAGAACCTCTTAGAGAACGGAATGCATGAAGTAGCTTCTCATTTCCTATGCAAGTGTGGCAATGAGTAGTCGTACCAGTATAGGAAACGGAAAAATGCCTACCGTACTGGCTCACTGAGTCACTGAGTAAAAATACGTCGCTTTCTCCCAACTATTTCACATCATTAGATCTCTATAGTGCACTTAAAATGTGCATGGGTGATACATCTTCATAATATAATCTTCCGACTTGTTGTACCCTTCTTCTAATTTCTGATGTTTAATTATCTAGTCCTATTGTAATATTTTGACATAAGTATGTAAGTAAATATAGTTTCTATTCTTATATTGCCTTCTTCTGATTACATCGCCTTCGTCTTCTCCAATTTATTTTTAATCCAACCTTTTATGATTCTGCATTTAATTTTTGTAATACTTCTTGTAAGTCTTCTTTATTTTGAGCTATTAACCGTTCGTTATTCAGGTAAGTATTTGCCGTTGATGTTGACACCTTTCTCTGACCAACAGAGTCTTTTGAAAATAATAGCTAAATATATCTATAATCAATTGCTTATTCAAGCACGTAGTACCGCCCATACTTCAATCGAATCAAACGCTTTTCTGACAACTACGAATACTAAACATACTGGAAAGTTATATTCATTACATTTATCTACAATTATGCCTACTGTGAGCAGATGGTCCAGTCCCTATATCCTTGTCTAAAGCCTGCGTTCTTGAGGCTGATAACCGTCTAATTTTTTAATTTTTTAATTTTTTTAAACTAGTTGAAGCCAGATCAGCGTATTCTCGCTATACATGGCTATTTTTGGTGAGGTATTATGTTTATCATAATAATGGCTGAAGCCTCATTATCACTTTTCGTTTATATTTGTTTCCACTTATTTTATTTCACTGTTGCACTATTTTCGTAAATTATCCACTTTCACTTGATGACAAATAAATATACTGTGGGAGTTTGTATTTAAGTCTAGTGTGAATACGCCTAACTCCAGAATACGCCTAACTCCAGTAGTGTAAATTCTTGCACTTGAGCACTCTGCTATGTTACCGAAATACGTTTTCGTTGTATTCTTAAAAGTTTCGATGGTTGGTATACCTGCTTCTCGGTGTATTTGTGAATTTCGTATGAACCGGGGGGCATTAAAAGCTATGCGCAGTACTTTACTTTGAAACCGCTGAAGTTTGTTAATTTGTGAGTTTGACGGTGCTCCCCATACTTGACAGGCGTAGGTAATAATTGGTCTAAGAATAGATAATAAATCAATATTCCACATTCTTGTTTAAGTGAAGATTTTCGATTAATTATTGGGTACATCATAGCAAGTCTTGTGTAACCTTGATTAAGCTTTTTGTGAGTCCACTTGTGATTACCTACTTTAGTCGGTAATTTGTAAAAGTACGAGAGCAAATTTATGGGTCGATAGTATTCCAATTGTTTATTATTACCCTTTTTGTGGAGTAAAATTACTGTGGCAGTATTCCAGCTAGGAGAAAGTTTACCTTGTAAGCACTTATTTAGCAGCGTTTCTATAATTTTTATCAATTTCTCACCTCCTTGTACCATCAGATCTGTTGTTGTATCATCTTCGCTTGGTGCTTTTGTGGTTTCATACATTTCATAGCCTTTACCACGGATATTACCCCTTCCTCATATATATTGGGCAGTTCTTCTGAAACCACGGTTCTTATTTGAGTTGGGGTTATATTTTTCTACTATCCTAAGTAACTGTTCTCGATCTGTTGTTCGATTCGGACTTATTCACATCCATTTTCGGTTAATTCGGAAATGTAGTTAGCAGTAACCAAATTATCAGGTAGCATGCAAATAATGCGTACACATACAGATTGTCCGAAATCCATTTTGAACATAGGAAATTAATGAGTGCGACAAGGAGGACATAAACAAAATGAATACCATCAGGACCAAGATAGAATGTAATCATGGATAGGATGAAACAAAAAAACACTTCTGTCAAATATTTTATCTGTCTTGATGAGTATAAAGTGACGTATAAATAATTAAAATAATTATGTGAATAGTAAACAATAGTAAATAAATTGCTGATAGGAGCAATTCCTGTATTTAAACTGTGCAGATAAAATATTTGACAGAAGTGTTTGTTTGTTTCATTGACTTAATTTTAGTTTAAAAATTTACCTAGCCATGATTACATTCTATCTTTGTCCTGCTACTCATTTTATTTGTCTTCCTTGTCTGTACATAATTTTTAAAAATATCAATGATTTCTATAAGATGTTACTGAAGAAAATAGGTGAAAAGTCGCTACTATTTCATAGGTTTCTATGGATATTGAAAATATAAATGGAATGTTGGCCCAGTCGAAAACAAAATAAGTGCAGATTATTTAGGTAATTCTAAATATAGGTAATTGGTATCGTTGTGAGTTTTTTAAAATGTTACAAGGCAATATCTCGAAAACGGTTTCAAATATTTTCATTAAATTTTGGTGAGATAATAGGGATATGGGGAGACATTTAAACGTATATTTTATAATTACCCCCCTTCTCTATTTTGAGGCGTAGGGAGTAACTTTTGAATTTTAAATAGGATGATGTACTTTTGTTTAGAAAATTCGGATCTACGTAAAAAAATATGTATGTGTACAAAACATTTTTGGATTTGCTGTTTCAGTTACGGAATTATGATTAACTAAATTTTGATTGAATTTATAAAATAAAAACATTTACGAATAAATCAAGATCACTTATTTCGGAATTATTCGTTCCCATGGAAATGAGTTAAAAATGTTTGACGTTTTAACGATTATTATTCTTTTTTATTTTATAACCTAATAAATCATAATTCCGTAACCGAAAATGCAAATCAAAAATTTTTTGTACACACAGTGATGTGGGTCGGGTAAATACCCATTGGGTAGGGTATTTATAAATGGGTATTTATCTGGGTATTTACCCCTGCCTCGGGTAAATACCTAAAAACTGAGTATTTATCAAATTTGTAATATTTAGAAAGCTAAGCTAACTTATCCTCACATAATAATGTTATATTAATAAATAAACTACGTACAGCGTGAGTACTAAAAAGTGGGGAAAGAGCGGGAAATTTTGAATTAAATCCTAGTAATTTTCTGCTTTTATGTTTCTCGTAGGTGTATCACCCCAACTTTCTGGTTAATATAAATCTATGTCAAATTCGAGGTTAGCAGGTTAGTTTTTGAATCAGTTTTAACACAAATTTCCCGCTCTTTCCCCACCTTTTAGTACTCACACTGTATAACAATTTAAATGTAACACTGAATAGGCAGTCACCCAGGTAAATTAATAGTTTATCGGGAAGAGACATTGGCTGCCGAAGTTTAAGGAAATAAACAATAAGCAATAAATTGCACCTGTCAGAACTTACAAAAAACAATTGTGATGGCTCTGACTCCGGAGATTGGGATTATTTATATTGTTTGTAGATTATTTTCCTATTTGTTTCCATTTTTGAAAAATGAACTTAACATTAACTTGGAGAACATACTTACATACATATTAAGAAAGAATCTTAATAAGGCAAAGAAAATTACAAAATGATATAAACAACGTTGTATACCGATGAGACCATAATTAATTATGTATAACAGCAATGAGATAGCATGAGCAAAAGCACATAATCCTTGAATAAGAAAGAGATAACCGTTCAAAAAAGTTATTTTAGTAAGCACATTTAGTTGACATATGCCATAATTAAAATGAGCATCAAGTCTACTCAAATATTTGTTTGTATGCTTATCTCTTTCTACTGCAAGCATTGAATTCTGTTTTTATTCATACTATCTTATTGCTGTTATATACAGGTTGCCTAAAATTGTAAGGAACATGGCAATTCCATGAGTTGGAAAAGGTTCAAATACTATTTGCCATTAAGAGTAACCGAAATAGAAAATGCAATAATTACTTTGGTAGCTAGGCAACCAGTAGGTGCAATAGCTACTTGTTGCCTAGCTACCAAAGTAATTATTGCATTTTCTATTTCGGTTACTCTTATGGCAAATTTGAACCTTTTCCAACTCATGGAATTGCCATGCTCCGTACAATTTTAGACAACCTGTATAATTATGGCTCCATCGGTATTTTGGACAGGAACTGTTCTCAGTCCAGCTATTTTTTTATTCTACATTTTTATCAAATTCGAATAGAGCACCTTCACTTACCAATCAATTATACTGGTTAGATTAGCTTTACAATATTTGTATATGACGCTATAAATGCCCGTTTAAATATCCCCGGTATTTTCCCATAAAAATAAATACTCGGGTAATTTACATCACTATGTACACATGTAGTATTTTAGGTAGATTCTAATATCATAAACAAAAGTACATCATCCTATTAAAAATTCCAAGGTTATCCTCCACCTCTCAAAATAGAGAGAGAAGGTAAATATCAAAAATGTTTTTACATGTCCCCCTATCACCCTATTACCTCACCAAAATTTCATCAAAATATTTTATACCACTTTCGAGATATCGCCTTGTAACACTTTAAAAACTCGTCTAGTAGAATACCACATGACGTTAAACTAATTATTTTTGCATACCTCGCGTAAAAAAGTGCCATTGTTTTCTTTAAAATTTCTCAGAGAGAAATACAAAATATGTTGTAAGATCACACTAATATTTAAAAAAAACACAAATGCACAGACACATTCTGACAAAATAGTTTAAAAAACAAATTTTGAGGTTTGGAATTCGTTTAAACGTATTTTTCTTCTCTTTTTCTCCTTAATTTAGTCATAGATGGTCCACATTAATTATTTATTAATTATATTTGAAGAATCCAGAAAGTTCTACATTTAACACGACGCGTAAAATTTACCAGCGTAATTAGCGGTTAGGAAAGAAGTACGCACTTTCCTTTAAAGATAGTTACATTTTCACATTACGAATGAGGCATTAGCGTAACTATAGACCCGCAAAACCCCGTAGGGCCGGGCGAAGGGGGGGGGGGCAGAGCACAGTTAAGGGAACGGATCGAAATATTTTTTATTTAAAGTGTTCAACGCTTTGGAGCACAAATATACACATGAAGAGGTTTGCTCGAGTCACCTACGATATTATTAATAAAATTAATTAAATGAATGTGATTGTGAATGAGGTCCAATAGTCATGACCTCACATTCGTGCGAATTTTGAAGTGGAGTAATTCTTATTCTTATCGACATATGCATGAAGGTATAGAATATCGAAGATCAAGTCACCCTATAAAGTTATAAGAAATATTTAAGACGTTTTATCCACACATTTTGCATATAAAAAACACATTAAAAAGGCGATGAAAAGGAGCGTCAAAATTTTAGGGGTATCACGCTTTTAAGTACTATAGTACTATGGTAAAAACGTTACGTTTAATTATAGAGCCACAACTAAATGAAACCCAAAGTACGTTTAGAAGAGGACATAGTATACAAGAACACATATTCACCATGAAGCAAATTATTAACAAATTACTGAGTCAGGGAAAATAGGCATACCTAGCGTTCATAGATCTCGAAAAAGCTTTCGACAGGGCATCAAGGAACAGAATATGGAAGAGTCTACATAACTAGTGCAGTAAAGAGCCTGTACAAGCACAACATCAACTACGCCAGAACACATAACATGTAGTCAGAAGAATTTTACGTAAAAGATGGACTAAACAGGGTAGAGTCTTAAGCCTAATACTCTTGGTAATATTAAGGAACGATTTAATTAATCAAAATGCGGATAAAGTAAATAAACTAGAGGTAGGATACAGAAACTTGCAAAAAATTAGTATATCCGATTGTGCATTCGTGGACGACGTAGTTATTATGGCCAGAATTGAAAAGACAGCATAAACACATGAAAAAGGACACTAGGGGCAAACAGAAAATCAATATTAACAAAACAAAGGCAATGGCAATAAAGAAAAATCAAGACGAGGCAATTAATATACATTTAGAAGACACAGCTATAGAACAAGTTAAAGAATTTAAATATCTAAAAGTAGTTGTAGATAACAAAGAAGACCAAGAAATGAACATTAAACAACGTATACATAAAGCAACTAAAACACCACAGCATCTGCAAAATTATTGTCAGAAAAAAGGAAGTATCAACGAAATCTAAGATGTTAGTATAACAAACTATTTTGCAGCCCATCATGTTGGAAGCAAAACATGGGTCCTGAAGAGTGGAGTATACGCAGTAAAGATGTTGTATATTAAGAGCAGTAAAGGAAATAGCAAAACATACCGAATAATGAACTAGGCTGTAAGAGAAGAACTGGACGCCCAAGCAGTGTTGGAAACAATAGAAGAAAACCAATTAGAATTGTGAGAATCTTTGCAAACATTAAACAAAGCAGAAGGCGCAGGGAAAGACCGAAAAAAATGTTGGACGACGTCACTAACAAAACAACGAAGAAGAAAGATAAAAATTGGCAAGAAGCAAGTGCATTAGCAGTCAACAAGGAAGAATGGAACAATATTTGTGCTCAAATGTAGACTTACATTCCGACACCTTGACGTAGAAGGGAAATTGAATTATATATATATATAATACAAGGTGTAAACGGAAATGTCGTACATAGGGAAAATGCAATATTAAATATTATATATATATAAGATCAACTCTAGTTTTACACCAAATAAAACATAGCTATGAGTGCTTTGTTAACATGGCAGTACACATATTCAGTTTGTTTTGACGTTTATCCGAATTTAACTTCAAAATATTATTAGTGTTTGAGCACTAATCAGGATCGAAGGTACACTGTTTGTAGCCTTCTCAGTTTTTCGCTATCTGGAAAAACCGCTGATCGCCAGCTCGCCTTGGAATTTGTGGACTGTATGATTGTAGGTTTCACTGAATTATACACACGTTGAAAAGCGAAGGTAGTAATTTATTGCCATAAATTAACACGAACAGTTTAACATTTACAAAGAATTAGCTTTCGGAGTGCGGACCGGTTTGCATGCTGCCACTTTGACAGATGAAACGTAAGTGTTTTTGGAATCGGATGCCGGCGAGGCAGTCTACTGCGCACAGTACGAATTCAGTATGTAAGAGAGGCGGCAAAAGTTTATAAAGTCCTTAACATACCGCCCGCCTTGGAAAGGGTAACCTTTCAAATAAAACAGTACAGAGTTGACATGTAAAAGCTAGAGTAAAACATGTAACATGAACACACATATATACAAAGCCTAATAGTACATGGATCTTAATCTAGTACAAGAAAACCCGAACAATGGGGAGCCAAAAGGCTTTACGAAAACTGCGCTGAACGCTAACGCACTAGTTCACAACACTAGGTAGCGGGCACAATTTAGCGAAGGATCGCTTCACGATCCCTGACACAGTGTTCACTGACGCCACACGCGTAACGCCGTCAAGGCCAGGGTGCAGCTCGGTGACCCGGCCTAACCTCCACTTCAGAGGGGGTAGATTGTCATCCTTGATGAGGACCATGGAACCAGGCTGGAGGTCCGAAAGATGCGTGCGCCATTTGGTGCGCTGTTGGAGTTCCGAGATGTACTCTTTACTCCATCTCTTCCACACATTCTGGTGAAGTTGTTGTATTCTCTGGTATTTAGACAGCCGAGACTCGACGATCTCAGTAACGTTGGGATCAGGCAATGACACCAACGGACGACCAATCAGGAAATGAGCAGGAGTCAAAGGCTGAAGGTCGTTTGGATCAGAGGACAAAGGGGACAGGGGTCGGGAGTTTAAGGTCGCTTCCACCTGTGCCAACAAAGTGCTAAATTCATCATAATTTAGACTAGCGTTACCTATAACGCGACGTATGTGATGTTTGGAGGACTTGATTCCGGCCTCCCACAATCCGTCAAAGTGGGGACTGTGCGCGGGTATAAAATGCCAAGCTACTCCGTCGTTCGCGACTGATTCGGAAATAGAAGGGTTTTGTTCCGCGAGAAAATTGCCTAATTCGATTAACTCGGAATTAGCGCCTACAAAGTTAGTGCCGTTGTCTGAGTAGACATGGAGCGGTTTGCCTCGACGAGCCACAAACCGGCGAAAAGCCATTAAGAAGGTTTCAGTAGAAAGATCAGCGACCAATTCAAGGTGCACTGCCTTTGTGACGAAACAAACGAATAGACAAAGGTAGGACTTTACTAGTTTAGAACCACGTCCCTTGCGATCCTTTATCATGAAAGGTCCACCATAATCAATACCAGTCGTATGAAATGGGGGCGATGATTGAGTACGAGAGGCTGGCAGGTCTCCCATTATGGGTTCAGTTAACCTAGGAGAGAATCTAAAGCACCGTAAGCATTGATGAACCACTTGCTTGACGATATTTCTGCCAGAGGTGATCCAATATCGTTCTCTGAGATTAGCTAACAGCATTTGAGGTCCGGCATGGAGAAGCCGAAGATGCTCATGCGATACTAGGAGTTTGGCGAATGGATGTTTGCCAGAAATCACTAGAGGAAACTTCTTGTCAAAGGGTAATTGAGAGTTGTGGAGCCTACCACCAACTCTTAGCAGTCCCTCGGAATCCAGAAAGGGATTCAGGGATATCAAAGCAGAAGATTGTTTCACAGGCTTGCTCTGTGACAACAGTTTAAGTTCGTCAGGAAATGACTCGCGTTGGGAGAACCTGGCAAGCCTTACAATAGATGCTTGCAGTTCATCTGTAGAGAGGGGACCAGAAAGACGATCAGCCTTAGGGGCTCGCGCATTGTTATGAAAACGAAAGCAATAAGCTATAACTCGTTGTAAGCGAGCAAAGCTTGAATACTGATTGAACGGAAATGGTTCAACAGAGGTTACAGGAAGACTCTGAACTTCTTTTTTGAATTCTGGAAGCTCAGCACGAACATGTTTGGAAGTAGGCCAAGAGGCCTCACCTTCGCTTAGCCAGGTGGGACCATGCCACCAAAGGCTTAACCCAGCGGGTCAAATATCTGCGATCTTTCAGACAAGATGCTACGCTTGGTAGCCTTACTACTTGTAGAATTTGAAATATGGGATATTTCAGACAAGCTGCTACGATTGGTAGCCTTACCACTTGTAGAATCTGAAATCTGGGATATTTCAGGCAAGATGCTAAGCGTGGTAGCCTTACTACTTGCAGAATCTGAAATATTCTCTACTGATAAGAATCTTTTCTGAGCGATTTGCAATGAATCACCCAGTACCTCTACAGGCTTCTTGAAAGGGATAGAGACAACGAATCGACCATTCGCTTCTCGTTGAGTATTTTGCACGAAATGTGCCTCACAGGCGTTCTCTTCATTTGTGCGAACCTTTTCCTCTGGGTATTGTTCAAGTTGCCAAAACCTAGCAATGGGATCAGAAGCATCCTCGATCGTGCTAAGATTGCACTGTACAGGGTACGCAGAAGGGGGGCCAGTGGGGCCAGAAACAATACAACCAAAACGAGTCTTTTGGAGGATGGGAAGATTTGGGCCTAGACCAATTTGTCCAATACAAAGGAGCTGCCAGAAAATGGGCGAACCAATCAGAATGTCGATGGTGCCCGGTTGGTCGTAGGACAGATCTGATAACTTGATGTTATCAGGAACCTTGAAGCTGTTTCGCTGGACGCGAAAACTTGGGGTAACACCCGTAATCTCATCGAGAACAAGACAGGATAGGCCAATGCCGTATGAAGTGTGAGGGGCTTGCAGCTTGATATCACACCTAGCCTTGATTTGAGAAGTGGCTTTACTTAAGCCAGAAACAGTAACGTTGACTTCGCGAATTGGAAGCTTCAACCTTTTACACAAATCTGAACGTATAAAGTTCGACTGGGAACCGGAATCCAACAGGATTCGCACAACGTGAGGCGTACCATCATCAGCGATGAGTTTAGCGGTAGCCGTAGGTAAGAGTACCTGAAAAGCATTCGAACAGAATGCCGAAATCGATTGGTTTAGTTCAACAGGGGTTTCTGCCGACATCGCAGATCCTGGTTGACTAGAAGAAGCGTTCTGAGGCTTATCCTCATGAAGAAGTGTGTTGTGCCTTGATTTGCACTTTCTACACGTATATTTGGAGCTACAAAGGCTCGCAAGGTGACCCTGAGTTAGGCAATTAAAGCATACGCGGAGCTCTTTTGCCTTTGACTTTCTGTCAAGAACAGACAGCTTGACAAACTTATCGCATTTGTACAAGGAATGAGATCCTTTACAAAGTGGACACGACGGGGTACCCGACACAAATGATTTCGAATGTACCTTGGAAGACTTTTCGGGTACAAGCTTAACATTTTTTACTTCCAGAGTTTCTAGAAGATTTGCTGTGTTTTGTAAGAATTCCTTGAACTCATCAAGATTAGGCAGGTCAGAACTTGACCGGTTTCTAAGGACCTCCCATTCACGAAATGTAGTGGGGTCCAGTTTTTTAGAAACTACATAAATTATAACAAAATCAAGAAGCTCGCTTTCGGTAGCTAATGATTTGATTGCTGCAAAATGTTTGAATAACATATCGCTAATCGTACGTAATTTAGTTGCAGATTCCTTACTGCAAGATTCGAGTTCAAATATAGCCTTGAGGTGGTTATGAACCAGAATTTTTGGATCATTGTATCGATTGCACAATGCATCCCAAGCTAGAGTATAATTACCCGCAGTAAACTCTAAACTTTTTATAATTTGGCTTGCATCACCCTGTAAACTAGCCTTTAAGTAATGCAGCTTTTGAATATTAGTTAACGCTTGATTCTCATGAATTAAACTAATAAAAATCTCACGAAACTCTAACCATTCTGAAACGTTCCCTGAATATTTGGGAATCGATATGGCAGGAAGGCGTACAGCTTGATTATTGCAATGTGAACTGCAATTTGAATGCGTTGATCTTACGCTACCAGCAGGCGATCCAGAACGATCTAATGCAACATCAGACTGTTTGTTGTATTCATTAATCAAATATTCAGCTAGTGAAGTTGCAAAATAATAAGAATCTTCAAATTCGACTCGCTGTTGCATTTCCCGTTCTGCATCCCCACTGGCTTCTAAAATTTGTTCATGAACCGCATCATATTCTGATAACAATGTGGCTGCATTATTCAATCTTTTTTGCAACTGAATAATTTGAATGCTAGATAACGATTGATCTACCTCGTAAATTGCTTGCAACGATTGCACGTATTTTGCGAAACTCGTAAGCTTGCCCTTGATAGAGCCACGTGCTCTTACAAGCGAATCCATAATTGTTGAGATTAAAAACAATTTAACAGATCGAACTTACTTTTCGTACGCCCCTGGCGTGAATTTTGTACGCTTCTGGTACGCGGACCCAACGGGTCAACTATCTGTGATATTTCAGGCAAGATGCTACGCGCGGTAGCCTTACTACTTGCAGAATCTGAAATATTCTTTAATGATAAATCCCTTTCGCACGCCTCTGGCGCGAATTTGTTTATAACGCAGACAGCGCTTGCTAGCAACGCGAGAAACTTGTAGCTTACGACGCAGAAAACGACCCTGGTACAACGCGGGAAACTTGTTGCTACGACGCAGAAAACGGCCTTGGTACAACGCGGGATTATTTATGAAACATGCAGGGGATATCGCTAACAAACGTAATAGCTTGGCATTTCACGCAATTAAAATGTTTATATGACTCATAAACCATTTGTTTACGCAGTTTATAAAGTCCTTAACAATTAGTTCTAAGCAAATCCGTTACAAAAAAATGAATAATTATGTATTTATAAAAGTTTTGCATCATTTTTAAATTTATTTTATTTAACAAAGTTTAATTAAACGTTAGCATGGTAAAACAAACAACTCTGCTATGTTACATGATCACAAATATAGTCGACTCTTCTTAATTCTTAACACTGCCTATTCCCTATGTACGACATTTCCGTTTATACCCTGTATATACATTTAAAATGGTTTTATTAAATTTCTAGATGAAATTGAAATTCAAAGTACGGAATCGGAATTGCATGCCGGAATGTGACGAATTACGGGGAATGGTGCGTCAACTGTCATTCAGGGTCCGCTGACTCAATTATTAGTGCAATTAAAAAATAACTCTCAATTTACCAAATTACTAACGCCAGTAGATCAAAGTAACACTGAAAAGTACTGTTTTTAGAATAATAAAATTCAACGCCAGAAATAGCAACGAGATGAACACGTAAATACAGGAGGCACATATAAAATTGAAAATAATTTTAAACATCTCAGCAACTGGAATTCTCAAGAAAGATGCGATGATTTATCTCTACCGGCTATAGAGAATGACGCAGCAAAAACTAACATAGATAAAAGAATAAATTGCTTTTGCAGAAATACAAGCAAAGAAAAATAAAGTTTTACATTAGAAATTGAAAAACAATCATACGGTTTGTAGGCATTCATTCGGATGTCCCTGGTATATTGGTACACTTACGTGTAATTTCTTTCGATTATCACTTCCCAAAGGAAGCTATATTTGACATTAAAAAGGTGCGTACTAACTTGAGCATTTTTACGCGCACAAACGGTTTGCGCGTAAGCCGTTCCTGCGAGTAAAAATGCTCAAGGCAGTAGTCAGTACCCAGCTTTATACAGTGACCGCCAAAAAGTCGGCATCATATGGGAAAGATATTTATTTTTGATTTCTCAAAAAAACTTTAGGGCAATAATTTGTGGTTGTCTAAAAACATAGTTAGCCCCTATCATATATACCAAGTAATTTTTACTTGTTAAATTTAATTTTTAAATTTTTTCCCATGTGAAGACATTAATGAAAAAATAATATAGGTTTTTTATTATTTACCGAAAAGTAATATGTTCCCATAATTTTTACGTTTACTATTACAAAAATCCTGTAAATATTCTTTTACAGTTGTCTAAATGAGGAGATTTTTTAAAACATGTTAACTGGATAAAGAAAACTCCTCATTTAGACAACTGTAAAAGAACATTTACAGGATTGTTGTAAAAACAATCTATTAACAGAGGTAGATTATAGAGTTTTAAGAAGCCATTTAAATAGATATCATTGAAAAATCTTTCTCCTAAAAAGCACCTTGCATCAAAATGGTAAAGATTATGCGAACATATTATTTTTCGGCAAATAATAAAAAAAACCTAAAGGAGTAATTAATATGTTATATTATTTTTTTACAATTACAAGTCTTTAAAGTCTTCACATTACAAAAATTTTATTTTAAAATTAAGTCTTGGTATGTCAAATTTTGAAAAATATTTAATAAATTGAAAATTTGAATTTTAGCTAAAGTTAAAGCAAAATATGCGTTTTCTGGCCTTGAGATTGTTCAGTTAGCTAACCCTGACACTACAAAAAAATCTCATTGAGATTAATTTAAGAAAAATATAACTTTTTGGAAATTAGCATTTTCGAAAAACGCTATTTTCTAAATAAGAGAAATCATTCGGTATATAGGATAGGGGCTAAATAGGTTTTTAGACAAGCACAAATTATTAACGTATAAAGTTTTTTTGAAAAATCAATAATAAATTTTTTTTCCCATACGATGCCGACTTTTTGACTGTCACTGTATATGAATAAAAACATTTTTTGTACACTCTGTCAAAACTATTTATTAAATTTAGTGAGTCATTAATTTAAAACAGTGAAAAGATACCTAACATTATTTTTAGTGAGTTCTTAATATGAAATGACGTTTTTTTAAATCTCTTCTGGGATAAATATTATGTAATAGTTGAAAACATTATTTAGAACACTCGTCGCTAAAGCTCTAAAGTACTGTATTTACCGACTGGTTTATGTATTATGTATAAGTATTTTGTTATTAAATATGGTTATTTATTTCTCATAGGTAACTTGATTTTCGTATTATACTTGCCCAGTACACGTATTTTTAGGGAGGGGCAGGCGGGGCTTGGTGATCTTACGGGAAGCCGTCAATTTTATAGTATATGCCAATGGAATGAGAAGCTTTATTTCATATTCGTCCATTCCCTCTTTACTACATTTATTTGTTGTAAATGTTAAATTCGTTAACTTAGAAGTTAGAAAATAACCCGACATTTTCCTTTAAAAACGAATAAATAGAGAATTTTATATTATTACTAATGAACAGTTGTATTTTATTTTATGTTTGCTAATTTACTTCTTACCGGTTTTCCTATGTCAAACAACTTTTAGCCTTTCTTATAGAACTCGGAAATGATGTCTGTTACGTGATTAAAATATTTAAGTGTTGTCAAACGGTAACTTCAAAAAATGCTGCTAGTGCTGACATTGGCACATGAAAAATGCAAAACCGCGTTACAGCTGAGATGTTTTAAATTCAAAACGTTTACGCTTCGAAATGAGGCTGAGGTTGGCCCCCAAATGTCAAATGTCAACAGCTTAATACGAAAAAAAGAACTGCATTAAGTGTTATTAATTAGAAGCTTCATTTCACTTTTTGTTTATTTAGTTTTCACTAATTTTATTTCGCCAGACCAAACAACTTTTAACCTTTCCAGTGGGAAACTGGTTGTTGGTACAAAATGACGAATACGTTGAAAGGATTGCTACTAATACTTTTAAATTTGCATTTTATTAAACAAAAGCTTTATTTTATTTTGTCTGCAAATTTCGAAATTACCAAACCTATTTTGCGTTGTTTGTCATGCTAATTGGACCTTTATTTCGAGATGTCTATAAAAACTTAATTTTTAAAATCTGTAAAGGATTGTATTAGCTATATTATTTTCCAAAAAGAAATACATTTACTACATAAAACGGTGGCTCTTAAAGATGTCCTTGTTTAAGTTATAATTATGCTAGTATTATGTGCAATTCTGATTAACATAATCGCGTGGGTTGTATGGCACGCTTCAATCCCTGTGCATTGGTTTTTAATCTGAAAAGTAGAAACTTACAAGAAAAAATGTGGCACTTTTGAAGATGATAGGATAGCAGTTACAGTTCTGTTAATAACCGTACTTGTGATAAAGCCGACATGCAAAACGCCTTTGACGTGGAGATTCGTGGTGCCCATCTACTTGAAGGTTACTCCGTTTACGTCATGGTATTGGTACCATTGATACCGTTACTCGATTGGCGCAAAGACTGGGTCAGCAGTCTTCGACCAGCAGTCTTATTAGTAAAGAGCCGAAGAAGTTGAGCGCCAGTCGGTTTTGAAAGTTGTGTTGGTATATGCTATAAGCAGGTGCGTGTGCGTCTTGCTCTGGTGCGCTAACTCGTGAAGTGCAACATGAAGTACACAAGCTTGTTTCTGTTACTCGCACTTTTTGGTAGGTTTAGGAGTAATTACTTAGCCGCGGTTGTGATTTGTACATAAAGACCACCCTCTGACCTGTGTTAAACCATTAATATAATAACGCATGTTCTTCGATTAGATCCTAGTAGTGAACCGATACAAAAACCCAACGAGCTGTGCATGCTTAATTTTATTTTCTTCTAATCTTGATGGCCTGACTTCTCCTGTGTACAAACCGACCTCCAAGCAACAGTACGGCACAAGGCGCACTTGTCAAAAATTTAGAAAACATGCCAGCGGACAGTTAGTCGAGCCATGTGGGTCAGTAGGTCTTTGGCGAGTGCCGAATATCTTTCGCCATCTTGCGGAAGTGTTAGGGGTCGATCGTCCGGAAGCACCCCGATGCAAAATTGGCGCCAGGGTTTACTACATGCCACTTATTGGTTGCAGGCGGGACTTGGCGTCTAGGCCACCCCACCTGTGTCCTGGAATCGGAATTCGGATTTGTCCTGAACTGCGCTTTTAAGAAATCCGGCCTCTTCAGAGTTAGGAATCTTGGTGGTATCAAAGCTCACGTTGGCCTGGGTAATCTTCCTTGCTTACTTCCGCTCATCTGTTCACGTCATATCTACATTAACATCCTTAATGCGTTTTGTACATACTTCGGATGTTTACTTTTGCTAATGAGCACGAATATGCCGATTTTAGAGGTTCGTAATGTAAAATATGTGCTTGAGGCTGTTTTACCACGTAGAACAAACTAATGAAAGTTTTCCAGAAAATTAACTCAAATCTATCGGCTCATTATTACAGTGCGGTCATAAATGGATGGTGCAAAAACTATTTAAAATGAACCGACAATATTCAACAGGTACAACAAAATTAATTATGTTTAATTACTACGTGCCTAACATGTCCCTCGTCATTAGTAATTACTGCAATCTGTTTCTAAACCAGTACTTACATCTTGCTACAAATTTTTATTGCCTCAACAATAGCCCAAAAACTGTTGCCTACCACCCCAATATTTGAAGTTGCTACGTTTTTTCAGTTATATAGTAGGAGACTTTTGATAGTTTTCTCGAGCTAAAATGTTGCTAAAATAAAAAACGAGAGTATTCTGTCATAAATTGCAGAAACGGTCAAATATAAGTAAAAACACGAGTTTTTTGGCACGACAGTAGTTTACTACATTTACATTCATGTTTGATAAAGTTACATACGGGTTCAAAGATCGGCATCGTAGAGTATTCGCCATTAACTATATAAACACCTCTTACAAGCTTAACCACTGCTGTCGAATTTTCTAAAGTCAAAACCAAAAACTAGTGAATCCCGTTTTTGAATTATTATTTCTTGGGAAATTGGTACAACTTGCAAAACAATGTGAATGTAATGAACGATATATGTAAAAATAATTGGTTATGCCTGCTTCCACACCCTCTTTCCAAATCTACCCCTAAATTCAATTAGAAGCCAATTTGTGAAAATAACACCTTAAAAAATACAATTGGTCGATTTTTTCATCGGCAGGTGAATTTATACCCGTAAAAGTGTTCTTTTTCTTATATATCCAGTGTTAACTGGAGAAATCTCTTACCACAAAACAATTTTTTAATCTTCATATAGTGTGGCCAAATTTTGTGTTTTACTTCGACAATGAAAAAACTGGCAGCATCCAACCCCACAGTAATTTATGTGGTGTGCCCCATTCTATTAGAAGATAATGTAAATCTGTACGATTGCATTCTATGTTTGCTGTTTCTAAATATCGTCTTGATTGTTCAATTGATTTCTAGGGTTTACATAGTTAGGTACCCTTAATTTAGTGTGATGCCACGCTTTTTTTGGGTTTACCCATAACGAAACTTGTGGTGTTTATGCTGGTTTTTCTTGGTAAAAACCGCGTTACAAAACCCAGTTTGCACACATTATTTTGAACTACTAGATATACATTAAATAGCAAGTAACATGTAATGAATTATTAAGTAAAATAGTTATATCTTGAAAAACAAATTGATAAAGAAAAAAGTACAATAATAGTTTTTCATTACTGTCATATATATTTCAAGTATTTAAATTGTTTCGTATTTTATTCCAAATTTGAACATACAGGGTCTGGCAACGAAGCGGGGTTGGAAGATATTTCTAAAACTATGAGAGTTACATGAATATTGTGTATTTAACGGCGTTTGTTTTTTATCCCTTGAAATAAAGCATCTTAGGGGCTTAAATTGTTTTTTATGTTCAAACACGCATATTTGAAAAACAGTTGAACTTAGAGGTATGAGCTAACATATCAAAAGAAAGCTCATTAAAAGGGCTTTTCAAAAATTCAAAAATATACAGGGCGTCCCATTTGAAAAAAATCGAAATCGTTAAATTTGCAAATGTCGAGTACCCTGTATAGCATTAATATCCAGATCTACCACTTTGCACTTGAAAAGTAGTTGAGGAAAATCATAATTTTTTGGTAGCGTTTTCCTTCATTCAATTGCTTTCTGTTGCTTACCACAGCCGCCTAAAGTTCAGCATTTTTTAGAATAAAACCGTTAATATCTCCAAAAAATTAATTGACGTTAGACTCATACAATGTTATATCAAAATGATGAGTATTTCAATGCAAAACTTTTAAGCTACCAAAATGTAGCGAATTCCATTTGAAAAAAGTCTGTTTGATTCGCCACACTTTTTTGAGCCACCCTGTATAATCAAAACTGTTTTAATAATATGCACCACCTTCGTATCTACAACTTTTATGTACACGATATTCATGTAACTCTCACACTTTTAGAAATATATTCCACCCCCGCTTCGTTGCCGGACCCTGTATATTGTGCATGGCACTAAACTAGCAGCAGGATCGTTAAACACAACTTACAGAAAGTAAATTATAGTCTCCGTGTTATTTTTAATGCTTATCAGGATATGCAGGATATGCATAAAGATACTTCGAATACTGACTTTAGACCCTTGCTTTTATTAACACTACTTTTAAATGCTAAAAAGTACAATATCATAAAGCATATATATTTTTCCAATGCTTCCATGGAGCTTCTTCTTAGTCATCAATTAAATGTATTAATAAGTATCCATAATGCCAGGTATGTGCAATCAAATGACGTTGTACGTTAATGAGATCACTTACTTATTTCAAAAAGTAATCCAAAGCTACAGTGCATCGTAAGAGGTATCAGTTTTAAAGTGTTGAACTTACTTGTAGCCTACACAATATGATTACGATAAATACAATGTTTTAAAATCCGCAAAACCCCAATTGATATCCCTTTCATTCTTCTAATTTTTGACAAATTTATTATGTACCATTTAATTTAATTTTTAATTATGGGAGGGGGCGGGGCGGCTGTCTGGCAGTCTCTTTTTAAAATCACCTTCGTGCAAGAGAAATTACACCAGGTTGATCATACAGATTGACTTTTTGTTTTTGTTAACAGAGATGTCATTTTACTGGCCTCAACTGAGATAAGTCGAGTTAAAGTGACGAAAGAAAAACCCTTAAACATAATGAAAATTATTTCAGTAAGATGAATTACAGCCATTTTTGCACCATCAATTTGTGATCAAGCGGTACTTTTACCTACCTCTACTTCTAATGACAATTTTATTAACTTTCCAATAGATGTAGATTGCGTATTTGTGTTCGTAAGTAGTACTCATACCATCGCTTTTACAACCATCATTCGCACATAACAAATCATTTGTGGTAAACGTTGGGCTTCTAGGATTCAGTCTCGGGGATGAGCTCGGTTTCAAAGAATCACTTTCAAACGTGGAAACCGAAACCAACCGCAGACGATCAGTGCAAGGATCTTCCAGACTGCAGGGTGTTCTGAGTCAGGCGCAGCAGACAAACACCGTAAGGAACCTGAATCAGTCACGGATTTCCCGAATTCACACTTTGGTTCTAGGGGAAAAGTATTCCTATACGGCCTTCGCCGATGTCACCCACGGTACAATCGATGACGTCAGGAATGATACCCTCTTCCAAACCCTCGCAGATGCCTTCGATACCTCCTTTCAGACCAATTCCTCCAGCTCCTGAAAGACCGTCCATCACATTCTCTTCGAATGGCACTCGCAGGATTGGTAGTAGTAACATCCCAACCCCCGCGCTAGTAGGGGTTGTGCCCTCGTTCAACGCTTTGCCCCCAACCATATCGAGATTCTCTGCCGGTCCAACAGTGACATTGGATGGTAAAAAGTCTGCGATGACCCTTATCGTACCCATAGGGAATAAATCCCAAGTGCCGGAGAAGCTTAGCAGCAGCAATTTTGCCCTGAGGACGCTGCCGTCCCCAAATAATGAGCTTGCTCCGATTCTGCCCCAGACGACTTCCAATTCTATACAAGCTCTTTCGGCGGCCACGAACATTTCCGCAGAAGCTATCGAGGCTGCCCTCATCATGCGGCAGCAACAGCTTCTGCAGAAAAAAGCCGCCACGTCTACTACGACAACCACGACTTTCAAACCACCCCCGGCAGCACCAACTAGGCACGTGGTGAGCCGTAATAAAGTCATGAATGCTCCCAAGGAGTACTACCCCGTGGGTTACGATAAGAACTTCGATGACAACTTTGCTTCGCGTGTGGATCTTCCGGAAACGTCGTTCTACTGCGGCGATCAAAAACATTTTCCGGGGTTATATGCAGATGAAGACCTCGGATGTATGGTAAGTAATTTTTCTTTATCTTGTACCTTGTAAAATTGCCCAATGCTCATTAATATTAATCATCACAAAATGATGACACGGCTGTTTATAGCAATTATTTGCATAAGTAGTAATGGAATATGTTTCTTCAGTTTCTCGATTCTTTACATATATAGTTTCTCTTCGTTACGTATTTGTCTTGCAACAATCCATTTTATGTTGGAATAATTTTTGTACCAACATTATAGTTAAGTCTACGAACTTTCAAAGTGTTATCGGAAACTGCAGCTAGCAGTAACCTTATTAAACACTCACAAACGTTGAAAACTAGACTACATTCCAAGTTATACACAACCTTCGGTTGAGCTAAATAAATCCTGGCAATTTATAAAATTTGGATTGATCTAGATCTAGGAGATGATAACAATAATCGGCGTTTCCCCAATTTTACTGTATTAATGTAATGGCTTACATTAACAGACAGAATAGATTTGGTTCGCGAAATGTTTGCTTTATTAGTATGTACTTTATGTATGGCGAAATACTCAACCAAACATGAATTAAAATATACCCTTTGCAAGAGTACGAAACTTTGAACTTTATTTAGTCTAATTTGTTTTAATACAACAGGTGTTTCAAGTTAATTATTAATCATTTCGGTAGCAGCGAAAATATTCTTTAGACGACCCGTACAAAAATTTCATAACACCATCATACCATCAACTTCTCAGGTAGTTTCTTAATTCTTGTGTGGTGTCTAATTAAGATCTTAAGCAGGGTCATAAATTGCTTTTCGTGGCAATTTTAAATTAATAAGTTCACATACCTAGACCTGGGAAAGTAAAATTAAAAGGTCCGGAGAAGGTTATTTGCGTAGAGTGGCGTAAACCCCAGATTTGTTAATAAGGGGCACTCATCCACTGGCTACTACAGATATATGCAAAAAATTTGTTAATAAATGAAAAATGTATGTTTCTCTAAATTGATTATTTACGTGGTACCAAACTTGGGATAAAAATATTTCGAGAGCCTCAGTGTTTGGGATTGTACACTAGAGGGTCGTCGGCCTCTCCTCTTTGACTAGGTTTAGGCATTAAGACCCCACGGTTGCCAAATCCGGATTGGGGAATCGCAGTAAAAAAGGCCGTTAGAGTATCCGGGATTTGAACTCAGATTTGCTGGCTCAGAATCACAGTTGGAGTTTGTTAATTAAGTGCAATATTTCCACCGAAAATGTGAGCTTACATTTGAATCGCTTTTGAAATGGAGATTGATTAGTTAAAGCTAAAATACGTTCATCAACAATTTAAATATAGGTCTTGAATCATTTTAGATTTGGATTTGTTAAAAGAAAAATATTTCTTCCCGTAGAACATAAATTTAGATCTCGAATAGTTTTGTTAGTTAAAAGTAGTATTCTCACAAAAGAACCTAAATTCCTGGATTATCCTGTAGTTGATTTTTTAAATTTACCATTGGTTTTTGTACTGACAATGACAGTATACTGAATTTCTTCTATTTTAAGCCAATGTTAATATATCTGCTTCGTTTTCTTCTCCTCCCTGCTAATAAATCTGATTTGATAAAATACTAAAACTATTGGAGCATGTCAATTTTGTGGAATCGTCTTAACGGTCGAATCGTTATTCAAACATATTTATTAATTATGTGTAAAGAAAGATAAATATGCAGTACTTTAAAGTTTTGATTTCGAGTTGCTTTAAATGAACTTATAGTCAAAGTACAACAAAAATATTTGACATGCTGATCAAAAATCATATATAGTATACCAAAGCAACCATGATAATAATCCTAAACCCACCAAATAAATATTCTAAATCTGATTTTTCAGTTGGGTTAACAATAAATTTTCAGTATTGAGTGATGAAATAATGTAAGGTTGAAATAGGCCGCGTAATTTCTGAATATCACATTATTCTTTCGCATTTCGCTATACGTCGTTAAACTTAAATTTCTACATTTTTCTTTCAATTGCGACTGTGGCTAATTTTTTCCAGAAATTAAATATTTATAACCAAGCAAACACGGAAATGTAGAAAAGGTGAAACCGTGAAATCTAGTTGTTGTGGTAGTTTGGTCTCGTCTGGCTAGTTTATTTTGAACTACAGTTTTATCAATAATAAAACTGCAACTTTAGAAGCAGCACGCTAATTGCTTCTAAACATTAGACTGCTTTTTGATATGCTGCTTTATTTTTACGAAAGTTAGTTTTTGATTAATAGTAATCACCATTTTCAAGCAATAACATAAAAAAACTATGCAATTTATAGGATTTTCTACTACATTTCAGATCTAATCTTAGCATTTGCTTGTTTTGTTATGTCAAATCTGAAATTATTGCGACTGAAATGTTATAGAAAGTGGGCGATCCTTTAAGAGATTTATAAAATTTTAATTAATTTCAAAATTGGGTTGGAAGGTTGTGAAAGTTTGATCTGGTCTGCAAGAATGCCGAAAAATCAGTTCATACTGGTATCTTTTCAATTTTTTTGAAACATTGATCCACCTTTTATTTACATACGTTCTTAAATAGGCTAGTTAGCTGCTTCCCTATTATAAATTCTACTCTGTTTTACCTAAAATAAAATGTAAAAAATGGTTGGGCTGGTGAATCTGGAGACAAACTTGGCGCTGTTATTTTCTGACATTCGCGAAAAAATAAAGTGCAAGTCCAATCTGGAACGACCAGTCCACCGAAATCAGGTTTATTTGCTCGACATACACTCGCAACATTTTAACCAATACTGATTGCCATTTGGACGTCTGGCACGGATGATTGTATATGAAAGTATTTGCAACCTTCAATTGAATATCGCGACTCCAAAATTCCGTTCGTTAATGACTTTTTCGCTATAACCACGTTACCACAATAGTGGTCTTCAAAGTGTATGCTACAACAGCTTTCTGTATGTTTTAATTTTAAAGTGAAGTCACTATTGTGTATCGTCTTCATACATAGGAACTGCGTCGAATAGTGAATGCAGTATGACTCAAAAGGTTTTTAACAAATTGGGAATTTTACAATAATATTAGTCAAACTGAAATAGACCAGATATACGAAAACTTTTAATTTTATAAAATAAGAAAAAAATTATTTTGGTTTTATTTGTTGAATTTTTGTTGTTGCAGTAGTAATTATGGCCATCAAAAACTTGAAAATATAGTTTTACTTCTGCAATTAATACCTTTATTATTGCGAAATGATTAATAAATAAATTTTAATTATATACTGCTCAACAAATGAACTGGACCACCCATAAAAAATGTATTTGTTACATTACGCCATAAAAAATATGATAAAAGTGTTTATTTTATAGTATACTCATATTGAGCATATTTAATTGCGCTGTCATCAAATGTCAACTAAGCATTAACAAAATGATATTAATGACATTAAACAAAATTAGAATATTTAAAAATAACCGTACGAATGTTTGTTCCAACATTATTGAGGTAGGTGGTTTTGATGCATCTTTCAAGCATATTTTCTAATTTTCCCTTTTTTTATCCTACCTTGAAAAATAAAGGTAGTTTTCGCTATTGCAGATTCCAATTTTTTGTGCTGCTATTTGGAAACGGCAACTTTGGCTTGGTAGAATTTTAACGAAGCCATGAAGACAAATATACATAATAGCGTATATGTTGTGTTTATGTGTGTGATCTTAAAGAAAATTTCCTACCCATAATAAATATTTGCTGCTAGGTTAAACATCTATTTTAGAGACACTTTTCTTTTCCGACTTTCTTTTACAGAATTATATCCTGTCTCTCTAGATTTTTATTTTCAATAGAAACCAAGCGAAAGCGGAATTGAGTTTTTTGTTTGCGGAAATACACATTTGGGAACCACGGACTATAAAGCTTTTTATTTAAAAAAAGTTACTGATCGAGACTGGGTGCGCAGGGTTACCCCTAGTTCGCTGAACCTTTATATTTCAAGGTAGGGCGATTGTCGCATTAAAAAGGCTTTCTTGCACAATTGTAAGAACTACACAGAGAATAAGGCGGTGTTCAACGACTTTTATAGTATTTTAACTACACCACTCTCCCGAAAGTATCTTCATCATAATTGATTCTTTGTACCGCTTGAGTGCAGTGTCGCGATTACTTTCTTCTATTCTTCCTCTGCTATTTTTCTTCCATATTTTTCTGTCTTTGGCGATGTTCTTTGTTTCTTGCCATGTTATTCCCGCTTCTTGTAGATCCACTCTTACAGCGTTATTCAAGTTTTCCTTTTCTTCTTTTCCCGATCCATTTTCCTTGCCAGATTTGTTTTGGTAATCTCATGTCGTCCATTATCCACACATGTTTATCCTGTGTTGTTTTAATCTCTTCTTGTTTTTCCTATAACGGCACTCAAATATTTCATCTCGTTGGTTTGCAGCTTTTGTTCCTGTTTCTTTGTGAACGTCCACGACTTATTAGCATTCATTCTTGTCAGTAGGTATACGGCGTTTTAAATTCCCAGTTTAGTGTTAATACTTATTTCTCTTTTCCTTACAATACTACCCCTTATCGCATAAAACAACTTATTACTGGCACACACTCTTCACTTATGTCGCCTTTTTCCTTTATTGTAACGCCTAGGTATTTAAAGGCTATTATTTTGTCTATTTTCTCTCGCTCTATTATAATCCTCATCTCTAATTGCGTTCCTCCTCTTACCATCACCTTGATTTTTCTATGTTTATTATCATATTTATACTAGTTAATTCCTTATTCCATATATTTAATTCATTTTGTAATTGTTGTGATTTTAGCTACTACCACGGTATCGTCCGCATATGCTTATTTACGTGTATTGGTTACATGTTATAGTAACCCCACACATTTTCATTAATCTGACTATTACACTTTTTATCACTTCATCTTTATTTTTGACATATTTTATTACCTCATTTCTCTTGCTTCTTAAATGATGCGTACCCGATAGAAAAGTTTGTGACTGTTCTATATGCCTCATATTCCTATAACTTCTTTGTGTTTAAGTACTTTTTCCACATTTTTTATTGTCTGGATTTCATTATTCTTTCATTCCAAGCCGTTTGTTTAATTCTGTAGTAATCAATTTTTATTGTTCTACATGTTTTCCCGCTGCGTCTGTTAAACTTTTCTTAAAGTTATCGCATAGTCTGTGCGTATTTTCATTATCCTCTGAGTGCTCCATATGTTGTATTTCTATTTCTACCAGTTATTTAAACTTATCTTGTATTCCATCTTCCTTTGACGCGCAGAGTTCCCCTAGTCTGGTGAACTTTTATATTTAAATATAAAATAGTTGCCGCATTAAAGGCTTTCTTCCAGAATTGAAAAAACTACACAAATAAGGCGGTTTCCAGATTTTTTCTAGCATTTTGGCTAATATTCCCAAAAGAACTAATTTGAAAATATAAAGGCACACCATTCTATAATTCCAATTCAAACCTTAATAGATACCTATAAAATTGTGTTTACAAAAACGGGATATAAAACGTTTGTGTAAAATCTTTCAACTTGAGACTTAATGTATACTTTTCTAACGTTTGGTCCATAAATTGTGATAAGGTTTTAAAAATTATTCCTTCATGACCATTCAGATTGTCACAGTGCTGAAATGTCAAAATTCTAAATTTTTAATTATTTTTATCGAAAGCAGATAAAATACTATATTATACTCGTTTAATGAGAGGTATTGCAGCACCCATTCCATTGAAACACTCCTCGCTATGCTCATGCCCCAAACTCATTCGTGCTACAATAGGCCAGGCCCTCTCATTAACAATTTTTAAGTTTTGTAATTTGTCATACATACTAACCTGCAGATTCAAAATATATCAAAATTAATATGGAATTATTTCTAATTTCTGTAGTTCTGAAACGAAATTTGCCGGTTTTGAAGTAGCAACTAAAGTTGACACTACACGAAGTTGATTTCGTTCTATTTCATCGTCACTATAAGTGTGGTTGTGGTTAACAAACACTATACTATTTCATATTTAAATTGAAGATTTCTAAATATTTAATTTATACTACTTCCTTAATTACTTTATGCAGATTTCGGCATATACCGAATTAAAATGAAATCTCTACACCTGCACATTAATTATTGCAATTATCAATTTTCAAATTTCTATTAGAATGGAGATTGTAGTTCTGAATATTCACCACATGATATTATCACTTTACAACATAAGAAAACACAAAGAATTTCTATATTAACTGTAAAATTTTGAGGGGGGCTTTAAAGAGTGCAAATAAAGCCGATTGTATGTTGCTAGTTTTTCATGGGCTGTCTGGACAACCTGATTTTATGTTGTTAATTAAGTTTAGACTCATCTACACACCGATGTAGGTACTATTAGCGAAGTGCGCTTCTCGACATGTGTCCAATTTAATGATTTAATACATAATTCATGCCGACTTCCAGTATCTATCACTTTGCGCCCGTCAAATCAGAATGTTAAATGTTGTTATAGATTTTACAAACGCCTATGATGTAATTATGCACACAATACGTTTAATTGGTGTTTTCTCGGTAGAAATGCCAGGTTTCAAATTTCACAATTGAGGACTCAGTTTATGCATAAGTATTTCGTAACCTTCGGCTGTGTAAATGTGTTTGGCAAAAGCTTTGCATTTACATATTTTATGAGTTTTCGTCTAATAAGCGATATTTTCTAGCGGTATCTTTTAGGCATCTTTGTTTAAAATATTTCCGCTTTTCCATAAAGCGTACCGGTAATGTTTCCCTCTGAAAGTAGAGAAAGTTCGGAAACTATGCTCGCAATTACTTCAGGCGAAAATGCCATTCATATTTTATGGACTAATGAAAACATGGTCGATAGTTGCTAAAATAAGTCAATCACTACTGTTCACTATTTACCGTTGTCCAATTTATACAACAAAGTGATCAGAACAGTTTCGCGGTGTATTCAAAACTAGTCAATCAAAAGCGAAGTTTAATTAGCTCACATTTGTGAAATTCCGAAAGTAAGAGTGTCGCTAATTGTTTCAAGAACGACCGCTATCCATTTGCAGCATCAGGTTTGTTTCTTCAGCACAGAAGCCGGAATACGCCCTGTAACCTGAAATAGAACTGGAGGTAAAATTGTATTTGTTAGCCGCGGTAGTATTACTTGAGTAATTAATTGCCAGTTGAACAATTGCTTCTAATCCACGGAAGTAAATATTAATCATTCAATTAAATTGATCTTAAATGGGACAGAATAGTCTTCACTAAGCCGTGTAAATAATAATAGTAACACTTTCACCGTCAAAACTTACATTTTATTATTTATGTAATAGCTTCAATAATTGTGGGAATTAAAAATTATTTTTATGTGTTAAACATATACAAATGTCATGTTAAATCACATTTCAGATGTCACACGGTAATCGTACGATGTACAACGGAAGAACAAACACGTTTTGTTAAATTATGGCCTATCCAAATCTGTGGGTATAGCGTGATTTGGAAGAAATTTCTAACGACGTATTTGAATTTCCTAAAAATTTAATTTTTGAAAATGAGCATTATTAATACATTTTTTAACTCACTGCGTATTACCAACTCTTATTACACGATGTATTCCATTTTATAACGCTGTCTTCTATAGCGAACACTAGCAAAACCTGGTTTTATCCTATTTTAAATCAAGACAATGAGGACAAAAGAAATTGTAAAGAATACGCCGTTTTTACTGTACAGGTCTGGAAAACTGATCAGTTGCAAAATAAAACAAGATTAGACTGCTAAATGTTTTATGCATATCATGAAATATGATCTGGAATTTGGTTGCCGATGAGGTAACATCAATTACACAAGGAGAATGCTTTCTTGTGAAATTCTTCTTAATAGTTTATAGATTTGAAGTTTACGTTTCGTACACGGTTAATCCATTGAAACAGCTCTGCTGATATTAGTTTAACAGAGTTTTTCACACATTGTAGGTATTTTTGTCCAAGCAAAACTCCAAAGCCTCCCAAATGAAATAGTTACTGAGATAATATTATGAGCCATTAGGGAGTATAACGTCATTCTATTTTATTTCATTAACGTTCTGAATATTTCAGGACGGTTTCTCCCCATCGCTGATATACAGGGTGATTCATAAGTATGGTCATTAAATTAAATTAGTGTATACTGACCTCAGTAAAAGTAAATATATTGCGCTAAATATGAATTGCTTACGGATAAAAATCATTACGGTCCTGGCCAAACTTTTGAGAAACACTAACAATAAAACCATTATTAAATATGTCAGATAAGAGTACATTAACCTTTTTGCACCAAATATGAATGAAATACCCAAACAACTGTTTTGCTTCTGCATTTTATACAAATTCGGACTTATCGTATGTGTAATGTAAGCAATTTTTTGATGGAATTATTATTAATTTTTGACGTATAGTTTATTACGCAAAGTTCTTCTGTTTGATGTCCTCTAACTAGCTTTAAATTTAATGACCATAGCTATGTTTTGTTAATAGCATTGATTTTTTAATATAGCTCCATAGATTTAATTCATAGTAATCCCTACAATTATTTTATACTGGCAATGTATTTAATATTATTGCCAAAGAACACAATATTTTAAAATTGTATATTCATGACGAAAGTAATTTTATTAATTTATTTTTGAATATCAAACAACAAAATTACTGTAGAACTCCATATGCATTAGCTTCTTCATGATGCTATCCAAAAATTTATAAATCAAGAACACAAATCAGAGCAGTAAAAATGTAGTAACATTAATTACATTTCCGTATAATAACGGCAATAACTAAACTCTGGTCCTCATGTTTTTGCTCATAAAGACAACAGAACAAGTTGCTCTGCTCTCATGACGCAAACTATAATTACTTGCGAAACTTTCGTTTTTACGGGTACATACACAGCAGATAGGCTTAAGTATCCTTGTTGTTCACAAGGTATTCTAACAACCCGGACCAAAACATGGGTGGTTTATAAAGAATCACGAGCCACCAACACAAATACGGGGGGACGTTGCTGTGTGCCCGGACAACGTACCTGAATGTTTAGCTGCATGTTCTCTATTTAACTTTTTAAAATCACATATGTCTTCAAACATTGCATGCCAATTTTCAATATAATAGCCCAATTTATACCTTACTTTTTTAATGAAATTTGGTGAAGAGTCGCACCAAAAATGCAAAATGAATAAATCGAATAACTTGGCGTTACACGGCAACACGGGACTGTGGCTTTCAGAAATTAGACAGTACTCCGTGAAGCCCAGAGCAAATCTCGTCTTAATACTTTTTTTATTGAATTTAAAAAAAGACCTCGGAAGAAACAGATACGGAGACGATAACGAACTCAACAGATGTAGAGAGTAATTTAAACACAAAATCAAAATATTATTTTTATTAAGATTATGTTGCGAAAAAATTTTTTTTCGTTAAAATACCTGTTTGTATTCATGCTTAGTCCTGGAACATAAAAACGTCCCCTAGTAGTTCATAAACAAATCTTGTTGAGCTTTACAAGATGCAAAGAACAAAAAAAACAAGAGTTTCTGGATGTTTATCCACAAAGACGACACTGTTTAAGCCAAAATTTAATTGTAATATTGTATTTTTAGTAGCTTTACTATTTACACATTTTTTTATACAGGGTGAATCAATAAATAGTATGGGAAAGCTTGTGACGCTGTTAGAGATATCGAAATCAACCAAGTGCCACTATATACTTGCAGTTACAGTGCAGTTTGTAAAATTATTTTGCGCTATACAGGGTGCTCCATTTGTGCAGAGCCGCATTCAAGTTATTTTTTTAAATAACACACCCTGCATATTTTTATATATTTGAATATTTCCAATTTTAAGATTTATACATACGTTCAGTTTTTGAAATTTGCTTCGGCTGTTTTGTAGTTCATTCGATTTTTTCTGTAAAAGCGTGCGCTTACACTTTCTAAGCCACGCCTTTGAAAATTTCTATCATACTGGACTAAAAAGATATTTACCCACGTTTTTTAAATTATTAGAATCGTATGTAACTAACCGCAAATTCTGTAGATTCCATCAACTCAAGTGTCCCCCAGGGCAGGGTGTTAGCACCGCTATTATATTTGTTGTTCACTCCCGATCTTCCAATGACAGAAAACATCGTAGTGGGTACGTTTTTAAATGATGCCGTGCGTCTTATTTCTTACACAAATATCAATCAAGCCTCGTCACTCATTCAACGGTATTTAAATACGCTCCAACCATGGCTTGGACCATGAAGACTTAAAATAAACAAATTTAAGTTATCCCATATGACTTTCACGCTATACAAGGATCCATACCCACCGCTCCATATAGACATTACAGAGATTCCCCAATCCACTACAGGCAAATACTTGGGTTTGCACCCTGAGTTTCGCAGTCTATGTTTATACCCAGGTTGTCGAGGTTTGCTTGTTTATACATGTATTCCAAGGCTGTGATAAACAATTTCGGCGGAATGGTGTCAACTTGGCGAACCCCTTGTTGGATGCAAAATGGTCCCGAGTGGTGTAGCTTGAACAAGCGTTCACGTTCGATCAGCAGAGTTAAGCAACGCTGTCTCTGGTCAGAACTTGGATGGGAGTTCCACGGCTGCATCTCTCGGCGCCTTGTGGTATGGCTATCACGGAAAAAAGTTGGTCCCGGCGGTCATACAACATCATGACAGTCGTTAGTGGGGTTGGAAGTCCTCATAACTGCACAGCGACGCCTATAATTGGCCTAACGGCTGTTGGCTGAGTGCGAATTAAATATATGAATTAAATAAATTCATTCGTTGTGACGCGATGATCTATTCACCTTTTAAAGCGTTTAATATTCTTAGTTGGTTTACAATGTCGAATGCCTTTTCATAGTCTTTTCATAGGCTTGTTATATTCGCCACATTTTTCTATCAATCACCAGCAAATGGTCTTTCGTACTAAAACCTGACCTAAACACAACCTGTTCTCTTGGCTGGTAGAAATTCAACTTAGCTGTCAGTCTGTTGGTTATAATTTTGGTGAAATGTTTATAAATATGAGTCAACAGACTGATTCGTCTACCGTTTTTGAGGTCTGTTATGTCTCCTGCTTTGTGTATTAGAATGACCGCAGATTTGCTCCACTAGGATGGCGTGATTCTCTTTATAAGGCATTCATTAAATAATAAGACGCCAGGAGTTTTTTCCTCCCAGCTTTAATGACTGCTACCATCCTGTCGTAGCCTGATACATATTATTCTTCAGTTGGGAGAGCGTTTTTTAGTTTCAACAATTTGTCTTATGTATTTCTTCAGACCCTTGATTTAGGATCTTTATTATTTATTATTATTATTATTATTATTAGAGAAGATACAGAGCAGAGAATGAATCTATCATTGCTCAAAAATTAGTAAAAGGTATGTGATTGAAAACATATACAGAATGAACACAATTTATACAGTAATAAAATTAAAATAAGATTGATATTAAGTACTTAATAATTCGTCAATAAACGACTTGAACTGGTTGACATCACTGGCAGCAACCACTTCATGGGGTAAGGAATTCCAAGAGTGAAACACTCTGTTTGTAAGAAAGAATTGCCGCTGGGTTGTTATGAAGGGCTCCTTTCTTAGCTTCCACTCGTGACCCCGTAGGTGTGTAGATGTTGCAAGTTGGAAAAGATGACGAATTGGAGATTCGTCGTTGTGAAACGCCTTGTAGACGGTTATTAGATCGCCTCGCTGCTGACGAAATAGTAGTGTTGGAAGATGCAGGATAGCGAGTCTTTCTGCGTACGAGGGTCTATTTCGGTCGAAAGGTAATCTTGAAGCACGTCGCTGTACATTTTCGAGTCGGTCACGGTCGCGCAGTAATACAGGGTACCACACGGAGTTTGCAAATTCTAAGATCGGACGTACATATAACTTGTAAAGTTTTTTAAATGTAGTACAATCAAGATGTTCAAATGTTTTGGAAAGTAGATATAACATAGTGTTTGATTTCTTGACAATCTGACAGATATGATCACTCCACGATAAGTTCGCAGTTATGACAACACCAAGATCACAATAACTGTCTTTGCTGCTTAGCAGGTTGTTATTTATTTTATAGGTATGCCTAGGGTTATTTTTCCCTAAATGCATAACTACACATTTGGAAACGTTAAGAGGGAGAAGCCATTCTTCCGTCCAATCAAAAATGCTGTTGAGGTCGTTTTGAATAGTGTGGAAGCTTGTTACGGGGTTGTTGTATATTTTAGTATCATCAGCGTAGAAAGAACGTGGTGACTTTATATAATAAGAAATGTCCGAAGTATAAATAATAAAAAGAAGCGGTCCCAGGACAGATCCCTGAGGTACGCCGCTCTCCACTGGTTTCATAACACTAGTTGAAGTACTGACTTTAACAGTAAATTCGCGTCCAGTCAGAAACGATTTAATCCAGTTTAGCAGTTGTCCACGTATGCCAACATGATTTAATTTTGTAAGCAACCGATTTTTTGGCACTTTATCAAACGCACGACTAAAGTCCAAGTAAATTATGTCCACGCAGTCACCTTTGTTTAAACTAAGAGACCAATCATTAACGCAGCACAACAGATTTGTTACGACTGATTTACCCGGACAAAAACCATGCTGATTAGTTGGTATGACCTTATTTCGTAAAAGAAACACCTGCATCTTGTCTACGATAATGGATTCCATTATTTTTGCAATAATGGGAACTAGACTTATAGGTCTGTAGTTGCGGGCGTCGAGCTTATCACCTTTCTTGAATATAGGTCTTACGGACGCAGTTTTCCAAATGTTTGGTAAGGTTGCCGTTTCGAAAGATTGATTCATAAGTATGCTCAGAGGACAGCTTAGTTCCGAGGCACATGATTTGAGCAGGCGGGAAGATATACCGTCTAATCCTGGCGATGTAGTAATGTCGAGCTTAACAAGTTTATTAAGAATAGATTCTTCAGTGAAATTCACATCAGTAATCTCATCGTGAACTTGAGGCTGGTAACGAACTTCAGGACACGGCGCTACACTTTCAACCGTAAAAGCTTCACTAAAAGTATCAGAAAAAATGGAAGCTACAGCGTCTGCATTACTTTGAATTATATCGTTGGCATCTCGAAGTTGTGTCAAAGATATTTTGTTATTGATACCGTTTCTGACGTGTTTATAGAATTTCTTTGGGTTACTGCTGTCGGCTATTTTCTGTTCGTATGACTTCCTTGCATGACTTATCTTCACAATTACTTGATTAGAGATTTGGTATGGGAGACTTTGAGGGGCATTTTCATGAGAGATTTCCATAAAGTTTACTACAGAATCTTCCAACAATATTCAGAATCCCATCTTTGGCTTATAATAATGCCATCTGAGTTTTTAAGTTTAGGAATATTTTTCTTTTCTATTGAGAGCTGTCGTCTTAGTATTCTAAGATTTCTATTGTTTTCCATTATCTTCGAAACCACACGACAAGCGATGTCGTGTGATTGCTTTAGATATATTTCTGTTTAGTTCCTTTAATCTTCTTAAATGTGTACTGTATTTATCCGTGTTAGGAAACAACATATCCCAAGAAAAGAAAACAAATGGATTTGTAATAAAAATAAATGAACTGGTTAAGGAGACGTAAATCATATCAAACATTTGAAAATAAACTTCTGCTTTAGAAAGCCATAGTTAACTTATATGGACGTATGGGGTCGAACTATGGGGAAGTGCTAGAAAGTACAATACAGCAATCATCCAAAGATGTCAATCAAAAAAAGATATCATTGTTAATGCTAGTGTTAAAAGGTGTTATTCGCCATAAGGGACTAGAAACCCATACAACTGCAAAATGACGTAATATAAGATTAAAACTGAGATGGCTATTAGATCTGTAATTTGGATACGGAGTTCTCTTTGCTCGAGGGCATTTTATCAAGCCAGAATGCAAGATCTTTAAAAATAGATCCTAAGCCACCATATTAGCGTATAGATTACATATGTATTCTGATTGCCGATTTACAAACATCTAAGAAAACATATGTCTAGCGTCTAGCCTACTATAATCCAATACCAGTATAAAAGGTGTACGAATTTCGACAATAAAAGCAGAGATTACTCCTTTATTTTTTCTATTACAACCCTTCAGAAACCTCGTATTAGACTACTGTACTGAAAGCTGTAGACAAATATTTCCTCGGACAAATCCTATTGAAGAAAGTCTCCTAGATAGCTCCCCCGCCAGCATACAAACTGATAATTAACAGGTTTATCACTACAAGACAAGTGGGCATGGAAAGGTAACATATTTACAACTACGTGTGTAAAATCTCAGTTGTCATTAATTTTCCATGCTCAAGACATCACTTAGAAGTGTTAGCAATGACAGGTTTCAATCGTCAATTCAACGGAAGACGTAGCATTATATAAAATTGCACGTTTCAAGATTGTAAGTTTCTCGCAACTGGCTAAAACCTTGAAGGCCGCGTAAGTGGAGCACCATTTAATAATTTCTTGAGCAAGGCGATAATTTCGGATGCTCTAAATTCTAAAACATCCTGTCTCGGGCTAATTGTTCGCGTCTGTTTATAGTTTTTCGACGGTGCGTAACGGTTCAGTTCCTTAAAAAGAGAGGTCAGCCTCCACCTGTAAGTTTAGAAAAGGAGCTTAAGTTACGTGCGCACGAGCCCGCGACTTACAATTATTAATACTGCTACATATTTATATCTTCCAGCTACATTACTTTCTAGAAGTGTTCCGATCAGAACTGCATAACGGGACATTCCTTCGCGGTTTATTAACAGTCACTATCGAATGCACGATGCAATTCGGTGCAATTTCCATGCGTATTACGAACCACAGCCATAGAAACGGAAGCGTATCTTTTGCGACATTAAAAGTTTCGTGCTTCCTGTAGAAACTAAAACGATGAGAATTATTTCTTGGCTATATGTATAGCAATAAAGTTAAAGCGTGTTACTTGTTTACATTATACAGCAGGATATTTTGTGAAAACGTCATAACCAACGCTATAGGTTCTTCTTTCTTATATTCATCAGAACTAATTGCATGATGTTCTCTGAATGATGTAATTTTTTACAGTGGTGTATTATGAGATGTTTTATCGGACTTTTTCCACTGTCTCATTATTCCAGAGTAGAGATGGATTTTTGGAATTTCAACTCGTAACTTTTACAGTTAGAATATTCAATATTCTATAAAAATGCATACCTTTGGGGAGGTGATAAATGTATAGAAGGTTTACAGTTATAATTTATAACGTACAGAATGTAATACAAACACTTTGACGCTTTTTAGGACTATAAAGGTAGAAAGGTTGTATACTTGAAATGTATGGGGGTTTAATAAAAAAAATTCTACGCTTTTTGAGTTAATAAAAGTGGAAGGGATTTATAGTTGCAATATAGGGGAGACTGGGGAGACGGCGAACATGTGGAGATATTGGACATGCTTAAATTTCTCGCTTAGAAACATTTGAATGCACCGCCAAATTGAATGAAGAGGGTCGTCACTGTAACGTCAGTTGTCGAAGTTTTAATTAAAAAAATTACGGTGTTTGGTAAGTCTGATATAATACTTCGTATTACATCTAATTAGCGCTAATTTACTAACAAATGTTTATTTCAGGGTCATATTCTCAGTGATGTTGCTTAGCTTTAAAGTTAGGTTATGTCTACAAATATATTGGTAATTTGCCAGTTTCTTATCAAGAAATAAAAGCTATCTTATAAAAAATAGTCTTATGTGTTCCAAGTAGATATATTTTTCGGTCAGCAAGCTTTTATTTCTCAAAACAGAAATAAGCGTCGCATTACAATAATGTCCACTAATTATCTCCACTATCATCCTGGCATGGGGAGATGGTGAACAAATTGCATGAATTGCACCATAATCTGGTTATGATTTCAAAAGTAGGTGATCTGGAGCCTTTTTTATTTGAAATATCCATTCTCTCCCCAGTCTTCCCTACAAAGCAATTAAAACAGAAATGATAAAAGCAAAGTTGTATAGCAACAATAATTTTAAAAAATACGCAATTTGGTGGTAATATTAGAAGTCAAAATAAGAAGCAAAAATCTGCGAGTCTACGGTCTTTCTTGATGTAGTTATTTCCGATTTTTCAAAACTTATCATTCGTTTTTATTTTTTATTCAGATAAATTCCTCTAAATTCGTAGTTTATTTTGCTTGCCTGTGTTAATAATTTCAGGCTATGTTGTTCTTCATTTGAAAAAGAAATGCAGAAAATTTTGATGAATCAGGAACAAACAATGATTTTTGAAAATACAACAAATACAATGTAAAGATCTTTTCACCTTCTACTTATATACATTGTGGTTCAAAAATATGGTGCCAAAATTAAGGATGTTATACGGGACGGTAGAACATACAAATTTTGCATATAAACTATTTCTTTTAAATCCCTCCACGCTTTGTCTAGACTCTCCTAAAGTGGTGTTTGGAAACGGGTATTTTGAGGTGAAAATTGGCAGATATGATTTTTTTATCATTTCTACGTGTGGCTACGGAGTTGAAATTATCAACCTTTATACATACCGGGTGGCTGGTCATACTCTCTGAACATAGGCAATTTGCATGGCTTATCACTGGTATGCATATTCCTGCTCACCATTTTTATGGAAAAATATGGTAGTGGTACTAAATTAAAGAGAATAATTTTCCGCGTCGTTTGTTAAAAAACAAAAGGTGTCTGTTGACAACTCAGATAATTGTGCCGCTTAAAATGGATGCAATTTACTCTTAACGAGGAAAGGGTATTCATTGTTAAAACTTTTTATGCTTCTTTAAGTATTTTTAATACCGATCCATGATTAACATTGCACTCACGAGCTACTAATCTTGCACTTAGGTTTGGATTTAGTTGTATTAATGCCAGAACCCTTTTCTCTAAATCATCATTTCGACTTACCTACAATAGTGTACGTTTAAATAGTATCAATGAACACATACACTGTATGAAATTATTTATTTACCTTTGCTTTCTTTAGCTGATACACTTCCCGTCATTTCGAATTTCTGCACATAAGTGTGTATTGTCGCAATTGTTATAATGGGGCTATCTTGAAATTGTATCGAGAATAAGTCCCTAACTCTGCGTAAACTATTGCCAGCATAAAAAGTAAAGTTTTTATAATGAACACCCTTTCCTCGTTAGAGTAAATTGCATCCATTTTAAGCGGCACAATTATCTGAGTTGTCAGCAGACATCTTTTGTTTTAGGTTAGGAAAGAAATATCGCAATGCGGTTTTCACTAGAGTGTTAGACCCTTATTTGGCTATCTTTTGTTGCAATAAAAGTGATAGCGTTGCATTTATTTTTGTTTTAGAAAATCCATTTCATTTGTAGTGTTCTCGCAAAACGCCCTCTAGCGGCGACACAGGCAACCTAAATCAATCCGCTCAAGGCAGCGTTGATAGCCTAAGAAAAGCCCCTTTCAACAACTCCAAGTTTGACAAAATCCGTTCACCCATTTTGAAGTTATTGACATTTCTTTCCGAAAATGTTCTGACACCCCCCACTACTTTCCTTTAAGAGATAGATCAAAAAGCATTTAACGAAAAAGAATAGAATTTATCTCAGCTTTAAAACGGTGTCCATTTTAGCTATCTGTAATATAAGAATATTTCTCAAAAAACGAGATTTAAAATTCAAGAATGCGATTACGCCCCCTGGCGGCCATTCTAGAAACTTAAAAATAATTTCCAGCGTTTTCTTTTGGCCGCTTTAGTCATAATTTTTTTTACTGCAAGTCTTTACGACTATTACTTTTCGAGATAGGGCCGAGTGCCCTTCTTAATTGGCCACCCGGTACACCAACATGTATGCATTTGTATAATATTTCACGGTCATGTTCATGTCCGTCGTTGTGACCTCCGTAGTTGTGTTCAATGGCTTCTTGCTTGGTGCACTTTAAAACGACGTCGTCATCAAATTTAGCTTTCGGATTAATAAAAACTACGTAATGACCACCATGGTGATCTCTGGAATGAACTAGTACCGCATGCAAAATGTAATTTCCAGGATTAGTGGGGTCAGGATCTTCTACGTAGCTGTTCAGTGAAATGTTTTCATGAAACTAGAATCTGTTGTTGGACTTGACGGAACAGTCCGTAATAGGATCATATTGAAACGTCATGAGATCTAAATGGAAGACCGGAGGAAACGAGGACAAAACCACTGCCTTTTCAGCATCCTGCAGACCATGCTCGCCAGCATCGTACTTGTTATCGCCGCCCAGTGTTACTTTTGTTATGTAATCTTTGAAAGATTCGTCAATATTTTTCTTGACCTTAATATTCAGTTGCAATCGTAAAACGTTTCAGTTCGAGTGCTCATGTAGTTCGCGTTTATGCAGCGAATGTAGAACATCATTTTGCCCTTGAACAGTTTACGTCAAGTGGCTTCCACTGAAGTATGTTCTATTTTGTTCTCGAGCTTATCGGGCAATACTGTCAGAAAGTCCTGCACATCGTACTGCATAAGCGAGTCCAGAGTTTCCAGCCCAAAGCTCTTCGCCAGTATCTTCGTTCCAACGGGCTTGTCGCAGAACTGCAGCTCGTGGAAAACCCTCTGGAGTACCAGAGCCACTGATTTGGCCGAGTCATCAAACTCGGTTGGCATCTTGCAGACGGCTTTCCTTAGCTGGTTTGTGAAGTATAGATTTGAAGGAGCTAGTTCATGTAGCAATTTGCGCCTTGGTTCTTGAGTACAACATAACCTGCCCTTGCTGACCTAAGAGATGAACTTCTCAAGTTATGGTGTCATCTTTAATATAACCCTTCTCCACATCTGGCACAGCATTTCGTGCCACGAACTGTCAGTCATTTTAATTGGAATAAAACAGTTGCTGAATCTTTCTAGTGAACGGCTCAAAATCGGCTAGAACTTCTAACAAGCGTAATTCGGCGACGACGTAACAACACCACGAGCTAGACTCGCTCTCGCCATTGCACTGCAAGCATAGCGATTGCTGTGTCGTTCGCTCTTGAGTGTGGCTGGTTCGGGGCATCACCTTAATCTTCCATGGCAAGTTACGAACGTAACATGGAGATGAAAGCACCGAATTCTCGAGTTTGTTAAAACGTGGCACGATGTAAGGAAATGTGACTTCGTCCTCTTCCATTTCGGTATCCTGCACGGTGAGCCTAAGGTCTGACTGAGGCCCTAACATAACATCTCCCTTTCTCGACTAGTCCATTTCGCCACAGCGGTGACTTCCTGGGTCTCCATCTCGTTGTACATCGCTGAAGTTGTTGTGAGGGTTCACTTCGTTCCTGGGGTCTTTCTCAGTCACGTGGTTCATAGTGAAGACGGCGTCGGCGTCGGCGTCTCCGGTGTCCCCGACTCGTCTTTTCTGCCCGTAGCTAAGCCTTTACTCTTCCTCGAGTTCAAATTTGGGTTTTTGTCCGCTGAGATGGAATTTTAAACGGCTTTGTTTAGATTATGGCAAGTATGAAGGCTGTTCGATAAATAAGGTATCTGACTATGAAGGCACTGGAATAATAAAATTACGTTTATTTATTTTTAAATACAACCTCCTTCAAGCTCAATACACCCTTTACATTTTGAAATTAAGGAAAATAAGCCATAAAAATGTTTTTTTCGAGACCTGCAAAAAAAATGTGTTTCCAACTTCGGCTCTCCGTCGTCATAAAATGTTTGTCCATGCAGGTTTTTAAAATGCCTAAATAAGAAATAGTCGCAGGAGGTCAAGTATGGACAGTGCAGTCTAAATCATTCTTCGAATCTTTAACAACTACGGACTAGTTCACGTGTGCATTGTCATGCAAAGGCAATTTTCCCGCTTTTTACAGGGAGGTTTTCCTTGATAAGAATTCTGTAGTTCACTGTAAGAAACCCCTCTTGCTATCGTCCCTTGAAAAAGGTAATCTATAAGCAAAATGCTTTCACTTGGCTCGTCGACGCGACGGTTAGACCTTGAACCTCCTTGGTATTGGAGAGTGTTGTGTGTCTATTGTATGGATTCTTGTTTAGGTACTCTCTTTGTCAAAGTGATGAATCCACATTTCATCCCCGGTTACAATTCTCCCAATAAAATTCTCTTCTCCTGCACAGGCAAAGTTATTACCGGGCGATGTTCAATTTTACCTATAACTCAAGATTGGCAGTAAACTGTAACTTAAAAAATTACAACTTCGACGATAACACTATTATATGAATCGCACTTGACAAATAGTTTTTTGACACTTCAAAGAATAAACACAATAGTTTTTTAGATTTAATGCCTTCCTTGATAGCCAGGTAGCTTAGATACCAAACGTTCCTCGTATTTCGTGCAGTAGTTATTGCATTACATGCAAGAACTTCTGCCGGAAAGGAAACTTTTTTGTTATTGTAGAATTTCAGAATTACATAAGTGCCGATTGGTATTACACAAATTCAAATCAAGGTTTCTAGACATGCACATGCGAAAAATGAACTTCCTACCAAACCATACATATTTGGTTTTAGAAACTACTTGTACATGACTCTTCAAAGTTTAAATTGTTAGCAGTTCTCACAGCAGTTTTTCGTTATTTCGACACTGAATACTACTGAAGTTTTTCAGCACTACAAAAAACTCAATTCAATTTAATTGAACTTAAACTTTGAAGCATAAAATTTTTATTTAATAAAAATATTTAATTAGAAAGAAAGCTGATTTTTTCCTAATAAAAAAATTAATTAGGAAGAAATCTGATTTTTTCAATTATGTAATTTTTTATTTAACAGTGCAGAATCCACTACTATTTTAAATGTTTTGTATGTTTATTTCGTGCATCAAAATATAAATAACAACAATTAATACATTTATATACCGTTTAAACAATAAAATATATATACAGAGTGTCAGGAAAGTCAACCGTGTCACTTCTGGATATGCTAGGGGACGCTATATGGAGTCGAAAAGTCCTAATCCATTTTTGGCTTAGAAGCATAGTTTTTGTAAAAACGAATGTTGAAAATGAAAAAGAAAAAGTTGAGAACTGCTGTACTTTGCCTTAAATTAGAGGCTTGACGCAGTGTCTTGAGATAGGCTGGGAAAACAATTGTTATATATACCGTCTACATACATAATTTATGGCATTTAGAACACTTTTAAAATGGAGTTTGACAATTTTAAATCCAACAATGGAGACAAAATATCGAAATACTCACAGACATCACCAGAACACCATACACAAAGAACATATCAGCATACTCGTGCACGATGTATATTGTTACTACAAAAGTCAAACGCGCAATTATTTATTACATTGACATTAATTGACAAAAAAAACATCAAAAACAGAAAAATGCAGTAGGCACCACAAAATTTGCGGTACCAATTTCAACAGTGAATTCTGAAGAAATTATGCTTCTAAGCCAAAAATGGATTAGGACTTTTCGACTCCATATAGCGTCCCTGACACCCTGTATACATCTTTAAAAAATAATTTGGTACTCGAAGAATTAAAATACTACCTTGAGTCATTGCTTTCCTTTTATAGAGAAGTTAAAATGTAAAATCTATAAGGGTATACAATCAATTTTAAATTATCATAGTAATTATTCCGAATTATAGTTTTTCTTTGTAAATAGCTGTGTATTTATCCAATTTTAATTTTAATCTCAAAACGTTAACCACCGGCACTTAAGTTTAGTTATTAAATTTAAATTCACGCTATATTGATTTCCTTCCTTTCTGAAAATGAAAATGCTTCTATTAATTACTGCTTTGCCCTTTCAACAATTAACTTCCGCTAAGTACCTAACTCATTAAGATGATTGTCTTAATCAACTGCTTAAACACGGCTACGCTATCAATTCTTAATTAAAATAATCTGCTTGTATGTAGATTAGAGAGCCTATTGCTTTCAGGTAAAGCCGAGTTTCAAGTTGGCAGTTAACGAGTTCGAACTTCACAGCCGGACAATTTGTTACGTCGTACGTTGTAACTTTTATGATTAATTGGTTACACTATCCGCTATCCACCTGCCCAGGGGGTGCCGGAAGATGGCTTATAATACCACGTTTAAATATGAAAGCTTGTGGAATCTTATTCAAACTAAAATTTATTTTTGTCAAAGTAAACAAATGCTCAGTCAGATTTGGTTTTTATAATTTTCAAATTCTTGAAAACTAGAGGTTTAAAATTGCACGACATTTCATGGTAATTTCTCCTAATGTCCACAATCATTAGAGGTGGCTTATGGGAACACTTCCGTAAGAATAATTATATATTATTAATGTTCCAAGCCCGAGCTACTTACAAATTAGATACCTTTCAAGTTACTCGCACGGTTTTTACTTCACAACCTTTTAAGAAAAACTACAAGCGCGTGCTAGTTTGCTTATATGCTAAAACGTGCCAATTTGTTCCAGTTTACTATCTCATTATAATTTTCTCACTATATAGTTTGCGATTGATTTTATCAACCTACTGAACATAAGTAAATTGGCAACATCCTGCGATTTCATCTTTTATAGGAAGCGAATAAAGATGCTTATCATCGAAGAAAACCTTGATCAGTGTGCATTCCCGTGATAATAATACTAGTAGTGGTTAAGATTTTGATCACGGAGAGTTTCTATGCATTATCAAATTAGCGCATATAAAAATTGCTTTTTAAGCTGAAGTTTTCATATAATTAGTTTGTTTCCCAATGCTCTGAAGTTCTTATAATATTATCTGCCACTTTCCAATTTTCTACAAATTCTATCTTGTGCCAGTGGACTTTTACGTCTTTGAGGATGACTGTGACGTAGGAAGTTTGAGATTAGACTACTATAGAAAAATGATTCTAAAGTTTGCAAAGGAATCAGTGGAAAATGATGAATTGTTTTTGCGTTGTTCCCATATTACATAAAATAAATATTCTGCAAACATGCATGCTTTCAAAGTGGGAATTTTTGTGGAGGTGCAAGTTTGCAAGGGAACTAGAAATATGGTCGAAATAAAATAGCTGTCCATAACGTGGGTGGGTAGATGCGGAAGTGCACAAGATGAACCAATTTTGTCCAAATTTTGTATTTCTAGGTAGGTTACTATGTTTGCACCTACTAAATGTAAGTGTTTTCAGCATTGGAGAGTAAAACTTCTTTTAATAAAGTGTCAGCTTTAAAAACAACTTGCTGGAAACATTTAAGATTGAACAATAAGTTCAATTAAAGAGAAATGCCACTTTTTCGAGATTTTAAAACCCAGTGATAAAATTATTTTTAATTTTACACAGAAAATGCGGTTTTATGAGCCATCTTGGGGGGTACCTCTAGCAGGTGGCTACTTATTACCCTGATGCCAAGAAGTTGAACTGGCAACTTTTGCTCTTGGATTTCAATAAAAATGTATCTTTACGTCCCCCGTTTGGTCGTTCCATTAGTGTGTTCTTTTTTTGCATGCAGCTGGAGGATATTTGCACGTATCTGTTCAAGAAAATATAGAAATAACCCGATTTATAATTTATCAGGGCTAGTTCAAAATGTATGTTTAATTATTTTCTAGTAGAAAATACAGCGATGAGATTCCAACTGCAGGAAAATTAAACCTTTATTTCTTTTATATATTCACATTTCCAATATTGTTGACAACACTGTGGAAAAGATGAGCGAACTACCATTGCAGTATTCAAATATTCCAGTAAAAAGATACAATTGATCTTGACGTTTTCACTGTACAGCGGTTTTCTCCATGAAAAGAAAAATTCTCCTGGTTATTATAACGTTTTTGAGGTTGTTGAAATTTAGCAATAAATTAATTTACCCGTGCCATTTAATATAGAATTCCAGATACTCCATTATATTGCTTATATGTTGGCACTGATAACTTGAATTTCACCAGCTCTGAATGATTGGACTTAGGAATGGGAAAGAGAAATTAATTTCTGGTATGCAACAACGTACAATGCATAATTCACCATAATTATGTAAACCCAACGACATCTCACAAGAATAACTTCAACTGTTCTATATACAAAATTATTTAATTTACGTTTACAGTTAAATAGCATTGATATCGTCATAATAATAATGTCATAAATCAAAATTATGAAGCGGCAACATTGCCAAATAAATTTTAAAGTGTATTGAGAAAGACTTTGCGTCAGGCCGTTAGTGAAAAGTTTTGTAAATTCCCAACAAATCGATTTATGAAAGCGAACATAACCGTGGTAATGAGTAATCCTCCAAAAATGTTACCGAATTTTACACAAAACCTTGGCGCAATGCACTTTCTCCTCAGTCCGTTTGCGTCGTTTCTATAAAAAACAATATGTCATTTTCTAATTGCTCCGTTTTGCGCTTTAGGATCGTGTAATTGTTTAAGTATGTGATTACAAGATACCGGTTTCAGGAAGTCGGAAATGTCAATTTCGTCTCGACGGCTTGGGTTTGCGGCTCTTTTGATATAAAAGATGCTCTATAAAGCAATGCAAAAATTACTTCTGACTTCTGTCATAATCATAATCTTACAAATTTTGTTTGAGGCTGTATATGGATGTGATGTGAATGATATTGAACAAGAAATCAAAGTCAAATTGATCGTTTTATTGATCAGCAATCTGGAAATTGACGAACTGAGGCCAGTGAAATTGAGCTAAATTTAAAAAAATATGAAAACTTATAATGGACCGATTACTAAAGTCCCGACTGAAGAGCTATTTAAACATAAGTAAATTGAATCGGATATTATGAACTCGATTATAATGGACTCTCGCTTGAAATGGACTAAAACGTCGCTAAAAATCCATTACATCCAAACCAAACTCCTTTAGGGGAGCAAGTTGAAGTTACTTTTTCAAATGTCTCCAAATATTTTCAAACCTTACAATTACATCCGTTACACAAAATACAAATTATTTTAAATGACGTTTATACAAAAACAAGGCCTTCAAAGAAAAATTGCGGATTTTTGCAATGTAATCTTATATTTGTGTATTCTTTATGTTGTGCGAACTTTTAATAAATGTATTATTTTGCAACTTACAATTTAATTTTGTTTACAACTTAACAAAACCAAATTCGGATACCATGAACATTCGGTTATAATGGGCTAATATTGATGACCGTCCCCTGAATGCCGTTTTAAGCGAGGTAATATGTTATATGTCATGTAATACGATAGTGAATATTGCTTATACCATGAGTTCAAAAAGAAATTACATAAGGGCTGGCCATGGAAAGCAAAACAAATGTCAATGGTAGGTAAGCTGTACAGACAGCAAACTTTAGAATTTTCATAAAAAGAAATTACATACGGGTTGGTCATGAAATATAAAAGTAATGTCAACAGCAAGCTTTAGAATCCATTAACTGTCATGACTGTTGTTTTTATTGTAATTTTATATTATACGCCAATAGTGTGATTGAACATTCTGAAGATTGCTGTATCTAAAGCTTGCTATTGACATTAGTTTTATTTTCCATGCCAACCCTTATGTAATTTCTTTTTGAACACACGGTAGTAATGTGTTGAATTTATAAAATCAGTCAAAAAATTTAAATTCTAGAAATTTCACTGTACAGAAATTTGGCTTACTGGCGATTTTTAAATCATGTAATTGCAATTGTGTAAAAGTTGCAATTTGTATTAAACCTATTGTTCTTGTATTAGCAAAAGGTAAAAAATTAAATGTAATGTTAACTATAACCAACCTCAACCATTATGAACGATTAGGAGTTTCAAATTTTCTACATTAATGAAATTGAATTGCACTTCGATTGGAAACCTTAATTCACTGAAGTCGTGAATTGCTTGGCATTGTGAATTAAATCGAATCGGAAATTTATTTGAATTCGAACACGACTGTATAGAACAATATTTGAATAAATAAATAAAAAACAAATATTTGTAAAAGGCGCAGTAGAACAGATGTCTAAATTTTATATTTTATTACATTAAATTTGATTAATTCTGTGGGGTCAAATCGATTATTCGCTTTATAAAACACAATTCGACTCGATTTTATTAAGTTGAATTTCATTTGATTAATGAAATAAAATTGATTCATCGCTATTTTAATTGATTCATCGCTATTTTGCCTAAACCGACATAGAATGTCAATGACTCAATATGCGTGATGTTGGCAGTGGTTATCGTGACTTAGTGATTAATCTCTGTCTTATATTGGAAATGTTATTTAGAAAAAATGAGGTGTGGTCACCACACGACTTTCTTTTAGCGTCTGTGAAAATTTAATTTTGCGTTTGTTTTTAAAACTATGCTTATACAAAGAAACTGTAAACAAAAGTTAAAGTTGTAGTTGTAGATCGTGTTCTAATATATTTTGTTTTAATCAAACAATTATAAAAATTTCCCAGAAAACTGAAAAAATACGAGTAAAGTACCATTTCCGATTGGCCGATTTATATTAAAAACGAAGATATACATTATTAGACCCATTTATTAAACCGTCTAGAATGACTCACAGACAGACAGACATGCATCACTCCGAAAACCACTTTTTCTGAATCAGAAGACACGAAAACTGCTATTTCTATAAAAATCTTAGTATTTGCCTTCATAAAAGAAAGTAAGGACTACGAAATAATGTTACCAAGTTTGAGTGGACCTAAAAATCTCTGGTAATTTTAAATCTGAAAAATAATTTTCTTACTTTCCCTTTTAAGTTTTACGTATCTTGCTATTGCAACTTTGATACTTTCTTCTCCATGGACAGAGGCCTCATTTGAAGAATATGTTCAGAAGAACAAAAGAAACCAAAAATGGTCCAATAAACCTTAAGCCCGAATCTCAACAACCAGTAAGGAAATATGAGAGGGGGGCTAAAATTAGGTTTTAGTCATTTTACTGAAAACTGGGAAAGGATATTAAAATTAAAATTGTCAAATCTTTCCTACCAATAGAAAGCTTATCTACGACATGTTTTTTATTTTTAAGTATGACTAAGAAGTTGAAACAACCCATAATGTATTTTATTTTTTTTACATAAAAACCATTGGTTTTAAGAAAAACACTAAAAGAGATTAAAAGTATTTTAGGTAAATCGTGGTTTCTAGGATATTTAGCGAAATATTAATTTTGAATAACATACTTCTATATAGACCAGAGCAGAATGGGAAATATTGTTAACAAATTGCATAAAACCGTTTTGCTATAAATTTGAGATGGACAAACAGCCGTTCTCAATCTGTTGGCCACATCAAAAATGATTGGCATTTGATATTTACTAAAAAGGCGGATTTTTAGTTGCATGTACAAATAAATTACATACAAGAAAAAACATACATTTTAGTGATACGCAAATATTTTTTATTACTTTGCTTTATTTTGAAAGTTGAATATAAAAATAAATTCGTTCAGTTAATATATTTTATATTTGCATAAGTATCGATTTGTTTCAAACTCAAATTAAGACATTTACTAAAATCTAAAATCTAAAATCAGTAATTAATTGTACACGATAGATCAATATTAGTAGATAAACGAGCAGTTTTTTTGTTTGAAATGTTGGCTCGAAGAATATTGTAAAAATATCATACGTTTTCCATTGGAATATCCGTGGCATTGAATTAGAAAGCGTTAGACATAATCCATTACTACAAATATTTGAAAATGTATATATGTTCTTACTGTGACACATCCGAAAGTGCCATTGCCCCGTTGACCGTTGCACTTATCTAATGTCCCATCGACGACGGAGTTCTTTGCCATGACATTCTTATATGTGACATTGTCACGGTATTACATTCATAAACATACGTTTAGTACACTATGATCTAGTAGCCTGTAGTTTTTACGTAACATAATGCAGGATACTAAATTTCAAGCAACTGCTATGTAAGTATTATTGACTTGGAGATATGTACTTCATCCAATTAGTCCCTTTTATAATTTTGGACTTTACGTAAATTACCACAATTATTCTAAATGAGTACTCATAAAAATGCTTTTTTCCATTTCCATAAAATATAAAAACTATGCAACTAATTAACAGGTCAACATATCTTCAAAGTCATTCCCCGTCCGTGATGCGTGAAATTAGTAAAATTAAATGCAGCTAATCTTTACGCAATAATAAAATTGCGCAATTCATTAATGCTTAAACGCTTGATTAACAGAGCGACGACAAGGCAGCATATGCTGGAAATTATTGTTTATCTGTTAACAAATAACCGTGTCAATAGGCTAAGTAGTTACCTGTGTTGTGCTCGTTCTGAATGACATAGTGGGAAGAAGCTTCTGAAGATTATTTAATCATAGGAAGAGAACAATGAACTATAAATGTTGTCTGTCGAGGAGATTCCGGCGACGTCATCGGATTGTAGTCAACACTAACGGCCTTTAAATTGTTTTGGCAATTTAGTTGTATTAGGCGAATTATTTATAAAGATGCGGAATTTAATTTTTTGTTGCTCCAAACGTTCGCAGTGAAAATAACATCCATTGTTTCCGGAAGTCGCTTTCACGAGAAGCGGGTCAATGTGGCTTTTGTAATTACAAACTAAATTTAGGGGTCTAGGAAATAGTTTGTATAGATTTTTTTAAATTTTCGACATCTAATTATTCGCGTAGTTTTACCAAGTAATCACATTAAATACCTCGAGCTTCTTATTATATGAAATTGAAACGACGTGGAAGTACATGGTCCGGCAACGATTGGGAGTGTAAGATATTGCTAAAACTATGAGAGTTACATACATATCGCTTATATAAAAGTTGTAGGTACGAAGATGGTGCACACTTGAATTGAAATACTAATCACGATAAAACAAAAAAAGCAGCAGACAAGTAAATCTGGAAAATATTGCATTTAAGGCTAGAAAATTAAATATCAGAAGAAAGCTCATTAAAAGTACTTTTCAAAAGTACAGAGATATACAGGGTGATCCATTTAAATAAATGGAAATTATTATATTTGGAAATTATGATCTCTGTGTACAGCTTTTAACGCCCAGAGAACAAAAGGAGAAATGTTTGCACATTTAGAGTAATTACGTATAGGATGTTACTGTATTTGTTTTTGTTTTTCTTAAATCTTATTTTATTTGATTCTGGAATTAATTTATTCTGTATTTCCCGTTTTTCGTCTTTATTATATCATTTATCAACAATGACTGAATTTATATTATCTAAACCTGTTTTTATGTTTTTTTTGCAAGCTCAAGTGTTTAAATTATCATTTTAGCGACGTTTGTTTGTTATCCATTGAAATAAAGCATCGTAAGGAAATTAAATGTTTTTATGCATATCTGAAAAGCAGTTAAATTTAAGGTTATAAAGTAACATATCAAAAGAAAGCTCATTAAAAGGGCCTTTCAAAAATATAAAAATATACGAGGTTGTTCATTTAAAAAAAATTCGACATTATTAAATTTGCAAATGTTGATCACCCTGTAACACTCACAGCCACTATTTTGCACTCTGAAGGCAATTCACGAAAAGATTATTTTTTGGTAACGGTTTCATTCACTAGCTGCCTAACGTTCAGCACTTTTTTGCATAAAAACGTTAATAGCTTCAAAACAGTTGACGTTAGACCCATACAACTTGATATCAAAATTATTAGTATTCCAATCCAAAACTTTTAAGCTGCACTCCACTAAAAAAAAGTAAATTTGATTTGCCACACTTTTATGAGACACCCTATATAATCAAAACTATTGTAATGTGAACCACCTTCCTACCTACAACTTTTACATAAGTGATATGTACCTATGTAACTCTAGTTTTGAAAAAATATCCTCCACCCCCGCGACGTTGCCGGACCCTGTATTATTGCCGAAGATCTTAAAACTTGCGGATTCAACAGACAGACAACTTAATGACAAATCCCACGTACGAGCTCGCAAGTCACACGGAATATGTTAACCTTTGTTAGCGTAATACTCATTGTCATACATTCCAATGTCAATAACAATCAGCTTGGCCCTGCTCAAACACGATGTAATATTACAGACCTCATTAGAATAATTGTAACTGCCAGAATGAAGTTTCCCAACTTTTAAATCTGCAAATTACTATACTTCAAGTAAATAGCTAAATTTGATATTTGTAGCATTTTAATACCACATTTGTTGCATGTGTTTTGTTTTAATGTTAATAGTATATTTTGGTAGTACATGGGTCACGATTTATTAACCATGCGTATTTTAGTACGATGAAGCTTAATATCCCATTAGTGCATTTATATCAGATTGTATATTTCTAATGTAAAGAATACAAAAACATTATAAAGTTTATTTTGCTATTTCTAAGTATACATATACGGTGCGTCTTTTAAAGGGGACACTATGCATAACGGTCATTTAACATAACATGGTATTCATTTCCTATAAGATGCAAATCATATCTTTGGGTGAAATCCAACTTGACATTTTTCACATATGTAATTAGAGTTGTTCACACAAAATTCACGACGATCAGTTGTGGAATAATTAATAATAATAACTTATGTTGTCATCTTACACGTAAACAGATCGAGGTAAAATTCTTCCTCGGGATGATTTAGTACCGTAGGTTTCGAGAAGTGATACAATAGATTTCTTCTAAAAGCCAGTAAACTTGCAGATGCTTCTGCTTTTGGATGTATTCTTCGCATTAGCAGCCATGCATCGACTACGGAGACATAAATAGATCTATACCATAAAATCGGTGGTCTCTTTCTTTGTACGTTTGTTCGCTTGATAGCTTAAAATGTTGCTAATTTTTAGACTTAGATCGTAGGCCGGTTTTTAGTTTCAAAAAAAGGACGAAAAAGTAAAGTAAAATTAAATTACGATCGGTTGAAACAGCTGATGTAGTACGTTCACAATTAACTCTTCAGCGCCGATTTCGACGTCAAATTTAAAAGAACAATTAAATCGTGTAATTTCAATGTTCATCTATCAACATTTTTGAATGTATAACTGGTAAGGTTGTATGTGTTTTTGATTCTGACATGTAGCACCCTTTTCCACCGAAACGTAGCTCGGGTGATTCACTAGTAGATAAATATAGGCCACCGCAATTTTCTTTCGGACATTCTCGTGAGCTATGCAGCTACCAATCCGTTCAACTTATCGATGCTCGCCATCCCCTTATTATAATAGAAAAAATAATAGATTGCCGAATCGGAATCTTTGATTTTGTATCTCTCAACCAACGTGATGTGAGTACTGTTTCGATTTCTTCGTAGTGTAATGCTGCGGTCACGACTTTGTCTTTATATTGATAAACAATAACGTCATGACTAGTTTGATATAAAAACTATTACGCTTTTTACTTTTTATCTGGTAGTGGACGATTTTCTGTTCTTTCTATCCGAATTGTTCCTGTTACACGACATGATGAGGTATGGCTATCTTGGTCAGTCTCATCCCTATTATCATCTGGAGGTGTGACGTAGATAGCAACCTCATATTCGTAAACAATTTCTTCTAAAGTTGCACGAAGTTCATGCAAACTTAATCTGAAAAATTAAATGTAACTACATTACTATGCGACTATTATGAAGAATGTCCCTTATAAGGGACGGTAACGTAGAAGAGCTATTTTTCCGGTTGTAAACCATAACTATTTTGCAGATATGAAACTGCCATGCACACATTATACAGGATGTTTCGGGAGGAAATGGAAATATTTTAAGGGCATGTCTAAGAAGCCAAAATAAACTCATATGTTTCAGTCCGATTTTTATTTGTTTCCGAAATACTTTGATTAATTGTAATTTAAAAACTGACAAAACAAAAACAAATTGCATTAATTCACAAAAAAATTTCGAAAACATCACCGCCCACTTCGATACACTTATTTACGCGTTTATAAATTGAACTAGTAGCGAGTTTTAGTGAACGATGATTCGCTCTAATGAATGCTGCAGCATTAAGATTGCGATCTAGTAACGCATCCCTTGTGTCCACTTTCGTAGCATAAACCAACGACTTAATCCATCCCCAAATACAAAAATCTATGGGAGTGAGATCTCGGTGGCCAAGGGTGCGGGCCGCCTCTGCCAATCCAGCAATCGCCGAAATGGGTATTCAGAAAATTTCTTACATTATTTGAATAATGAGGAGGCGCTCCATCACGTTGGAAGATACTACGTGGTCGAATATTCAAGGGTATTTCCCTACTCGTTCAATTTATAAACACGCAAATAAGTGTATCGAAGTGGGCGGTGCTGTTTTACAAAAATTTGTTATGAATTAATGCAATTTGTTCATTTTGTTTTGTTTTGTTTGTTTTGTTAGTTTTGTAATGAATTTCTTTACTTTTTAAATTACAATTAATCAAAGTATCTCTGAAACAAATAAAAATCGTACTTGAATAATATATGAGCTTATTTTTCTTATTTTGGCTTCCTAGATATGCCCTTAAAATATTTCCATTTCCTCCCGAAACACCCTGTATATTTATTTCCAAAAATATTATAGAAAATATTCAGTAGGACTTGGTAAAATGCATTTTACTTACCCGTCGCGCCGAGTGTTACGGAACTTTTAGAATAGGTATTCTAAACATAGTGTATAAATTATTAGATATGTCCACAACTTAATGAGGTATTTCTTTAAGCAAGTACCTTTATACTAAATCAGAATGAAATGCATCGTTCCAAAGATACAGGGCGCTGCATTTTTTAACAATATTAATTAATCTTCTCCCTTTCCCATCTTACTTAATATTAAAGTGTTTAGTTGCCTTTGTGTTTTTGCGCTTTTGTTAACTTTCTAAGATAAAAAATGTTATCCAATAGAAGTCAATCGCTGCCACTATTACACAAACGTTCTACAGGTGATCAGTAGGTAATATGCCTTTAGAAAGAATTCACCCTGTATATTGCGTCGCATCATGTGAACGACGTATTTCATAATCACTAAAAATAGTAAACAGAAAATTATAAGTCTTGAAAATGAAGGACTTCGATCCACATCGACTTAAAAAATCGTTACCTGCATTATGGTCACTACTTAGGAGCACACTATATATTGTTTACGGAGAATTGGCTTTGGATCTGGTTGAGAATCTGTTTCTCGTTGTTTAATTAATATCTTATGAACATTAGTACATTTGACGTTTGTTATAGGTGGGGAAGTTCCTTCTAATCTTCTTCGCAAATGATTTTTTTTTGTCTAGGGATGTGACAAATTTTTCCTAAAATTGTTATTTCAGCCTCTGTAATCTGCGACTTTGCATAATTACTGCGAGTATTTCCAAATACCTGCTTGACATTTTTTATTATATTAACTATGCATCTAAAAATTTAATTTATGGGGTTTTGCATAAGTGACTCACCTGTATGTTGGTATTTAATCGTGAAACGCTGAACCATGATGCAAAAATAATTCTCTAAATATCCAACCCAACGTTTTATACATGAATTTAGATTTTTTTTAAATAAATTAAATATAAAAAGGTGTGAACTTAATTAACAAACGAAAGATGCAACATACAATACTAAATTGTAATTTCTATTGAAAGTTAGAAAAGTGTAATCAGAAATTGACATTCTTAAAAACCAAACAATCGTATTTCAACTTGAAGGTGAAACCATTACCAATTGTATAGTAAACAGTTGGTTACAATTTCATCATTATAGTGATATAAGAATAGCCGATGTAGTTTGAACTTAACTGAAAATCCTGTGCAGCAACACAACATAACTAACGCAAGCGTCACCTTTTGTGCAAATGTATGCTTAAAGAGTTCTGTTTTGACACTTAACTAGTGCGACCATAACATTTTTCTGCAAATGTATGCTTAAAGAGTCCTAATTTGACACTTACCTATTGAAAGCGTCACCTTTTCGAGCAAATTTATCTTAGAAAGTTCTATTTTAACACGTAACTAATGCAAATGTTACCTTTGCGCGCAAATGAATGCTGAAAGAGTTCTATTTTGAGAATTAATTAATGCAAGCGTCACCTTTTAGTGCAAATTTATGCTTAAAGAGTTCTATTTTGACACATAACTAATGCAAGCGTCACCTTTTAGTGCAAATGTATCCTTACAGAATTCTATTTTGACACATAAGTAATGCAAGCGTTCCCTTTTCGTGCAAATGTATGCGTATAGTTCTATTTTGACACTTAGCTAATGCAAGCGTCACCTTTTAGTGCAAATTTATCCTTAGAGAATTCTATTTTGACACATAACTAATGCAAGCGACACTTTTTCGTGCAAATGTATGCTTAAAAAGTTCTATTTTGACACATAAGGACATAATTAATGCAAGCATTACCTTTTCGGGCAAATGTATACATTAAAAAATCTATTTTGACACTTAACTACTACTGATGGTACGAGAACACAAGAACCACAAATATACAAAGCAATTCGGAAAAAACGGAAACATGTAAGAAGGTGACAATAATATAAAAATATGTAAAAGGCTTTACCCAGAACTTCCCTCGTCAACATTGTTGCACTAAATAATTTTAAAAATCAAATTAAGTTAGGAGTACAAATATCTTCACGTTTCTAATAAATTAAATACATTTTCAAATAAAAAAAAATTATCGCGCTGGGGTTTGAATCGGCAGCTCTGCATGATGCTCGATCCTAACCGAATCTCCGCAAAAGATATAAGTACAGCGAAATTCCATCTGCGCTACCGCGTCTCTTCGGGAAAAGTCCGGCGCGCGCGTCTCTTGAAGAGCACGGTGCAATGGTTGAAATATTTTTACTCTTTTGTGACATTATCCTTTATCGGTTGAGTCTTATTTTCGGACAATGTAAAACCTGACCTATGTGAAAGTTATTACTTCCTTTTATTTCAAAATTAACACAAAAATAAACACAACTTTATTTTTTTAAAGGTGATCACCCTGTATATATTTGTATGAAATTGTACCGGTTTCATGCGAGGTAGATATATAATATGTATGCAAAATATCGTCTTCCTCCGACAAATAGTTTTTGAGCTATACTGCCAACAGACAGATAGACAGACATACAGACAGACATACAGACAGACAGACAGACGGACAAACGGACAGACAGACAGACTAACGGAATTGAGAAAACCTTTTTTTCGTCATCTAGGGACCTTGAAACGTGAAGATCTGAAAAAATCTCGGAAGGTGATTTTTTCGTGATTACAATACTTCCTTCGTCTTTCAGACGAGGGAAATAAAAAGAATCTAATATTGAACTGCGTAACAGCTACTTGAATTCGTTACTTTTACACGTGCTTTGCGGAAATGGTATAATTTATTTTTACATCCACAATAAACGTTCAATTTATATCCACTGAAATAGATGCACCTTGTAATTTGCGTTCTGAAATTGCATGTTATTCATTCTTAATGTTGCTGTTTCTTCCTGCAGGCTATATCATCCAAAATGCATGAAATCAACTTCTCAGCTATAATCACAAAATTCGTTGATGTGAGATTCTGAAATCTTTGTAGCCCATGATTCAAATCGATAAGGCCACTCAACGGCCAAAAAAAGTTTGGTTTGGGAAATGTTTCATTAAATGAATCCATCGTCATGTTGACTGTGCTGCCAAAAGAATATACTACAACGGTTCTGACTTCCAATTTTAAATAAATTCTTTGTAACTTTCGCTTATAAGACGAGGTTACAGATAACAGAAGGTGAAATCTTTGTTAATGATACCGCACACTATATTAACTGATAGATGACTCAAATTTTGTTTCAATACGAAATTCAAAGAGCTACCCATTGCAAATATTTCGCAATTGATAAAAATAAGAATAGTGATTGAAATAATAAATAACACTAAAATTAAAATTAATTATGTAAGTACATTGTTGAGCGATGGCCCAATGAGCAAATGCTCGCCTCTCAAGCGGCCGGCCTGGGTTCGATTCCCGGCGGACTCGGTAGACGGATTTTAAAAATCGTACGCTCCCCGGCTACCACGCTAATACCCGTGGTAGTCGTTAACCCCTAACACGAGAACTCTTTCTCAATTTCGACGGACAAAGCTAGCCACCTGCCCGGCCTAAGGGCAAAAAGGGCTCATAGAACCACTTGTTGTTATAAGAGGTCACTGGCCTATAAGAGGAAGAAGAAGAAATATGTACATTGTTTCAGATCGGATCAGATAAATGCTAGAGAGTCGTTCATTTGAACTTTAATGCTGCTGTTATTATTATACATACGGCATATTACAAAATCCTACAACCTTTCGCGATTACTACAACTTTAAAATGTCCAAACGAACGTGCTCGATCAATACTACCTAAAAAAGACCTAAACTTTCCGTCCTGGCGTCAGCACAGGTAGGTCGCATTGGTCAATAATTGAATTTACTACGCCTTAAACCTTGAGATACGAGACTCGATCAATCATTGGCTAATTTAACCTTCCTGTGCTGACGTCAGGCTCGTGAACCAACGAATCGTTCTTCAGGTGATATGGCTCGACTGATGTCTAATGACTAGTGTTTACTTCTGCTCTTATTGTCATTCGAAATGTTCCTTTTAAAACAAAATGCAAGACTCGTATCGGATGTAGTAGTCAACTCAAGGAAATAAAACGTTTACCCTGTTTTGAGCACTATTTAACCTAAAATAAGTTCCCAACGCAGCCCGTTTCCTAAGTGCAATTGCTATTGTTTTTTGTATGATTAACTTGAAAAGAGGCTTCCACGAATGGGGCCCCCAATTAATCCGCTGCGAATTCCGGTTCAATGGGATTGCCGGGAACTGCCACCTAATAACCCTAACTTGGGTTCAGTTATTTGTTGGAGTGAAACAAGACTTAACAAACACGAGTATATTGAGTAACAACGATTACAAACGTCACTGATGGACCGATGGTTTTTTACAATAGCTTCAACTGTTGTGATACGCTTGGATTGGCCACGCGAAAATATGGAATTGCGCGTAACCGTCACACAAAACAACCTGGTAACGTCTTTACCAGGGAGTTAGACAGACCGCAAACCGGCACAAAGCATAGCTGAACTTGCTTACTCGAAATTCTGAATCTAACTAACGCTGAATTTACAACGAGCCGAATTCGCAAATTCATCAAGGAGGGGAAAGCTCAAACACTATTGGCTGAGGCGATCCTGCGTAGCCAATCGGAGCGTCGCACGTTGTTTTGGAATAAATGCATATTCTAAGAATCTTAATGCTAAGCTCTCTCAATGAGGCAATTGAACGAAATCCATAAACACATGATTCCCAACTATGCTAAGTCGGCTTAAGTTCTATTAGAAAATGTATCCATCCGCTTAAAAGCCATTAAGGGAAGCTTACAAATTCCTTTCCAATATTAACAGAGGCAAACAAATGCGGCAAGATGCAAATTTGACTTTACCACGACCTTTGAATGAGATAGAACAGTTATGACTTGAATTACATGATTAATTATAATCAAAAAGGTTTTGATGCACGCATCTGTGTGAATCAAACAGTTATGAACAGCAGCGTTTTAAAAAACCGTAAAAATTAATTTGAAACAAGAGACATCGGGAGACAACAAATCTACGTGTTAATACATGACAAAAATCGCTGCAGTAGGAGTCACAAAGGAATTCGACAAAAAGCTGTTTGTGTTTTAATTTATTACGAATAAACCACAGTTTCTAAACTAGATTAAACAAGCCATGGTAATTTTAATCGTTTAAAACAAATATTGCTAAGTCGGGCGTGACTCATTCAATTGTTTCATTTATTAATATAGTCATTGTCGATGAAGCTACAAACCAATTTCAAATTTAAATGAGTGTGCAATGAACTAGAAGAACCTGTTTGGGAGTTCCACACATCAGTTCGGCAACATTTCGGTATACCAACTTAATTCATTAATAATTCTAATAGTAAATGAAAGGCGGGGTTTAAATCTAAGGCTTGATTACAGTATTAATGAGACTGTTTTATTTGAGAATCACTTTCCCTATTATTTAGGCGTATATGTTCACCGGCATGGATGTAATTAATATCCTTTTACTTTTACGTTATTGTCGCCAGACTTGAACCGACGCATGTTCTACTTATTTTTGTAGTTATGAAAGTAAAAAACTGCGAATGTGATACGAATAACCATACCTGCGTTAGGCGACGTTTACGAATACATAGTTTAAAATGATACATATATGTATTAACTTGAAACATCGAGAACATAGTTTCACGTCAAATTTCATTAAGGCAAAAGATACCTAGTTTGTTGAAAAATAAAAGAAAATTCGGAAATTATACGTATTGAAATGTTGGGATTGTACAAAATTTTGGAATGTAAAAATGTATTTTAAATAACTACTGATTTAAATCGTCCTGGAATCTAATACGAACATAATATTAATACCTAAGAAATTATTTCAAATAGTATCTTCAAACTAGCAGCTTGAATACTTAAAAGTTGCCTAATTATTAAAACATTGAAGTCTTAAGTATTTAATACGTAAGTAAAGTTGCAATTTGCTGCAATATCAGTTACTTACTTAAGAACTATAAAATGCCTCCTCAATCATCTCGTTTAAAGTAGTTTGAAGGTAAATGCAGATAGCGACGTGCGCGTAAAATGTATCGAGATTTTAGAACTACAGTAAACTAATAAAATGGCAGCTGCACTGCAGCACACGTCAGACTTCTCAAAGTAAATATTGTAAGAAATAATATATGCGAATTTTTAATATACGTAACCGGATTTCTTGTTTTACTGAAAATGTTGCGTGTATAAATACATTTTAAATCCAATTTAAATAGCCACTTACAAGTGCGTAGCTGCAGTAATGGAGAATTTATGGTTAATTGTATAATTCCAAACATGGCAAACTTGGCAACTACAAGTACAAGTACTTTCCAAAGATAATCCTATGTTTCCTGGATAAATATTTTTAGTAAGAAATCAAGATTAATTTCTAAATATAGTTGTTCTCAAAATATCTAGGGTACCTTGTAATCTCCCCTTTACTAAAAAAATCTGTTTAAATACTTACATCATACAGCAGAAACAAAATTTAAGATTTTGGATATTAGGTAATTATTCATATACAAACTTTTTCGATATTAATTAGTGGCACCCATGATTTATCAGCAGTTGCAGTCACTGTTTACCAAGTGATTGCTCAATTTTAACCAGCATGAATACCAGATGAGTCAGAATGTGCTGTGTGACTAATGGCGAAACACTTTTTTGTTGGGAGGCATCATTTTTGCTAAATCCATTTTTGATTCTGTAAGTTTAATAAATTCACGCAAGTGTTTTCATTGCCAAACCCCGTTTTTAGAATTTTTGGAAAGTATATAGAACTTGAAAGTCATCTTAGTTGTATTTAACCATGACTAGCTAGCCACATAGCTAGCCATCAGACATGTTAGAGCACAAACCATACGCCATGATGAACGAATATTTAGAATAACTCATACCAAATTGATTAGAAATAAAAATACAAGCTTAAAGATTAAACAGCATGCAATCGTGCATACATCTCAATAATGCATTCTTTCCAAAATTCTAAACACAATATTATTTCGCAACTCAGATAATTTTGAAAACTTATCCAATTGAAATTATTTAAATATTTTGCATCATTGGTTCGCAACGTTTTTCCAGCAGAAACCAAAAACATTTGTAATTTAAATATTTCGTGACCCAGATAATCACACTAGTCGCAGATTTAATCTGCTCTTGGTGAACGTACCTAGCTTTTATAGCTGTGAAGCTGGGAATTCCTTACATTCAACTATGAACTTTGGCCACCTAGAAATATGCAAATTATATATTTAGGCAACGGTGGTCCAATTTACGTTGAAACTCTTTTTATTATTTGTATGTAATGTTGTGTATTTTGTTCGGCCTTTGCTTGCGAAAATTTAAGGAAAGTACTAGCATTGTATTGAACCCTCAATTAAAGATATTAAAATTAACAAATGGTTCGCAAAACGTGAATATATTTTAACTGATGTTAGAGCGAGTACAGAATTTTTTTTCGTGTCCGTTTCACTAATATTATCATGACAATGCAAGTGCAAACTCGCTTCCTAACGTTTTATAAAGTATTCAAAATTTTTAAGAGAAAACAAAGATGTATTAATCCTTAGATTTGATAAAGAGAATGTAACAATAGCTATGTCAAGAGATGATTATTTAACCAAAGCCAATATGTTATTGATGTCAACTTCTACAAATTATTGGAAAAGGTCAAACGGTATCCATTCAAAGCAAATGCAATGAACTTATAAACTATAAGGAAACAAAATCTTACATCCTAGCAAAGACTTGTAAAACACTATACACATATAACGGTGTAGCTGCTCGTCTATATGTCTTACCCAAAGTGCATAAAGAAGAAATGCCTATGCGTCCTATACTTGCCTGTAACAACTCTCCAACTGAAAAGTTAACTAAATTAAATGCCGATAGAATTAAAAAGTCGTTTGAATCTAATTAGTATTTTGTAAAATATTCTTCCCATTTCCATTTTTTAACGAATAGTTATAAATTATCTGAAGAATATGTAATAATTAGTCTTGACTATTTACTAACATTTCTAAAGAATTGAAAATATCCATAAAATTTGGGAAAAGATTGAAGAAGTGGCTTACCCCTATTTTTTTATATTTAATCATCTTCTTATGCACAAATATTTGGATGTCCGATAGGCAGTCCAATTATTGCGCAGTTAGTTCTGGATTCATTGTTAGATTATTGTATCCCTAAATTGTTTTTCAAATACTTTTCGTTGATAACGATAAGTATGTCGATGAACTTATTTTATCGATTCGATCAGATGGTGTGGAAGAGATCCTACAAGTTTTTAACAGCTACACCAGCCATATACAATTTAAATACTATTAAGATTCCTACAATACAAAAGTGCAATGTTATATATAAACTTGACTGTACAGAGTGTTATCTGGGCCAAATATCCAACTAAAAACTCTTAATTCATCAACACAAAAGTGATGCTAAACTAAAATTTAAAAACCCAATACTCTTGCATCTCATGTTCACTCAACAACTCAACTAAACCTAACGCTGACTTTCAAACCCCTTACATTCTAGACAGTGAATACAACAAATGTATTTTCCTAGAAATGTGTTACATTAGAAAACATAATTGTACGAATTTCAGAACTAACATGGAAAAACTAAACAATACATACCTTATTAACTCTAAATCTACGATCACCCATAATGATAATACTGAAACCCTTCTTTGCTGTGTTACATTATTTTGAAACGACTTAGCGACGGCCTCGTATGTGCGAGGGGCGTGGCTATCGTCAAGGTGATAGCTTACTTCGATTCACCCAGTAGATCAGTGGTAGGGGTGTGTAACGAAGAGTGGTTGTGGCAGAACTCTTGTCAGTAGATAGCAATTCGCTTAAGTTGTGGTTTATTCTATGTTTTAATCTAATATTTGCAGTTATTAATAGTAGATACACATAAAAAAGATCAAAATGATAATAAGATAGAAAGGCTTAAAGGTCGAGACGCTGGGCCGCTGGGGGCCGGCGTGGGTGGCTGTCACGGCGCTGGCAGCTTCAGGAAGATGCGTGCTTATGGCCGGATACGTGAAGAAGCGGGATCGGGCAGCGGTGAAGGTGCGGCGGGCCATGGGAACGCCTTCAGGTGAAGTCTTCTCATGGCGCGGAGCTCCTTGCGGACGTGGCAGACCTGGTGAGCTTCTCGATGAGGGTTGCCGTTGGTCGGATACGTGGAGAGGCGGGATCGAACAGCGGTGAAGATACGACGGGCTAGGGCTTCGGCGACCTGCGACGCGTCCAGACGAAGGTGCTAGCAGTCAGTGCGCTTCTGCAGACGGTAGCGGGCCTGGTGCGCTTCTAGGAGCATTCCAGATGAAGGCTGGTTGCCAGATACGACGAACTTCGAATGTTCGCTCCACGGCATGAAATTGCTTGGATTCTTTATTTTTCTTTTAAATCCTTCGGTGCTTCTGTGGGGTCGTGCTTCTGGTGGGGTTGCTCTGTGTGGCATCGCACAGCAATTTCGATTTGGCGTCGTTTGACTCCAAACTCAATGATTCTATCATAATTTTGACAGGTGCCCCCTCATATGTGCCGCGGCTCATATGTTCTGGAGTATTTTTCTTGTTGTGGCACTGCGGGCATAAACTCTGCAGTACGCTACCTGGAGCACTCCATTTTAACTTCTTCGTGCTTGTCTTATAAGCCGTTCCCATTTAACTTTGTTCGAATGACAGACATGGGGGCGCCTGTGGCGGTCTTTCACAAAGCGGCTGGCTTCGCCCGCAAAAGCTCGTTGCTTGAAACAAATTCTGTTCTGCTGGTATTGCAGTTTCGGTTATTAAATTTAAACCGTCCGAGTTTCTGCATTTATTTTTGTTGGTCGTAAATTACGCGCGATTTTACATCTGATATCTAGAGGGCCGGTTTTTGTTATTGACAAAGAATAGCTCGCGTTTATCTCATATCTACATGTACGATTTTTTAAAGTTCTCCTGTATAATAACTATTCAAAATTCCCGTTTGTCACTTTCCGGTGACATTCGAGTCTGTTTGGCTGCTAACCAAATATTAGTCACTGCAGAGTGAACTGCAAACAAATTTCAATCTGTTTTATCTTTGATTAAATAATTTACTGGGACTCAATCAGGCTTCCTAAGTAATGTTTTTGAACCACTAACCTCATATACGAAATTATATGCCTATTTTTTGTTTTGTATCGCCTTTATGAAGCAGTGATCTTAACTGAATGTAAGTCAACCTGCTTTTTCTTAACGATGTCTCTATATATTTGTAAATTCTATTGTAGTTGCCTTGATAAAGAAATAAAGTCTTCCGAAATACAGCGCATGACAAAGGAGCTTTCTTTTTAATTTGCTGCCCTGAAGAATGATTCCCAATTAATGAACTATAACGTTATGTCAACCAGTCGTTTGCTACCGCCTTGCAACTTTGTACTAGCTAAAGACCATTTTTCTTTTGACATTTCATCCGTTTTCCCAGAAAATGACGTTGTCCCTGAAACGTTCATGGTAAAAAAATCAACAAAAGTGATTGGGGAAAATTAAGACTTTTTGGACAACTTTTGTAAAATATATCTCCAGCAGCAATTCCAATATTGTTGTTATTAAAGTAGTAAATCGGTATAAATATGGGAGAAAGAACTCTATACTTACAGTAGTACTAGAATAAAATGAATAATAATATTATAATAACATACCTTTACCATTAGGTATATTTATTGAAATATTGAAGATAAATAATAATGCAACTATCTAAAATATTTTTGATATCTTCGATAAATTTCGTATGGGGCATTTTAATTTAAATGTTATATGTGCATCTAATAAAATTTTAGTTTAAATGCAGTAGCTCCTCAAAAAACAAGGACTTTATTTATTTATTTATAAAACCCAATAATACCCAGCAGCAATAACAGAATAGTACGTAATTAAAACATTTACGATTTTAGGTCAACCAAGTTGTGAGATAAAACTAAATAATAATTCAAAACTATGCAGATAACTGAATAAATATAAATATTAACTGCAATGACGTAATCGATAGTTAAATACCATCAAGCTAAGACTTCTGTCACATGTCTCTTGAATGCTGGAAATCGTAAATTACCTATGAAGCCGTTGTAGCTTGTTTCTATGCCAGTTAGGGTAATATTTGTGATGCCTTTTTATTTTTTTAATTTTAATTTTGAAATTAAAAGCAAGAAATTGAGAAGTTAGTGTCTTATTGAATAAATATACTTTTCTCATTATCTGTGCAGTTAGGAACTCAATTAAAATTAAGAAATATTTGCAAACTGAGTTGTCGTATGCCATTTTTGCATTCAGAAAATGTAAAATGTTCTACTGTATGGAGCAAAAATTGCTAAATAAGTAGTATTTGCCAATACGTGTGAACAATAAATGTATAATATTATATCTAACCACAAATGCTACAACAACTTAAGTAGACAATGTTCTCTATCATATCATTCATTTTAACCACCTTTAGGCATATTTATTGAAATATTGAAGATAATAATGTAACCATCTAAAATATTTTTTATTTCTTTGATAAATTTCGTATAGTGTATAGTGACCTTTAATTTAATTGTTATATGTGTATCTACTAAAATTTTAGAAATCAAACTGTATTTGAAATAGTTACTAAGCGTTCTTTATTTCTCTATTGAGTCGTTAATAATCTCTGCTTACGATCTTCAATAGATGATCAGGAAAACAATTAAAGCGAATGTAGGGCTGCATATACAATCCAACTTCGTACTCTTATGTAATGTTATTTGCATAATGTGCTTAGAAAAGTTACCTGCTCATCCAAATTGTGTCTACATAGTGAATATTGTTATTAATTATGGCTATAGGTAAAATGTCATGATTTTTCCACAATGGGTAGTTGACATCGCATTAGACCATTTGCTTAATAAACTTTCTCCTTACGCCAACATGCAATTAGTTTTAAACGTTGGTTTTTGTTTGGCGTATTTATAGCCTCTTTAAGAAGCTTTTTATCTATAATAAGCTTGTTAAGAAAGATATTTTTAAATTTGCGAAAACGTAGCGGCAGATTATAAATTATATTTTTTAGGTCCTTTCCCAATTCCCAATTTCTTTAATTAACCATCAATCCAAGCAGCCTACTTAGAGTGCATTCTACAAAACAGAATGCACTTAACACAAAAGTTTCTCTTTTCAAATATCAAGTGATGTACTGAGGTTACGTAACGATATGATTGGCCCCGGCCAATATTCTCGCGTTCTTAAAATAAAAGTAGGAACCATTCGATTGTGTCCAGTCGAAAGGTGCACTGGTGGGTCAGTTTCGTGACTTGAATGAGGATATACAAGGCAATGCTTTACTACGCAAAAAAGGACGCGCTGCTTCTTGGTTTAAACCGCTAATGTTTCAAATAAAAATTAATGTATACATATAAAGGTCACCTGAAAACCTGTGTTGTGGTTGCAACTTAAAATTGAATCAGGTCACTCCAATACTAGGATATAAATAAATATAACAAGAATGGGGCCTAAGCTTGATCCTTGGGGAACTTAAGACAAATGAATCCGAGTAATTTAGAAATGAACGATGAAAATAAACTCTAGTAGGAGGCGTTTTCGACAAAGCATTTTTTTAAATTAATGATTTAGTATTAATTCATTTACATTTAATAGTTACTGTCTGATCTGGCTAAGTTGAACATTCGAACAGCCGAAATTAAGTCTTGCATCTTATCAATCTGTCTTAAAAAAACAACAAATACCTATTTAAAAAGTTGAACAAAGCCAGTGATCTCTACGTTCAAAATCGGCAAATAAAGTTCTGCACCAGCTATCGAGACTATTAAAACACAAACAGCTTAGGTAAATGTAAATGAAGATCTGTGTTGACAAGATTTTGTATCATAAAAGAAATAAGTGATAAAGGAGGAGATTTTAATTTAGACCGCGCGCTCCAGGTCGTCATTGATTAGAAGATAATATTTGACCGGATCGTAGAAGGGTAATTATGAGTATGCATTTCCGACGAAATCACTACTAAGCATGGAGGACGACAAGAGTGTCTTTTATCGCCTTCTTTATATACATATAGAGAGAAGACGTGATACAAAAAACAGAGGATTCCCACGTTTTAACTTGACATTGTTGATTGATGACCAGTTCATTCTACAAAAAAGTAGGACAAAACATTCAAATATCAATATTTACTTAAAATAAACTAGGATATAACATAAAAATATCCATAGAAAAAACAAAAACAATGCCGTTCAAAGAAAAACAACCGATAAGAACCAAAATAAATATAGATAATCGCCACATCAATTAGACAGAGACGTAAACGATAAGAATGCATCAACTATAATATACGTACAATATGCGCAACCATTTCAAGCACACATAATAACAACTTCAACGATGCTATTTGGATCCGAAACTTAGACCACAAGCAAAACTTGAAAAAAATAAAAGTAGCGAAATGAAATCTCGAGAGTAGCGAAATGATGTAGAAGATTATATAGTAAGAAGCGATTATTTATTAAGAGACGAGACGCAAAAAACATAGAAAATCAAGAAAACGGAGATAACATATAAATAGATCCCTGAAGGTCATCTACGGAAATGATGTCCTCCAAACCAAAAGGAAGAAGAGATGTATGATGACCGCAATTAGGATGTTAGATCTTGAAATCAAGACAAACAGCATATGCCTACTCCACGATAGAAAATGAAGACGAAGAAATTATTCAAATAATCTCCTAAACAGTTTCGTGGAGTATCAACAAAACTGGTAGTGCTGGTGAATTGCATATTTTTTAGTTCGAATTAATAGATCTAATCCACTGGTTCAACATTCTCTTCAGTTTCTGGTTGCTGTAATTTAGAAAGCTATAGTGGCCTTCAAGATCTTTTATACATATAGAAGTGACTTTTAAATGTTTTAATATACATAATTTTAGAACCAAAGTAAATGCTCGTGCCATAAGCACAAAACTCTAATGTTTCATTTACTTTTTGATCATTAAGATCATGGAAATCTTGCTTAATTTCCGAAAAATAACACTTTTTGGATTTACACAATTTCGACAAACGTCATTTTCTAACTAAATAAAGTGCCTTTTATGTGACAAATATTTCTTTAATGTTTATTTCCTAAATCAAAGAATTTTATTTTTAACAAAGTTTTTTAAAAAAATATTTGTTTTTCCATAGCAGTGTTTGTTAAAAGTAAAATTCTTTGATATGGGACCTAAACATATAAGAAAATGTGAGAGATCAAAGTTGGCCGAAGATTTTGAAATTTGGTACATGAGCCTAGATGTTGATTCTAAACAACTTTTCTTAATTACTTTTTGTCGTATTTGCTACATAAAAGGCACGCTACTCTACAGTAATAGTAGTTTGCATACCAAGGCGCTGAAGTTTAACTTTGGCAAATAAGCCACATGAGGGATAAAAAGGAACTTCAGTGCCGAGGTGTACACTATGTTTTATTTGAAATCGAGAAATTGTGAACTTACAACATTTTAACCAACTTTTGTAGGTTATGTTGACGTCGGTTGACGTTTATCTGTCGCCTCGCCACCTACAAACCACCTACAAAAAAGTCGTAAAACAATGGATTACTTTAATGCCGATTTCTCGTATTTTAATGACGACCAAAATATGATGATTTAACTCAATTTACTTATATACAAAGTTGCTTAGTTTAGCCGCTAGGGGTCTTCAAAAATGATTAGTTTTTTAAGTAAGTCGAAAAATCTTTGATAGATTTTATTCATTTTTTGGCCATGCGTTTGTACCAGTAAACTATAGCCTTTTGTGGAATAAACCTTAATTTCGAAAATTACAGGGTGTTTAAAAACATTGTCACAATAAATTATCCATCCATTTTTTTTTAACCCCCTGTATAATCACTACCAATGTTTTTTGTGAATAGCTACTTTATTTTAGAAGCTATAACCTCTCTTACAAAATTTTAGTTGGGTAAACGGTTTAGCCACAAAAAAAATATTTTCTACAAGCCTGAACCAGCAGGTAATTGTAACTCAACACTAGGCTTGTAGGGATTTAGAAAATATTTTTTTATTGCTAAACCGTTCACCCAACTAGAATATTGTGAGAGAGGAACTAGCTTATAAATTAAAGTAACTATTTAGAAAAAAAATTGTAGTGATTATACAGAGGGTTGAAACATTTAAAAAAGTTAATCATTTTAAATCATCATATTTTGGGCAAAGGCACTTGTGGTCTTCCATTGTACACGTATTTTCCGGACACCCTGTATACAAGGTGATTTTTAAGTTGATTCTTTCCTTTTACCAGGATATAAAGCTAAAAAAGTAAGCAATTTTTTCATTTACCACTTTTGCGAAATATCAAAACTAACGGAGGTACAGGGTGTTAAAGTTTCAAATTAAGTACTAAAATTACTTAACAAAAATTAAACTTAATCTAACTTAAATGATACGTTCAAAATTATCAGCATTCGCTTCTACACACACGTTCCGCGTATCAGAGCAATGCGGCAGCGGCATTTTGACGACACTCCCAGTAAATAATAAGCATATTCACTCCTTCATTATTTTCATAAACATAAGCCATTATTGTAGCAATAACATTAAGAAAATTACAATGGGAAACTAGTTGAGAGGTCATTGCTTGACAACAGAGATAAACAAAAATAAAATTGTCTAGCCGCCTTTGCGCCAAAGTTTAATTTTTAATTTGAAACTTTAACACCCTGTACCTCCTTTAGTCTCGATATTTCGGAAAAGTGGCAAACGAAAAAAAACGCTTATTTTTTAGCTTTATATCCTGGTAAAAGGAAAGAATCAACTTAAAAATCACCCTGTATATACAGTGTGTCCCCGGATAGGTGAAACGACTCTTTTAAAGGTAAAAAATTTCGATTTAAATTTTAATTTTTTGGGGTTCAGCCCTGCTTGATTAAAGGCGAATGTCTAACAGCATTTCAGTTTTGAAAAATCAAACATGCCTTAAAAGTTTTTAAAAAACCTATTTTACTGTAGAGTAGCGTGCCTTTTATGTAGCAAATACGACAAAAAGTAATTAAGAAAAGTTGTTTCGAATCAACATCTAGGCTCATATACCAAATTTCAAAATCTTCGGCCAACTTTGATCTCTCACATTTTCTTATATGTTTAGGTCCCATATCAAAGAATTTTACTTTTAACAAACACTGCTATGGAAAAACAAATATTTTTTTAAAAAACTTTGTTAAAAATAAAATTCTTTGATTTGGGAAATAAACATTAAAGAAATATTTGTCACATAAAAGGCACTTTATTTAGTTAGAAAATGGCATTTTTCGAAATTGTGTAAATCCAAAAAGTGTTATTTTTCGGAAATTAAGCAAGATTTCCATGAGATTTTTAGTGTGTTAGTTTTAGCTGACTGAACAATCTCAAGGCCAGAAAACTTTTTTTCGTAGAAAACTTTTTTTCGTAAAATGTGTCTCTACCTTGACTATTAAATACATGTTGCGAAATTATTTTTTAAAAATGTAATATTTTACTGATAACGGAAGTCACGTGACAACTTTTGTTTGGCCCATTTGTAATCACTTTGCAACCACCTCTGGTCGTCAGTGTTTGATTTTCCAAGAAATTCTAAATACTTTTTCTTCATTTGATGCCAGCTTGTTGGCGATCACTTTATTTATTATTTGTTTATAATAATTTTCTTACGTAGTGCACACTGTAGTTTGCGAATTTTAATTCGGCGCCGAGATGGCCTAGCGCCGAGTTGGCTGGCGCCGAGATGGCTCCGCGCCGAGTTGTCCGGCTTCGAAAGTACCGATAGTCAAGCATCAATAGGTTTGCACCTTTAGTTACTACTAAATTGAAGATGACGGCCTTTCAAAGCTTTTTTTTGTTTCCTACATTGGTCCTACATCACTTTCATTCTTACTTACTAGATTAACTTAAATAATTTAGTGTCCTTTAAGAATTTAATAACGTTTTCAGGTCGAATTATACACTGTGTTCAAATTACCACTAAGGTTACCATTAGATCTACACTGCACGTATTCAGGACAGTTATACAGTATATCGCGAACATTGCACTTATAACACTAAGTAGATAATCATGGGTTAGTCTAGTGTGTCCCATTTTTAATCTTGATAAGACTGTTTCTTCTCTTATGGTTAGACTGTTGTTGTTGGTCGAATTTAGGGGATGAACATGTTTAAAATAGTATTTCCTCTCAGATAAACTATTCCACCTATTAACCCACTTGATCTTGATTAATCGATTTCGAGTAGATTTTAAATCATCCTGTGCGGTCTTCCTAAGAGCTTCTTCCTTTGCTAACCGATCGGCTGTTGCGTTCCCCTGGATGCTTACATGAAATGGTATCCAAAGAAAATGTATGTGTTTGTTATTATTATTCAGTTTACGTAGTAATCCGTCTATGGTTCGAACATATTCCTTATTTGACAAGATATTAGGTAGGCTGATAATGCACTCATGGAATACGTATGTGAGTATATAGTAGTTAACTTTCTCGCAGTTAAGAATATACTTTAAAGCTTGGCAGATGGCATACAATTCGGCATTGAATGCAGTCGATTCTCTTAGTAGCTTAAAACGGTTTTTGACATTTTCCGTGTAGAAAACAGCTCCAGTATTATCACCACTTTTTGAACCATCAGTGAAAATAAGTTGTTCGTTAGGCGATTAGATTAGAAATGTCCATACCGTATTTAAAAATACACAATATCTTACTTAACCCCTAAAATTTCAAAGCAATTCCTCAACACCGAAAGGTAAAAGGGGCTATAGATGAATGAATATAGATAAATGAATCTTGAAATATAGGTACCGAAGTTTCCTTCCTTTTTGCAAATTTTCAACACTTGCATAGTTTTAAAAAATAACAAATGTATGTATAAGCAAAACCTGTTATCATGTACCTTTAAATATGTAGAGTAATTGTAACAAATTACGAAATTTTCCGATACAGTTTTATTCAAATTCGAAGGCAATTAAAGATATCTCGCGCACCTGAAGAAATAAAGGGCAGGTTTAAATTTGACATTTTTATAGAATATAACGATGAATATTAATGCCCGCAGGAAATTAAATTACCTTTAACGGTACCTATTTATTCAAGTCTGGACAACCAAAACGTTATATTTTATTTATCGATCCATATTTTCAGTTTATTATTATTCTTCGATCTTGTAAAAAGCATTGCCATTCCATTGTGCATTTTATAATGAAATGAAATTTTCACTTGCTTTTCCTTAGTCTTAAAAGTGTAGAAAAAAAGCTTAGCCGCGCATGTACGGCTGAAAACTAAACTTACAAAAGAAAATTCGGATTTTAAAAAAATCAAATATCTCGAAAACTATTCAAGATATCGTGAAATGAGTGACATATTTGGAATCAGGAGAGAAAACTACATAAAAGTGATATTAAAGCCTAAAATGTGAAAATTCGAACATAAAGTCGAATATTTCGAAAACGGGTTCAGATATCGAAAAGCCAGTGGTGGATTCGGATTCAGGGGACAAAAAAAATACATAGGAATCCACCATCAGTTGTATTCTGCCTTAACGGGAACCGTGCGACAGACACACAGAAAGAGCGATCATAGTAACCACTTACTTTGTAAGTTTGGTTGATAACAGCTAATTTGCTTGATTTATTTCCATTTGAGTTTTGTTAACACTTGAGAATTACCCCCTCATTAATAAAGATAATGTGAACAGTTATAAATTCGAAAAATAACAAAAAACACATTCTACATTAGATATTTAATAGTAATAATAATAAACTAAAAATGTTAGTACTTAGATATTAGTTTTATTATTATTTTTAACAAAAATGTTTTCTTTGCTGTGCTTTTTTCATTCGTGATATTCTCTATCAAAATATAACGCGTGCATAAAAAATTCCTATGGAAATACATATTTGCAAAACGTGTTCCTCAGCTACTTTTTTAAGAAAAGCATTCCTGCATGCCTTCAAGAAAAAATACATTACATTTATACATATCAGTTATAGATATAATATATTTAATAAGGCAATAAAATTACCGAGAAAATCGAACTACCGAAAATTTGGGATTACTCAAATAACCAACTTTCTGAAGGTATAGTAAAATGTTGCCTTTGAATTAACATCATTACGATACTGTAATGAAGTAAAAAACACATGCACGTCCTACTAATTTGAAATACCGGAAGACATAATTTTATCACAGGATATTAACTCAGATATCCATTTTGGATAAATGGGAATTCGACCTTATTTCTGATCCAGTTTTGACTATAAAATCTATTGCAATGCTCACTTTAAGCACCTTGCACAATTCTGGCAACAGGATATTGAATTGGATAAAGATACGAATATTAGGAAATATTTAAGTTGAAGTTGTTAAGTGAATGAGGTTAAAAAACACGCTAAAAGTTGAAGCCTACTGTTGCGCACTACGGAATTTAAAAAAGTAAAATTAGTTACATTTAGAAGCTACACACGCTGTCTCGCACTAACAGTATTCCATATTAATACGTGTTGTAAATTTGCTAAAACTGGCGCTATAATTAAGGCTGTAACTGTGACTAATTGCAGTTAATTCTAAATAACAGGTTTTGTTTCGTATGCGCTATGGTTTGTTTAGAGCGGCTTTTAAATGTTAGTAAATAGCATTTTTGTTAGGAAAGTATCTACATTTCAGTGCGTTGCTGTTAAGCCATATACGGCCTGTTATTACTTATAACTGCTTACGCCTAATATAAAGACAATAATTTGTCACATTCTTGGTTGGTCATGTGAATAAATCTGTACTCGCACGTGAAGACTATAATAGTACTTTATGAAACTTAAGAATTACAACCATACAATCCAAAAGATACAATTGACACTGAGAGAGAACTGTCGAAATAGACTGGAGGTACATCGAAAAATATTTCAACTACACAGCAAAACTACAATAAAACAATGTTATTATGGAATATGTGTATATGTGGAAATCCTAACATGGTAACAGAATTATGCACGATAAAAAAAAGTCTAGACTACATAAATTGGAATGCCAATCAAGATTTATCTTCATGTCTTTCATAGTATTTCGAAAATAAATCCTTCGAAGTGCAACAATATACAAGGTGTATTCAAATGCAGTAGCATAAATAATACGGGTGAATTCTGGAGTCAAGAAGATTAAGCTACACATATCTCACTACAAATTTGCAATCCTGATGACTTCCTCCAGTCCCCTAAATATCAAAAAGAAAAAATATATTTAAATTCATTAAGAATGCCTTGACACCGAGTACTCATATTTGCTATAGTTTTGATACGACATTAATCAAGAAACAATTTCTAAACAAATGTTTTAATGTTTAATAGAATTTGACAACCAAACAGATTGTATAAAAAAACGCTAACAACAAACATTTGATTCATGGTCTAACATGATTTTTTGAACATTTTTTATCTTTGGGGACAAGATTAATTTTCGTTTATCTTCCAAACGCAAACTCCAATAAAAGAAATGAAAGAGAAACAAAAATCTGTAGAAAACATGGCCTATTGTAATTTTAAACAAATTTTATGATACCGAGTGGGGCACAGTATGCGGCAAAAAATATTGATTACCTGCAACCAGAGCTGGAATGTAATTAATTACAAATTGAATCAATTACAGTAATTAATTACATTATTTTAAGTAATTAGTAATTGTAGCTCATTACTTTTGAAAATGTAATTAGTACTCATTCTCACGTGATTATAAAAGCATTTGTAATTATATCAAAAGTAATCACATCCCAGTTTAAAACGTATTCAACTGCAAGGCCATGCGATTTCAAAGCTAAATACTCAAAATGCAGAGCAATATGATTTACGCATGCGGTTCACGAGGCAATCTGTATGTTGAGACTTACTTTAAATATCTATTATTTGAAAGAGCTTGTAGTCATAATTCCGATTTCAGAAGGTGAAAAGTAGTTTGGTGTTCTTGTAGTTGGTGTGCGAGAGAACGATAGTATAGTGATATTTTCTTTTTTCTGCAACAGATTTTTTTTTGGAAGAGGTAATTCTGAAATAAATCCACCCACCCTCATAGTTGGTTACAATAGGTTGTTTAAGTCTTCAGCTGGATCAGCAGTTTTGGCTTCAGTAGTAAACGTATTTCAACATGTTAAATTTCTTTGGAGTGGTTGACGTAGTTTAGAAGAAGAATATTACAGAACAAGATTCATAATAAAATCTTAGGTAAAAATAGATAAAATAATTTAAAAAAACTGATCTTTTAACCTAGAATACGGCCGTTCCTTAGTATTTATTTTTGATAGAATTGCAAATAGTAATTGTAACTGAAATATAAATAAAATTACAAATGAAGATATAAGGTGGGAAATTATCTAAGTCACAAATTGTATAAATTGAGCTATATTGATTTGTTGTGTTGCTTTATTTTCTATGTAATAGTATAAAACTCATTGTCATCGATAGCGTTCAATTAGCGATTGAAGGGTCTACGTGCCTTGCTTTCAACACTCATCATCGCTGTTTTCTTTCCCACTTCCAAAGTAAGAAAGCTATTCGTAGTAAAGTTAGTAAAATTCGGGTACTTCATTCCATCACGACTCACGCCTTCGACGACTGCCTTCTTTCCCTAATTCCACAAATGTGGTTTCGGTACCCAATTTTTAAAGCGACTGGGTGGGCCGCCCGCCAGTTGCCAGTTGTTGGGATTAAACCCCCTACCGTGGCACCGCAGCTTGAACTCCCTAACCGCCCGGTTACGCTGGCGACAGTAGTACCTTTGCAAATTCACAGCTACGAACTATTTTAACTCTTGCAATATTGCTTCTTTGGAAGAGGTACCAGCCCACCATTTAGTTTCTTAGATTCATTCTTCAGTCCTACTAAGTTTTTGCATTATGACGTGGTTTTCCATAAAACCGTTATGGCTGCTCGAATATCAATACTTCGGAAACGCTTTTCTTGCAGTAAAAGTAAAGTTCGGGCACTTAATTTTTTCCGAAACTCAGTCATCTGGCACACGATAACGGCGTACTGGGTGATGTGGTTAGCACCACGCTTTCGACGACTGCCTTACTTTCTCTTCTTCCACAACTGTGGTTTCGGTACCCAATTTGTAAAGCGACTGGGTGGACCGCCCGCCAGTTGCCAGATATGGGGATTAAACTCCGTACCGTGGCACCGCAGCCTGACGCCTCAACTGCTCGGCCACGCTGGCGACTTGTCTTGCAGTAGATATTCTTAATCGGTCTTGTCGCAAATGATGAAGTTTTTCTGTAAAATATGTCTTAAGAACTCTATCCATGTTTTAAACATGTTCCAGTTGTACTCTATAACATCGACTGGTGAAGGCTTATGTCTCACATCTCTCAAACAACCACCCAGTCTGTAGGATCTTCAACTTTGGCCTTTTGATTTATGAGCCCTAGACAAAAACGGCCTCTTACAGGAAATGAACCTTTCCAGAATCGAATCATTTTTCTTTGTGGACCAAGTAGTGCAGGAATCTTATAATTTACAATTATTTTTGTTTTGGCCTTCACGCGAATCACGAAAAAATTCTAGGTTCCTTAAACTGGCAGAAAGTTTTGATACAGTAATGAGACTACACCAGCAGATCTCTTTATTAGTGATGGTTTACTCGTACGTTCAGTGTGAAATACCAATTGATTAGTGGATACAACATGAATGTTAAATTGATGAATCTTAGCTGCCGTTTATAATAAACATCGAAGGTAGTAATGTTCTAAGGTTTTTTAAATAATCTATTGTAATAGTCTCAAAGTTGGTTTGGTGTTTAGACCCTTTCTTTGTACGTTTCCTGTCATAAAAGGTATTCGCCTGTAGCTTGTAATTTAATTTCCGAGTATAGGTTCTTCAACTTGTTTTCCAAATATACTCTTTCTTCAATACATAATAGTTCCTGTAGTTCATTCTTGAAGAATTCTTGCTTAACATTGGATGAATCACCAGAGTTACATGTATTCGATCTGGAATACCCAAATTGAATATCAAAATTCTTTACAAAGACCCTACGACAGCTTTCGTATGATACCTTTCGATCAGAGTATTCTTCTTGATACATATCCCACTTCTGTTCGACGTTCAGATCATCATTTTTCACAGTGAGCTTTGCGACCCTTGAATGAATATGCTCACGTATACTTTCGTAATGTTCTTTCTTCAATGCATGCTTGCTATTCACCTGCCTACCTCTCATGTCCTTTAAAACAATGATCGGCAGTGCTTATGTTTTTCTTTAGTATAATAAATCTACGATTTGTTATTCCATGCAGATTCTTAAAAGTTAGTTGACAAACGAGCATCTCTTTCACTTTAATTTTAAAATCATAGAAATGGTCATCTTGTTGAGGTCTTCTTCGTTAGATATGTTTTAAAGGTATTAATAATCCATAGCTATGGTTGTTAAAATGTTTACCAACATCACTTTGACGTCAACCTATTTTTCGTGTTTTATTTTGATTAACCAATGTAGAGAGAGGTTCATTGCCACTGCTACCCTAATATTCAATCTGCAGTTTTGCACAGTTTTATCCAGGTGGTCTTGGATCGTTTGTCAGTAGTGTTACTCATTCTCGATCTCGAACATTCACGAACGTCAATTCTAGATCTCGAATTCGAGAATCTCGATTCTCAAATTTGGAATCTATGCAGTCTCAAAAAATAACCGCCACCTTCAAGCTTTTAAGATTTTGGGATTCCCCTGATGATATTTATGAAGAATTATACTTGAAAAGGCAGTTCGACGATTTCCCTATTTAAAGAAATACTGTGACACGCTTGCTAACGTAGGTGAACAACAATTCGTTCACATTTTGTGATGCATCATCATGTGAATATTGAGTCTTGAATTTATAAAAAATGTGCAGTTGTTGCTTATTTTATTTTTCAAAGACGTATTAAGAAATTTTCGACATCGAAACATGTCATCCTCGATCTCAAATTTCGAGACGAGATCGAGAAAGCTAATAGGCCGATTATGCTACGTTTTTATGTGTGTTTTAAAAATTCTATTTAGAAACTGTCGAGATCGAGAATTTTCTCGTCTCGGCGGCATTACTATTTTTCAGTTGTCGTGCGTGACTGCGATCGCTCTTTGAAAGTACACATATTTTGAATGGAGACTAGGGGACTTGGATCGATTTCTAAGAGCTGCTTTTAAGCATTGTAAAATTACGAGTAAAGGGAAGCATTTACCGTGTAAGCTCTTTTTTTTAAATGGACTTAGATCGTTCTTTCCCTGGATTCTTCAAATGATATTTGTAATGTTAATTAATTTTCAAAACCATTACGAGGGTGCATTATTCAACAATAAATACACACACATGCCAAAAATGAGAAGTGTATGTCAATGCATTCTTGATTAATGCATTTAAATATGTTTTTCTTCTTGACCCTTAAGGAACTGTAAGTCATCAGGGTACAGGAGTATATTTGGCTTAAGTTTCTTATTTTGACTCAAGAAGTCATTTTTGCTACTTCATTTGAATACACCCTGCGTACCTTAACCAAATTATTATTTTTTAAATAGACAATGAAGGACGTCGAAATCGCTATTAAAATAAGGCAGTGAAGTAATCCATTATTTTACGATTTTTTGTAGGTGGCGGGGCGACAGATAAACCCACAAAAGTCGGTTAAAATGTTGTAATTTCAATATTTTTCGAATAAAAAATACAATGTACCCCTCAGCACTGAAGTTCGTTTTATCCTCATGTGGCTTATTCGCCTTGGCCCTAGGGACCTCGGCAACTACATCAACATTCGTGATGAAGTTAAACTTCAGTGCCTTGGTATACCAATTACTATTATATTGTCTCGATCTGAACGTCATAGTCGCCACTAAGGATTATCAAACTTTTGAAGAAATTGATTTTAAACATTGCATACCAAAAAATCAATCCTACTACATGTTTTGTAACCGCGTTAATTTCTTATCGTTCACCAGTAAACAAAGTTAATAAATGTATTCCTCATTTTTTCGCTGATTGCTCTCCACTAATCACCTTCAGCAGGAGCATGCAAAATTTTAAGCCCCAGCTACAATACGGTAGTTTATGTACTAGCCTTCATTATGCCGGCTAAATATGAAATACATCCTCAGATTCGCATATCGTTATTGTAGCATACATTATTTCATAGATCAGGATGTTCCGAAACATTCTCAAAATATTATTTCTTCTTATGGTAAGTATGTTCAGCATTATTCTTTTTTTGCTAATTTCCTAAAATATAAAATGAAATTTTATGAACTACACTTCTCCCTAGCATAGAATTTCGGCTTAGACCGCGTAGTATTTGTATATGAACACCCAGCATTTTCTGGCTTAATGTGCCTTGCACCTTGTGAAGTCGAGCAAAAACCCGCGCGATGCGCACTGCGACTTTCACTCCGATGATGCAAGCTGTAAGGTCTTGCGAAACGTTAGTGGATATGGATACACAAACAGCAAAACGGCCAAATCTGCCTAAGTATCCTCGTTCCCAAGATACTCAAACAACACGAGCCACCAAAGAGCATAGCCATCGCGCGGGTTTTTGCTCGACTTCACAAGGTGCAAGGCACATTAAGCCAGAAAATGCTGGGTGTTCATATACAAATACTACGCGGTCTAAGCCGAAATTCTATGCTAAGGAGAATAATTCGAGTAACCGCGAAAGCCTCAAACAGTACACTACACTTCTCTGCAAAATTAAATTATCAGAAATAAAGGTGCAATATTTTTTTTGTCTTTGAACATATTGTTATGAAACTCATACGCAATAAACATAGCACTATTTATCACTACATACGTATATTTTAGGGACATTAACATCTTAAGATACCACAACAATGCTGTTTGATAACAAATACTGCAGAAATCGCATAAGTCTTGTAATTAAAAGGTGCCTGTCAGGGTGTTTTAAACAATTGATACAGTGATATAATTCAAAATAAATGGCAGCCGATGCCCAGAGAAACTCTCTTTCGCAGGTAGATGTATCTAAAGTGGTCACACTGCTCGAGGAAGGCTATACTAAGAGAGAAGTTGCTGCAAGGCTTTTGGTTGCGCAGACAATGATTTGCAGAGTGTCTCGGCGGTTTCCAATGATATGGAATTATACCAGAAGACCATGCCAAGGTCGCAAAAAGAAAACCACCAGGCGTGAAGACCGGTATTTGGTCGTAACAGCGAAATGTGAAAGGTTCATCACTGCTCGATCGCTGAGGAACGATATCCAACGATCCACCGGAACAGTCATTAGCTACAATATCGTATTGAGGAGACTAAATGATGCTGGTATAAAGACAAGACATCCTGCAATCGGTCCAATTTTGACCCCCCCCCCCTTGCCATTTGCTCATGATCATTTGAACTAGGGAGATGAAGAACCATTACTTTTCCGGCTGATGGATAAACCTTACATTTTAGAGGAGGTGGAGAACCATGATGCTTCCACTCCATGCGTTGAATTTGGTTTCTGGATCGTAGTCATGAACCCACGTCTCGTCCATGTTTACAAATGTGTCCAAAAAATTCTGACGATGCTGTCTGTATTTCATTAACAGGCGTTTACAAATCACAACTTGGAATTGTTCTTGTGTTTGGGTTAACATCCGCGGAACCCATCTTGCAGATAATTTTTTCATGTCCACATGATCTCTTAATATGCTGTGCACAGAGTGATATGAAAAGCCAATTTCCTCAAGTATTTCCCTTACAGTGACTCTTCTGTCTTGAATTACTAGATCATGAACTTTATCAACGTTTTTCGAAGTTGTAACGGTTATTGGCGAACCACCAGCATGTTGACCTCCGTACGCTATTCTTCCACATTTAAACTCACGGCATTATCGTTTCATATAATCATAATTAACAGTACACTCCCCTAAAGTGTTTATCAAGTCAGCATGAATTCGGGTGGGAGTCATACCCTTCTTTAACAGGTATTTAATTACCACTCTTTGTTCACTGTGCTCCATTATTGCAACAACTTATCATTTTGTTTGAAACAAACAACTGCTGTAACCAAACAACGTTAGATACAGACCTGCTTCTGCGCATGCGCTGTTGACACATATCGGTAATGGGCATACTGCGGCATAAGGTTCGTATCTCCACTAAAAGCAGGTCAGGAGCGGAGCATGGGGATCACCCCTCGTAGAATGGCGAGAAAGTCAAAAATGTATTTTGATCTTCATTATCGCCCTGTAATTAATTTGCCTTGTGGGTTCATTGATCACATTTATGACGTCAATATTTACCAACTCATTTACTCAATTATAACATTTTAAATAATGGCATATATTTTAGAGAATTTTGCAATTCATTTCAGTGGTCCTTCTCTCTCGGGCCCAAAAATTACTGACATTAACATTTTAATTAATTTTCCGTGTAATAATTGTGTTTTTTGTAAAATTAATTGTGTTCTGGCGTTTTTGAAATATATTCTTATTCTTATTATGTCAATAACGTTATTAAGGTTTTTATTACAGTTTGATGACTTAAGACCATCGTATATCATGTTTGTCGCAGCCGGCATGCAATTTTCGCGGTCGTAACATTTTTCATTCTCAACGTCTAACATGGCCTGGGTTTTTATTAATATGCTCATATATAAGCATTTAAAATGTAGTGGTTTCATTTAGTAGTCCCTGCTTGGCAATCTTTAGTTAAGAAAGTATTTTCCAATGTTAAGTTTTATTTACACCGATACGATGTTCAGGCTGCTGCTTGATGCGTTTTCTTAAAAAAATAGTGTTTGTCCCATTTACGCAACTTAGCATGGTTACTAACAATATCATAATTGGAAAAAACCACGCCCCATAACACTATAAAGTTCGCACAAGCAATTTGCTTAGAAGTATATCACGTCATTATTTTTTGGGCGAATTAAAATAAGAATGCAGACAAGGTAAAGCTTTAGAAATAGTTGTTGCAATAGTGCCACACTCCTATTCTAAAACACTGGTTAAAGAAGATGAAATTTGGCCAACCTCTTTTAATTATTTTTTTGTTGTCCATTACAGTTTCATCTGTGTGTTTTGTCCACGCAAATAGGAAACATTGATATGCTCTGGCAACAAAAAACTGACTATGTGAAAACTGTAATTAACTCCGATGATATCTTCTTCGTAGCATGCAAGCCCGTGTTTGAGAAACGCCCCGGTATCTGATAATTAAATCCGCTTGCAGCAGCAAATGAGTGTACTTTTAAATTTCGTCAAATAACCCAGTTGGGCGCATATTTTAATAATTTAGTCTCTCAAATGCCACTTTACATGGACTATAAGAGCTTACACAACGCGTTTGCGTTATTCCTAAACATGAACAAAATAATGTCTAAACTGGCATGTGGGTGTATACGAACTAGTACCTTTTTTTAATTATGAAAGGTATGCTCGAAGACGCATACGAAATGCATTGTTCTTGTTGTGACGCGGTCTTCTAGAAACCACTATCACTCGGTCCAATCTAAAAGAACGTAACCGCTGTTACCTCCTTACAATAAATTATTATTAGCCAATACACTTTCAATCGCAACTCCGCGTGTATAGCCTTGAAGATCAAGGTTATGTGCACTTAATCGAAAGGCACTCTATAATTAGTTCTAGATCAGCTTCGATTAGGCGAAGACTTTTCACCCGTTTCACAACGCCACAAAATACTATTTCAAACTCTTGTCTATTAATGTAAGTGACATACCCCCAACCATTAGTGTAAGATAGGTTAATCACTAATTTAATTATATACTTTCTTATTTACATAAGTTTCAATAGCATACGGTTTAGTTACCTACTTTATTTTAGGTCAATCTGTAAGAAGTTGCAGTGACACAACTTTGTTTAACTAATCGAATGCAACCAAGGTTCGATTTGGAAAAATTACTCAAAATAATTAACGTTAGCACATAATATGCATGCCGTCACGGTGGGTCCAATATAAATACAGTAATTAAGTAATAGCTAGTGTGAAGCAGATAATGACAGCGGTCAGAAGACGATTACAGCCAATGCAATTTCCTAGGAAGAGTTAGTACAACCTTCATCAGCAACTTGAAAAATGTCCGAAATTTGACGGGTAGCGGTCATTTAGTAATTAATCCCATCCTTAACCTTGCTCGCGTGCAAGAACGCTTAGAACACTTTAATGTTGATTCTGTAGTTGACAACTACCATATAAATAATAGTTCAAAGTTTCAAGTAAATGTAGGAGCTAGTACGGAATTAACTTTCCATATTATGACTATGTTATTAGTTATTACTATTTCTCCGTACAAGTTACGGTACAATAAGTTTAAAAAATTGTTCGCGTGGTGAATATGCTGTTTTAATATCTTAATATTACCCCAATTATGCCAGTTCGTTATTTGTTGCAATTGTTTTAAATTTGCATCAATTGTTCCTTCCCTATTTAGCCCTCACTCATTTCACAGCCCTTTGCTGTAACTACATTGGCCAGATTTCTGTTAACATACGCATACAGGATGACGCAAAATTCATGGCAAAAAATATCCAGCATGGTATAAGGTAGTATTATAACCCACATTTGTGGTTATTTATTTTAATGCATGTATAATAGTTCTTTGGAAACCCCAAAACCAGTCTTGTAACGACGCCTATGATTGTCCCGCCTGCCTCATTAAAAAAGTAGATACTGATAAAATTACTCACCCGTCCCACCGTCCGACGTGTTCTGTCGTGCAACCAATCTTCGAAATGCTCCCCTTGATCAACACAAGCTGAGATCTAACATTTTCAAACAAGAATGGTTGCTGTCCAATTGTTTGCGCGCCATTTTCCACCCTTTCTTGCAAACCTTGAACGAAGTTACAGGCCTAGACAAATCAAAGCAACCTTCTTGGTGTTCGTAAAAGAATCAATTTTAAATTTTATTAAACAATCGAAAAGTAATTAAGGTATGACCATTTGAAAAACATCGACACCTCTGAGTTAAAGTATTTCTTAGAAAACTACTAGAAATACACGTTTGCAATTTTTAAGGTACCTATAATCTCCTATGAAAAATTTGTGCAATGCACTTTACTGCCTCAATTCGTAAATTTGGATTGATATGGGGAAATCATCACAAAATTATTTACTGGCAGACAGCTAATTCGGCAACAGTTCTTAAGATGATTCTTAAAACAGCGTCGTTATTATCTTCGTTTAGTTTAGAGTAACATAAGAAATGTACGTGCACACAAAGTAGAATCCTTTGAAATATAGCCTGATCAATAAGAAGCAGTTTGCAGCAACCAAGAAGAAACCGGAAGTTCGCTATATTTGGAATCGCTTTTGATGAATTGAGAAATTGGCTACCTGATATACCCGTTATCCTTGGACTTTTTAAATTAATGAACGTTTCGCGGGCATTTAATCAGCATTATGTAACGGCATAATATTGCAATTTGCACAACTTGAGAAATGTCTGCAAGATAAGCGCAGTATTTTTTCCCTTCAAAATAGCATTATGATTACCAAACCGCTTTCAATTAGAAATTTCTACAGTACGAGTTTAATGTCAAATATATTTTTGAATTAACGTATGTAGTGGCAATCATTATTTCCATTAATTTAGACATTCATTGATATAATTCAAGAACTGTAGTTAATGATAAATGGACCTATTTATTTTGATAAATTCCTATTGAAATGGATCTCGATTCTATTTTAGTGTAACAACACGATAGCAAAGCATAACTAACGGGAGCCGGATTTGTGCACATCATCAATTATACTCAACAATTTTGCTCACTTTACAGCCCTTACACAACAACCAGTTTTATTTATTTATTTATTTATTTATAATAAACTGACAGAACGGGCATACGCTCAATAATACTGTCAGTGTTCCCATATATATTACAAAAAAATAGTAACAAGCAAATTATAATACACGTAAGACAAGTAACATAAAAAATGATGTAAAATAGCCAGGATAACCAGATATCAAAGTGATTCCTCCATTTTAATTATCAATTATGTAAACATTGCTGGTAATAGTAATTTTGAGAAACCGTTTATATTTAATAAAACATGTATTGAATATATTAGCATCAGAATCCTCAATTAACCTATTAGTGCAAATGAGCATTCTGACATTAGGAGACTACTTGCGCAGGTTTGTTTGGTAGGATGGTACGTACATACAGTACGTCACGAGGCCTTGTCCTGTAAGCCGAATATAAAGACTGACACGGAATAGCAAGTTAACGGTACTTGATGCGGTTATTTAAAATTTAAAGGTAAACAATACATCCATAATTTTACCGAGCTTTGTAGAGTAGTGGTTAGCACGTCTGCTTAGCATTCGGCAGGTCGCGGGTTCGATTCCTCTGGCAGTCTGCTCTGATTCAAGTTTTTAGGTGGTTTTCCTGAGTCAACAGAGTAACTTTTCTGAAACGAATGTCGGACTACCTTTCCTGGCTTCTATTTCATTCTCAACCCCCCCTTTCTCTCACCTATCCAATAATTCCCGTTCTTGGCTGAAAAGGGACGCAATGTCCCTATAGCAGCCCCCAGCCGGAAATTGGAATGACCCTTTCCATAATTTTGCTCTGCAATAACAAAGTTTGATGACTTGAAATGCTCGTCTCGCATTTTAGTAAAAAAATCAGAATACGTGTTCTTATAGTAAATAAATTTAAGATACTTATTTTGGACAGTTTCAAGTTGGTTTTGGTGCGTCTTCACTCCAGAATTCTAAATTCAGGATCCATGCTCAAGTTATGTCCTGGCAAGGGCATTATAGAGCAGATTAATAGCAGCAACAGACTGAAAATAAAAAGTTGTCGTCACCAAGAAACCCCCAACTCAATGTAGGGACAAAAATTGCATCCAAATCGTTAATCCGGAATTTCGTGCGCAAATTGTTACCATTCATTATTACATTGAGACGCGACTGGAATTTTATTTAAGTTATACGTAACATATTTACAATCCCCAGCATGGCGAACGGTTAGGGAGCTCAGGCTGCGGTGCCACGGTACGGGGTTCAATCCCACATCTGCCAACTTGTGGGGGCTTTAAAAATTGGGTACCGACGCAGTAGTCGAAGGCATGATGCTAACCACATCACCCAGTACGCCGTTAACAGCATGCCAAAAGTTTCGAAAAGAGATATTTCGGCGACCCTGACTCGCCTTGTCTCAGGCCATGTTCCTACATGGATTGAAGTGCCCTGAACTTTACTAACATATTTACATTTTTCTACGTTAAAATAAAGTTTATTTACTCACTCCATTGTACTATAGAATCAATGTCCTGTTGAAACAGTTTGACATCATTGATGCCATTTATTCCCTTATTACTTATTTTAAGGTCGCCAGCAAATAATAATAATCCACCTGAATTCTCGAGGCAAGAACAAATCGTCGTTAATAAAAATCAAAAACAATCGAGGTTCCAAATTAGTTACAGCCCATTTAATTGATCTGTTTTCTAAATAAGATTTAAAAAAAAAAGTACATTTTCAGATAAGCCGAAGTACAATAGTTTACACAAGACATCATGATTAACCCTGTCCAACGCCTTTGTATACTGCATCCACCTGTACACATTTATGTAAATCACTACTTACAAAATCAACATATACAGTGTGTACATAAAGTAAGGAATAAATTCATTATATAGAAAAGGGAAAGCTTTTCGGAAAATCCTCAGACATGTCACCTTTGTTTTAAGATGCGCATCTTTTGACGTTCTAGTCTCATTGGTGACATCATTACTGTTCCGGATATGACGTCATCGAAATTTTTTTCAAATGGCAACCTTTATTTTTGACAGCGCCATTTGAAAGAGCATATTTTTCTGCACACAACACATCAAAAGTTTTGTCATGTTACATAAAGAAATTTTCGATAAAATTAATGTTATAGTGATTTAAAATTAATTAATTTTATTCAGTTAATTGAACAAACTAATTAATTCAGGGGACTCTAAAACGTGAAGATCTGTTGAAAACTCAATTTGTAATTTTTGAGGTGAATCCAATACTTCCTTTATCGTAAAAGGAAGTAAAAAACATACGTTTTGTATTGACAGCCATGAAAAGTCATAGTGACAATTTGGAAAGTACCGAAAGATCAAATGTTATACGTTTGGCAGTACTGAAGTGTATTGTCAGTCTATGTCAAATTCGAGAGGTTAATAGGTTAAGTTTTGTTTGTTATTTGACACAGATTGACGCAAAACTTAACGTACAAATTTCGAATTTGGCATAGCTTGACAGTGCTACCAACACTGCAGTAGTAAGTGACATGGTTTTATCCCACTAATGAAATAAAGTAATTTCATTATTCCACTAGTGGATAAAGTGGTACTTTAGACGGTTCATAAGTGTGGATAAAACTTCAATTATAAGGTGATTGTGGATAAAATGTCTTTTTTGCTATAATAAAAAGAGTGTTTTTTATGACTTAGAAAGAGACCTTTACAAAGCTAGGAAGGACTTCAGTTTCAACACTTAATTAATTAGTTTGTTCAATTAACTGAATAAAATAAATTAATTAAAATTAATTAAATCGTTATAACATTAATTTTCTCGAAAATTTCCTTATGTAACATGACAAAGATTTTGATGTGCTGTATGCAGAAAAATATGCTCTTTCAAATGGCGCTGTCAAAAATAGAGGTTGCCATTTGAAAAAAATGTCGATGACGTCATATCCGGAACAGTAATGATGTCACCAATGGGAATAGAACGTCAAAAGATGCGCATCTTAAAACAAAGGTTGACGTGTCCGAGGATTTTTCCGAAAACCTTTTCCTTTTCTAGGTAATGAATTTATTCCATACTTTATGTACACACTGTATAATTAAATTTGTGTCAGTTAAGCGCTTTTGGAAGAAACCATGTTGTTCATGACAATTTGATGTTTAACATGATGAAACATGGTCGTATATTAAAGTACTTCGAATATTTTAGCCGGTGTACAGAGTATTGAAATTGGCCTATAATTTTCAATGACTGATTTACTACCTGTCATATGCACTGGTGTAATTAGAACTATTTTAAATTTTGCAGCAAATATCTTCACTTTCAAACATTTACATTTTGTATAGTATATTAAAATACAAGTTGCAGAAGGCATATATTCAAGCACGAATTTGAAATTCCGAAACGAGTGGCGTAGCGGCGAGTTGAAGAACAAATGAGTGCTTGAAGGACCTTCTGCAACAAGTGTTTTGTACTATTTTTTCTATTTTGCCGCTTTATACCATTTTATAAATAAAAATGTTTTCTATTTTGAGGTTATATGACGTCATTTAGGTGGTAGAATGGAGTTATTCTAACACCCGAATGGCGTCATTTCATAGCGACTTATTCAAACACTCAAATGACGTCATTCGGGTGCTGGAATGGAGCTATTCTAAACGCAAAATAGAAAAAATAATTTTCAACAAGCTTTAAATATGTAGGAAGGCTATTTGATCCATCAGATTTCTTCGGTTTTAAGTTCTTTAAAACAACTGCAACTTCATCGGAAGTTATCTCTCCTAAAGTGAAAAGACCCACATTTAACTGCCTAGACTTCGACATGATTGCATGTACATCATGATTGTTCTGTATATACAACACTCGAATATACAGCGAAGGTATCAACAACTTCCTCTTTGGGTACATTCTGAGTATTGTAGTCGAAAGTTACGTACAATAGTATTGGTATATTTTTTATATGACTCCAAAATTCATTTATATTTACAACAATGCTACTCTCCATTGAATTGGTATAATACTTTCTCTCTTATAATTTCAGATTTGAGTTCACGTCTAATACGTCTAAATTTTTGTAAATGGTAATCACATTTATTTTGCAGTCTATGATGAAAAAGTTTTATAGAAGAAAGTATATCTTTGGTGAACACTGCATATTTATTTTTCTTACTCAAATTATATTTGGTTTTGAACACTGCTCGATCTAGAATATTGTAGAAAATATAAAATCGTTCAACCGCTTCATTAACACCTCCCAGAACATCCAGAACATTTCTATATTTCTTAGAGCATTATATATTAATTTGAATGTGGCCTTTTAAAATCGAACATATTATTTAAGTTTTATTTTAAAGATTTTTAATATTATTGCACATATTTAATTAAAAAGTTATAAAATTCTAGTAAATGTTTTTCTATCGGACTATCACTCACAGGATCATATTCACAACCATTAGTTTCTGAACTATTAAAGTCGTCTGCTATTATTAAATTACTGTTGGAAACATAACTAACATGTTCCATCCGTTTTAGGTGTAGCCAGTCTATTAGTCACTAAAAAGCGACCTTTATTGAAAATTGTAAAATGTATTGGTATTCGTAGTTCATTAACTGGAAAGAATAACAACCTTTATGTCATTGTCAACGCTATTATGCTAGCGTTGTCGAATTTGAGTTTCAGTGCATTTGAAGCTAACATCTTTCACTAATAAGTGGCAAATATTTTAACATCATAAACATAAATATATATTAGCGATTTCCGAAGCAATCTAATAATTACGTTAAGTAGATTAGATCTAATCTACGTTAAGTAGTATTTATAATATTAAGTGGTATTTATAATTCTCGTACTTTTCTGATGTTACAGTAATAATCTGCTCTCATTTGAAACATAATTGCGAAATATTTCAGGTGAACGTTGGCATTAAATTAAAGAAATGTTTCGAAATGATATTTAGTGTATCAAGCCTCTATGCTCTATTCTAGAAGTTCGACACTAACTAGTTTACACATGTAAAGTTGCAGCAATTTAGTCGAATCAAATTTTTTAAGAGATTTAATTGCTTCAATAAAATTTAAAACTGGATGCCTTCTGCACACCTTGCCAGCCTACTATTGGAAAAATAAATTAAATAAAAATGATTGCGGTATTTTAATATTAATCTTGCCAAACCAGATATACATAGTCTGGAATTTTTGACAGTAACAGTATTCATAATATTACAATGATAAGAACTTTATTAATGAATATTGGCCCTGCTAAAATTTCAATTAAATTGCTCAAATGATTAATTACACCTAATTTCTAATTAATCATCATTACGATTAATGGATATCTAATAGTTATAAATTTGAATCAGTTTCGAATACTGTAATATATGTTAGATACTTCATTCATAGCGTTTCTCCCATAACCTACCCAATGAATGGTTAATTTTTAAATATACAAATAATCCAGACAAAATACATTTATAGTTATAACACTGGCAGATGAATTATAGAGACAATAAAGACGTTAGTAAATATATTGTAAAGCAAAAGGTATTTGTCAGTATAAAACAAAACCGGGATTACGCCCTGGCGCTAGATTACTAAAAAAGAATGATTATTTTTACAGTTACTCATTATTTTGATTTCAGGTACAGTAATTATTGTAGGTAGCTATATACCATATTAGTCGCTGATAATAAAGGAAGAGGAAGTTTTGGACCTCCCTTAAAAACTCTTTAACAACGTCTGCGTTAAAAAATGAACTAACTGCTGGCAATAAGTTTCGACTCGCTGTTCATATTTTTTGGATTTTGAGTTATGTACTGTTGGTCTTTGATCATCAACTTATATGTACATGTATATCAAATTGATGTTACCTAAAAACTTATTATTTTAAATAAAACTTCCATTCTGAAAAAATTAAAACTGGTAACAACCAACAGCGCGAAATTGAGGTGCCTTTGCTGAAAGGACTTGAAATATATACATGCATTTGTGCACAGAGCTAAATACATGTTTTTGCGTTCCATGGAAAAGGATGGAACATATACGTAGTGGTGTACTGATGTTCAATTTATTTCTAATAAAGTTCCAGCTCAGAAATAAATAAAGAGATGAAGTTCGCATTGTTGCATATTTGTAGGTTATTAATTCTTTTAGTGGAAAATGTAACGATTAAGTTTAAAATTTACAAAGAATTAATTAATAAAAAGCGTTGGAACATTAGTTTGCATTCGGCTGCTTTAAATACGTTTGTTGTTGTGTCAAACCAACTATAAACAACAATAATCTTAACGACCTTGAATTTAACACTTTATTATAGTTGTTTCTGTCAGATAAACATAATAAATTGCTCAACTACAGGTCTAAAGAGTAGCTTCAGAATGTGTAGTTCAAAACGTGACCACCGAACTTCTGTAGATGGCGCCAAGTGGACAAGCCGCCACTGTGCTACAATGCTTGGAAATTTTGCAAAGTGGAAAATCGCCACCTTTCGCCAAAACCAAATAGCGCATGAAGGTGCTCGGGACCTTAGCAACAACTTTGCCCCCTTTCAAAATTTCGATATCTGTAGCCGTTCGAAAGTTACAGACGATCCAGACGGACGGACGGACGGACAAAACGTTCGCATAAGTACGCTGAAGCTACTAATAAGGTGGATTTTACAACTTTCTCAAGTTCAAGTTTTCTAACTTCCGATTAGACAAACCCGTTTCACCATACGATTAAAAAGTATGCTGTGAAGCTGCTCTCAACATTTCCGGTTTAGAATACTTTACAAATTTGTTTAGTTTTACCACAAATATGTCCTAATTGTGACATAATCTTAATTTATGTTCTTGATAATTCTCAAAATACATCTTTTTATTTATTAGTTGCAATTGTCAATGCTCTACAAACTTTATTATTGCAAGGGTACTTAAAATCACCCATCATGCGTATCTGGTACAAATTCATTACATGAAAAATACCAAAAAGTTAAAATATCTAAACGCAAATAAATACAAATAACATCATTATGACATTTAGGCCAATAAACAATACATATGAAATGTTGCAAGTTTGATATTTCGTTTGCCGATTCAATTTACTACATTGCTGTTGCACAACGTTCCTTTTAAAATATATATTTATCTATGACCAATTAAGCAGATGGCTACCTTCCTAAACCAAAGCCTAGAAGTTCTTTAGTAGTTTAGTATATCTTATACATATATAGTCCGATTGGCAATTTGAATTTCTCAAGATCAAAATTGAATTTCGGCTTAGCCCGAGGAGTCTTTACAACTTGTAAATCAAAAACAATTTCAACTTAATAAATCTTACTGAAAATCGTGTTAAGCTTCGTATGCTGTAAGAACAGCAGTCTGAAATAACTGGGTATAAAAAAGTAAAAGTAAAGTAAATCTATTGCTTAAAAGAATACATAAGTAGTATAGGGACACTTTGATTGTGATAGCTGTCAATCAAATTTTGATTCGCGGTGTAATTCGCGGTTTTATTCGCGGTTTTCGCGGTTTTATTCGCGGATTTCGCGGTTTTAATTTTAATTCGCGGTTTTAATTTTAATTCGCGGATTGACCCAATTAATTTCGCGGTTTGATCTAATTAATTTCGCGGTTTGATCTAATTAATTTTCACATGTGCTACTGAATAAATTACGCATTAGCTTCCGATTAAGTTACGCGGCGGCCATCTTGGATTTCTGGCGGAATATTTGAAATTTGAATTTTTTCCGATTTGAATTTGAATTTCGCGGTGTGTCGGCCATCTTGGTGCGCGCGCACTTCTCACGGCGGTTGTTTTTAAATTTCGCTGAAATATTTGAAATTCAAACTGGTGGATCTATTTCGCTCTTCGAAGCTGCTGTCTCTCTCTTGCATTCACTCGCGGAAATATTTAAATTTAAAAAAATCTCAGGCGACCGAGGATTTGAACGCTCTACGTTCGTGTTGCACAAATTTAGCTACACCCATTAGTGCCGCTAGACCACGGAGTGCTACGGGATTTAAAGGGTTTGAACAAAACGCCATTTCGCAGCTCTGAAGTCACGCCGCTCGACTTTAAACAACTTATTTTTTCGAAAATTTAAATTTTAAGAAGTGAAATGTGCAGCTTGATGTGATTAATGGTATATGCAATTTTTAAAAAATTGATTTCGCCCGTGATTTCATTAGAATTAATTATTTTAGTCTCTTATATAAATACGCGTATTCTGTCCGTTAAGAATGGTTTATCGCCTAGTATATAGCTGGAAATTTCCTATCGAGTTGTTGATCAATTAAATTAATCGTTTTAGTGTTTTTAAAATTATTTATAAGACAGGCGAAAATTTTAAAACTATACGGAAAAGAGGCAAGTTCTATCGTAAAATATACGGGTTACAAATTTGAGTTTTAGCGGTTATTATCCATTTTCATATTTGAAATGCCAGAACATGACGAATTTTCGGTTGTATAAAGAGGTTTTCGCGCTAGTATTTGAACTGGGTTAAATTACGCGATTTTTCTAAGTTCCCTTTTTTAAAACAGGTCGAGACATGTGTTTTGTAATTAGAATCATACATCGAATATTTAAATCAAATAATTTAAAAACGCTACAATGAAATTTATACTGTATTTATCTTGATGTTCAATGAATTTATACTGTATTTATAGCAAATGCTCGTTTCCTGGAATAGTCTGTTGTGGACTAATTGTTAGCGGTTTAGCCTGAGGCCCTTCTCAGTACATCGTTTTAGAAAACGCCTGCCTGAACCTGTATGTTTACACGGATTGCTTTGTTCGTTGAAAACTCAGCATTGCCAGACATGAATACAAAAGACGTTATAGCCCCGAGGGTAAACTTTCTATTTTAGTCATTCTCGACTACCTTTATGCGCAACACAGAGCTCGTAATTGCTCGTACGATTTCGTGATATCTTCGTGTTTGTATAAAGCAGTCGCCACCCTATTGCAACACCCTCATTTCGTTTGCAGTGGTTATAGTGATTGTTTTGTGCTTTACGTTTTCAACTGCAACTATGAACACATCCGAGCTAGCTGCCAATCAAATTCTTGATTATTTCAAGAATGGGTATATACAAATGAGGAATTTGTTTTACTAGCTTTTAAAATAATTCAGCATAAACTAACTAACGAGGGGATAGTGTTGGAACCGGCGTATTGGTCTGCTTATTTCGAGTTATGCCAAAGCGTTGGAAGGATTCGAGCCAGGCGTTCGTTTGCAATACTATCGGTGAGTAAAAATATATTTTCTATTTAGAAAATTATGTACGATGGTTTCTTAGCTCTTGTATCCACAGCTCTAAAAAGCATTAGTTTAAAGCTCATTTGTGGTTATTCATTTTAAAGCAATACATAGGTCAGTCCCTTAAAATGTTAATATAAATTACAATTTTGCAGGAGGGGCAATCTACGTCGACGTCACCAGCTGGTACTAAACGTGTTTTGAATGCAGAAGATACGTGCCAAGTTCTACTGAGTAATTCATCAGCAAATGTAAGTTCACCCCGACATTTTTATATTTAAATTAATCATTAGAAAATTCTGGTTTTATACATGCTAAATAAAATACATGCCTGCCACTATACACATGTGATTTTACGGGAAATGTTTTGTAATATATTTCTTTTATAATTTTAGAGCCAGCTGATGAATAAGCCTGGACCGTCGAAATCAGCCGACATGTTGGAACCTGTAAAAAGTATGCAAGAAGTGAATCAGCAGGAAGTGGACCGGCAGCAACCTAGCACAAAGACGTCTACATTGGGCGGCATGTTGTCAGATGTAAGTTTTCCCAGACATTTTTTATATTTAAATCAACCATTAGAGAATTCTGGTTTTATGCAAACTAAAATAAAAAACCCCATATTGGACCGCTATACACAGTCAATTTACGGGGAAATGTTTTGTAATATATTTCTTTTATAATTTTACAGCAAATACGTATTTTTTGTAAACAAGTGATTAATTATCGTTGCTTTTCAGTCAAAGCTCTAATGAAAATGTTTAAATTGAAATTTTCATTACAGAATGCACACGGCGAACCGCGAACTTCGGCTCAACCTCCAACAACTCACGAGATGAAGTATTTCACCATACTACGCGAGTATCAGAAGGAGCTTAAAAAGTTTAACACTACGTCGGCCAGTGTGACATTTAAGTTCAAACCATTAGAAAAAGAAAATCAAAACCCTATGATTTGGCTTGAGGTAATATAAGAATAAATTTTCATTGGTCCTAGTTATTAAAAAATATTTCTTACAGGATGCATTCCAGGAACTTCTGGAGTATATTTTGCAAAATACGCAGTTCTCCGATCGTGTGGGCATTATGTTGCAAAATCATAATTTCCCTGAAAAGCCCCTTGGGATCTCTTTTAGAAAAGTCGATCAACTATCAGTTGCTGTTATCCTAAACGTGGTTGAAAAGGTGATTCAAAGCAACGCGCAGTTCTTTGCTCAAGATGCGATGACGGTCAATATTGATAAGGTCAGTTTGCCTGTAGGCCGAGGTCGAAGTCGTTTAATAGGCGGTAGTTTTAACGATTTTTGCAAACTAAAAAAACATGGCATAATAGTAGTGCCCACTAAAGATAACATGTGTCTTGCATCGGCTCTTGTGGTTGCGATTGCTTTTAGAGATAAAGATGAAAAGTTGGAAGAATTAACATTAGGCTCCCCTATCTTGTTTCATAGAGCTCTACGGCTCTGTAGGTTTAGCGGTGTCGATTTAACTGATGGTGGTAATTACGAGGACATTCAAAAATTTCAAGTATATTTATCAAACTATACAATAGTAGTGTATAATTCGAGAATTGGTAAAACAACGTATTTTGAAGGCCCTCGCACTAGGGGTAGAGTAGTACTAAATTTAATTTTAGAAGAAAATCACTACAATGTAATTACAAGCTTAACTAGTGCATTCACAGCCGGTTATTTTTGTGAACTTTGCAAAATTAGATTTAATGATAAAGCTAGACACACTAAGTGCATTTACACATGTCCTTGTTGCCATGATACCCCACCGTGTAATATTATGCTAGATAGCGTGACGTGTTCTGATTGTAATAGGGAGTTCAGGGGCGCAGAGTGCTTTGCTAGCCATAAAAGATCAGGACTGTGTAGCAAACTTTACCGCTGCTCTATTTGTCTACAGACTATCTGGAAAAACGAAAAGGGTAGAAAGCATAAATGTGGTCACAAATTTTGTCAGATATGTAAAAAGTCACAACCAACGAGGCATTTTTGTTACATGTCGCGGAATATTAAAAAAACAAAAACACCTCAAAAGTTTTTATTTATTTTCTACGACTTCGAATGTAGACAGGAAACTGAAATCTTAGGTAAACCAGGTAATTACGTTCACGAACCGAACCTTTGCGTAGCGGCTCATGTTTGTTTAACCTGTTCAAATAACGAGAATTTAAAACAAAATTGTCAAAATTGTGGTGAAAGGTTGCATGTTTTTAGGGAGGCTCCTGTGAATTCATTTTTAAAATATGTTTCGAAATTAAGCAAAAAATTTAAAGTAACAGCTATCGCACATAATGCAGGGGGATATGACGCCAGTTTCCTTTTACGCGAGCTAATTAAAAATAGAAACAGTTGGGATCCTAAACTGATAACTACAGGCCGGAAAATAATTTCAATAACATGTGGATCAACTAGATTTATAGATTCCCTGAACTTTATCCCCCTACCTCTCTCCAAACTTCCCGGGGCTTTTGATTTTCCAGAAAGTAAAGGATATTTTCCGTACCTATTCAATACAGCTGAAAATCAGAAGTATGTAGGTGCTTTACCACCTATTGAATTTTATGCTCCAAACAATATGTGTACTTCTGATCGTCTAACATTTATTGATTGGTATAACAAACTAGCTGAAAGCGGTTACATTTTTGAAATGGAGAAAGAAATTGTTGAATATTGTATAATGGATGTGCAAATTTTAGTTAAAGCGTGCTTAAGATTTTGGAGGTTATTTACGATCGAAAATGGTGTAGACCCTTTTCAAGAGGCTACAACAATTGCTAGTGCATGTAATTTAGTATTTAGGAGGCGTTTTTTAACAGACAACACCATAGGTATAATACCACCTGGTGGATATAGGATGTCAGACAATCAATCGCGTGTTGCAATTAAATGGCTATCATGGGTCGAATATAGTAGCGGTATAAACATCCAACACAGTGGTAAATCTAAAGAGTTCCGATTACCTAATGGAATATTAGTAGATGGGTATTGTAGGGAAAATAACACTGTGTATGAGTTTTTAGGGTGCTTTTGGCACGGATGTGAAACTTGTTATCCTTTTCAAACTACCGATTCAGATACTGTTGGTAAAAAGTCTGAAGCTATGTTTTTACGTCGCGAAAACACTGAAGCTAGGGCTACCCGCATTCGCAATTGTGATTACACGTTAATTGAAATGTGGGAATGTCAATTTATAAATTTTTTAAAATCAAATTTGGAAGCTAAAAATTATTGTGAAAATCTTCCTAGTTTAAAACACGACCCGTTAAACCCTCGTGACAGTTTCTATGGTGGTCGGACAAATGCTGTCAAGTTGCACCATAAATGTGAACCAGGTGAAAAAATTTATTATTATGATGTTTGTTCATTATACCCTAGTGTCAATAAGTATGGTAGATATCCCATAGGTCATCCGAAAATACACGTTGGTAACGAAGTCTGCTCGCGTTTGTCTATTGATGTATTGGAGGGTTTTGTCAAATGTTTAGTCCTCCCGCCAACTACATTATTTCACCCTGTACTCCCCTATAAAATTCATAATAAGCTTATGTTTATTTTGTGTCGAACATGCGCTGAAACTTTAAATCAGGACACATGCACTCATAATGACGAACAGCGTAGCTTTGTAGGGACGTTTGTGGCTCCTGAGTTAAGAAAAGCGTTAGAGAAAAACTACAAAATTTTAGAAATTTTTGAAATTTGGGAATACCAGTCGATACAATATGATAAGTATTTAAAAAGAGGTGGACTTTTTAGCGGGTATGTAAACAATTTCATAAAACTGAAACAGGAATGCTCAGGTTGGCCAAAGGATTGCACTACAGATGCAGAGAAGGAAGCATATATTCTTAAGTATTTAGAGGTCGAAGGAGTACAGTTAAACAAGGAAAATATAAGAAAAAATCCTGGGTTAAGATTTCTTGCCAAATTAATGCTCAATAGCTTTTGGGGCAAGTTTGGACAGCGGGAAAATTTAATGCAATGCTCGATAATATCTAATCCTGAAGAATTTTTTTAATTGTTGGTAGACAGTGATGTAGAAGTCCATTCAATTTTACCCATTGACGATGACGTAATTTTAGTTAATTGGAATAAACCTACAGAGGCTGTAAAGCCGTCCTCAACAGTTAATGTAGCAATCGCCGCTTACACAACAGCTCATGCAAGGCTTGAACTTTACAAATATTTAGAAAAATTAGGGGAGCGTGTTTTTTATTTTGATACTGATAGTTTAGTTTTTATATCCAAAACAGGCGATTGGATACCTGAAACGGGCGAGTTTTTAGGGCAGTTAACTGACGAAATTGAAGCATATGGTATAGGGAGTTTTATAACAGAATTTGTAAGCGGTGGGCCTAAAAATTATGCCTATAAAGTGCATTCATCTGAGAAAGATACAGAAATTGTTATATGCAAAGTTAAAGGTATCACGTTAAATTTCAAGAATTCGAATGTTATTAATTTTGAGTCTATGAAGGAAATGGTATGTAATAATGGAATTGAAAATAATGCTTTATATGTTATTAATGATCGCAAAATAGCTCGTACGTCAAACTATGAGATAATATCAAAACCAGAGCAAAAAAAGTATCAATTTAGTTATAATAAACGTCGGAGACTTGCTGATACCTTTGATACAGTACCTTACGGATTTAGAATGCCTTAAATGGGTGTGTATTTCATTATATTAGATATAAGGTTATAATTTAGTGTTAGAATAGTTATAAAACTGTTTTTCCATATAATTTTGGCCCCTATTTCACTGGTAACAGTGTAATAGAATAGTTAGTATTATTATTTCTCCATCTGTATTATTGTCATGTATTTAATTAGAGATTGTGCTTTACCAGTATGTATTAACTTTTTTCATAATATGATTATATTATAAACCATTTGTAACCAGCTTGTTTTTAATTTATGCAATAAAACAATGGATAGATGTAAAAATACATTTATTAAAATATTTTGTGTGTAATAAAAATATGTTTAATTACAAACTATTTGTGTTTTTATTTTCTAAATAATATTAAACAAGTTTATTAATGTGAAGTATTGGATATATAGTGCTTTTACATATGTGTCATTAGAAACTAAATTATCAGTGAACAGGTTTACAAAACTTATCATAGATGCACCATTCATTTTAAAATATAGATACATTAAACAGTATATGCCGCAAACGTTAGAGCTAAAATCTTGCAAAATTTTTGGATTATGAGACCAGCTGATTGAATTTTGTTGTAAAAATTTTAAATGATAACCGCTTGGAGGGCGGCCGTATGAATCAAAGTATTCCCCATATCCATATTGGTCTATATACACAATACTTGATAATATAAATATAATTGTACAGCAGAATGTCTTATTTCTAAAAATTCGCTAGCAATTTACAAAACTGTAGTTTGAGGTGCACGACATTTCAAATTAAAAAGACTGCAAGTAATAAAATCAGAATTTCATTGTGTAATTTTAAAGTTTAAGGCGCTCCCAGTCCATAATTCCATTCGTATTTGATGTTGATGACATCTGCCTTAGAGGCATTTTTCTAACGGCCCTTTTTTGGAGGCGTTTCCTTATCGGTGTTCTTCTGACTGAACCTTTTTGATGTGGACTTGGATGAGTAGCTGGTGTTTTTAATTTATATTCTAAATCGGACTCGCAGTTATCAGTTTCCATTTCGGTTTTTCTTGTAGTACCAGTCGGGGTTGGCTTCTTTTGCTGTTTAGGTTTAGCTAGCAGCACATTAGGAACGTTAAGGTCTTTGATGTAATCAGCAAACTGTAGGCGTCCGGGTGGATTAATAGTTTTTAGAGGCCGCAGAGTGTCGTGAATTAAATCGACTATGTTAGACGCAGGTAAAATTTCACCCTTTATAGTAACGGTACCCTTGTGATCCCAGCTCACATCGCTTGAGGTACTCAAAATGCGTAGGAAAACTTCAGCTTTTTTCTTAAAAGTTTTGGGAAGTGTAGATAAAATAACGGCATTTGATAGGCTGTCACTGGTTGTTTCAATAGGTATTTTGATTGGCTGCCGCGCCTGGTTTGTGAAATGAAGGAATCGTTGTAAAACCTGATTGTACTGGATCCATTTATCGTGATCAGTTAATTTGGACTTTAAAACTTTTTGCATTTCGTCATCAAGCTGTGATAATATATTTTTCTCCGCATCATCGCCAGACTTAAGACGTTGGACAAATTCCGGCGATACAATCAACATCTTCCGCTCTTTGTCCATTTTAGTCGAAAAGGAGCTCAGTCGTTTGTTCTGGTAGAGCCGTCGTGAATAAACTAGCTTAAACTCAAGACTTTCATAATAAATATATAAAAAAAAAATATGACAGGTACGGGAATCGAACCCGTATTCTCTCTCGAGATCAGAACTTGAATCTGACGCCTTAACCATTCGGCCAACCTGCCTCCCTATATAAACGAGCACTCTCTGCATAATTAAGAAAATATATAGTTTAAAAAGCCTTCTGCATGCAATTTCAAACAATATTTCATATAAATTAAGCCATGTACAAATTTCTTAATCAGGTTTTTGATATATATTTTATCGAAAGATTGGACCCTCAGCTACCGTTTTATTATTTGTCGAGATGCGTCATCGATGAATTTTACAAGAGCCAGCCTGTCTGCGATGTGACGTACGTAATGTATCCACCCCTTTTTATTTTAAAATTCTACAAAAACAGAGGTCCAAACTGCTGCCGCATCAGGTAACAGAGTACAATGGTTTAAAACGTGTTAGTGCGGCATCAGTCGTGTGTGAATAAAATATCGTTTTTTGTATAATTTCAAGTGACGTGATGACAGTTTTTGTATAATTTATGTGACATGATGTCGATATTTGCGAAAATTTATGTGAGATGCTGTATGATTGCGTGATTTTATTCAAATTTTTGTTACTTTGGGGGTCAACACATACGTCTTTTCGTAATTTTTGCGTGTTTCTATTCAAATTTATTTTCATTTGTCGTCAGCACAGACGTATTTTCGTAAAATTTTACTATTTTTCAATGAAAGTTGTGAAAAAAAATATTGTTTTTTGTCGTTTTTACAGAATTTAATGTGACAAGATGCCGATTTTTATAAATTTTCATGGGAGATGCTGTCGATTTTCTAAAATTTTACTAAAATTGCAACAAGTTAGAGAAAAAAGTGTAAAACATTTGCAAAATTATGCATAGTTTATGTAACATGATGTCGATTTTCGTCGTGTATTGAGTAAAAATGTCGTTTTTGTATAATTTCAAGTGACATGGTGGCAGTTTTTGTATAATTTATGTGACATGGTGTCGATTTTCTAAAATTTATGTGAGACGGCGTATTTTTTTATCGCTTATTGGATAAAAATGTCGTTTTTTGTATAATTTCAAGTGACATGATGTCAGTTTTTGTAAAATTTTAAGTGAAACAGAACATTTTTCCAACGAAATTGTGTTTTTTTATTCAAAATTATGTTACTTTGTGGTTAATTGCGTTTTTATTTTCGTCCGTTTGCATTTATATTGGAATTTTTTAAACTAAAATGCAGTTTTTATCGATATAATGACACAATTTCAGACGTTTACTTATAAAATAGGGTTCCGTAGTGAGAAGAAACAGTTTATGCCGAAAGAAGTCGCTGTTTTCGTTAAAATGTTCCAAATACCAATTTACATTAAGTTGTTATATACAAATTGACAGTGAAAAATCTGTACATTTACAATAGCATAGTTTGGTTCTTCCACTTTGTCAAAAGACCCATCTTGTAAACGTACAATAACTAAAAGTTTTACGGCTTTACAATGCGTTGCATTTATTTACTCAACACTTTTCGCGATTTTTTATAGTAATATATTTATGCGGATTTCGCGATTTAAATGAAAAGGGTTAAGGGTTTCTAAAGTAAACATAAAGAACGTCTCGTAAGTTCCGCAGCGATATTATAAAAGAGCAGATTATAAAAATAAAGTAATTATTTCTATTAGTACTAGGCATGTTTAGTTGACAAATGTCATAATTAAAATTAGGCAAGCCTTCTCCAATATTTGCTACTATGTTTATCTCTTTCTTACTCAAGCAATACGTATATCTTCTTTATGTTAGCCGAGCAATATTTTAAAACTGTTGTGTTCAAAGTTTAAAATTTGATATTATTTGACAACCGCGAATTTAATTAGATCAATTAATTGATTGCTCTATAACGTCTTTTTGTAAGCACGCATAGCAACATAAATTTAAATATGTTACAGCATTTCGCCGGAATATATTCGATTGACCAAGAACTCGAGAGGAAATTTCCATCTATATAGCAGGCAGAGAACGATGGAAATATCGTTAATCCACGCATACACGTCACTCATATTATAAAAATAAAAGCACTAATTACAGCAAAAGCTGTTGCAAATCTATTTTTTTTTTTAAATGTACCAACCTTTAAACACAATAAGCTAAACATTCCCTATTCTTATAATCTAAATTTTTGAAAAATAGGTTGTGTGGTACAACGTTTATTTAAAATAAAATAGATTTTCTATACCGTCTGCAAATAAAACAATGGTTGATTGTAAAACACATTTATTAAATAGAGACCGCTTGATCCTGAGCGTTATAACCCATTTGAGTGATTCAGTTAATTTATTTAATTTCTATTATAAAAAGTCTAAACTCCAGCAGATACAATCCCCCGGTAACAATGCATTTTGTCGGTTAAAATTTACAGCCCGCTATGCAATGACGTCAAAACTTTGAAAGAGAAAGCTAGCATAGTCAGAATGCGTGTATTTATATAAGGGACTAAAATAATTATTTCGCCTTTTAAAAATATTACTATGGTTCTAAATTATGCACAATGCAGTTCATCTGTTATTAATTATAATTTTCAGGAAATAAATAATTTTATAATATGACAGCATAGCGGTACTCAAGCGGGATGGCACACCGCTCAAACCCTTTAAATCCCGTAGCGCTCCGTGGTCTAGCGGCATCGATCAATGTGAGCCCAATGTGTATGCAAACGTAGAGGGTTCGATTCCCACTCGGGTCCGACGCAAATAGCTTTTTTTAAATTTAAATATTTCCGCGAGTGAATGCAAGAGAGAGACAGCAGCTTCGAAGAGCGAGATGTCTCTATCAGTTTGAATTTCAAATATTTCCGCGAAAATTCAAAATTAAAAACAACCGCCGTGAGAAGTGCGCGCGCACCAAGATGGCCGACGCCCCGGGAAATTCAAATCCAACAAATTAAACTTAGAAAAAAATCTGAAAAAATTCAAATTTCAAATATTCCTGTCAGAAATCCAAGATGGCCGCCGCGTAACTTAATCGGAAGCTAATGCGTAATTTATTCAGTAGCACATGTGAAAATTAATTAGATCAAACCGCGAAATTAATTAGATCAAACCGCGAAATTAATTAGATCAAACCGCGAAATTAATTAGATCAAACCGCGAAATTAATTAGGTCAATCCGCGAATAAAACCGCGAAATCCGCGAATTAAACCGCGAATCCGCGAATCAAATTTCCCACTCGGGTCCGCCGCAAATAGATTTTTTAAATTTAAATATTTCCACGAGTGAATGCAAGAGAGAGACAGCAGCTTCGAAGAGCGAAATAGATCTATCAGTTTGAATTTCAAATATTTCCGCGAAAATTAAAAACAACCGCCGTGAGAAGTGCGCGCGCACCAATATGGCCGACGCCCCGGGAAATTCAAATCCAACAAATTAAACTTAGAAAAAATCGGAAAAAATTCAAATTTCAAATATTCCCGCCAGAAATCCAAGATGGCCGCCGCGTAACTTAATCGGAAGCTAATGCGTAATTTATTCAGTAGCACATGTGAAAATTAATTAGATCAAACCGCGAAATTAATTAGATCAAACCGCGAAATTAATTAGATCAAACCGCGAAATTAATTGGGTCAATCCGCGAATCAAAACCGCGAAATCCGCGAATTAAACCGCGAATCCGCGAATCAATTAAAAGGAGTGGGGGGAAACTGTCCCTGTTCTACTGACCTTCTTTGCCTATACGGTGTGACCGTTCAATATCGCTAAGCGATATTTGAATTCCCATTTGTTGCACTATATTAATAACTGCAATATCAGTGTTTTCATTAGGCATTTCTTTTATACCGTGAAATCTTAGATTGTTGCGTCTTGTGTATTGTTCCAATCGATCCATGGCTTCGGAATTAGCTGCAATTTGCTTTTTATCTTTGTGGACTTCTGTTTTTAGGTTATCGAGAGCATTTGTTAGCGAGCTTATTTTCAGATTGATATCGTCTATATTAGATGCCAAAGCAGCAACTTGTGCTATAATATAATCTAGTTTTTCGTGAGTTGACATATTGTCGGTCGTCTTCTTCGTACTTCGCGTGTCTGCCGGCATTGTGATACAGAGGTCACTTAGCACTGCACTTTGAAAAGTTTCAAATTAGTTGCCTTATTCTAATTTGAAATGTTTTATTTTTAAACCAGTAAGTTTCTCCAAATGTTTATGTTCTAGTAGATAGCACCAGCACTTTGATTAATTACTTAGACACGGCAAAAATCGATCGTTTAACCGGACCACTCTTTTCTAAATCATTCACTTTCCGCCATATTTTATATATGGCATTGAATACAACCTTAATTGGATGTAATTACAAACAATACAATACAATGAACCTACCCTGAATTGGAGTCAATTGTTCTGCTAGAGTTGGTCAATTAAATTAGATATTTAGTTTAATGAGTCATTCGAAATTCTAAAAATCAAAATAAATTATTAAATTTAAATAGCTAAAGTAAAATATAAATTAATAATAAAATTTCTATAAGTGTCACAAGCTATAAACGTACTTCAATACTTATTATTTAAAGAAAACAAAGCTATGCAAATTTATAAATATGAGAAACATAAAAGTTTATCTACATAAATATGTTGTGAAATCAAAAGACAAAAGAATCTTTCATGATGGTCAAGTTGGAAGTAATGAAGAATAGAAATATTTATTATTATTATTATTATTGGAGGTAGAAAGGCAGCTTTAAGCTGATATATCCACATATAATACATGATATTGCATTATGTTGTATCATGTTTGTTAATAGTTAGTTGTTTTATTGTATTGTAGTTGTGTTTGTAGTGTTATTTGCAAAATGTTTATCCAGTCTATTTTTAAATTGATTTATGGATGTGGCATTAGTTACTTCTTCAGGTAATTTGTTCCAGTCACTCACTACGCGATTACACAGAAAATTATGTCGAGGATTAAGTTCTGCTCTGGTTCTTAACAGGTGCATCTTGTGTCCTCGTAAATTGGTTCTTGATTGGAGTTTGAACATGGATTTTAGCTCTGGGCAGTCGTAATAATTGTTTAATATTTTAAAGGTTTCAATCAAATCACCACGTTGCCGACGTTGTTGCAGTGTTGGGAGTTTGAGCAGTTCAAGACGATGTGGGTATTCGAGTCTTCTGAATCCTTGTGGTAGTTTAGTAGCTCGACGTTGGACATTCTCTATCAATGTAATATCCTTCTGAAAGTAAGGATTCCATATCTGAAAACCGTATTCCAACAAAGGTCTAATGTACGTTTTGTAAATTTTGACAAATGTGTCTGGTTTAAGATATTGGAATGCTTTCCTTATCATGTAGATTACCGAATTGGCAGTTTTGACAATTCCAGTTATATGAGACTCCCATTTTAGGTTTGAGGATACCAGTATTCCAAGGTCTTTCTGTTCACTGACAGTAGTAATAGGAACGCCATCAGTGTAGTAGGCTGTCTTAGGATTATTAGCTCCAAAACGCAAAATAGTGCACTTGCTGGCATTTAAGTTAATCAACCAGTTCCTGGTCCATTCTTGTATTCTGTCTAGGTCTTGTTGGAGTTGCCCTGAGCTGGTTAAAGGATTAGCAAAATATTTGACATCATCAGCGAAGAATAATACATTAGATTTTATGACCTTCCTTAAGTCGAGCATGAAGAGCGTGAATAGAGTGGGAGAGAGAACCGATCCCTGGGGTACTCCACTTCTTACTAATTTTGGCTGGGACTTTGACTTGCCTGATCGTAAACAGAATTTCCTATTTGTTAGAAAGTCTTCAATCCATTTCAACAACTTGCCACGAATTCCAAGATGATCTAATTTAGCTATAAGACGTTGAATTGGGACTCTGTCGAAGGCCTTCTCAAAATCCAAGTATATTATATCGAGAGGCTCCCGGGAATCATGTGCTGTCGTCCACTTGTCTAGGCAAGATAGCAGGTTAGACACTGTTGACCTGCGCGGAGTGAATCCGTGCTATTCTTGAATTATAAATAACGTAAAAAATTCGAATACACATTGATATATAATGTCAAGAGAGAAAGTAAAAGTAGAAATTGAGAAACACCAAGAAGGTGTATCTATAATGTAATAACTAATAAATAGTGAAGTACGAAAATAGAACGGAAAGTAAGAAGAATTAGTCAAAGAACCGAAGATAAATTCGCTTATTTACAAATACTGATACGACGACAACGACTATGGCAATGCAAAATAAGAACCTGCCACATGAGAGAAATTGAGGAAAACTAAATTAAATTTGCAGAAGAATGACAGGAAATAAACATCAAAATAGGTGCAGTAACCTACCAAACATGAAGGAAAGGAAACATGGAGATCAAACGAAAATAAGTAATATTTTCCAGTGCATTATCAGATAACGGGAGGACAAGCCCCCAAGTAAAGTCCCCGACTGTCCCGCGGGTAGGTGTGGTTCACGGTACGTAAAGGTCCTGTTTCAGGAAAATTAGTAAAATTTCAACCTTTAGTTGTTTGAATCTGCCTCGTTTACGGTCAAACAGACGGTCTGGTACAATATAATTAGTCGGTGTTATATTTGTCTGCTAAATGTTCATTAGCCAAAAACCTAAATGCTTTGGCTTGAGCTATAGCCATTCTTTACAAATTTTCTATATAAGGTGCCTTATAGTTAATATTTGTGAAATTCATGCGCTTGAAGAACGGACTTTCATATACTTTTTAGAAATTGACTTTTACGAAACGAAAGACAAAAATAACTTGATAAATGCAAATTATTCTAATATTAAAGTGACTGGAGTTTATAAAACAGACACAATAAATCTATGCAAAGTCAATACATAATTACCTAAAATCATAAAATATAAGACAGCAAACATATTATTATGATACACATACTAAAATTTTTTACATTGACAGTTCATGAGTTTTGTGAATGGATAATAGGTCACTTATTAAAGGAAAAATTAAAAGAAATAAATTTGGAAGATTATAACAATCAAATTTAGAAAATTTTGAATAAGATTGTTTGTTAAGTTGAATTGAGTAATAGAATAGTATATTACATAACAAGCGTGGAAAGTGCCATATTTCACACGAGCGGGAGAGTTGCGCACGAGGCGTTGTCGAGTGCAGCAATCACGCAAGTTTAGGAAAGACACTTTCCTGCCAGTTTTGTACACTATTTTTCCTACGACCAAAAAAAAACTAGGTACATGTCTAGTTTGGAACAATATACTATAAAATTAAACACCAAAAATTCAAGACTTACCTTTATGAACAGATATTTATCATCTGGGGTTTCTTGAAGGAAATGTTGGATGCCTTCGTTTGTTAAGGTTTTGGATTTGTTGGCTTATAGCCGTCCGATTGACGCTTTAATAGCGCTTTTAATTTTTGATATTTTGAAATATCCACGTCATTAAAAACGCCGAGGGTATTTCGCAGCATCGAATATTGCGTCCACAATGAATTTGGCTTTATTGTGTTATTTAATTTGCTGAAGTAGGCAAGCAATACGAGTAGAGGGAAGTGGATGGTTCTGGAACCTCCCCCCACCACTTGACCTTGAGTTCAAGGCAAGGCCACGTTCAAGCCCAAGGTCACATGCAAGGCGAGGCCACGTGCAAGCCCAAGGTCACGTTCGAAGCGAAGCCACGTTCGGAGCGAGGCCACCGACAGTAACCTTGAAGAATGAGTATAACAGGAGATGTAGTTTGTGTTCAGTAGTGTATCGTGTGCTGTACCAGCAAAAACAATGGAGCAAGTACAAAAGGTTGGTGAAACTGTGAAGCAGCGAGTGACAAACAAAAACGTGAAACTGTCATATCCAGTATTGTTAAACGCAACAACTTATCCGCTGAATAAGTCAAGAAATAAAACTGTGAGTTTGGGCTTGACCTGTTATGGATCGTTTGTGCCGGCAGTGGTAATTAGTGGGATTAACAAAGATTTTATACTGTTAGACGAAGGAGAGTGGCAGCTCTTTGTTGCAAATAAAGATGTGATAAATAGGCACTTTAACTATGAAGATGGAGAGCCGAAACCGGTGGATATAAGTCCTGGCAAAAGAATATATTTCCAAAAAATCGGAAACAAAAAAGTGATAGTGCTGCAGGAACGTAAGCGATCCCAAGTTTATTTCGGAAACAAGTCTGTAGCAGAATTGTGGGATTTGTTGTCGTTGCTGCAATCTAAAGCTGAACTAGTAAAAAGTCAGATGTTTGAACAATTTTACAGCAGTGTAATCGAAGGTGTTTGGAATTTACCCGGCGACTTTAAAAGGAGTATCGAGGATGCGTTACCGCCAATAAAATCGGAAAATGTATACTGCATGCATGAAATGCTAAAGTTTGCTTCGGACATCATTACATATGATATTGCATTCAAAAAATACGCACAACAGCAATAAGTGTTTATCATGTACTTATAGCGATGTAATAAAAAAATTAAAAGAGTTAAAACATTTATTATACAAATAACTTACTGACTAACTTAGAAACTAACCTAACATAACAACTTAAAACTACTCTTTCACATCTCTCCAATAGTCCGATTCACCACCACTGTCACCATCTTCCATACCTTCGCCACCGCCGTCTCCTTCTTCCCCAGACCAACCCTCGGTGGAGACGTCGAAAATGCTATCTCCAACGGAAGATGGCGACATGGCGTCAGATACGTGATCCATACCGTTAATCCTTGGATCGTTTGGACTCCATATCAGACTGACGTCATCAGGTATGGACAGCCCATCCGATCCCAGACTCGACGGTGTGGACGACATGTCCGACGGCATGTTTTCATCAGGCTGGTCTATGTTGACCGAGTCCACATACTCATTCAACACCCTAGACGTGATGTCATCCAGTTCTGGGATGTTGAATGTTCCAATGTCTTCACCATCCGACAACCATACGTGCTCTTCCGCGTAATGGAAGAAGACGCAATTGTCGGTTGGGTTGACTCGATTGCGGAGTCGGTCAATCAAGGGGTGGGGTAGCTCTGGAGTCCAGCGGTAGGTAGTAAGAGGGTCCCACACCAACTCATGGGTGAGATTTACTACCTCCTCGTTTGGGGCGAAGTAGATGTGGTTTGTATGGAAGAACCACACGAATCGCATACTATGTAAAAAAAATCAGATTAGAGAGGTTATATTTACAACTGGTAACATACCTGTAATGCAACGATGATGAGGGATGTGGGACTGTGGTGGGATGGTGTGGGCAGCCTCACTATAGCTGTAGAAAGACATGTAATTTCTCAAAGGAGCTAATCAAGTTTTACTTACATAAACCACCCACAGCAAATTCTCGTCTGGTTTAATCTGAAACATTTTTCAGATTAATAAACGTCGGAGATATGAGCGTTTAAATTTTAAAATGTAGTATATGACAGTAGCAACACAATGCAAAAAACCGCATCTAAATATCTTAATAAATATAGAAGATACAAGCATTTTAAGACACCATTAGAAAAATGTTAGAAATATTTAAAATGTAGTACATGACGGTAGCAACATAATGCAAAAAATCCCAACGAAATATCTTAATAAACACCGGAGATATGAACGTTTTTAAGATTTGAAAAAAAAAATTTTTTTTTTAATGTAGTATATGACAGTAGCAATACAATGCAAAAAACTGCATTTAAATATCTTAATAAATATAGAAGATACAAGCATTTTAAGACACCATTAGAAAAATGTTAGAAATGTTTAAAATGTAGTACTTGACGGTAGGAACCCAATGCATAAAACGGCGAAGAAATATCTCAATAAACAACGGAGATATGAGCATTTTAAGATTGAATTAGAAAAGTATTAGAAAAAAGAACTTTCGTGTGCGACATTTTGCCGTTGTTTTTTGAGAAATTTTTCTTTTACTGAGTCCAAACGCATTTTCAAAGTACAGATATAGACATATAAGATAAAAACATATATTTACAAAGACATTTTCAAAGTACAGATATGGACATATAAAATAAAAACATATATTTACAACAATATCTTACCAGTGCAGTAGATTCGATTGAAGCAGACTGTGATTTTGCATCCAAAAGCGTGTTGGTTATATATCCAATCCCCCCGGAGCGCGTCAGGTTTTTAGAGAAAGGGATAGGAAATTTACTCTCAGAACCTAATTCTACGTCCATCTAATCTGTTATAAAAATTAGAAATCTAATTCTAACGCCGTTAAATTCTAGGCTAAAAAAACATTTTAATACCGCACAACCTAGTTTTTAGATGAAAATAGATAGTTATAGTTATTTGGTTGTTCTAATAATGCATCAGTTAATTTTTAATTATGTGCATGTATTACCAATAAAAGTGGTTTTTTGTATTTGGAACAACACGTTTTTGAACCCCTAGGTTTTCTAGGAATAGATGAATAGCAATGCATTGTATGACGTAAAAAGTAGCATTTAGTTGTTCAAGTACGTAAATTTAGCTAGATCTGCTGTAGCCATTTGCCACAGTATTAGAAGACGAAAATATGTGGAGCAGCACCTGTTTGATAATTCCTAATACATGCATAATTATAGAAAATAAGTTCCTTCATATCAAAATTAGTGTAGTTTTTCTTCCACATCTTTAAATTTAAAATTTGCAGTAAAAATGAAAGCAGTCGTCTCGGATTAATATATTTCTTTGAATTAGTAAATATATAAAAAGAGTAAATCCTATTATTGCATTGACGTTAGTAATAGACACGAGACAGTAGACATCTACGTTTTTTAGGTTTTGTGCTTACGTGCAGGAATTCACCCTCGTTTTTTTGAAAAGGTCATATTAGCATGGTCCGCAACTTGCACTTTTCTACATACAGGTTAAAGTGAACCGTGGCCGAGTTTTTAAAAGTCAATTGAAAGGTTGCTCGTGACATATATATAAATATCGATTTTTCCAATCCGAGCTGAATTAAAAATCGGCAAAGTGAAGTGAATCGCTTCTGAATAATTGTTCGAACGTGGTTAACGGCAGATGTTATTTTGATTATTTCATTCATATCCATAATAATGCGTAATCGCCATGGTTTTTGTCAGTTTAATAATGACTAAAATTCAAACGTCAAAATCTAACCGCGGTTAAATTTATGTCAAAATTTAATCGCTTGTGCATAATTTTAACGTGATTATTAAAGGTGCTTCACCAACTGAATGTTATCTATTTATTCAGGAAATAATCACTCCGAACATCCTGCATGCATGTAAATTAGCCTGAATAAATTTTGACGATTTTCTGTCAGAATGTTTTGCTCTGAAGAAATATATCTCGTACATTTTCCGCTTCAAAATCCCTCGTGCTGCCACTCGAGATTCTTGTTAAGCGGCAAATGTACTGGACAAATTTCTTAGCAAAACATTCTGACAGAAAACGTCAAAATTTAATCGACTATTTTAATGCCCTTGGGATATTACTGTTGATTAAAAGGTTCGGTAACCAACAAGCAATTGCACATTGCTTTTGTATTACATATTACATATTAATAGGATATAAATATTTGCAACAGTAGCATAAAATGTGATTATTATTAAACGGTTTAAAAATATTAGATGTATAAGTCTATATAGAACACCATTTGTCAAATGTATGTGTGAAATATTTTTAAACATTTCAACATGACTTTATATTATCTAAGCAAACTGTGTTAGACAAATAACTTTTTTCCATATTGCCAATCAAATAAGCGCTTTATTTGTGTAAACTGTGTTTTAAACTGTCTGGAAAAATGTGTTTCAATGTTAACTTGAATTGCTGTCTGCAAAAATAGAGACATGCAACGAACCTGAAGATATTTCAAGGCTAACTTCCTTTGTGTGAGCCGGGGTAAGAAAAAAAAATGTAGATTGCAACGAAGCTAGATATTAGCAGTGAAAGTTTCTTATATACAGTATGCATTTTAAACTGCCAATTTTAAATAGATTTGATTTGCATGATTTTTGATAAATAAAATTTTGTTTTTTCATGTTTGAAACCTCGCGTTTTATTAATGTGAATACAGATTCATCTATCACACGACCAACGCTGCAGTATTTTTAATAAGTGCTAGTAATTAATAGGATATAAATATTTGCAACAGTAGCATAAAATTTGATTATTATTAAACGGTGAATACAAATTCACCTATCACACGACCAACGCTGCAGTATTTTTAATAAGCGCTAGTAATTAATAGGATATAAATATTTGCAACAGTAGCATAAAATGTGATTATTATTAAACGGTTCAATAGTATATTATACATCAAGGTAGCGAAGCGCAGTATTATAACCTGAGCGCATATTAGATACTGAGCGCGCAGCGCGAAGTATCTAAAGCACGAAGGTTATAAGACGATTCGCTACCGTGGTGTATATACTATTTTTTGCACTACCAAACGGCTTAATACCTAAATTCCCAACAAATTTCAAAAATATTTTAACTGTCAAACTGACAATACAGCTCTTTAAAACATCAAAATTAAAATAGTCATACTTGGTAACTTAGCATTTTATTAGTTACCACGGTGAAAATTGTTTATTTTACTTTCTCTCCCTTGGTGGAGAAAATCAAATTAACGACCTAAAGATAGGCCAATAACGGTGCGTTCTGAGACTAGTAGTGCAAAAAAAATATTAGATGTATAAGTCTATATTAGAACACCATTTGTCAAATGTATGTGTGAAATATTTTTAAACATTTCAACATGTTAGAACAACAAATAGCTGGTGTAGTAGTTTCGTACTTTATATTATCTACGCAAACTGTCTGGAAAAATGTGTTTCAATGTTAACTTGAATTGCCGTCTGTGTGAGCCGAGGTAAGAAAATGTAGATTGCAACGAACTCAATTTCAACTGGTTTGCGTGCTAAAGCCGTCCTTTGCATGTAGTATAAATACACCTGGCTGAGGTGGGGGGCAACCATTCTCTTGTTATTGCCATGGCTAGCAACAGCGTTTGTCAGTGTTGCCAGGGTGCGGTTTTACCGAAAAAATTTTCAAAATTTAATAGGCTCAGTTTGAAAAAAACGGGTGCAGTTAAACTTTGCGCCTGCACGGAACCAAGTGGTTCCGTACAGACGTCGCCGCAAGCCACCATAAAGGTTTTAAGTGACGTACTCGTTGCACCTGCTTTCGAAACCATTTCTCAGGGCCGGTTGCAGAAAGCAATGTTAAGTCTGGTGTTAGCTAACATCGCGTCAAAGTGAACAAAATCGCATCAAATTTTGTTTACTAATGTATTAGTTACCATAAGCATTTGAGATTTGATTCGTTTTTGTTTACTTTGACGCGATGTTAGCTAACACCAGACTTAACATTGCTTTCTGCAACCGGCCCTCAAAGTAGTAGTCAAGGTTCTAGCAAAATTTTAAAATCAGCTTTAAAGAAAAGTCTGAAAAAAAAAGTCCTGGAAAATTTAATTTGGCGAAGTATGTCAAGTGTATGAATGAGGAGACTGATGTTCCTGTGGCAAAAATCCAAATTATGTTACATGAGTCTCCTCATTTATCTCAAACGGAAATGTTTATGGAAGCGTTCGATTTTGACGACATTCCATTGGAAAAGGTAGCTTCGGGCGACGGTGCGGCGCAAGAGTTTACAGCCCTTGTAGATGGTTTGGAGATCGACTCCGGCTCAAGTCGACCGACCAGTCGAATTTCGAAGCAGCCGACAATCCAACCTTCGGAAAATGTGACCGCAGCACCGTCTGTAATTGTGCAGTCTCCGAGTTCGGGCAATGCAGCCGTCATGTCGTCTGCCACTGGGAGTAACGTAGTCGACACTGTGGTTTCGATTACGTCTACCCCGCAGGAGGAAGACATTGATGACATGTCGCCATCCCAGTGTGCCGAACGTGTGAATACGTGTCTAATCGTAATGCAATAGATGCTAAAGCAGCCGATCTTCGCAGCGGTGATCATTACATAAGGTATATTAGATATTAGATATTATTTTTCTATCCATATATGTTATTTAACTTTGAAGGTGTTTAGAACGTGCTTTTCCCAGTTTAATAGCTTATATTGTTATTAGCTCCCTAGAAATTCGAGCCGCCAGCCTAGAAGCGACGATGCACGATGAGTACCTAAAAAGCATAGCTGCTTTACCTAAGATCCGCCACGGCCACAGCGCAACTAACATGGACATCTTTAAGAATGCTGCGTTAGCAAGGCTAGAGCTAATCCAAGATTTGTTAGCTGTGGAGGGTGCGATTCGTGGAAGACGTCAGGAGCTCGATAAAAAGGCTAAGTAACGAGTAGATAATCGTTTAACATATCATACACCCCTAACACAAATAACCTCCCCCTATCCTCTCCAGGGTGTCCAAAGCGAATCCTCCCCGTGGTGACACCTGGGTATTCCGTTCGAGGTTTAATTTGTTAATCAGTGTTTGTAAATAAAGGTGTTCATTTCGTTTGTGAATAGTAAGCCTCGAGCTGGGTAGCTAATCGCGCAATTAGTATATTAACCGATTGCGCGAGACTAATTTGCCATTATGTTCAGGTGCACTGCTTGTGGAAAGTCCTTCACCAGAGCTGACAATTTGTTTCGCCATCGAAGAGATAGCTGTCGCCACGAGGTTGGCCACCCATCGACGAGTGGTAAATGGAAACGTGTTGATTGCTGCTGATTATATCAATTGTGCGTTTCCTAAAGGTGACGCTATGGAGGCTTCGGTAGCAGCTGGTGAGGGACCGTCGGCGAGTAAACGCCCAAGACTTAATGACTCCAGCGGTGGTGAGTGTGTCTCTATTGTAGTGTTTCATGTTTTCTAACGTTTGGTTTAACAGAACAGCTCCCCAGGACGCAATACTGCGACGTGTGTGATGAAAATGTTCCTCGGACTTGTTTCGTTGGACACCTGAGGAGCAATCGTCACACGAGGCAGTGTGATGTCGTCCATCTGGGGAAAGGAGTGGTGGCCCTTCCAACCGCCTTCAAGTCCCGTGTTGCCAGCTACAGGGTGTCCACGGAAAAATATCATATAAGTGTTGTAGAATATATGACCGAACTGAAAGACAAAATTATAGGTCTTATAGAAGGGCAACTGACCAAATTAAACAGTATAAAATTCAATTTCGAACTTTCCGGGTATTTTATTTTGGAGACTCAAGATGTACAAGACGTCAAAAGTTTTAATACGACCAACGAGGTGGTTACTCGCGGTACAGACTTGAACGAATTATATGATAATTTAACGGGGATATTGGACCAGAAGGTGTCCGAATTTGAGGAACGCGATTCAGGTGTGTATTACAACTGTAATTCTTGTTAATGTTACTAACCGCAAAATGTTTACAGGGTGGATCTTGAAGCAGTTGCTGTACCTAGAATTAAATATAAATAAATTCAATCCGTTTCGGGCGTCTTCGTATATCCCGCTCCCGAAGCAGATTCAGTCCAAGAAAGCGATCGTGAACGTCCAAAACGTCGATGACGAGCGTTGTTTCGGGTGGGCGGTAACCTCGGCCATCTGCGAACCGGATGGACTGTCTAATCGAACGAGTTCGTATCCAGATTGCAGCGAGTTTTTAAATTTTAAGGACATTGAATTCCCTGTTAGATTGCGCGATATTTCTAAATTTGAAAAAAATAACCCTCAACTTTCTATAAATGTATACGCGTTGGAAAAGACTTTTCAAAACGATATTACCATATATGAAGTTGTGGGACCTCTGTACTATTCGCCACATATAAAAAACGGACATATAAATTTGCTGCTTCTAACAGATGGCGAATGTAATAACCACTACTGTTGGATCACCAATTTGTCTAGGTTAGTTTCGCGGCAAATAACGGCTAGGGAAAATGCAAAACATTTTTGTAATGGTTGTCTAAATTACTTTCGCACCGATGCCCATCTGGAGAACCATAAGCTTTTTGACTGTAATCATGTGTGCACAAAGTTGCCTACGACAGAGCCGATCACGGATAAGTGTGAGGAGGTGAGGCCCCAGAACATTCTTAAATTTGATAATTATCATAAGCAATTGAAACTGCCCTATGTTTGCTACGCAGATTTCGAGACCGTTTTATCACCTGTCGATGGTGGGGATCAGGAGCCGGATCGCGAAAGACCATATACGATCAAAACGTGCGAGCACAAACCGTATTCTTTCGCGTATTATTTGAAATGTTCTTTTGATGATACTCTATCCAAATTCGAAATTTATAGGGGCGAGGATGCTGTGGACGTGTTTGTTGAGCGTCTAGACAGAGACGTTCGCGCCTTATATTCCAACAGTTTAAAGCATGTTGTACCCCTCAAGCCTCTGGTTCCGCAAGAAATTCAAAATTTTAAGGATGCTGCTTCATGTCATATTTGCAATCGTCCTTTTGGAGAGGGGGACGTAAAGGTTCGCGATCACGACCATTTGACCGGAGAATATCGGGGAGCTGCCCATTCCAATTGCAATCTGAATTATAAACTTCCAAATTTTATTCCCGTATTTTTTCACAATTTAAATTACGATTCCCACCTTTTTGTCAAACAGTTAGCTCAAAATAACGAGGAGCTTGATGTCATTCCGGAAAATAAGGAAAAATATATTTCATTTGGTAAACGTCTTTGGGTAGATGAAGTCGTTGTTGACGGAAAACGAAAAAACGTTTATATGCAAATTCGATTTTTAGATAGTTACAGATTTTTAAGTGCTTCTTTAGCATCGCTGGCCGCCACATTATCAGATGATCAGTGTGTTGAAATTCATAAGCAATTCGGACATGACATCAAATTCGAACTGATGAGACAGAAAGGTGTGTTTCCCTATTCGTATCTGGATTCATTTACAAAATTAGACGAGCCGGCGTTGCCCACAATCGCTCAGTTTTATGATCATTTAACCGAGACGCATATTACTGAGGTCGATTACGAACGCGCCGTTAAGGTCTGGAAAACTTTCGAATGTCAAACGTTGGGCGACTATTCCGATGTTTACCTCAAATGTGACGTGTTTATATTGGCAGACGTTTTCGAAAACTTTCGAAATTTTTATTTAAATCAATATAATTTAGATCCGGCGCAGTACTTCACCGCCCCCGGTTTAAGTTGGGACGCCATGTTAAAATATACGGGGGTTGAGTTGGAGCTGTTGACGGATATGGATATGTTTCACTTTTTTAGAAAGGGTATTCGTGGAGGAGTCAGTACTTGCGTCGGGCGAAAGGCTATTGCCAACAATAAATTTGCGGGTAACTATGACGCTTTTAAACCCACTTCTTTTATTGCTTATTTAGATGCGACGAATTTGTATGCTCATAGTATGAGGCAGTTTCTACCGCAAGGTGGTTTTGTTTGGTTGACTGGCGACGAAATTGATAGTTTTGACGTATTTAAAATTTTGGACGACTCAGATACTGGGTACGTGTTGGAAGTTGACTTGCGGTACCCCGAAAATTTACATGACGATCACAATGACTTTCCCTTTTGCCCCGAGCTATTGGTGCCTCCACAGGGAAAATTTAAAAATGCAAAATTAATTCCAAATTTGTATGACAAACACAATTATATTATTCACTACAGAAATTTGAGGCAATGCTTAGAGGCTGGTTTGATTTTGGTTAAAACACATAAAATACTTAAGTTTAGACAATCTCCTTGGCTCAGATCCTACATCGATTTAAACACAAAATTACGTAACAAGTCTGACAATGAATTTCATCGAAATTCATTCAAACTAGCTAACAATAGCGTCTTTGGTAAAACCATGGAAAACGTGGACAAAAGGGTTCTTGTAAAGTTAATTAGTCATTGGGAGAAAATTGGTAATAGAATGGGGGCAGAAGCTTTGATATCGAAACCTAACTTTAAAGATAGAATTCGGTTTGGGGAAAATTTAATAGCAGTGGAAATGAACAGAACATCGGTTTTATATAACAAACCCGTTTATGTTGGTTTCTCAGTTTTAGATCTTTCGAAAACGGTAATGTACGATTTTTATTACAAATTTTTGAAGCATAAATACGGCCGTAATGTGTCTCTACTGTATTCGGACACGGACTCATTCATCCTGGAAATGTTTACTGAAAATTTTTACGCCGACATGCAAGAGCACCTTGATCTCTTTGATACATCAAATTACAAGAATGGCCTGCATGGAATTTCGATAACCAAGTCCGTTGTTGGCAAATTTAAGGATGAGTACGCGGGGGTGGCTGTGTGTAGCTATTACGGGGTCGGTGCAAAAACATACTGTGTAAACGCTGTTGGTAAAGAAGACAAAAAGGCGAAGGGAGTTAGAAAGAGTGCTGTTCGGAATCACCTCACCACCGAAATTTATAAATCTGTAGTCGAAAACAAGAGGGAAGTTGTATTTTGTCAGATGTATGTGTTTCGTTCCCGTTTACACACTATGTACACCGAATTAATGAATAAGGTTGCGCTTTCTTCGCGAGATGATAAACGCTTCCTTATTCCTAATACTACCAAAACCTTAGCGTGGGGTCACCGTGACATAGATGATTACAGTCGTCTAGACAACTTGCTGCGCATTGCCGAAACGATGGTGTAGCAATATGTTCGCGGAACAGTATTCGTTATTACTTAACAGCAGAGGTCCTACACGGCTTTCGTGTACTTTGTAGGTTTAGTTATTGTATATAGCAATTATAGTATAGGTTAAGAACACTAGCTTGTATGATAGAGGTAGTAAGTTAAATTTTACAAAAAATCTGATTGTTTGGGTCCGCATTACCAAGTATATTTGTTATTTAACACTGTAGTCACTCATGTTCAGCATTTACAATAATAAATTACTGTAAAACATAAAAAGTTTTTATTTAAAGAAAATAAATGGTAGTAAAACAAAAAAGTGTTTTATTGAAAGAGTTCTATAGAATCATAATAAGTTATACAACATTGTTTTTGGATATCCAGGAATTGTGACGATTATCGAATCCCAACCACTTTACGTAAAGCTGATTACCCTTAATCTTCAACACCTTTTCTACCAGGTATACGTCAGAGTGTTTGGTTTTCTGTAATTCGTGCTCGTAAAATCCACCTTTGATTTCTTGCCCTTCCTGATCGGTGAGTCTGTAGGTGGTAGGATTTGTAAGTCGCACTGTGGCTATTTTGAATATTTCGTTGCTCCAGCTGGGTGTGTAGCCTTTGCTAAATATCGAGCGATATTTACTAATGCGTACAGAATCTCCTTTATGAAACTTTTGAGGTGTCGGATCTACAGTTTTTGTGTGGCTGTACACGGTGTGTAACAGACGTTTGGCATTTTTAAGATTAACTTCAGCCGGCCTCATACCTGTTGTGCTATGCCTGGTTGTGTTATATTTGCTTAAAAGTTGGGGCAGAATGTCCAACCATTTGTAGGACCCTTGCAAACTAAACTGCTTCCACATCATGTTCTTAAGGGTGCGGTTACATCTTTCTATGATGCTGCTTTTCATAGTTGAATACGTGCTGTAATGATTTATCTTGTAACGTCGCATCAATGCTTGAAAATCGCTGTTATAAAATTCTTTTCCCAAATCGGTTTGTACGTTTTTTGGAGATACCTTCATATTAGCAAGAACTTTTCGCATAGCTGCTGCTACATCTTTTCCCGTTTTCCGTTTTACCGGGAGAGCCCACAAGTATTTAGAAAACGCATTAATAACAGCTAAAATGTATCGATAACCTTTATTGCTTCGTGCATATGGTTGCATCTCCACCAAATCCGCTTGTAGTAAATCATGCAATCCTTTGAGAATCACCCGTCGTCTCTTGAAATTTCTTCGCGCTGGTTTGTGAAGTTCTGCAACTAGATCCTCCTTAGGACTCATTGCCGAATGTTGCTGTATCGACTGCTATGGGACATTTAAGCAGCAGTTGCACGTATAACTTAGTGTTTATGGATTCGAATTTCAGTTTATCTCCTCGCCGCAATGTCTTACCGACAAGCGTGTCGTGTTTGATGCCGTTGATGTGTGATACTACCAAAGGTCCGTTGACTTGAACACTTATGATCTCACCGATCGTTAAAGGAAAAATGTACTCATTATTACCGAAAATTTTGGAATATCCGCTTTCATCATAACCACGCCCCACTAGCAGCAGTGGTACCTCTATATGGAGTCGGTTTACATTTTGAACTTTCATAAAGATATGTTTGCGATGAGAACCGTAGCGCGCGCTATGGTAGTGGCGTCCAAATTTGTCTATGGGCATTACTCTATCGTCTAACACCTTCTGATCGTAATTCAATAGGTCCTCTGCTTTTGTACTCGTCTTAGTGAATTATTTTTGCTTCTCGTAGAGCTTGGGTGATGCTTACGATTTCGTTGGAATGGCCGGTGTGCCCCGCTACCTGAGAGGCTAGTAATATGCGCAGACGATCCACTAATGAATTTGGATCTTTCCAAGGAACAAATTCCACTTTTTTATTGGTTACTGTTAATAACCCCCTTCCGGTACGCTGCACTCTCGATGCGGCTCTGGTAGGTTGTCTAATGCCGGAGGAGGTAGCCAGGGGGCGTACTATTTTCATATATTTTGAGCCGGCGTTACCGCTTATCCCTTGGGTTGGATCGTAGTTCTTACGATTTGCGGCGGACCGGTTCACTATGTCATAGTAATTTTCATGGTCTTTGGTTGTATAAGTTATCGGTTTCTTTAAGAACATTAATTCGTAAAAGCCGGGGGTGCCTTTGTATACTATTCTATTTCCGTGATCTGTAATAACCATGTCCTGACCCTCAAAAGTAAGCTGTTTATTTCCAATTGCAAATTTATCAGTGTCTATGTCCCATCGAACTCCATAGTGGAGATCGTACTTGCTCTCTGTATCTCGTATCATTCCCTCGATATATTTTCTAGCTAACCCTGAGAACTGTTCCAGGTATTCCCCTAGAACTTCCGGTTCCATCATTTGTCGCACGGTTTCCCTAGCCTCTGCTACCGAAGTTTCAATTGCCGCTTCTTCTTGAGCCTCCACCTGTTGCTCCTCATCCGGTAAACTCTCATACAATACTTCTCTGTCAAGAAATCTAGGTGTGGATGTTACCAACGCTGAAGTCGATGGTCCGGGAATGGCAATGTCGGGGGTTGACGCTCGTACGGGGGTTTTACCATTTCTCGGACGGGGTAGGATAGATGGTGTGGACACTCGTCGTTTGATGGTTCTCAGCATAGGTCCTACTTCTTGCTGTATTGTTTGACCGCCTTCTTGCTTGATGGATGTTAGCAATTCCGTGAGTGGTTGGGAAATTGGTTTAAATTGCTCCGCAAGAGCCGTCCGCGATTCGGCGATATCTGCTTTTAAAGTTTCATATTTCCGCCTGACAGCCTTTCTAGCTTTAATAAGATCGCTTACTAACCGTTTGTCCATGTTGCTATTACTGTCGTTGTTCGTAGACTAATAATTTGTACAGCAGTGGTCCATGCCTATATAGTGAAATAACTGTCGAACCCTTTTCTATAACGACCGGCGTTGATTTCGCTTTCTTTGTCGATAACTAAAAATCCATGATCTTTGATCCAACAGTGGGAACATAAGTTTTTAAACTTTTCGAATGACATGTCTGTGTTTACATGATCATCGTAAATGTGTTTAAGATTGGTGTGGTCTTGCCGGAATACGATTATGATATTCGCATTATCTCGTACCAGTTGTTTCGGGATTGATGAGTAAGTCTGACAGAGGTAAAAACAATCTATATTTCGATGACGTCCGAAACTAAAATAATCTCTAATTATGCTTTGAGTGTCGCATGCCACATCATCAAACACAATAACAGAATTTTCTTTCGCCTCGTGTGGTTTGATAACCTCACACCCCTCGCTGAATTCGTAGAATCCGATTTCTTTTAGTGACTTCAGAAGTATCTTCAGAAATTTGTATTTAGGTTGGTCAAGGGTTTTGGAATACAAATACAAGTTGTGAAACCGCACCCCATTGCGGTGCACCAACAGACTGATCATCGCATTGGTTTTCCCAGAGCCGGAAGGACCAATGATCAACCCCCTTTTACATCCTATACCCAGTAAAGTGCCGTGTCGTCTGAACCTCTGTGACATGGAATTTACTGTATGATTTACTACCAGCAGCGAACATTTTTGTTTCACAAGTTTGACGTTCTTCATCGTTTTCGGACGGGGGCGAACTAGCTTCTAACCGCGCTGTGCTAAGTATATATCTACCCCTTTGAGCTTCACATCGTCAGTCGCTCTTCGACGAGCGTTTCTTTAAGATGAGTTATACTAGACGTAAAACTCGTAGTCGTCGTCGAATCGTAAGACGGAAAGGTCGCGGTTTGTTGAACACCCTTATTGACAAGTTGCCTTTCGAATTACATATACCAGGTTACAAGTTTTGCGGACCTGGTACTCGTTTAAACAAACGACTTTCTCGAGGTGATCGAGGAAGAAACCCTCTGGACGAGGCGTGCAAGCAACACGACATCGCATACTCACAATCCAGCAATCTTTCGACACGTCACGCGGCGGATAAAGTTCTTGCACAGAAAGCTTGGGAACGCGTTAAAGCAAAAGACTCTACTCTTGGAGAAAGAGCGGCAGCTCTTGCTGTTACAGGGATTATGAAAGGGAAAACCAAACTCGGCATGGGAGTCTCCCGGAAACGAAAGCGTACAGAACCCATTGCTGCTATGGAAACACCCCGGAAACGAAGACGTACACTACCTATTGCCGCGCAAAAATTTGGTACGGGGGTATCTAGAAAACGGAAGCGTACACTACCCACTGCTGGTGTGACGGTCCCCCGAAAACGAAGGCGTACATTACCTATTGCCGCACAAAAATTTGGTACGGGAGTATCTAGAAAACGGAAGCGTACACAACCCACTGTTGGTGTGAGAGTCTCCCGGAAACGAAAGCGTGCACTACCTATTGCCGGTATTGCGCAAAAATTTGGTACGGGGGTATCTAGAAAACGGAAGCGTACAAGGTGTAGTAGGCGTAAACGTATTGGAGGGGCGGTCGTTTTTAAATCGCGAAGGAAACGCCGAATTCGTTCTAGAGTAGTACCTGTTCCCAAGAGAGGAGGTATATTGCCGCTTGTACCCATACTTGCTGCATTAGGAGCATTGGGGTCTCTCGGAGGCGGTGCTGCAGCAGTCGCTAAAGCGGTTGGCGACTCAAAGGCTTCTAAAAAGGATCTCCAGGAAAAAGAGCGACATAACAAAGCTATGGAATCCATTGCTCGAGGAAAAGGGCTATATCTACGACCGTATCAGTCAAAAAACTACCGTTGAAGCTACCACGCCGAGCGTTGACGAACATCGATATTGCACAGTACGTTAAACGCTTAGAAATTCCCCATTTTAGGGGGATATTTATGCGAGATGCCCTACCTGACAAAATTCGTCAACGAGAATGTGGTGTTACTAACTTAGACGATGATGTTGGACCTGGCACACATTGGACAGCCTACGTTAAAGCTGATCGATTTGTTCTGTATTTCGATAGCATAGGTCGCTTACAACCTCCTCCCGAATTAGTAAACTACTTTCGCAGCGATGGTAGCAACAACACAATTATGTACAACTCTAATAGATATCAAAAACTCGCATCATACACATGTGGACATTTGTGTCTCAAATTCTTATATAACTTTGCAAAACCGCTTTTGTCGTCAGTTTAAGTGCCGCGCTTCATCATGTCCAGTATATTCACTCTTACGGGAAATTCATCTGTTCTTACTGCAAATTTTGACCCTCCCATTTTTTTAGACGATGGTAGCGAATACGTCTTGGGATTGTTAAGTTTCGAAACCTACTATACTATTCCAAACGTTAGACCTCCCAACAATGAATTTCATCTTGTTGGAGAACCTCCTATTATTATACCGGAGGGAGCATATGAAATTACCGACATTGCTGAATTTTTACATAACCAACTCGATTCTGATGTGGGTGTTAAACAGGTACTGCTACGTGGAAACAACAGCACCTTAAAAACCGAAATAAAGTCCACCGTTCCAATCGACTTTCAAAGCGACAATACTATCCGGGACATGTTAGGCTTTGAGAAAAAAGTTTATGCTGCAGATAGGTGGCACACAGCTGAACATGTTACGAAAATTTTGAACATCAACTCGATTCTTATTCATTGCAACATCTCCGTTGGTTCATATAAAAATGGTAAGCCCGGCCATATCATTCACCAATTCTTCCCCATAGTACCACCCGGGTACAAAATAGTGGAAACCCCTAACCCCGTCATCTATCTACCGATCAGCACGAAACAGATCACTAACTTAACTATTAAAATACTAGACCAATCGGATAATCCTGTCAGTTTTAGTAAGGAGACCGTTACGGTAACATTACATTTAAAGAAACTGTAATGGGTTTTCGATTCACCACTCCGTACCACCCCTGTATTACTTCCTATAAGAATCGTCGCCCACACCCTAGTAAGATCAGTACGGCTTCGTCCACCACGCAGCTAACTAAAGCAAACAGAGACTTCTTGCGGTCCTTAGGCTTTACAATAGTGTAATGAGTATTTTAAATATTGGAGAGCGAGTCCTCGTCGACACTTCTATCATTAGCAATCAATTGCACACACATCAACCGTATACAAACCGTTTTGACTATAACGATGAAATTCGAATTCCAATTCCCGAAGATATGTCAACTCTTCCCGGCCTGAGCTATCTGTACCTAGAGGGAAAGTTGCGGAAGGAAAACGGTGAAGTTACAACGGCTATATTCCTTAACAATGGTTTGGCTCACTTATTTAGCGAAATCCGATACGAAATCAATGGCGTCGTTGTCGACTCTGTCACCAAACCTGGTATTACGTCTACTCTTAAGGGATATGTGTCTTACAGTTCCGCTGACGTTAAAAACCTTCAAAATGCAGGTTGGTTTGCCGGCGGCGATCCTCCCATTGCCGATCAGGAAGGTAACTTTAGTGCCTGCATACCGTTGAGAATGCTGTTAGGATTCGCCGAAGATTATGGTAAAGTAATACTTAACATCCGACAAGAACTCGTATTAATTCGCAGCAATACCGATGCCGACGCCGTATTCAGTGCTACCGTAGGGGAGACGGCTAAAGTTACGATTGACAAACTATATTGCAAGGTTCCTCATATCACTCCAGGTCTTGCTCAAGAATTAGCCCTGACCAAATACATCGATAAAAATATTGACACTCAAGTCGCATTTCGCAGCTGGCAGCTTCATATCATACCCGGTGTTCATGCTGTGACTCAACATTCTCACGCTATCGCTACAAGCACAAAATTACAAACCCCCAGATATGTCATCGTAGGGTTTCAATCAGGTCGTTCGGGGCTAATCGCTAAAGACAATGCTAATTTCGATAAAATTGGTCTTACTAATTTCCGAGTTTATCTGAACACCGAACGATTCCCATACGACAATTTACATAACAATTATGCACTCAATCATTACGCAACATTATACGACATGTATTCCAAGTTTCAATCATCTTATTATAGCAAAATCGATGAGCCCTTCTTCTCCCGCCATGACTTTGCAGACAAGGCGCCCATTGTTGTAATCGATTGTTCCCATCAAAAAGACTACCTTCATGCAAACGCTGTCGTTTTTCGTGTTGAATTTGAAACTTCCGCTAACGTACCAGCCAACACAACTGCGTATTGTCTCGTTCTTCACGATCGGGTTTTTACTTACAACGCATTGTCAAAAGCAGTTAAACAACTGTAATTTCGCAAAACACTTCAGTTGCACCTCGACTTTTAGCGTAACTAGACCATGCTCCCTATACCTAATACGATGAAGATCATTATCGATATTCAAGGTTTTAAGACGTCCGATAAGCACTTTACCCCAAAAGAATTGGCCTCCTACGACGGTACCTCAGTATCTCACCACATTTTTAAACCCCCTTTCGCCCTCCATTCCTTAACACCTCATTTACAACAACAAGCCCGCTGGGTAATGACTAATCACCATTGCATCGACTGGAATGAGGGATTTACTCCAGCATACATGTTTCCTGCAATCTTGCGACGTCTTCTGCAAGGTGCCACCGAAGTATATGTGAAAGGTCGAGAAAAGGCAACGTTTCTACGCCGTTTTACTACCATCCCAATCATCGAAGTGGAAGAAAGACCGGCCCTCAACCCATCACAACCCGCTTGTTTATATCATTCCAAACCGATTTGTTATTGCGCTTTATCTAACGTGTATCATATTTATAATCACTACATAATGGAATAAAACAACCTTTTTAATTTTTATTGTTTTTTATTTGTTTACAATATATATAGTTTAACTACATGGATTAAACATCTACGTACTAGTAGAAAAGCGTTCTACATAAATTGTCTGCCTATGTTCGGCGCACAAGACGTCTCGCAGTACTTCATCCATAGTAAGTATCCTCCGATGGAACCGCAACCTATCCACACCTGCATATTCCCACCGTCCTTTTCGAGCTTCTCGATACGCATACGTCCACGTATGCAAATTATAAATCTTATTCTTCGAGTCGTCAAACTGCACGCTCTTCTTCATTTTCCTTCCTCTCTATAAAGGCTTTTACTTCACACATATGCCATTTTAGGCCAAGACTATCCATTAAATCTACAAGGAGGCCTTCATTTATGGCTCCGTCTAAAAGTAGTTGACCGACAGCTGCACCATTTTTGTACTGTTTTTCTTTTTTATACAACTCTTCGTCACTGAATCCGGAACATCCTAACCCATATATGACTTCGTGCGACGCTTCAAAAGCTAAATCCTTTAACGAACTCACTAATCGTTCAACCGCACTAGGTACGTCTCTTGCAACCGGTCGAGCAGCCTCTCTATAATTCATCCACATGACTACACTGCCAACTGACGACTCAGAGCTTCCACTTCGATGTCGCACTTTACCATAGAACTCGCGAACGTTAGCACTTCCACCATACACGCAGTCTTTTCAGAGTTCTCCTCCAGCTGATCCGCTACAGACCATACATTTACTAAACAGTCTCCACAAAGGTTTGCTACACCCTTCACTATCTCTTTATAGAAACTCTCAAAGTGTAACGCTTTTAATTGTGCGAATCGCACTTCCACGAGTTTCTGCAATCGCCACAATTCTTCTACAGTTTCGCTCGCTAAACGCACCTCTGACAAGCCCACTTCCTCCAATTTGATTATTTTCCTTGTCTGGATCGCTTCAAATACAATCCTCTTCTTTCCTATTTCCAGAGCTGGCCACTCACCGTCGAGAGAATACAAGTAGTTGGAAATCACTCCTTGATTTGCAATCAGGGCTGTCCACTCCCATTCATTTAACTGCACCCAGTCATTTTTGGCACCCCGTATTATAATACTTGGGTTAAATTGCGAACTCCAATCAAACCCTACACTCACGTACTTAGAACTTGATTTATTTAATTTGTACGTCCTACTATTCAGAAGTTCTGGACAGAACAGTGGTTGCGGCTTTCTTGCTTTATTACTTTGAACTACCTCGATAGCTTTCAACAAGGCTTCCATTTCTGCACGACTATCGGATGCTACTACCCTTGCAGACTCTTCTACGCGCTTTTATTTTCACATTTCCAAGGTTATATGTGGTAGGAGGTGAGCGTAAACGCAACCTTGAAGTCATGTTTACTGCACTACTTTTTTGGACTCAACAATTATGGGAACCTTGAGTTGAAATTCCACATATAACATATTTGGCTTGACTGCCCAAAATTTTAGCATATCACCCTTTTTTAATGTCATCCCAATCATTTCGCGAAAGTTATATGACCCCAACTTGTTGATATAAATTTCGGTATTTTCGGGATAAAGTAAGACGTTTGTTATTTCAGCTTCACGGAGGGGAATAGTATATTCGATGTCACCATGCGGTAGGATGTACCATCTATCATCATTGACGGCAATGGATACTAGTTGTAAATCTCGTTCATAATATAAAGGCTCGCTTAGCTCTTCAACCACAAACACCTGCGGGTGTGATGTGGAATTCGCATGCATATGTTTGCCAAATTTATCGATAGCAATTGCTCAAGCGTCGAACTGGATATGAATACTGAAAGCGTGGGCTTCTACTTATAAAATATCAATAATCATAGACGTCGCTAGGAGTGCAATAAAAACACAGACCCCTTTATATACATATATTTAATTAAGCCAACAATAAGTAATATACACTACATCCCCATCTGCTAGCCGAGCGAGAAAGCGCTGGATGGGGACCTCTACATGCCGCCGCCACCACAGGAATGGGTCACCCTCGTATGTGGTGGGTAGCGTCCTCAGGAGGGTCGACTGCCATAGGCGCTCGCTTCCAAGACTCATGGAATAGTCTATTGTTACGGCAGCCTGGAGTTGACGAGCTGATGGAGGTCTCGGTTCGGAGGTGATGAAGTATTCAAACTCCTTGTAAAATGTGGGAGCATCTTCAAAGAGCGCATCAACAACAATATCAGGCATGATGACTGGTAGCCGTGGTGGAAAAACGTTACGCTTTATATGTGAATCTCAAGGTAAGACCCTTGACCTTCTACGTTCCCATCCTTGACTACGCTCCTATATTAAGTTGCCTGTTTTCTGTAACGGTCATCATAATCCTCCAGCACCTACCATAATCATCAAGCAGCTATGGCAACTAACTTTAAGAATGCAGAACAATTTTACCGTCATTTTCGCCGGTTTTTGGCTAGTTGCCCTCCAGCATCCTCTCAACGGTCTCTCCAGGCAGTGGTCACAATGGAGTACGCCTTGAACCTACAAGGAGAGACTCTAGCGGAGACGACCACCTTACGGACGTGGCCTGCAGTCTTCGACGGATCGTCAGCTGTGTGGTGGCAGACCAACATCTTCAAGCCAGTGGACCGGTACCTAGGCCTACTGGAGGATGGGGAAGTTACATATATAACTTATACTTGGAAATAAATAAATATATTTAGAAATATTTCTGTGGTTTTATTTTAAAGTTTCGAGATTGTGACCTTGAATTGTAGAATATAAAGCTTTCACAAACGTGTGCGTAGTTAGTTGCCATCATGAGCTCAGAACCTCGACATCCAGAATTTGGGAGCTACTCCAAACGGCTACGAACATTCGGCGATTGGAGTCGAGGTCAAACTCCAGAATCGCTAGCAGGTGCTGGTTTCTTTTGCATCAGCGACACGATTAATTGTGTACAGTGTTTCTACTGCGGAGTTCAAATTTCTGGTTGGGAGCGCAATGACAAACCCCTATCTGAACACCTCCGTTGGTCACCCAACTGCAAAATTGCCAAGGTCTACCAGCAATTACAAACCATCGAAGACTTGACTTATCAACTTTTCGATGCGTTGCATTTTTCCCCAGGAGTAGATGTGGCTGGCAACAATGGAACGGGTGCGGCCGACAAAACAAAAGGTTGCTGTTGTCATAAGTGATGCAAAGTGCGGCGCCAAACCATTCACTAGTTGCCATCGACTTGTTGAACATGCTACCAATACAATTTTTGGTTGCTCTCGCTGCAGTTCATGATGGGATTCTCTACGTCCTTCAACCGCCGCGGTGCAGTTCAGCTTCTTTCGCCTACAATGATGGAGTGCACAACGTGACGTGGCGTAAAATGGATACCAGTTCCTTGACAACTATTTCAGTTTTTAAAATACAAGTGAACAACTTTACTGAACATAACGTTTTAACGTTCAAGATAAAATACCATTTCCCTTCATATGCGGTAGATACGAATTGGCAAACGATTTTGCTAAAAAATAAACCTGATGTCTTGAAGAAGCTGCTCTCGCCCGCGGATAATTCCTGCTGTATATCTACTATTGTTTTAAGCACTATTTTATTCGCTCTAATGTGTATGTCTGTAACGTATTTCTTAATCTGTTGGTATTATAATCATTTAGTCTAGCCACTACTGTAATTACTCTTTGTATGTGCATCTTAAATATAACTTTTTTTATTAAATTATGTGTATCTTTCACTCTACGAAGGTACTCTGGATGAGTAACCAAATATTCTATCCGACTCGATGGTCTAGAGGTAAAGATACCCTCGGCTGCAGATTGCGGATATACAGGGAGACCTAGGTTCGAATCCTAGTCGAGTCATAATTTAGACATGAAGTATCCTAGGCGTTTACTTCATGCCTAATTTTTTAAATAAATATGTTAAGCGGAGTCTGTTCTAAGCACTACTTAACTCTTTCTATGCCCTTGGCCGTAAACGCGATCTTGACCTTGAATTTTTTTAAAGTAGCCTCAACCTCGAACGCGGGTTTGACCTTGAACGTGGCCTCGCTCCGAACGTGGCCTCGCTTCGAACATGACCTTGGGCTTGCACGTGGCCTCGCCTTGCATGTGACCTTGGGCTTGAACGTGGCCTTGCCTTGAACTCAAGGTCAAGTGGTGAGGGGAGGTTCCAGAACCATCCACTTCCCTCTACTATTTTATTTGGTATAGCTACACTAGAAATAATAATAATAATAATGATAATTAGGGCCATTCTCAGAAAACGAGACAAATTTGTCTCTTAACACAGAATACATTTTTCTAACCCTTTTGCTCGTACGCCACTGTCTGGTAGCCTCCTGCAATCTTAAAGCGCGCGCCGCTGCTGCTGGAATATCTCCAAGTTGGCCGCTGCTAAATCTCGTCCAAAAACCACTTCCTCCAAAGAAACTGTGTAAATTGCTCCAAAACAGAAAATACCAGCACCAAACTTGGATAAAAACACCGTACACAATTGACTACTACAACTATTTATTTATTTTTAAGTGACTGATTCACAAAATAGAATTCCAATATACGTCACAAAAACAAACAAGTTAACCTCAAAAAATGGACAAAGAGGGGCGAGGTTTTACCGTCGAAATAAATTGGTAAAGTCCCTGAAAATTCGGCGTCGCTTCTATTTACACCCGTGAAAAAACAAAAGATACCACAGCCCTGTATTTCTCTTATTAGATTACCTTGGTCATTGACTAGATTACTAGTTGTCCTAGGTTTATAAAGTCCTGCAGCCTCCTTGACTTCTTATGTAGATTAAAGTGGTCGTGGCGCTTCTCTAATTCGTCCACTTCTTCGCATCTCTCGTTCAACCATCTCTCTTTTGCTTTTCTTATTTCCCTCCTAATTTCATCACTAGAGATGTATCTAGTTTACTAAGAGTGGGGCAAACAGCCTGATTTGACATGCATTTTTGATCCAAATTAGATATTTGACATATGTTGAACAAAGAGGTTATGGGAACCAATCTTGCTAACTTGCGTTTAATGGGAGAGTTTTTAGAGCATTGATCATTCTTAGGATCTCTAGAACCAACTATTAGAAATATACGGCCAATTTAGTCAAGATTTAGCTTTGCATGTGTGAAACTATCGGTCGTAAAATGTTACAAAATATGTAAGAACGGCACTTTTATCACACATGCCTTGCAAAAAGTGATCCAAACCAATCAAAATGTATCCCGTTGTTTGCCCAACTCTTAGTAACCTTTAGAGACCCTAGAAATGACAGACTGGCCATTGGCCGTCGCTGGCCTGATTGGTTGAGGCGAACTTTGTCCCCAAAATGGCGGCGCCAATAGTGTGCCCTCAAATATGGCGCGAATTTCAAACTTAAAGTATAAAGGAAATGACTCGTAAAAACACAGTTTATTAGTAATTCTTATATTTTTTATATTTATAACTTTTATATCGCAATTATAAAACGGAAAAGTGAATTTTGATATACATATTATCAAATGGTCGAAATTTGGCAGACATCCTTTGGTAGATTTACAAGAATTTTTTCATAAATTGAGACATCACGCTTGCAAAGTTACACAGACAAAATTCGTATTGCCGCGACAAATTTTCATATTCAACAAAAATACTTTGTAAGTAGTGAAATGAAAATTAACATTTTGTACAAACAGTAAACAGGGAAACAATATAAAGAATCCGTGGCTTCACAATAACTTCAAAACATAAAATGTAAACGTTGCATAAAAGCCTCTTTTTGGTACTGCCTGGAAATTTCTTACGGTAGTCCTTTACTACCTGTAACAGAAACCGTTTTTGATCATCCTTCTTAGTTAAAACGCTGTTAAACTCTTCTATTATCTAACACCTATTTCAGCCGAATCATTAACAACATTGTTTTGAACGGCCAACAATCATTTTTGAAATTCTTCGAGAAAGTCCCAAGTAGGAAGATCACTTTGCAAGGACTCGTACAAAATTTTTATCACTTTATAAATTTGTTGATCACCACATCAACACGGTGACCGAGCGTTTCTGCAACATTTTCTTCATCACAAATGTCAAACGATTTTGACTCACTAACAAGTTTTGGTTCATGTCATTTAACACTCTGTTGTTTCTTCTTAATTTTATATTTGATTGTTTAGTTCTATTTACAATTTGTTTGCCAATTTCAACTGCTTTTCACACTCTTCCTTTGCTAAAGTCACTTTTCTCTGTGCCTCAGCATTTAGTAGTTATATAACACTCACATACTCACATTGATTGAAATTCCGAAATCCTGCAAAACACAGTTGACACATTCGCCATTTTGGGGACAACTGCCAACATTTCGCTAGGGGAATCTAGTTACTTCCGGTAAATTGCCAGTCTCTCATTTCTAGGGTCTCTATGGGCTAGGCCATAAAAACGCACCTACCGGACTAGTTGCTAAGCTGGTAGATAGTGGTTAAATAGACCAGTACTTATACAAAAAAGATTTTTTGCACAGTCAGCATATACACATAGTATGTAAACATAAGCATCTAAAAATGGCCTAATTTTTAGAAAGAAATGTATTGTATTATGGATAATGGAGGGAAAGTTTTTGTGTAAAATATTAAGAAAAATAAACGTTGAAGATTACATGTTACATGATAATTTACTTTAATCGACATTGACTGCACAAGCTATTAAATCGGGGAAAAAGAGTAAAGGGTTCGCCGGTTTTTACGATAACACAGATCTTAAAATGTGTCGGAACAGATGGAGGCGTTCCTGTTACCCTCGGCTTAGCTCAGTCGTGAAGGGGTAGTTCGAAATCTCAGTTAAAAACCGACGGCACTTACCCTATAACTCTACTCAAAATCGTGTTACCCAAAGCGCCACTTGCTTTTAAAGGAATTGCTTCCGTGACCAAAGCAAGAAAGTTCACGGTCGCTATGCCAGAAAAGCCCCTGGGTTCGCTGCAAGCTGCCTCTTCACCGACGCTCACCAAGCTCCACCAGGTCTGCCAAAGCACACAGAGCGGCCTTCAAAATAACTCACCTGCGAGGCCGCTCTACTGAAAGATAAGCTTAATTCAAGCCGATATTCTTAGGGCTTGATCAATAAAAAAACCCATGTTTAGGCTTTACACTTCAGTACAAGTGGCCTTAACCAATTACGGGTGGAAGACCCCAAAGGTTTCTTAAATGCTACTAATAAATAGGCTGGCTTTAACAAAATTAGTATTTAATGAATCAAACACACAACGAGTTTTAAGTTAAATATACAAGCGGTACACCCTAGCTGAAAATTATAGGGGAATCTTAATTGCTAAACAATACAACAAAAATTCACATACAAAGCGAAAGAAAAAACAAGGAATACTTTTCCCACAGTTACTTTTGACGACAAAATTTAATATTTATACGGCCCTTTAACAAAGGGAATCGGCGCACACAAAAACAGATACGGCACTTCCGCGAAACACTTAATTGCGCAATCTAATTAAGGTTTGGCATTACCTTGAATAGCCAAATCATGGTTATCTGGAGAGGACGGGGCCGGCCTGGTGATTGCTTGGAGCAGAGCTCCTAGTGACCGCTGAGGCGGAATGCACGCGTTCCCAGCGTAAGGGTTCTGCAGAACTCGTTCGGCAACGGGAGGCCAAAAAGGGTGATTGTACCCCACGAATAAAAGCGGCAGCCAGCGGCGGACGACAAGCTGCTTCAATTAAGCACGATTTCACAGGATTTGCAAGAATGCAGAAAGTTTTCCCACTAATACGAGAAACACTGTAGGCTTATGAGGACACCTTGACTAAATGTGCAATGGATGCAACCTGCTTTTCCACCCCTCACGGGAGGGCAAACGTCGACAAAAGGTGCCTCGCCTATAATTTGAGCCGGCGAATACAACATCGACCCTAATCCGCGCTACCGAATACTTTGAGTTGCGACCAACTAGCCGTTCTCAGGACTTGAGCCGAACTGCCTTCAAAATTTAATTGCCGCGTGATGACCACAAAAATGATTAAGAACGAAATTACAAATCTTCGAACGAAAGGGTCCCCGACTACGATCACGTAGTCGTGGCCGGGGCACTAAAATCACACACGTCTGTACTGGTTCACAATTTGATGCTAATTAATTCAGAAACTCGCGGGTAAAAACGGTGGTCATCCCCTTGCAAAGAAACAAGGAACCAAGAACACGGACGATTCTAGAACCTTCGACAGCCAAATCGGCGCTTTCAGCGAGCGAGGGACGCAATTCAAGAAACTAAGAAAAGGTATTATTTTACAATCTAATTTCAAGGAAACAAATTTCACGTTGGCCTTGTGCAAGCGATCGGTTCCTGCAATATTTAAAGAATTGCTTACCAAAGGAATTTATGGGCCACGGGCATCTGAACGCTTGCTAAAATGACTTCAAATATAACTAGTACAGGACCGTGCCCAGTAAAAATTTGATAAAATAAACGAGGTCGAAATAACATAACATACATTTATGGCAAATTTGACTACTACCACTTCAGGTGTGAAAAAAAGCGATTTGTAGTACCCTTGCCTTGATATTAAGGAAAGCACGAAGTCAAGCCAGCGGCATGGACGATAGAATGAGCGGGTATCTTCAAGAACATTGTAGCATTTTGCGAAAATCAGCTTAAGCATGGAAGTTATTCAGAAAAAGGCGATCTCGAGCACGAGAATATAAATGACCCTGCGTCAGGAGCACATACGTTCGACATGGGACAGATGGTGCAGCAGAATTCACAGATGCTGGCCATGATGCAGCAGCGGCAGCACCAAGCACCAATACAAAGATTAGTTGCAAACAATAATTTTCATGCTGTTAGCGTTATGCCAGACTTATCCAAAACCACTGATAATTTTGATGGGGAGAAAATAGGCAGTAGTGCAAGTAGATGGTTACAGCAATTGGGAACCACGGCACTCCTACAATCATGGTCAGACGCAGTTACATTTGAGACAGCCCGTAGTCACCTGGCTGGAGCTGCGAAGAGTTGGTTTACCGAAGAAAGTCACCTGACGTTTAGGAAAACGTTCATCTTTGATAAAAGTAGGACTGCATTATGGAAAGAGATGTTTGAACGAGTGCAGTTACCTAAAGAAAATATAAGTGTGTATTGCCATGAAAAAGTTAATTTATGCCGACAGTTAGGACTATCTTTTGAAGAATTAAAAAAGCAAGTAGCTATTGGATTGGTTGGATTGGTCAAGAGACATAAGTAATTTCGTTGTAACGAAGACACACCTAGATGATGATGACTTTTACCAAGACATAAAGTATAAACATGTAACTTCTGCTAGAAGAGATAGAGCTGGCGAAAGAATCAGTATGGAAGTTAGGGATCAAAAACCATTTGTGAAACTGGAGGCCCGGAAAGAAAACAATGTTCAAGTCTCAACGTTCAGTGTAGGATCGGCGACTTATAGTCAAAGAAGCCCACGAAGATATTTCAATTTATGCTATGGTACACATAGCTACGGCTGGGTACTTTTTCAGTTTACACCCTCACATTTAAGCTAAATACAAAAATCAAAAACCAGTTGTATGTGGTGGGGGTGTAAACTACATTATTGTCTATGGTGAACTAAATTAGTTTACACCCCAAACTTTTGATTTCCTAAGAGCAAAGAGGGCTCATAGAACCACTTTGTGGTTAAAACAGGCCACTGACCTATAACAAGAGGAAGAAGAAACTCCCGCTATTTGCAACCGCAAATGGTATATGGCATTGTTTCCAGCAAAACAACTAACGCCACAAAAATTGTGCCACGTAAGAGGCAACCACTGAATAAATTCTACCTCTAACATCTGCAGACAATGAAATAGTTGTTGCATATTAAAATTCTTTTTAAAATCCATCTGACATGACATTAGTCGCAATTAGAAACATGTTTCAAAACAAATCAATGAAAGAAAATGTGGGGGTGTAAACTAAATAAGGTACCCGTAATAGTTAGTTACGTGGCAAGCTTAGTAAATTAGCCTTTATGGGCGAACCGGATTATTTGCAGGGTGAGCCCCAATAAAGGCTAATTGCAAGCGAGCCGCGTACGTTTTATTTCTGTATTGGCGTATACTTTTAAAGCTAAACTGCCGGCTAAAATTAACTGTTAACACGTTTTGTGTCAGAATAACTTTATTTATTTTTTGTTGACAAAACTCTGGCATTTTAAAAATCCAAAGCGACTATATGTTTTTTCTAACAATATAAAATAATAACAATATATCCGCAACATTCTCCCAGCCTTCAAAATAAAGAAACAAAATTCCTTCAAACTCCCTTCATTCAGCACTTTTCAACAATACTAATTTTGAGATAGGCCTTCTGTAAACTCCAAATATTGTTTTAAGGTCTACAACTCGAACATATCCATCTTTTCCTGGATGAGTTCGTAGCACTCTGCCTTTAGGCCATGAATTTCTAGGGCTTGTTTCATCTGCTAAAATGACTATATCCCCTTCTGAAATATTCTTTTTTTTATTTTTCCATTTTCCTCTTCTGACTAAGGTTGGCACATATTCGTGCAACCATCGCTTCCAAAAATGGTCTGCAAGACGCTGTGAAATTCGCCATTGTTTCCTATGAATGAACTCGCTCTCAGAAAAAATTCCAGGGCTAGGAACTCCACATGACTTTCCAATCAAAAAATGATTAGGAGTCAAACTTTCTACATCTTGACTATCGCTAGATACATAAGTTAAAGGATGGCTGTTAACGGAGTATTCTGCCTCTGCAAAAAGGGTAATGAGGACTTCTTCTTTGGGGCATTGTTCCTTTAAAATTATTTTTAAAGTTTCTTTGACCGATCGTACCATTCTTTCCCATACTCCTCCCATATGTGCTGCCGCTGGCGGATTAAAATACCATTGTATCTTACGAATAGAACAAAAATTTTGAATTTCTTGAACATTCAACTTCTCTTGCAATGCTATACGTATTTCCTTTTCTGCACCCCGCAGATGTGTACCATTGTCAGAATATATTTCGGTTGGATATCCCCTTCTACAAATAAAACGTCTAATAGCCATAATTGCTGAATCTGTTGTGAGAGATGAAGCCATTTCCAAGTGCACCGCTCGCGTTGCCATACATGTAAATAATACCCCATATCGCTTCTCCCGTCTTCGACCAATTGTGACGTTCATAGGACCAAAATAATCCATCCTAGAAACCACAAACGCTCGGACTTGAGGTATAACTCGCGCTTCTGGCAAATCCCCCATAATTTGAGTTTCCAGTTTTGCATTATTTTTTCTGCAAATAACACAAGCTCGCTGAAAATTTCGTATAGCGGTTCTCGCATTTAAAATCCAAAATTTCTGCCTTATTTCGTTCAAGACAACTTCCCTTCCCTGATGATTGTTTAATGCATGATAATGTCTTATTATCAATTTTGTCAATAAATGCTTCGAGTCTAGAATAATTGGAAATTTTGCGAAGAGACTCAAGTTATGAGCATTATTTAGTCTTCCTTGAACTCTTAAAATTCCATCTTTGTCAAGAAATGGACTCAAATTGAATAATTTGCTTTTTCTTTTCATTTTGGTTTGTTGCCCTGCAAGTCTGTTGACTTCTTCAGGAAAGCTTTCGTTTTGAGCTTGTTTGAACAGGGTTATTTCGGCATTTTCAATTTCCCTGACATGAAGCTCTTGCGAGTAAAACTGAAGATGTTCAACGCCTATTTTTTTCTTGAAAATTTCGACTGATCTGAAAAACCATGCAACTGCACGTACCAATTTGGTAAAATTTGAAATCCTGGAAAAACTAAATATATTTTGATATGCTGTATGAACGCCAACAAAGTAGACTTTTTTCTTCTCATCTTCAAATTTCTCCAAAGTGCTTTCAATTTGCCAATTTTCTTCATTTTCTCGAAGGAATCGTGGTCCATTGAACCATTCATCGTGCTTATCCATGTTCCATAATCCTCTAGTAGCTTCGTCAGCAATATTTAACTTAGTAGATAACCAATACCAATTTTCAGCAGAAGTTAATTCAAGAATTTGAGAAACTCTGTTTGCAACAAAAGTTTTGAAAGTTTTAGGGTTTGAGTTTATCCAGCTTAGAACAATTTTTGAATCACACCATAAGCATGTTTTACTAATATCAATTGTATGACCTGTTAAAATAGTTTTTGCCAAATTTGCACCAAGAAGAGCAGCCTGTAATTCAATCCGTGGTACAGTCATGGGTTTGAGTGATGTTACCCGAGATTTGGCCATAACAAGAGTCGCAACATTTCGTTCACATATTTTGACTCTAAAGTATGCCGCTGCTGCATACCCTTTCTGGCTACCATCACAAAAAACGTGCAATTGCACCTCAAGTGTATTGTTGTTCAGTCCATACCATCGAGGTACCTTAAGATCTGTTAACTTCTTCATGTCAGCTATCCAAATTTTCCATTTATCAAATAATTTAGGAGACAATTTTTCATTCCAGTCTAATTTCTCCATCCAAATTTCTTGAAGCAGAATTCTTCCTTGGATTGTAAAAGCGGCTAACATTCCAAGCGGGTCATATATAGACATAACAATTCTCAAAACTTCTTTTTTAGTTGGCATTGCGGAGTGATTAAGTATATTGCCAAATTTTTCCGTGAAACGGATAGAAAAGCTAAGAGTATCATCTTTAGGATTCCATAGAAGCCCTAATACTCTTTCAATTGTTGATTGTTCTATATTGAGCGACGTTTGACTTTTTGCACGTAGTTCAGGTGGAATCCCTTCTACCAGATGCATCGAATTTGTAATCCAGTTTCGTATCTTGAAACCACCAAATGCATGTACCTCTATCACTTCTTTAACGACTTTGATAGCTTGCTGTTCGTTCAAAAAACTGTCCAGATAATCGTCCATATAGTGATGTTTATGGATAGCTTTGACAGCCTCAGGAAATTGTATAGCATATTCATCGGCATTTCTTCTAATGGCATATATGGCACAGCTTGGTGAACATATGGAACCAAAAATCATCACTTTCATCTTATAGACTTCAGGAGGAGACTTTCGATCTCTACCTCGCCACAAAAAACGCTGAGTTTCCTGATCCTCAGGCCTAATGCGAACTTGTAAAAACATCTCCTGAATGTCTCCAGACACAACAATGGGATACTGTCGAAATTTGAAGAGAACATTTAATAAAGAATTTAGAAGATCAGGACCTCTTAAGAAATTATCATTGAAAGAAACTCCATTTGATTTAGATTTTGCATCAAATACGAACCTGAACTTATCAGGTTTGTTGGGATGCTTTACAGTGAAGTGGGGAAGGTACCAGGTTCTCGGTGTCTTTTTCTTTGTTTCTTCTGGGGAAAGTTTTCTTGCATAACCTTTCTTAAGAAAGTCTTCTACTTGTTTGCAGTATTTATTTGCCAAGATAGGATTGGTGTCCATATTTCTCTCCATGCTGTAAAGTCTTCGAAGCGCAGCGCTCTTGCTATCAGGTAATACTGCGTTCTCAGTTTTCCACAGCAATCCGATTTCCCAAGAACCATTATCAAGACGATGACACGTTCTTTCCATTATTTCAAGTCCTCTTTGATCATCTGGAGCCAATTTCGTCTCGTAAGAATTCTCAACACCCAGATTATCCATAAATACAGATTCTCGTACCAAATTTTCAAGTTCTGCAGTTTCATTGTCTATTGTAGTAAAAAATGTGAATTCGGAATCAATACGATCTCTAAATATTGTTGAATTTCCATGAATTACCCAACCAAGTTTAGTTCGAGAAGCTATTGGCGCATTTGGTGCACCCTGAACGACTTCTCGAGCTATGGTAAGATCGATATTATCTTGACCAATCAGTACACGAGGTTCGACATTTTTTAGTTCTTGAACCGGGATATTCATTAAATGCTTCCATTTCTGTGACATATTCTTGATGTTCATACTTTGTTGAGGTAGCTTGAGATTTGAGACAGTTCGCACATTAGATAGTTCGTAAATATCATCGTTGGGGGTACCTTTTATTTTGAGAGTAACTTTTCTTGAAAAATTATCCCTGTAGCTGCTGCAATTTGTCCAATACATGGTGAGCGGATTTACTTCACCTTCTGCTCCAACTTCATCTACCAGTTTGCAATCAATCAAAGTAACAGTGCTTCCTTCATCGAACAATGCATACGTTTCAACGCTTTTATTTTTGCCAACAATAGTAATTGGCGCTACTCGAAGAATTACTGTTTTCAACTTTAAATCCACATGTAGAGTACTTGCATTTCCTTCGGGACTTGTCGATGACATTGCTTCATCCTGATGAAAACTTTGTATTTGAAAGGCGTTCTCACTCGTTGGATGCAGCAGTCTGTTATGGAATTTCTGGCAATTTTGAATTCCACATTTCTTCTTTTTTTTACAATAAAGAATACGGTGTGTTGAGACCAGACAGAAGAAGCATTTTTTATTCTCTTTCACCCACTCCCACCTCTTGATTACATTGAGGGATGTGAATTTCTTGCATTTGAAAATTGAGTGATTCGGTTCTCGACAGAAGACGCATTCTTTTACCTCATTTCCTTTTTCTGTGCTGGTGAAAACAGGATATTTTTGTCTTCTGGATCTATCTTGGTCAACGCTTGTGGTTGGTGGCTTGCACAGAAGATGTGCAACTGCTGATTCCCCTTGAAGCCAGTCTGAAAAATGTAACAGGGATGGCGGCGCAAATTTCTTCTGCAGAACTTCTCTTGCCCACTGATACTGGAGATTCACAGGCAGTTTTGAAACTAGTTGATTTAGGAGTTGTGGGTTGATAAGATATGCTTCCATTTCCATTGATGATGCTATCGCTGTCAGATTTTGAATGATGTTTGAAAATTTGATTATTGAAAGTGGTATATGATTATTTACTTGCCCAATAGACTTTACTTTGTTTATCATCGATTCTATTATCAATTCTGGTCTACCAAACCTTGTTTCGAGGATTTGAATTACTGTTGGCAAATTTTTGGGTGAAATGAGTAACGATCTGACACTGTCTAAAGCTTCATCTTTGAGCGACTTTTGCAAACGAATCATGTTTTCTTCATCAGTAAAGTGGCATAACTCTGAAGATCTTCTATAAAGAGCTATAAACATTGGCCATTCTTCTACGTTTCCGCTAAATGTTGGCAATTCTTTTCCCATTATTTTCGGAAATGTGTTCCTGTTTTCATCATTTGACTCGTAGCAGAAAAAGATTTGAGAACTTCCGTCATTGTTTCAGTAGCAAATGTAAACTGCTTTATCATGGTTTCCGATATATCATTTGAGCATATATGACGATTTGGTTCTATTACATTGACATTATTTTCCTTACCTTCTTGAAATGAAGGATTGCTTTTTTGTAACCAAGATGTAACTTTACCTGCATAAGATACATCGCTTTTAACACTTGCATGAGATGAATTACATACTTTTTGTTTTCTACTTAGTTCACTTTAATTTTCCAATTTTTTTTCCTTTTCTAACAACGCCTGTGCTTCGATTAATGCAATCTCTCGTTTAATTCTTTCTTGTTCTAATTCTAATTTATTAATGCATTTCAATTTTTCTAGTTCAATTTCTTTGATTTTGCGGCTACTTGAAGTTTTCTTTGTTGTAGTAGAAAGAATTCCTTCAGATCTTTGTGACGTTTTATTTGACTTTTTGGACGTTTTGTCAAAACTCTGTTGAACTATTTCTTTCTTGTTTTCTTCAAATAACTTGCTTGGGCTGCTTGGACTGTATCGAACTGGGGGCTTTCCTATATTGGCTCTTGAAGATTTTCTCAGTGAATTTTCGGGCAAAGACATTTCTGAACAATGGCTTCTCCAATACGGCAATTGAAGTATCTTGTTCTGAGAAATTTTTGCTTATTCCACTGCTAGAAGGCTCGAAGGACCAACATGTATTGGCGTATACTTTTAAAGCTAAACTGCCGGCTAAAATTAACTGTTAACACGTTTTGTGTCAGAATAACTTTATTTATTTTTTGTTGACAAAACTCTGGCATTTTAAAAATCCAAAGCGACTATATGTTTTTTCTAACAATATAAAATAATAACAATATATCCGCAACAATTTCCTTTTGCTGAAAATCCTAAAAATTGATATTAGTGATTAATAAAAGAGGGACTTTATTACTAATTCAGGTATTAGTGAAGTACGATTTGAGGCAAAGTACCTACTACCTAACTATTGTTCCAATTGTTTGTTACCCAGAATTTTTAAATAATGAGGTTCTTCTAATATAGAATGTTGAAGATACAGATAATACTGTTCTTACTGTAAATAAATTGCTACCCCATCAGTAGTATCTGAGACAAGAGAAATCATTAATAAGTATTATTATGGAGGGTATCGAATAAGCTAAAATCAGATTTTAAAATCCATCTTACTTTAAGTAAACATAAACCATTTTATACAAGACCTTGCAGATTATCTTATGCCAAGAAAAAAGCTGTTGATGAAATATTGACTGATTTATTGGAGAAAGGAGTGCTACGTGAGAGTACGTCGCTCTATTGTTCGGCAATTGTTCTCATAAAGGTAAAGACTGGAGAATATAGAATGTGTTGATTACCGCACCCTTAATAAGTTATCATAAGAGACTCGTTTCCAATTCCCTTGATAGATGACCATTTGGATAAATTGAGAGAGAAGAATTACTTTACCAAGCTAGACCTGAAAAGTGCTTTCCATCATGTTTCATTAGGCAAAGAGTCGATTAAGTACACTTCGTTTATTACTCCTTTAGGGCAATGTTTTGTAAAATGCCTTTTGATTTAAGCTCCAGCCCATCGACATTCACCCGATTCCCAAATGAAATATTCTGAGAACTGACGCGAACCAAGAAAGTGCTGATCTATCTTGATATGATTACTACAAGTATGATTAAGGAAAATTTAGACATATTGAAGGTGTTGCTGTTATTGTCTCGGAATAAACTGGATATACGTTTAGACAAATGTCTTTTAATGCAAAAAATAGATTTCTTAGGTTATCACGTTAGTCAAAGATGATGTTAGCTCGAATGATGACCAGCATATTAAAAGCAACAGGAGTCCCAAGGGCAAATGGGAAGATAGAAAGAGTGAAGAAGACCTCGACTCCTATATTAGCCAAACTTACGAAAAATGTTGACTGGGATGAAGTATCGGGAGAGGTAGAATTTTATCTATCAATACTGTAAACAGATCAACAGGAGAGACTCCTAGATTATTTGGAAAATTCAATTATGAAAAGTACAAGATAATGTACGACTTATGTTAAATTGTATAAATCATAGTAAAATGAAAAGATAGAGGAAATAAGGAAAAAAGCAGTGAAGACAAAGGAAACTCAGAACAAAAACAAAGAGTACTATGATCAAAAGTGAAAAGAAACTTATTCTTACAAAGTAGGTTACGTAATGGTAGCAAACGATAATATCACTCCAGGAGTTAATACCGAGGTACTGCGGTCCTTATATAATAATCCGTGTCTTACCTGGTAGATACATTGTTACGGATATTATTGGGTTCCAACAAACCCAGATGCCCTATGGTGTATTAGATGTTCCTAGATTTAAACCCTACACTAATTAAAAAAGATAAAAGAAATGTTACCATTAAATGATTGTTATTTACTTTATTAAGTTATGTTTAAGTTACTCACCTTACCAAATTATGTTTATGATTATGTCACATAATGAACTACTTATAGCTTGTTTCGTTAGGATCAACAACTGGTATGTATTTTCATTGTCTTATGTTGTATTTTCGTATTATGTTTAATTATGCATTATGTGAATATTGTTACGTGATCGAGACGATCAGTCAGGTATGGCCGAGTTGTAGCGTTACAATATTTAAATTTGAATTTTGTGCCTTAAGTTTGGGGAATTTGACGTTATATTGGCAGAACCGACTAGGAGTGTCAAAAAAAAAAAGGTATTAAAAGTGTTGTGTAATGGATAATGGAGGGACCATTTTTGTGTAAAATATTAAGAATAAACTTTGAAGATTCAATTTATGGCCAATTTAACTACTACATAATAAATCAATTTTAAATCGGATTGTAAACCGATTTTCAGCTGTTTTATTTAACCAGTACTACTTATGACTGTTTGGTAGTTCATTTAACTACCATATTTACAATATCCAATTAGAAGAAAGATGTATAACCACTACACATTTAAAATCATATATTGTTTTAACATACAAAAACACTCAAATCCGTTGAAACTTCAACAATTTATCACAAAGCTATGTAGTAAATTGATTTTTCTATATTGCATAATTCACACACCATGGTATCATATATGTAATCTTACATGTATGGCTAATGATTCTTCTTTGTTGCTTTATATTCATGAACTAGATTTTTTCTGCTGTAAAAGTCTTCATGTCTGTAACTAAATTATTTTCTGTCCTGGTTGTATTCACAAACAGGGCCACTATAAATACTTTCTGCAGCACGAATCTTCATATGTGTAGCTCTACTTTTCAATGGTGCTCTGTATTCCTAAACTGTGCTCTATGTGAGTCTTCACATGTGTAACTAAACTACTTTTGTGTGCTGTTCTGTATTCACAGAGAGAGAGAGAGAGCAACTGTAAGACTTTCCTCTGGTATGAATCTTCATATGTGTAACTAAATGACTTTTCTGTGTTGTTCTGTATTCACACAAAGTGCAACTGTAAGGCTTCTCTCCTGTATGAATCTTCATATGTGGAACTAAATGACTTTTCCTTGCTGCTCTATATTCACAGATAGAGCAACTGTAAGGCTTTTCCCCTGTATGAATCTTCATATGTCTAACTAATTGTCTTTCCTTTGCTGTTCTGTATCCACAAACATAGCAACTGTACGGTTTTTCTTCTGTATGTGTCTTCATATGTCTAATTAAACTACTTTTATGTGCTGTTCTGTGTTCACAGACGCAGCAACTGTAAGGCTTTTCTCCTGTATGAATACTCATATGTGTAACTAAATTTTTTTGCTTTGTTGATCTGTATCCGCAGAGAGAGCAATTGTAAGGTTTTTCTCCTGAATGAATCTGCATATGTGTAACCAAATTATATTTCTGTGCTGCTTTGTATTCACAAATAGAGCAAGAGTAGGGCTTTTCTCCTGTATGAACCTTCAAATGTTTAAGAAAACTACCTTTCAGCGCTGTTTTGTACTCACAAACAGAGCAACTATAAAGTTTTCCTCCTATATCATTCTTTATATGTGTACTTGTGTGTGTAACTAAACTACTTTTGTGTGCTGTTCTGTATTCACAAACGAGGCAACTGTAAGGTTTTTCTCCAGTATGAGTCTTCATATGTGTAACTAAACTACTTTTGTGTGCTGTTCTGTATTCACACACAGAGCAATTGTAAGGTTTTTCTCCTGTATGAGTCTTCATATGTGTGACTAAATTGCTTTTGTTTGCTGTTCTGTATTCACAGACACAGCAACTGTGTGGCTTTTCTCCTATATGAATCTTCACATGTTTAACTAAACTACTTTTATGTGCTGTTTTGTATTCACAAATAGAACAACTGTAAGGCTTTGTTCCTGTATGAGCCTTCATATGTCTGACTAAATGACTTTTCTGTGCTGTACTGTATTCACAGACAGAGCAACTATGAAGCTTTTCACCTGTATGAATCTTCATATGTGTAACTAAAGTACTTTTGTGTGCTGTTTGGTATTCACAGACAGAGCAACTGTAAGGTTTTTCTCCTGTATGAGTCTTCATATGTGAAGCTAAATTGCTTTTGTTTGCTGCTCTGTATTCACAGATACAGCAACTATGTGGCTTTTCTCCTATATGAATCTTTACATGTTTAACTAAACTACTTTTATCTGCTGCTTTGTATTCACAAATAGAGCAACTGTAAGGCTTTTTTCCTGTATGAGTCTTCATATGTCTATCTAAATGGTATTTATGTGCTGTTCTGTAGTGTCCACAGACAGAGCAACTATAAGGCTTTTCTTCTGTATGCATCTTCATATGTCTAACTAAACTACTTTTGAGTGCTGTTCGATGTTCACAGACAGAGCAACTGTAAGACTTTTCTCCTGTATGAATCACCATATGTGTAACTAAATGACTTTTCCTTGTTGCTCTGTATTCACAGAGAGAGCAGCTGTAAGGTTTTTCTCCTGTATGCATATTCATATGTGTAACTAAACAACTTTTCTTTACTGCTCTGTAACCACACACGGAGCAACTGTAAGGCTTTTCATTTGTATGAATCTTCATATGTGTAACTAAATGACTTTTGTTTGCTGCTTCATATTCACACAGAGTGCAACTGTATGGTTTCTCTCTACTACATGCAGTATTGATATTTTTGTCAAATGTTTTATTTTCATAATTTTCATTGTTCAGTTCGATGTCTTCTCGTTTAATAAATAGCTTAACAAAATTTTTATTGTCATTCATGTTCTGTGATCTGCATAATGCAGTCCCTGCGAAACTAGAAGGCTTACTTTCCACAGTTTCTTGTTTAATGTTCATTTTGTTTGTTTAAAACTTTCTTTTAGTGATATGTGAGCCAATGGAAGTTTGATATCTTCGCACCTACAACAAAAGCAGATTGTTATTTACCCACTATCAATTTAATAATACAAGTAGTGACACTGCGAATGGAACAGCAAATATTTTATCTTTCTGGCTATTGCTACTGCTTCTAGCAGAATTAGTGGTATACCTTGTACTTGTGGTGTATCTTGAATAAAATAATTATTTTGTGCATATGGACCATCCCAAATTCTTTTACTTAAACTTAAAAAAATGGTTGTTTCTTAAAATTAAGTTATGTAGTAAAACTGCGTACTTGGATTAGTATAGAAACATAATGTTGGAAAGTTAAAAAATCCAATATTTTTCTCGAGGTGCAACATGAATATTTACTTCTATTAATATTCAATAGGTATTTTACTAATAATGTTTATTACATTCAATGTTTCATTTCTTGCCTGCTCAACTTTATATGCTCTACAGTACTTTAATATTTCCTACAACTTAAATCTACAATAACCCACTAAATCAAAAGTTATTAAAACTAATCTGCAAAGTTTGCAAAATATATGCTGTGAAGAGAAAATGGTTGAAAACATAAAGAAAGTTACAGAGATTAGTAGAAAATGCTACAAAAATCAGTATTAAATAAACTCGTGTAGGTAGTCAATGCAAATGACACAGAATTTGTTCCCTTGAAAATGACTGAAAACTACTCTGGTATGAACGACAAAAAAATTCAAGTTAAAATCTTTATTTTTAGAAGAAATAATCAAACCTATATCCAAAAATCCCAAAGATGTGTGCACTTGATGATTTTGAAAGAAAAATTGATGACAATGAAATTTCTAAAGTATGTAATATCTCTGAAATTTGCGTTTACATATCAGAATCAGTGTCTATAAATGAACCAATATATCATCATAGAGACAACGATTTCAATATTAATGATAATTCCAACCAATGTAGTAGTAGCAGTAGCAATGTTTCAGAAGAAGACGCAAATCAATCATCATAGAAACTGATAAACATCTTACCACTCCTCCGTCACCGGGAATTAAAATAAGTACAAATAATGGTTTTATAACTATTCTGCTCTTTTAAGTAATTTAAAACCAATGAGCAAATGTTTTTTTACTACTAAATAAAACACTCATTAACATCTACTCTTTAATAAGTAATATTTATTATTATTTACAGGTGCTGAGTAATAACTAACTCCAGGGGCGGATGGGCAACATCTTAGCGGCCCGGGAAATAATATTTGTCGGCCCTTTTTTACTTCCTTTTACAATAAAGGAAGTATTGAATTCACCCCAAAAATTCGAAATTGAGTTTTCAACAGATCTTCACGTTTTAGAGTCCCCTGATCCCAAAAAACATATTTTTTTTTCATTGGTCTGTCTGTCTGTGTGTCTGTCTGTGTCTGTCTGTGAACAGAATATCTCAAAAACTAAAAGAGGTATGGCGTTGAAACTTCATATATAAGTTTTGTGTACTATGTAGATGCGACAGCAAGCTTTTGAAGAAAATCGCATAACCGGAAGTAGGTGTTTACTCTTGTGATTTTTCAGTTTTTTTCGATTTTTTCAAAAACGGCTCTAACGAATTTTTTCAAACTTCACATTTTTACTACATTTTGAATGTGTATTCATATGAGGTAGGTGATTTTCCAGTTGAATACTTCTAAAATGGGTTTCTTTTGTTTTTTTCTATTTTTTTATTAACTCCTATTTTAAATAGAACACCCGGTATATTATTACATTTTTAAATTCAGCTTAAAATTCTAGAGAAAATTTTTCTCTCCAACTAACACTCTATTTTGTACCGTTTTTGCAGAATTTGTAATTTTTGAAAATTTTTGACAAATGTTTAAAACTTTAAAATCATAGTTTTGCTAATTATAAGGTCACTGTAAAAGGAAGTTGTGTGCGTGTATCACACCAGATTTTTAATTTCCGGATATGACTAAAATATACATTTTTATAATGTCTATAATCACTTCTAATACTCGTCGATTTTTCTTTATTTGCTGCTGTCTGATATTTAATGTAAATGAAAGAAGCAAATTGGAAATGTCCTGTTGATTCTTGCACATAAAGTATGCTCTAACGGAATGTTCATGTTCACTGCTTACTTCATGCTCTTGAATTCGTTGATAAGTGTGCGAAAAGTCATTCATACCAAGAACAAATCGATTTTCGTGCTTTGCGTATACTAGACATACAGTACAAAACAACTTAAAAGTGTTTTCATTGTATGTTAGCCAGTTCCTTACTGTGCCATTTTTCATTTTGAAGGCTTTTTCGCGATTAAAAAACTCAATTAAAGCTGGTTGTCTCGGATGAAATGAAAAAAAAAAATTTGAATGTCGTACAAATTTGGCGTTTTAAAATAACTATCATAGTGACTATCAGTAATATTAATTGCGGATTGAAAGCTTGATTTTGCTTCGTTTGTTTTTGCAATGCTTTGAAAATTACAAGAAGTTGTTAAAGCAGTAGACGTGGACGCTTGGTTTTTACATTCGTTTTGTATTCTTGTTTCAACGTGAGAACTTACAGATTCAGGGAACGAAACAATTTTTTCCGATAATTCTTGAGATGGTTGTGGTTGACTAATAATAGAAAAGGCTAGTTTTTCAAACATAAATTTAATGTTTTTAGACTTGTGTGCCTCAGCTTCCATTGCCTTCTTTCTCTTTTCGCGTAACTTCTCCGCTCCTCCTTTCAGTTTTTCTTTGTCCATTTTTTAATGATTTATTATACAATATATTATAATAGGGCGATAATGGATAAACCTAAACCATATTTTTATTAAATTCTTTTTACAACTTTGTTATTTTAATTACCTTAGTTAAGTCCGATTCGAATATTCAGGGTAAATAACACACGCAAAACACAAAGCACTTTAAGCCTGCTCTTACACAGTTTTATACGTTAAATTTCTGTGACCGAATGATTCCGTAGCCGTATGAAAATTAAATATTTCTAATCGCAGGTGGTACTTTTTTATTTTCAGTCAAAAATTGAATTTGTCCCTCTCATTTCATAAAATCGAATAGTGACCAATCCACAGCGCGTGACGCGTGACTTATCTTAATTACCACAAAATAAACAAAACATAAAAGGTTGAGAGTTATTTATGGGCAGTCGGAAGAAGAAATATAAAAACAAAATTTTTTGCTGATTAATTATATAGGCAAATAATATTGTAAAATACAGAAAAAAATGTACAAAAGTCCTACAAAAATTTGTTAAGAAAATGAATAATTCATTCCGGTTCTTTATTTTCGGTAAGTGGATGTTTATGAAGATAGGTTGGTAGATCACTTAGACGTACTTTCAGCCACCGGCCCTGCGGGCCTCTGAACAGCCGGCCCACCGGGAAATTTCCCGGTTCGTCTTATGGGCCATCCGCCCCTGACTAACTCATTGCTCAACAGTTTGTAACCAAGCAAAAATATAATTTATATTATTCAACAATCATCAATCAGAAATGTGCATGCAAAACATTAGACAATCATTCAAGCAACATAACACCTGCCTACTAAATATTATTTTGATATTTTAAAATTTCACAATTTTTCATAGTTCTTATGAAAATTGCGAAATTGAGATAAAAGATTTCAATTTAATAGTAATAGAAACAGTATAGTATTTTATTCGTAGTAATAGCCATTACTCATTTTGATAATTCATTTGATCATGTCGCAAACTTTTATCATCTTGAGTAGTAGCAATAATTACTCTCATCGAATAATATACAAATTTTTTAATTGCATCTATCGGGTTTATTCTTGTAGAAAAATGAAACAAAAAAGTCGTACAAAGCAGATGCTGCAAAGATGATTTAGCCATCAAAACATTTAATCAGCATTTTCAAAGAAAGCATCAGAGAGAAAATGAAGTAGATATGTTGAATCTTCTAAAAAATAGCAAAACAAGATGATGTGCACTTTCCTTATTCAGAAACTTTGATCTTTACATAAAAGGTGTAACTAGACCAAGCTGCGAACAGAGTAAGGAATTTGATAAAAACATCATATACGGGGTCCCACCTTAATTGCCTTAACCGAGGTATTTTTGAGTCAAAAACAAGCAAAAAGTCTTAATAAGCATACATCCGAAAATGCATTGTTTCCGAGATACACGGTGCTCAAATTTTCCAAAGAAAGCATTTCCAAACAAATGTTGTTACAAACTTTTTTCATAGTTTATATGTGGAATTATTCAAAGAAGTATGTCATAGATACCTTACTAAATGCAAATAGGCATGATGTTCTTAGAATACCACCATACCATTGCCAGTATAACCCCATTGAAATGGTATGGGGTTTTACACAAAGATAATCTCTTAATCAGTTTCAATGTAGTATCACTCTTCACAAAAGTGCCGTTTGATGAGGTGCTAGTAATGCTCAAAAATCTCTTACCTACAGACCAAGCTGAACTTGTCAAAATTTGCTTGAAAACACTTCAGTTGGAACAATAAAATATACGAACAAGTCAAAGAAACGGCTATGGGTTCACTTCTATCACCTGTTATCGCTAATATTTACATGGAAGCATTTGAAACAAAGGCTCTTGAACAAGCGCAGTTAAAACTGATCTGCTGATTGAGATATGTAGATGATACCTTTGTCATCTGGTCACACAGATGCCAGACATTCAATCTGTTTCTAAAATACCTGAATTCTTTACATCTCAACATACAATTCACAATGGAAGTAGAGGAAAATGGCAGTATTTCGTTTCTAGACGTTCTGGTAAACCGTAAATCAGATGGTAATTTAGGACATGCAGTCTATAGAAAGAAAACACACACGGACAGATATCTAAATGCTAACTCACAACATCATTCAATGCAAAGAACAGCAGTTCTCCAGACTTCGGCGACAAGATGCAAAAAATCTACAGAGAGAAAAACTACATCTGTTTGATTCTTGAAAAAAGCACAGATACACAACTACACCATACGAAAAGCGCTAGACAAGACTATGACACAAAAGGCTAAAGAAAGCTTCGCATTTCTACCTTACTTTAAAGGCTCGACTGATAAGATAGGATGTGTCATGAAACGATGCAACATCAAAATTGTGTTCACAACCAATGAAACATTGGGTAACAGCTTCAGATCAGTAAATGACAAAATTCTAAGTTTAAAAACCGCTTCCTTGTTCTTGCGGTTCGAGTTACATTGGACAGGGTGGTCGTTCCATTCATCTAAGACTTCAAGAACATAAAGGCGATTACAAACACAAATGCATCACAAAATCAGCCGTAGCTGAGCATACATTTACAAATGGGCACACTCTAGAATTTGAGCATGCCAGAGTACTTGCCAGAATACCTTACCACTTCCCGGGAGTGGTACAAGAAGCCATAGAAATAGAAAAACATTCAAATAATATAAACAGGGAAGATGGTTTTAAGCTTAGTAAAACGTGAACTCCTGGGATACATGATCTAAAGCATTACTACCACAGTGCGTCATACGGTCACGCCACATGGATTACGCTGCACTTGAACAATCAATCAGCGTTATGCCCTATAAATAGTTTCAAACCGATCTTTAGTTCTTAGTGCGACTTTCTCTCTGATGATGCAAGCTGCAAGGTCTTGCGAAACGTTAGTGAATGTGGGTGCACAAACAGCAACAAGGCCAAATCTGCTTAAGTATCCTCCTTCTCAAGGTACTCGAACAACACGAGCCACCAAAGAGCATGGCCATAGCGTGGATTCTTGCTCGAGTTTACACGGTGCAAGGCACATTAATCCAGAGAATGCTGGTTGTTTATCCACAAATACTACACGGTCTAAACCGAAATTCTATGTAACAACAATAATTCGAGTAACCGCTAAGCCTCAAACACTAAGGAAACTGGAAAGTCAGTGGCGTCTCCTTTTTCTTATTCAGTCATGCAAAGGGGACTCATACACACGCCACTGGTGAACTGCAAGATGGTTTACCGACATAAAAAATTGTTCTTGATGCTGCATGTACACACACCAAATTTGTAATTAGTATTCCAACTCGTTTTCAAAAATTAATAAAATTTACAAGTTTTTCTCTCAAATTCAAAAATGAAAACTTGCGAACCCGTTGATAGGAATTTTTTGTCTTAGAATGAGCCAGGGAATATGCCAGTCAATTTTCTACACGTACTTAGGAAACACCCTGTATAATGGTAATATAATGGAATTAGGTGTAGAAGTCGTAGAAGGTGGATGTGCTCCTGCTTAATTTCTAAACAAATAACAAGTAAACTCCAGTTTATAATTTTTGAGTTTATATTTTGATGGTAGTATCCGTGTTGGACTCTAGTTTTAAGTTAATTAAATAGATATATTTTGTGCGATTAGTTTTCAGTGTTTCAGTTAAATTCAAACTGTCTTCACAATTTTGTGCAGTTTTGCTTAAATTATTCCCAAGCACGTTCAATGATTTCTTAAGTTTATGACTTTTTTATCCTAAAGGGCCATCATATTTGAACTCCCAATAAACCTTTTCCGACATTGCGTTTGTCCGTGAGAAAACGCAAAATTTTAGTTTCCATGAGAAAATGGACATTCTGATTGGCTATTCATGCACCCCCACTGGATTTGCGGATAACCTACAAAAATGTTAACTTAGTTTTTAAGCAGAATCATGTTAAACATCCAACAACGCAGACGTCACTCTTAAGTGCTATTTGTATATATTATGTGAATATAATCTAAAACTTTAAAATCAACATTGGTTCAATTTATTCAACTTTATATGCGAATATAATAATAATAATAATAATATAATATGCTATTACATACATTTTACAAATATAAGTGCAACTATTCACTTCACTTGCACCTACTCCCTAATGGGATTGTGTTACACACCTGCCGGAAGTTTTAAGGTATAAAGATTGTTCATGTTTAGTTCTAATTTTAGTTTAACAGAATGGAATTTAAGTAATACAAGACCAGGACACTACGTGAAAGAGAGATAAGGGAACAATAGTGAGGTTATAATGTACAATAATTTATACGATTATAATTAATGCGTCTTTTAATCGATTTGCATAGGTAGATATCTTTCTAGAAAATAGGTTGTAATTATTAATTTGTTTTAATTCTATCGGTACGGAATTGAAGAGTTTCGGGCCAATATATCTAATAGATCTTTGTTGTAAAGTGAATTTTGTATTGGGAACATTAAGATTGTCAATTGTTATGGCTCGAGTGTCATAGATGTGTGATACTTTAGCTTGTAATGTAGGGTTAATGTAATAAAATCTTAGGACTTTTAGAATGTACATCTAGCAATCTGGCTTCAGAGAATAACAATTCAGTAATTTTAGTTTATTTTTATAAAGCATGACTTTTATTATATGTTTTTGTGCTACTTGTACGGTATTTAACGTTGTTTAATATGCATTGCCCCAAACGATGATTGCGTATTGTAGTATATACTCTACTCAAGCTTTATATGTTGAGATTAGTATATTTTTATGTACTATTGATCGTAATTGGTAAAATTTTTAAATTAATTTTTTTAATCTATTGTGTGTATATTCTAATGTTTATTCCATTTAAGATGGCTGTCTATTATTAGCCCTAAATATTTTTAGAATGTAGGTCCAATGGTCGTGTATTACCATACCAAAATTGGTTTTGATGTCTCTAATAGCTAAGGAGCAATCCTCCGTCCACACAGTAACACCCACCCTATATGTATTGTAAAGGTATATTGTTAATAATATTATGATTATGATTTAAATAAATAAATACACCCTACACATATTATTATTTTCATTTGAAATCAAATTTTAACTGATTAAAATCAATAATTATCCGTATCAATGGGTTGATTGAATTTGTGTTTTGCCCTTTTTTAGTATAGCACACATCTGCAAATAAAATAAATTATGGCTAGCTCAATTTCGATAGGCATGGACTCAAAATCTGGTTGGGTTCCCCTACTTGTTCAAAATAAAAATCCCCGTGATACGCCACTGGGCTATGAAATTTAGAAGTAGCAAATTGCGCAAACTCGCTGCGCTGTCAAAATTATCTATTACCAAATTGATCTTACGTGCGGTTCGATTCTTTGTTGATTATTGAATTTAAAAGCAAATCCATGAACAAATAAACAGGTAAATCAAATTTCGCGTTTTATTAAGCGTTCCTAAATGTGTTTTGTTTTAGATCGACGTAGTAGCGTCCTTCGCTTGTCAATTGTCTTATTAAGGCGTCCCTACATACCCTCAACTTAGATTTACAAATTCTGGAACTCCTGGACTATTTTGACGTACTGTAAAAATGGGATCGGCTTCCTCTCAACAAGCTCGTTCCTCGTGGTAAATTTCGTAGCTCTAGCACGCTTATTTGTTTGACCTCACTAACCTTAACCTCACTTAGGCTGCGGCTGGTAGTTCGGAGAGCTTCTCCTGCAGCTTGTGGCTGGATGCTGAACTCCCGGGATGCTGTAGCTGCTGTGCTGGCCTCGTACACACCGGGCGGAACTGCAAACACCCTCTCACAGGCTCTGGACCCCCAATGAAGCCCGCAACTTGTGCTCGGAAAGCTGAACTGGTCTGCCGATCTTCTCGGAAACGGTCACCGTAGAAAATATTTTTTCATGTGCTGGATTTTATTGCCCACATTCACACATATACACTAGGATCTGCTGATCAAGCCGGTATAATTTTTATTAATTTATTTTAATGGTAAATGGTAAAAATTGCAAATAAACTGGAGACACAAATTTGGCTTGTCAGCAATTAATTTATTTTCAATTTTTTTTCGCTTCTGTTAACAACAATTGCCTATTTGGCTACATAAAAACGTATGTTACCTGAATACAATGCAACTTCTTATAAACTAGAATTACAACTTAAATTATAAAACTGTACATATTCTTATTTCTAAATTACTGTTTGTCCATGTTTGCAATTTATCTAAGTTCTAGTGCCACTCACAAAGTTTCATTTTAATTGTCTGTTCACTTGTGTCATTACACTGACTTATTTTTAAACACAAATCTTCCATTTCCTTTAGTGTGATTTTCTTGCAGTTTTTATAAAACCTGTCTTATTTTCGCCATTTCTTCAGATATTGCTGCTTCATTTTCTTATAGCCTTATTCGATCTATTATTGTGCTCTTTTGCACTGTATTGGAAACATTCTGTCCTTTTTACCTTTATTTAAAAAGTTCATAGAACTGTACTTATATAATTGTACTGACATGTGAATTTAATTAACCTGCATGTAATAAATCCCTTTGGTGATAGATTTGTTGAATTATTTGATTGGCTTTACATTGCACCAACCTCCTAATTTACGTTAATTGACAAAACTGTGAATCCAACTTATGATTTGAGCTCTGCCTTATTGCAATTTATTCTAAAATAGTTTCAATTAATATTGGAAATGCTTGACCAATGTTATCATAAATTAAAATTTATAATATGACTTCCTGCAGTTGCCTGCTTACCCCAGCTCTGTGCTTTTATTGACTAGCTTTAATTAATGATTCTGCAAGCAGAGTTGTGTAACAGGCTAAAGACCATTTCAGTATATCAATGACCTAACTAAATTAAATATTAATGCCAAAAGACTTTGACATAGTCCCGTACATGGGACACGAAAATAAAATTTCAAGTCCCGCACGAGCGGAGTTTTATCACGATTTGCATGGTCTTTCCTCCTGTACTCTTGTCCGTTCCCCGTTCTTGTAGTGTGTCGGTCAGCTGTTCTGTTCATCGATGTATATTGATTAATATTGTCGTCTGCTATTAACGTTATTGATTGATTATGGCAACTTCATGTGAATTAAAGGAAAATAATGCCTTTAACAGCTATGAAGAATTAAATGAAGCCATAATATTTACTATATGAAACACAGAATAGAGTACAATTTTGGAAAGAGATTGCAAAACTCTTACACCCGTATGCATAGTCATTCACCAGCGGCTCGCTGGAGTTTCGTTATGAATAATATATTGGTGGCACTGTAACTCACTGTAATTCGAGGTTAGCAGGTTAGGTTTTCCGTCAGTTTTGACAGAAACTGTTACAAAACCTAACCTGCTAACCTGGAATTTGATATAGACTTACAGTGCCATCAACATATTATTCATAACGAAACTCCGGCGAATCACTGGCGAACGACTATGCATACGGGTGTTAATAATGCTAAAAATCATTGCCCCAAGTTATACAGTATAGGAAACTCAGCATTAAAGTATTATGTTATAAAATATTGTTGCAGTCATGGAGGAAAAATCTTTTGACCTAAAAAGCCGTCTAGCACTAGGCGACGTCTACATGAGAGGTGAGTGTATACTTAATTAGGAATAAAATCATAAAAAATCGACATTTTCATTACAGCACTTTTAAGCAAGGTTGTCCTGCAGAAATAAGGATTTCTCTATCGGGGGATGGAAAAATCATTGATCACCAAAAGTATGATCACCGATCATAATCATGATATTCCAACAATGTGAATAGGAAATAGACATTGCAGAAGTTGTTTTTTAATATTTTATTATTTAGGGAAGTACTTAAGCAGCTACCTAAACACAGAAAGCTCTCCGATGAAAATAAAGAAACGGCTTTGACCATGATGAAATTAAAGGTTAATAAAATACTATTGTAAGCAGAGTTAGTGAAAAAAACAGGAAATTCAACAAGAGGTAACAACAACCAAGCTACATATAACATCTGAGGCCGACCGCCCACGGTGCGACTGTTTTGAGACAAAGGTTGCAAATCAGTTGATCTTGCAACTCTTTTGTAACCTCAGCAACGTGTAGTAATCTGGAACCGCACTAGTCGATTCGAATGAAACGAGTTTGCAATCAGTCACAAATCGGTTGTACGTGACCATTTTCCGCAATCACAGTTGCGTTGCAGTTAGAAGTTGCCCTGTTTTCAAGGTGTTTACCAAGTGGTTATTATGTTTATTTCAAAATGGGTGATCAAGAACTGAATTTTAAATTTGTCGGAGAGGTACAAACACTCTAGAATTCAGATTTCCCTTTATGTATAGATGGACCCACTACTCCCTTTGTGTCCTGCGTTGTCTGCGGTATCGATAATAATCAATCATGTCTTCCTCATCTGATTCAGAATTTAACATTGTAAAAATTATTAATTGCACTGCTATGCCAACTGATTGAAACTGTTTCATAGTGAGTCGTATCAGTGTGCGTGCAGAAGTTTCATATTAGTTGTAAACTGGTTGCAGAGTAAACTAGTTTACAACCTTTGTTTCAAAACAGTCGCACCGTGGGCGGTCGGCCTGATGGATAAAAACGTTCTTTGGAGTACTTAAATAAGCTTGCGCATTCAAAAGCATATTATGAAACTACGTTAGAAGAGATGAAAACAAATGTGCCCGCAGCAGTAACATCATATTTCGCAAAAAATTGGGAAAAAATTAGACATGAATGGGTGAAATGTTTTACTAAACATACCGATTTTTTTTTCAATTTTACCAATAATAGGCTAGAAAGCTTAAATTCTAAACTGAAATCTGTAATCTCAACTTACAATACCTTTGATGAATTGAAAAACTATTTGTTTTGATCAATATTAAACGAACTGAACAACAGAACCAGTATAGTAAAATGCTCTTAAAGGTACCTAAAGAACTTTCGATGACAAATGTGTTGTTTTATAAACATCTAACTTACTATGCATATAGGTTCAACGATTACGAAAAATTAAAAGCTTTCGGGTAATTTCCGAAAAACTAAAAAAAAAAATCGGGTTTTTACACCGTTTTTGCTTAAAAAAACACGTTTTCGGTCAAAATGTTTGTTGGCAAACCTGATATTCGTGTACAGCGACCCAAAAACCATATAGGAACCAAATATCAAAACTTTCCCCTATTTTCTATCATTTGACTGGACTAAATCACGTAAACATACAGGGCAAATCCGCTGATGATTAAAAAAATTTTTTTTTAAAATTTAATTAAACTTGTTCAAAAGTCTTTTTGTTCTAACGGTTTCTTAGGAATCGTACACAACACATACAAAGTTGAATTGATTAGATTTGACAATTTTTAGTATTCAAGTTAATACCGTGAATTGATTTTTTGTTTTTGTTAAAATTTGATTTGGTTAAGCATTAAAATAAATTTTTGTTTTTTATTTTTTTTATGATATAACGAACCGCATTTTTTACAGCATTCAACTGATTTCTTAAATACACTCATTAATAACACATTCAATTTGATAATAAACGCGAGGATAAGGTGCCGAAGTATTCTTGGAAAGCATTGAAGGGCACGTATCAATAGTTTTTATAACAATAGACTGAGTCATAACTAGTGCTTACAATACCGGGATTCCAGGATCCCGAATACCGGAATCCCAGACGAATTTTGTCCGGTATTGAAAACCGGTATTTATCTACAAAATACTTGTATTTCGGTATTAACATATTCCTATAAATATTACATTTTATAAAAATATTTAATACAGTTAAAAATACTCTCATAATGTAACCAATAAATCAAAAGTTACACATAGACATAATATAAAGTGAAATCACTCTGAAATATGCTCATCGATATAACACACATAATATGTATAATAATAATAGTAGGCTGACATTCCAGTTGGAATAGAGCCACTCCTCTTCCGGAGTTTCATTGGTTCGATTGACATGGTGAATCACTCCATATTACGACGTATGAATGAGCTCATAGCTTGGGGTGGGTTTTAGCATCCTTAACAATATCTCTCCATTTTTTCTTGTCCTTTAGCTTTTCCTTGTAATCTGTAATTTTCATATTGTTCAGGTCTTTATGACTTGCTCCTTCCATTTTATATTCGGTCGACCCTTTGGTCTTCCTTCCGTTGGTATCCATTCGGTAATACTCCTCACGTTACCTTCTCTCTCCTTCCTGAATATATGTCCATACCATCTCAGTCTACGGGCTTTGATGGTCTTTACTATGTCCTCTCCTTTCATCTTGTTTCTAATTTCAAAGTTCATTAAGTTTCTTTTGTCTCCATTTTCTAGTTTAACGGGGCCGTATATCCTTCTAACAATTTTTCTTTCAAAAATCCATAAACGTTCTTCTTCCTTTTTTGTTAGAGTCATTACTTCTGCTCCATATATCACAACTGGTCTAATGGCGGTTCTATAGACTTTCATTTTTGTTTTACGGCTGATTTTTTTATTATTGAAAATCTGGTGTGATACACTCACACAACTTCCTTTTACAGTGATCTTATAATTAATTAGTCAAAAATTTCGTTTTTAATTTTTAACCATTTGTCAAAAATTTTCAAAAATTACAAATTCTACAAAAACGGTACAAAATAGAGCGTTAGTTGAAGAGACAAATTTTCTCTAGAATTTCAAGGTGAATTCAAAAATGTAATAATATACCGGGTTTTTTATTTAAAATAGGAGTTAATAAAAAAATAGAAAAAAAAACAAAAGAAACCCACTTTAGAAGTATTCAACTGGAAAATCACCTATCTCACGTCAATACACATTAAAAATGTAATAAAAATGTAAAGTTTAAAAAAAATCGTTTTTGAAAAAATTGAAAAAAACTGAAAAATCACAAGAGTAAACACCTACTTCCGGTTATGCGATTTTCTTCAAAAGCTTGCTGTCTCATCTACAGAGTACACAAAACTTATATATGAAGTTTCAACGCCATACCTCTTTTCGTTTTTGACATATTCTGTTCACAGACAGACACACACACAGACAGACAGACAGACCAATGAAAAAAAATATGTTTTTTTGGGTCAGGGGACTCTAAAACGTGAAGATCTGTTGAAAACTCAATTTCGAATTTTTGGGGTGAATCCAATACTTCCTTTATTGTAAAAGGAAGTAAAAATTGGCAAATCTAATCAATTCAACTTTGTGTGTTGTGTACGATTCCTAAGAAACCGTTATGACAAAAAGACTCTTGAACAAGTTTAATGAAATTAAAAATTTTTTTTTTTAATCATCAGTTGATTTGCCCTATATGTTTACGTGATTTAGTCCAGTCAAATGATAGAAAATAAGGGAAAGTTTTGATATTTGGTTCCTATATGTTTTTTGGGTTGCTGTACACGAATATCAGGTTTGCCAACAAAAATTTTGACCGGAAACATGTTTTTTTAAGCAAAAACGGTGTAAAAACCGATTTTTTTTAGTTTTTCTAAAATTACCCGAAAGCTTTTAATTTTTCGTAATCGTTGAACCTATATGAAATGAAAGATGATAAAATTTCCTACATTTTATGAACTTGAGGTTTTTTCTCCGACCAATCGTTGAGCCGCGAGAGCGCCGCGAAGTTATAGTCCAGTCAAATGGTAGAAAATAGGGGAAAATTTTGGTGGAGTTTTGATATTTGGTTCCTATATGATTTTTGGGTCACTGTACACGAATATTAGGTTTGCCAACAAGAATTTTGACCGGAAACACGTTTTTTTAAGCAAAAACGGTGTAAAAAACAAGATTTTTTGAAGTTTTTCTAAAATTACTCGAAAACTATCCAATTTTGTAAATGTTGAACCTATATGAAATCTATTACTGAAAATGGATCCCCCTTAACCGATTGCAATATATTAGTCCATTCTTAATTTACGAGTGGATTTATTCAATCTTCGTTGAAATCTCGTCTTTTTTCCCGCCATGTGTGCAAGAAGTTAATTTAGAAAGGGTTGTGTAGTTCTTACCTGACTAGTTAATTCACATCACAAATACAGTAGATTTATGTACACTAGCTATTTTATTAATCACTTTATCTGATTTTAAACTGTTTTCCGCCGTTTTGCAGCAAAACAAAAGAAATCGTACACCTGTCACTGTGGTGTGGTATCGGCGCACTGCAACTGCACAGGAACGGACTCGCCCGATATGACATTAATATTGGACAGAGCCGTCTTCGACTATTTAAGTAGACACAAACTTAAGCGCGTTGAAGGATCTATAACAATTAACAACCAATTCCAAAGGAAAGGATCAAATTCCATGATATTTCGTTATTTCATTACTTTTTTGATGAATTATACATTCCCTGACTTTTCCACTTTTTCCAGGTTTTCCCGGTCGCTCCGAACCCTGTCCTACATTTTATGTAAGTGAGGTTTTTTTCTCTGATCAATCATTCAGCCGCGAGAGCGCCGCGAAGTTAGGTGTTAAAAGCAAAAAAAAGGAAATTATCCCAGTTTATTTCAAAGTAACTCGAAAACTATCCATTATTCGTAAATCAAAAATGGTATATGAAATGAATCTTCATAATTGAAACGTTGGCCTGATATTCGCGTACAGTGACCCAAAAACATATAGGAACCAAATATCAAAATTCCAAAACTTTCTCCTATTTTCTACCATTTGACTGGACTATAATTTTGAGGCGCTCTCGCGGCTGAACGATTGATCGGAGAAAAACACCCCACCTACATAAAATGTAGGAAATTTTATCCTCTTTTATTTCATATAGGTTCAACATTTACGAAATTGGATAGTTTTCGAGTAATTTTAGAAAAACTTTAAAAAAATCTCGTTTTTTACACTGTTTTTGCTTAAAAAACGTGTTTCCGGTCAAAATTCTTGTTGGAAACTCGATATTTGTGTACAGCGACCCAAAAAAGATAGTAACCAAATATCAAAACTCCACCTAAACTTTCCCCTATTTTCTACCATTTCACTGGACTATAACCTCGCGGCGCTCTCGCGGCTCGACGATTGGTCGGAGAAAAAACCTCAAGTACATAAAATATAGGAATCTTTCATTTCATATACGTTCAATATTTCCGAAAAATTGATAGCTTTCGGGTAATTTTAGAAAAACACGTGGGAACTTAGAATAAGTTAACGGTAATTTTTAATTGATGTCGGTATATCGAGACTTTAATTTTTATTTATATGTCGATTTATAATTACTGCAGCTTAGTTATGATCAAGGTTTATATATTGTAGGTTGCCTCGTAACTCTGAAGTGAAGTGAGCGGACAGGGGAAGGTGGCGCGTCATCCAGTATGCAGACTGCTTGTGTGGTTACCAAGTTTATATGCTAACGTGTGTGTTGATACCTTGTTTCTTTATTATTACTTCCATTTTGTGTTATTTCTGGATCTAGAAACTAAATTTACATTAGTGTAGTTATATTTTATACTGGGTGTATCTTTCCTTTGAACATTTTTCGTTATTTCATTTAGAAATTGCGAGCAAAAATAAGTAGGCCGGTAATTCATTTACGGAATATAGATTTCATACGGAGTTAAGGCACTGTAATGTTAACAGTAGGTGAGAAACCTAATTATTCAACATGCCTGGAACAATATGAAGTGTCGTTATCTGTCAAAGTAACTCTTGAAAGGCGAAGAAAAGTGGGGAAAAAATTCGTTTTTTAATTTTCCCCACGACAACGTGCTAAGAAAGCAATGGGACCAAAAATGCTCTCAAAAAGACCAATTTGATCCCTAGAATAAAAGAATTTGTAGCAAGCATTTTACTTTAGACGACTCTGAAGATTCAGTGCAAGCAAACATACTGAGCACCTTTCCAAAAAAACTAAAAAAGAATAGTATGTAGTAGATAGAATCAAATTGCACCTTATTAAATCTTTTGACAATTTATATTTCATCGTTTAAGGGCACAGCTTAGATTTACAGTCTTTTAGAACTGGCTCCTACTAAACAAAATACCTACTTGATGGGCAATTGTTATTTATTTTAAATAATTTGTATTTCAAACATTTTACTTTCCATTGGAAAGTATGCAGATATTTTTAATTCATCATAAAATTTAGGAAATTCGCAATGTTTAAAATGTTATGAAATTTTGCTGTGGATGCACTCAGTAATATTGACATATTGTGTACCAGTTTTAATTCAGATATTCTTAAATAAGCATGAATGTAGAATGCTATTAAATTAGGGCATTTACACATTATTTCGTTTGCGTTTCATTGTTTTTTGCTTAAATGAACGTTATAAACCACCATTACAGCATTAGATAAAGTGGTCTATAAGCCGTTCACGATCTTTTTGGGTCAGGTGAGGCTATGACCATCTAGTAATTTTGTTGGCAGTACCTCTGTGGCAACTAAACTCCCTAATGGAAATTGACACTTTTTGTTTTAGGTTAGGTTGTTTGTAGTTTAGGGTTATATTTTCTGAATACGTACATTGTTGCCGGATTTCTCTTTAGTCTCGACATCAACTCGTGTTCTTTTAGATCTGGTCTGTCCTTTTTAAATTGGAAGTAGCATCGTTTAATGGAAATTTTTTGTTGTAATAAAATTATATTGGGCATTTTGACTTTTCCTTTGACGGAAATTAAAATTATTTTTACACACTTGATATAGCATTTATTTTCTTACCAATATTAAAATAATAAATCTGGCAATGTGGTGGCAAGAAAATGTCGAACAGACACTGACAGATAAAAACATTGCATCCGCTACATCATCGAATCAGTTAGTCCAACATGAAAAGAAAAAATCATAGCCAACTCTGTCCCAAAAAGGTCGTGAACGGATTATATATTCTTACATCTTACCGCTTGAGTGGGTCACGGAGCCCGAGGCGCGACACGCAGCATTGCGCTATAAAAAATAAATTGCATTTTTATAATAATAAAGTAATATAAACAATTTTTTTACCAAAAATTTCTTTATTCTTTTCCACGCATTTCATACTCGAGAAGTATGCATTTATGTGTAATAATAATAAAACTACCTCGATGCTGAAATGTATACCGCGCTTTTCCGGTACGCTTTGTTTAAACAATTGATGTAGCATTTTCCAACAATAACTTTGAGATTAATTTGTCGGAATCTAAATTTAGAAAGAATAAGCTTTTCACTGGTTAAAAACCATTAAGAAATATTAGAAAATAAGCTTGTAACTGCGATGTAAACGTTCCTGACTAGCATGCACAATATCCAAAGCTGCATACTGGTGACTTATTCGCGCGCTGTTAGGCCAATGGTGCAGAGTTACAAGGCAACATACTATATACAAGCCTTGAGTTATGATAGAGTTTTGGACATATGTTCATTAGACGTTTTTGACTTGAAATTGCTTGGGCGACATATCCTTTAACTATGGCAATCATGTTATGGGACACCCTGTACACAGGAGAAAGCTAGATCAGAATTGTATTTATCACGAACATACAATTCAAAGATTTGTAGTTTTACTGAACATGTTTGGTACTGGAAGGTCGATTACAGTATTTAGAACCAAAAATACCAGATGTAATTTTGGTAGAAGCCGAGGAAGAGCGTCTTATGCAGTACAATTTAGAAGTAGATCACCGGCCGTAACAAATAACAAAATAGGTCAGGAAAACTAACAAACCCGAGACAACATGCTCCGGTTGTTAAAACTCGAGATCTAGCAAAACAAAAACATGTAAATTTCTTTTTTCATAATTTTTTTCAAAATATAAAAGTGTAAATGCAGTTAACAAATTAAATAATACCATTGATTCAGAGCATGAGTTTTCAGAAAATATTAAAGAAGAATTAACTCAGGTATTGTATAACAATTAACTTGCAAAAAATAATACATAATAATAATTAGAGTTTGTAACATAAGATAGCTAAATTGATCTAACAGACAGTGGGTAAAATATACTCCGCGCGCGTCTTCATGTGACAAATATCCACGCGCGTCCACAAGATTTAAGCATTTTCCCTATTAAGGCCAATGCCTAGGTACCGATTTATCAAATAAACATTTTGGTTAGATTAAGTATTTGTTTACATGTTAATAAATATTGGGATAGTTGTATACAGCTATTTGTCTATATTTCTTTATGTAGCGAATATGTTGTTTCTTTTTAGTTCAAATTAATTAGGTCTTCTGCTACTGTTATTGCAATTTGGGATTAGCATTTAGGGTATGACAATAAATGGTTTTGCTGCATTTATTTGGTTTTATTTTAGTTCGGTTAGCTTGTGCATTTTAGTAGCCGGTGCATCCGTAACTCAAGGCTCGAAAATTAAGATTTAGGTTCCTGGGGCCCAAGATTTTCCAGTCGATCCAGAAGAGCAAGATCTACCATAGTCTACGACCCAGGCTGAGCTCGCCAAGCCTATTTGTGTTGCCATCAACGGACCATTATTAACAACTTTTGTACAAACATCCGTGACAGTTGCCATATTTGACAGGTATAAAACAGGATTTATTAATTGATACAGGCAGTTCAGTAAGTGTTATCAGAGGAAATGTTTGAATGTATCAAAACAAAGAATAGCCAAATACCCAATTTACCTGTAGTAGATAACAATACAAGGTGTAACTGGTGCAATTAGAAAGGTAAAAAAGCAGGTGTTACTGTTAATAGATATGGGTCAACCTAAACATTAAGCAGTATTTTTAATAATTGATCAATTAAATACCAGCCATTTTAGGTATGAATTAGATATATATAATGAAGACTAGACTAGATTTTAGTACAAAACAAATGAAGTATATAGAAGATGTAATAAATAATTATATATTCTAACAAGTTAAAGTTATTACAACCCATTAATTTAAATATACAAAATTTGAAAAGATTTTATATAAAGGAACTAAAAATGACAACATTAAATGAAAATGATGTATTAAAGATGTCTGAAGTTTAAATGTTCATAAAATTAACTTAAATTGTTATGAAAGAGCTATTATTTCATCTTATAGTAGGCGAATTAACGATACCTGTAGTATCATTCGTGAAACAAACAGAAGTCAATGAAGGTGATAAATTTTTAATGTACTCGTACAAGTAGAGGGTGTAGAAATGTTTTGCGGAACACAAATTAGAACTTAATAGCTATTTATGCAACAAGTGCTAAAAGTCGACGTTTATGCAAGAGACTTGAAAATTATGAAACGAAGCCGAAGCCTGAGTTTCATAACATGTCTCGTGCATAAATGACTTTTAGCATGAGTTTGCATACAATATTTTTGCTACGACCTTAATTTTACTGTTATTAATCCATAAATATCGATTTAACAAAGGTTTGCATCTATGACACTTCTAATTTATGTCATAATAAACAGTAGGCCATGCGCGCGGGCGACTGTTTGCAAAGACAGTACTGTCAAGGGCAGTTACGAAATGTAATTATTGATACTCCACATCTGACTGTATTCATTACATAACGCTTTAATTATTTCAAAAACACTTTACCTGTAACGCAAGAAGCAACTAGAATAACTTTACAACTTCACTTCCAGTTCGAAATTGTAGTTTTATAACCTCACTTCACTATTAGCACTAGAGCTAAAAGTGAACAGCTGATTTCTTTAACCACACTAAACTATAAAACGTTACTTTTAGTGAAACAAGCTAGTGCTAAAAGGCCTACTTTTAGTAGTGGTCGTAGATAAACAGATGTAATCAATTGGAAGAAACTGTTAACTGAAAATTGTTGCTACACGTAATTATAGTATTGGAACAGCAACCATTATTTTTTAGAAATTGGGAAAAATAACCAAATGTTTTGAAGAACTGCAGAAAAATGAAGTAAAGCTGATATTTGTAAAGTGGCATATAGTTTACAAAGAATTCTCAAAGATCCAAATTTTGTGCTTTGGTTTAATTTATTACACCACGCATAGACATTTACTTACATTTATACCTGAAGCCTGTGATGTAAATCTATAAAATCAGAAGACAACTTGTCACCATTCCATTGGATGCTTGAAGTTTTATTAAGGTTCTAAAAGAAGACAAAATTCATATTACAAATGCTTGTTCGTAATTTAGTAAGTGAAACATTATTAGACATTTACAAAAGTTTCGCTATACAGTGTGCCTGATGGCATATGTAACATAGGGCGGTTTGTTAAGTTTTGTTGTCAATCAAAATTAAATGACACTGTAAACAGAAACGGATTGTAAAATATAATAGGGAGTTTTTGCACAACGTAACGTTAAAATAGCGTCACGATAGCATTACGCTAAAATCGAAAAGTTTGATTTTGATTTGCTCTCTAGTTGACGTCGCTAGGTAACAAGCTTTAGCGGGCCTTTATTTTAGCGTAACGAAATTGCAAAAACTCCCTAATATAGTCAAAATTGAGGAATCTGCATCAATAATAACTTCAGCAAGACGATGTCAATGAATGCATTTTAAACCGCAGATTAGACAAGCATTGTTTTCCAGCACAGGTCATGTAAAGGTCAGATTAATCTTTAACGGAATTTATCACTGGCATTTACCTATGTTACGTATGCCGTCAAACATACTATACTTATATGATACATACGAAAGACACTCCAGGTATACACAAAGTTTTCACTTTTAGGTTAGAATACACATATTATAAGTACAGTCTGAATGTATTTAACCAAATTCCTGTAACAATAAATCATCTGACGGTATCTGGCTAACGATTGATAAATGGTAGTTATATTACGGTTTGATATGTGCAAATGTGTAATATCAACAACTCTTATTAAAATATCGATTAGTATACCAACATAACCAACTACGTTCAAGAAGTAAATATGTTGCCAACGTCGCCATATTAATTTTTTGTTAATTGTAAGGACAGAACGACGCAGAACGAGTAGTTGATTGGTTTATTATACAGTGCGTAAATTAAGTATGGAAACGATGGTATTATTTGCATACGACCATAGATAGAACTCTGAAATTTGGTATAGAAGTAAAACATACGGTTTTCTACTAATATTCGTGGTTCCAATTTTTTTATCGATTGTTACGACTGCAGCACGGCCAACTTGATTATTTTTTAAAATTGAAATGGGGTCGAAAGTACCATCATTAGAAAGCTGTTTTTGTGTAGAATGCAACGATGTAGCACTCGATATGGCAGTTTTGAAAAATAACTTCACTATACCAAATTAAAGGTTGTAGATAAATAGGTAATAGGTAATAGCTATTTAAGTCACAAGGAATGTAAGGACCTATTAACATTTGAGGTAGGCAAGTACAAGCCAAGACGAAGTCGCGGCTTGTTGCCTGCCGAAAATGTTAATAGGCGTTACATTCCGAGTTATCTTATTATATTTTTCCCGCTGCTTATCGAAATGTTCCTAGATTTTTGAAAAAATCGTTTGGTTTGTCACCTGTCACCAGGATTAATTTTCGTGAGTCGTGTTACCTATGAGTGTCACATGTCACATCAACACTTGCGATTTATAAACAAAACGTCTCAATCTGCATCTTGCTTTGCTAATTTTATTATCCTAGAAACTTAATAATAGTATTAAGTTCCGTTGTCAAGAAAAAGCAGCAAACAAATATAATCACAGTCACCGACTTACACGTTTTGTTACTAAGGCTGTATCACTGACTTACATGATCAGCAGCGGGAAAAATTTATTAGAGAATATCCCTTATGCAAATTTAGTTGTAAATTTTCCATGGTAACTGCGAAAATTGATAATCGGAAATTTACCGGAAAATGTCTCTGTCATCACAAAAAACCGTAAACTATTAGTAGGTACTTAGATATTAGTTTCGTATTTTTTTTAATAAAAATGTTTTCTTTACTGTGTTTTTTCATTCGTGATATTCTCTATCAAAATATAACGCGTGCTTAAAAAATGTCCCTATGGAAATATTTGGAAATATGTTATGCAGCTATTTTTTTTCAACAAAAGCATTCGTGCATGCCAACTGAAAAAATAGCTGCAGAACATATTTCCAAATATTTCCGGAAATTTTTCAAGCCAACTTGTTATATTTCTACTGATAACTGAAACCGATAGTAAGCGCTGAAAACAAAACAATGCCACTGTGGTTTAACAAATATTGAACGTCAAAAATTATAAGTGTTGTTTGAATTTGCGTAGTTAGTGAGAAAGTACCATGGAAAATCTTACAGAAAAGGAGAGAATAGAGATTCTCATGATGATAGGGTATGGTGATAGAAGACGTAGTTATGCGGAAGTATGTAATTTATTTAATGCAACATACCCTAATGGTTAAATGGCTATTTTTCATAAATGTACTGTTTAAAGTTGAAAAACAAAACAAAGCATTCACCGCCAACTAAATTTTTAGCATATCTAGCAAGCCGTTGAAAGTAATATTCTCAAAGTTTAATTTGGTATAGTGAAATTATTTTACAAAACTGCCATATCAAGTGCTACATCGTTGGATTCTACACAAAAACAGCTTTCTAATGAGGGTACTTTCGACCTCCATTTCAATTAAAAAAAATAATCAAGTTGGCCGTACTGCAGTCATAACGATCGATAAAAAAATTGGAACCACGAATATTAGTAGAAAACCGTAAGTATGTTTTACTTCTATATCAAATTTAAAAGTTCTAGCTATGGCCGTATGCAAATAATACCACCGTTTCCATACAGAGCCGGATTAGGGGGGGGGGGGCTAAGGAGGCTGCAGCCCCGGGCCACCGAATTTCGGGGGCCTCGAAAAGATTTGAAGGTTATAATCTAGGTTTATAATCATTTAAATCCCTTTGTACCCGTTGCGTAAATGTTTCGGAAATTAAAAACTTTTCTACCTATAATAAAATCCTTTATCTAATAGACTTGTCTGTCCGGAACGCTGTTTCAGCAGCCAAACCGTAAGAGATAGGGAAAAAAGTTATTAAAGTTATATGTTTGGAATGGTCATGTCAGGTCAGGAACCGAATTTCAGTCGTCGCGTGACACTTCCGGTTTTCGAGAAATCACGTGATTTCCGTCCGTCCGGGACGCTAGTCCGTCCGGGACGGTCTTTTTTGTTTTATTAAATGAGACATTTGTCTCACTGGACTGCTAGTATTAATTTAATAAAATAATAAAGCATGTTTGTAGAATATGCCCCTAACTTGGAGAATAGGGCCTCTAAGAAAATTTAGCCCCGGGCCTCACATATCCTTAATCCGGCTCTGTTTCCATACTTAATTTACGCACTGTATATTCCTTTCTTGGTCTACTCAAGTGTCAAAGACCTACTATCACTTTTTTACTTCCTTTTACAATAAAGGAAGTGTTGGATTTACTCCAAAAATTCGAAATTGAGTTTTCAACAGATCTTCACGTTTTAGAGTTTTGTTCATTGGTCTGTCTGTGTGTGTGTCTTTGTGTGACATAATATCTGAAAAACGAAAAGAGATACGACGTTGAAACTTTATACAGGGAGTTTATTATAACGCGCAATGTGTGTAAATGCGTTTATTTTAAAATGCAATATGGAAACGTTACTGAGTATGAAAAAACATAATATATTCTACGGAGGAAGCAATAATGTTTATCAAATGCTATAACGACTTCAGTTTACAGCAAGTATGTGGGTTATTACAAGTTATATTCCCTCTTGTTATTTATGATGCTTCTTTGTCAGGAGCAAGGAGACTATGAGTGGGGAGGTCACGCAGGAAGTGAGACAGACAACCAACTCTACAATGTATATGGTGAGCTGTGCGCAAGCGCGTCGTCCGCGGTGGGGAAGTGGCCAAGTTTAAAATTCGCTTCTAAAGGCGGAGTTCGAATTCTCACGCATGCGCACGAGACGCTTTATACTCATAGTGAGACTATGTCGGCGCAGTAATGTTTTCGGCCGTTTCCAGACCCTACTAGCAATATATTATGTATAATACATATATGGTCACACCGGCGTTAGTTTGTTTTTGTCCGGTAAACAATGCCACCTTCCCATTGGCCGCCGAGGCGCTTGGTGACGCTCGTTCTTGGCCGGCATTATTTTGTTTTCCTGCAAGCAGTTAGTCACCCTAGAGTCGTTGGTTGAGACGCAAGGAGCGTGTAGCACGCCGTGTTGTGTACCGACGGTAGGTGGGTGTTTGGGCATTCCGATAACCGATCTGCTTCACTGAGTGAGGGTTGACCCTTTGAACCCGAAAACACGGGGAATACATCTGCAGGACGTTTGGATTTCTTGGCCTCACGTCGTTTTGGTCTCATGAGAGACGCATTCCAGTTGACACCTTTGCAAGGCGGATTCCTACCTGCACTTACACGTGCCGCCCACGCTGCCGCACTTTCATCGCCTTCGCAGGCGCGTCGCTAGGCGACCTCTCGCCCAGACGCTCGAGGAATCGTCGAGAATACAGGTATCTGTGTAACCAATTTATAACGTATTATCTGTCATTTATGTGGATTGAACTTATATGGTGTGTGTGCTAGTTTTACTGTGCGTTAATCACTGCCAGCAGAACGTATTAGCCGTCATTTAGGTGGCCCCAAACCAGGCTAATTTATGATGCTAACTAAATTAGTGCTTTTTGATCGCAGTTGTCGTAACTAATCAGCTATTATTTATGTGACTAAACCTTGCACACAGTGTTTGCTAATTCATTGTATTTTGGCTGAACTCATTTGCCGCTAATTACTTGTTATTTATGTGACTAAACCTTGCACACAGTGTTTGCTAATTCATTGTATTTTGGCCGCACTCATTTGCCGCTAATTACTTGTTATTTATGTGACTAAACCTTGCACACAGTGTTTGCTAATTCATTGTATATTGGCCGCACTCATTTGCCACTAATTACTTGTTATTTATGTGACTAAACCTTGCACACAGTATTTGCTAATTCATTGTATTTTGGCCGTATTTATTTGCCGTTAATTACTCGATATTTAGGTGACCAAATCTAGCACCTGTTGCCTGCTAATTTTATGTGTAATCGATCGGACATCGTCTGCAAGACTTAAAATAGTCAGCGATTATTCCGGCCACTGAGATTGCAACCATTTTTGTGTGACCACTTGCTGTATATTGTATTAGTAATAACGCGCCTCTGCAGCTGGGGCAATAAATTTAGGTAGCCCTGTAAATTACCCCTTTGTTAACGTCAGACCAATAGACGAATATTTGAACTAGGGCCTTGTTATTGTGGCGAATATGTGCATGCTCTATTCCGGATAAGTTTTCTGTGTAACGATTGATGTACGACGAAGTTTGAGCGTTGGAGCGACACAGGTAGGTCTGGCGACGCCGCCGCAGTGGCGACGAATCCCGAAATAGTTGTTCAAGTATTTTTCTTTCCGAAATTGTTATTCGAGTTCTACAGCTTCTCGAGTACCTTCCTGACGTAGTACCCTGTGTACTTCTCGTCCCGTCTAACCGTCCAGGTCCGGTTGCACGAGTATACCCCGAGACAGACCTGGTGGCGCCCTTTTATTTTGACTCACCCTATATATGTCACGCCACGCTTGCCTAGTGACGTATCGTTTGAACCACGCCCATCTCCCTGAGCGTATCAGCCGAGGCCTTTAGCCTGTTTTGACGAATCTCAGGGCGAGCGTGCCACCTTTTTCCCGGACTTAACCAGTCGTGCGATACTCACCCCGCGTGGGTGTCGTTAAGTCATTTTGATACAGTAACATCTTTTTCAATAAAATTACCGTTCATATATATCGCATTCTAAAATAAACGCTTTTACACATGGCTTGGCAAATCCTTAGAAACCAATAGTAACAATGAAGTACGTATGGAAACGGAAATACCAGATTGCGCATTAAAATAAATTCACAGTATATAAATTTTGTGTACTATCTAGATCTGACAGCAAGCTTTTGAGAAAAAATGGTATAACCGGAAGCATAGTTTTTACACTTTCAGTTTTTTTCGATTTTCTCAAAAACAACTCTAACGATTTCTCACATTTTTAATGTTTATTGATGTGAGATAGGTGATTTTCCAGTTGAACACCTCTAAAATGAGTTTCTTTTTTTATTTTCTTTATACAGAATGTTTCAAAATTGCACAGAACAAATATAAGGGCGGTATTATGCATAAAAAAATAAGAGAAAAACTCTGTTCTAGTATAAATAAGCATTGGTTCCAAAATAAATTATTTCAGGTTGATTTTTTAAGTAAAATTTATAGTACTGTGTGAAGTAATCCCTTTTTTTAGTCACTCGTAATAATGCTGGCAGTTGTGAGTAAAACAAACAGATAATGAAAACAAAACACCAGCCTACTAAATCTAAATGTTTTAAAAACGAATTGATATCTTTAATTCTTTGATCAACTCCACCTGGGGTAGTTACTGGGTGGATTCAGTAGTCCAGTGACCACAATTACCGGTCCCAAGCCCGGGTAAAGGAAGAGGGTTGATGGAACGGGTTTCGTTAAAAAGGTGTTTTCTGTAAGAATTTCCTAATTTTCAGTGCTTTTCGCAACATGCTAGAGCACTTTTGCACTAATAATCCTGTAAATTGCTGTAATTTTGCCAAGTTTTATACTTTGTGCGTCTGCTTATTGCAATTATTTTTAACGAGCTAATGTAAAATGCAAGTGATGTACGTTTAACAATTGTTATTTTTATGTACATTTCCTACAAATGAGGAGATGTTTGTGCCCAACTACATATTGTTTACACGTTTTATACTTTGACATGCAATAATTCTGTATTATAGCTGAAAAATTTTTCAATGAAATTGCATGTTTTTAGTCACATTTACGTTAATATGTGTTCTGCATACATTTTTTTCTACTATTTTATGTAGTTTCAAATAATTTTTTCATTCACTAAACAGCATAGCATCACATGCTTGATAACATTATAAGTCGTTTTTGTATAATTTTAAGTGACATTATGTCGAAATTATGGCACATGGGTACAAACATATTGCTACCTAACGTCACCAAATCATGTTAGCTACGCTAACACAGGTAGGGAAACTCGGCGTTATTTATGTCAAGCCAAACTCGTTTTTGTCAGTGGCGTATCCAATCAGTTTATAATAATAATAATAATAATAATATTTATTCAACGGGCGATAACCCACAAATTACACATATAATTAACACATATAATTAACAATACAAATGTATATCTGATTAGTGAAGTTATAATAATTATTACACGTTACATTGGCGGTTATGAGTTAGATAATATTTAAGGTTAGACATTGAACATGTGAAAACATCTATTTCAATAGAGTTGGCGTGCGACATCATTCTATTGATGGTAGAGTGTTGTCCATATAGAGTCCGGTGGTGCTCAAGAGCGAAGGTACTCGAATGTCTCAAGGGCCTACTAGGTACATGAATATTTATTAGGCGTAACAGCTCGGGGCAGTCTATTTTGTTATTGACTAATTTATAGACGAGAATTATATCAAAAAATTTTCGTCTCAGATGTAGTGATTATAGGTTATAATAGAAATAAATTGAAGTTTGTGTAGGTACCTAACGTGAACGCAATAAATAAATATTACATAAAGAATTATTTTTAAACGTTTTCCACCTTAAAAAAATTAATTATCACAAATATAAAGCTTTAGCGAATATTTTGTACCGCTCGCTGCATTCCAATACTTCGGTACCTCACATCAATTGGTATTAATATTAATTTTATCTATTTTATGATGCTACATGTTTTTTTTTGTATTTACATACGTTCTGCTGAGTTGTTTTGCAGGGCTGAGCGCAAGCTGCTTTTTCTCTAAATCAATCGAACTTCATTAATATTTTTTAAAAATTAGTTTCCTCTTATTTCATTCATAATTATTACACCATGTCCAACGGTAGTCTTAAATTGGCTCATTTAAACGTACGATCTTTACCCGCTAAAATAGTTGAATTTAGTGATTTAATCCTTTCCTCCGATTTCGATATTATTGCTGTTTCAGAAACGTGGCTAAAACCTTATTTATCAAGTGACATTGTAAAGATAGCAGGTTACAATTTTGCGCGTTCGGATAGGCTGACACGTGGCGGCGGTGTTGGTATCTACATCAGAGCTTGTTACAATTTTAATTTAATAAAAACAAATAACTTAATAGAACAGTTGTGGATAAATGTAAAATTTAAGCAAAAATCTTTAGTCGTAGGGGTTGTTTATAACCCGCATAAAAAATATTACGGTGAATTCATAGCGGAACTATGCAATGTCCTTACTGAAATTAATATCTCTTATGATCAGATAGTCTTGTTAGGGGATTTTAACATAGATTACTTAAATGCAGATAAAGCAACCTGCGATTTAATGTCAATGAGTGAAAATTTTGAATTAAAGCAAGTTATTGAAGATTCTACGCATGATTTAAGTTTAATCGATCTAATATTCGTCAAAGAAACAATAAGTTTTACAGATGCCGGAGTACTAACTGTTGACAGAACATTGTCTGACCACGATCTAGTGTTCTGCAGAATCCCTTGGGAGGTGTCGCGTCCGACACAATTCTACAAAACCTACAGATCACTCCGCGATGTCGATTATGAATAGTTTTCTGCGGATCTACGTTCCATTCCTTGGCGTAATATATTTGACCAGGCAGACGTAGATTCAAAGGTGCAACTATTAACTTATAACATTTTACAACTTTTTGAAATTCATGCTCCATTAATTACTAAGCGTATATCAAAACTTCCGGCGCCTTGGATCACTCAGAATTTAAAACTGCTAATGAAACAGCGAGATAAGTCTTTGTCACAATTTAAATTTACCCGAACTGCAGAAGCTTGGCACCACTATAAAGAATTGCGCAATCTAACAACACAAGTGTGCAGACAAGAAAAAAAGAATTACTTTGAAACACAGTTCAGAAACAAAAACATGCACATTATTTGGAAAGATCTGCGCCTTTTAAATATTGGAAAAAACAGGAATCTTATTGAACTTCCAAGTCATCTGTCCGACTGCACTCAAATTAATAATTATTTCATTAAATCAGTTCCGAAACTAAAAATACAAATTGATAATATAATCCCGTTTTATCAAGATTTGAATCCAGAACTACAAAATAAATTTAAATTTTCGCCGGTTGATGAAATTGACATTTTAAAAGTAATTAATTCAATAAACACTAAAGCTATTGGAGCTGATGGAGTCAATATAGATATGATTAAGTTGTGTGTCCCATTTATCTTACCTTTTTTAAGTCATATCATAAATTTTTGCTTTTCTAATTCTGTTTTTCCTACCACTTGGAAAAAAGCTCATATTATACCAATTCCCAAAGTAAATACGCCAAAAGATTTCAAAGACTTGCGTCCTATTAGCATATTACCAGTTTTTTCAAAAATTATCGAAAAACTAATGGATACGCAATTACGTGAATATATTGAATTAAATAATATTCTACCGGAGGTTCAATCGGGTTTTAGAACGGGTTATAGCTGCAATAGTGCTCTTCTTACAATAACTGACGACATCTTCAGGGCACTTGATCGTGGAATGGCAACTATATTAGTTTTACTCGATTTTTCTAAGGCATTTGATACAATCAATCATTCCGTGTTACTATATATCCTCTCTCATTTTGGTTTAGAACCGAATGCAATTTCACTCTTGTCTGATTACCTAGCCAACAGATGCCAAGCGGTTTTTTACAAAAATAATATCTCCGAATTTGTAGTTGTCACAGCAGGAGTACCTCAAGGCTCGATTTTAGGGCCTTTACTTTTTTCTTTATATACATCACGCTTTGTCTGTTGTTTTAAATATTCCTCCCCTCATTTATATGCAGATGATACGCAGGTATATAAACATTTCTATTCCTGCGATATAAATAAAAGTTGTGAGGAAATAAACGAAGACTTAAAATCTCTCTTAGATATTGCAAGGTTACATGCATTAATACTAAATCCAAGCAAATCGAAATTAATGTTATTTTGTAAAAAAATGGACAGAGTGTTTATAGAATCTCAAATTAAAATTAATGTTGACGCTACTGAACTTAAATTAGTTAGAGAAACAAAAAACTTGGGCTTAATTATTGATGAAGAGTTACGATTTTCGTCACATATTAATAAATGTATCAGCAGTGGTTTTAACGCCCTACGATTGCTTTATCAAAATCGGTCCGTCTTAAGTCGGGAACTCCGAAAAGTTTTATGTGAATCGTTAGTTCTATCAAAACTTAATTATTGTGACTCTGTGTATGGTCCTTGTTTATCTTACGCTGATTCTGAAAAAATTCAAAGATTACAGAACACATGCTTAAGGTTAATATTTGGAATACGTAAGTTCGACCATATCTCTCACAAACTGCTTGATATTCGTTGGTTAAATATGTCTAATCGCAGGTTGCTGCATGCTGTATGTTTATATCACAAAATTATTTTAAATAAAAAGCCGAATTATCTCTACAATAAAATTATTCATCGTACAGATGTACACACTTTAAATTTGAGATTTAAGGGATTATTGACCCCACCTATTCATCGTACCGAAATGTTTAAGCGGTCGTTTACTTACCAAATTGTCAATAAATATAATTCGCTACCCTTAGATCTCAAATCTTCTAATATTAAACATTTTAAAAGTAAATTACTGAAAATGAAACTTCGCCAAAGCGCGTTACTTCCTGTCTGAATGCGTAATGCCCTATTATCTGCGGTTACAAGAGCTAGTTTTGTTTTTGCTTAGCTACCGAAGGAACTGGTGTTTTTTTTATTGATTTTTTTTCTATAATTTTATATTATAATTATTATTCAATTCACTTCTACCAATAATTTTGTTTGTCACAAATATAGCGCGAAAAGGGGTTAAGTGGAAGAGCAGCGGGCGCTGACATGGCGCCTAGGCTGAACTTCGCCTCAGATATAAATAAATGTTGTTATTGTAGTTGATAAAAAAATTAATAAAGGCATTAATAATAATAATAATAATAATAATTCACGTAAATGATGCATATCGTCTAGTGGTCTATTTATTTCTTTCAACCACTTCTGCCGTTTTATGATATTTCTTGGTCCTTAATTTGCAATAAGTTATTCATTAAAAAGTATTGCTAAATATTGCAGTTTAAATTACCTTCAGGGACTTGAAACAGCGTATAACCTTTTATGCTGTTGTTCAGGCAACCTTTAACGCAGCAAATGAAAACCATAATGCTATTAAATATAAATACGTTTTGACAAAATTCGTCGGGAGAACTAGGGAATCCGAGATTACAATCATCTCTTCAGGTCATAATTAAGGTAAATGATCTGTAATCGTGAAAAATTAACTTTGATATTTCTCCAGATCTGCAAGTTTCAGGGTCAGTAGACGAAACACATTTTAAATTGCGGTTGTTCAAACTATTTTTGAACATGGTTTAAGTGAATAATTTTAATATAAATTGTAATCCAGGAAACACGCAATTGGTTCACTAAAGGCAAAACTTGCGCCAGATAAAAGTATGTCAGCTTTCGGTGTCATGATAACAAATTACAATAGCAACGCCTGCAATCAAGCGCCAGTTCTTGTTGACAAACAGACGTTGCATTTTTACATGTATAGTATATCGTATGTCAGAAACACGACGCAGCAATTCTCCCATGTTAGTGTGTCAACCAAGCATTCAGAATTGCGCTAGTAAAAATGCGTATGATTGTATTTTTAATATTAGGCCGTAAAACATGGCATACATTTTCTGTATATATACGCTGTAATAGGACTAAGATTTCAATATACCTTTAACCACGATTGCGTATATTCATTGATGGGGTTGAACATAGGCTAAAATTGTTCATAACGGGGTAGCCAAGCCTAGCTACTTCCCCCTATCTCTTAACAACAAAATAAACTCCATCTCCTGCAAAATAAAACTAAACTGGTTTTATAACAAACATAAAAGGTGCTAAGTTCCAATTAATTTTGGGCCACAGCTCTTACAGTGGTTAAAAACGATCATCTGCCTAACTTACAATCTAGAGAAAGAATTGTGGCATCGCATTCGAAGGATATATTAATAATAAGAAAAAATATTTATGCCCTTACTAGTCGCGCCTATGGTAAATTTGACATTGACAAACTCGTTTTTTGAGCCTGTCAAATGGTGTTTCCCTACCTGTGTTAGCGTAGCTAACGTGATTTAGTAACCTTATTGCTACCTCCTTAGATTTGATGTTATAGTATCGCCCTAGCTATTGTTTTTAAACCCGCAGCGCTTATCTCATGTCACATTCACATGAATCAAACCCACCGCGCACTTATTTCTTTCCACTGAAATGAAGTGTCGTTGCATTTACACTTTCGATGTAAATATCTACAGGGTTTTCATTAATTCCCATTTCCCACGTGACTAAATTTAAATATGCTGCTCTAAATTTGTTTTTCGAAGGTTGGTGGTATTGGTAATATCCCTAAACAAATTGCCAAATCTTGACCTGCCGCGACCATATATGTATTATACATATATTGCTAGTAGGGACTGGAAACGGCCGAAAACATTACGGCGTCGACATAGTCTCACTATGAGTATTACGCTTCTCGTGCGCATGCCTGAGAATTCGAACTCTGCCTTTAGAAGCGAATTTTAAACTTGACCACTTCTCCACCGCGCGGACGACACCGACGCGCTTGCGCACAGCTCACCATATACATTGAAGAGTTGGTTGTCTGTCTCACTTACTTCGTGACCTCCCTACTCATAGCCGCTAGCAATATCTTTATATTTAAAATTCTTCTGTACGTGTGTATGTGACTGAACTCCTCCTAAACGGCTTGACCGATTTTGATAAAAAAATTTGTGTGTGTTTGAGTGGGTCCCTAGATGGTTTAGATTCACAATTGGAACCGGTAGGTGGCGCTGCAATCGGGTTCTAGGATTTTTTCTTTTAATTTTTTGACGATTTTTTAAAATTTGTTTAAGATTTCTCGCATATCAGCACATATAGCCCCAAAATTTCACCCCCACTACCCCCCAATATTTTTTAAAATAAAAAAATCGAAAATTCGAATATCAAAAAAACTTTTGCTGAACCCGCTAATAGCAGGCAAACCAACGTTAGGGCAGGACAACGTCTGTCGGGTCCGCTACCCCTTAAAGGGTGAAATGGGGTAAATAAGCCTAAAAATCGATATGGGTGTCGTTATTGAAGTTTTTTGGGACGTTGATTGCGAAAATGGCATTTATTTTTAAGTCCAAGACGATGGACATTACAAAATTAAAACTTTATAGTGGTGAAACCGGGTTTTAGAGACAAATTAGTTTTGGGAAGAACAACGTTTGCCGAGCCCGCTAGTAGTAGTATAAATATATAGCCGCGACATAGACGTTCGTCACATCTAACCTTGTGATCTAACCTCTAAACTTCATACGTTTCGTTTTGCTGTTTAGAAGTTTTTGGATTGTATTTGTTGAGTCGACATCGAAAACAGTTCTTTCAGAACTCTGAAATTACCTGAATATTTGGATGTAACTAAATTGTAAAGTTGAGATATTTATTATTACATATAACCTAAAATAACATTTTCCAAATTTGTTAGTAATTAAAACTCATATTATTAATATAAATAATAATTAAATATGGCAATAAATCATTAAAAAATATTATTATATATTTTGTTTAATGTGCACAACTGACCTAAGAAGAATGGTTTTTACACCGGAGCAGGATGCTTTCATTTTGATGGCACACTTTCGTAGTTGTACAAGAAATGCCGATAGAAGTTGGAGCTATTCATTTCAGTCCTGCATTGAGCAATTTATGGAGGCTTTTCCGGCAGCAAACATTGCTTACGATACCTTTAGGAACCACAAACAGGTGATTGTTCAACGGTTCCAAGAGAAAAACTGCATTTGTAAGGGGAGGGCAACAGGCAGGCCAACTGCTTTAATAGAAGAAGTGGTTGCGGATATTCAGAGACAAATAGAACAATGCCCTAAGAAATCCGTTCCACAATTATCTGCTCAAACAGGTAAATACAATGATTAAAAAAATATTTAGGCAATATTAATTATGACAATTAGTTAGTATAATATGATTAATGAAATCATTCTTTTGAAGGTTTGTCCGTTGGCACTTGCACTTTAAGAATCGCCTTCACACACTTGAGGAGCTGGAGGCCGCAATTCAGCAAGAAATACGGAATATAACGCCTAATAAACTAGAGGCTGTTTTTTATTCTATGAGACGTAGAATAAATGTATGTTTAGAAAAAGAAGGTAAACATTTTCAACACCTTTTGTAATTTTATATTTTATATTTACAGTTTCCAAACGTTATTCTGTAGTTTGTGTCATGTCCTGCGTTGCAACTCGATTAAAAACTCACTGACTTTTGCTCCCAATAGGACTCTTCTATATTTTGTATCACCTTTTTCGATATAATAAAATAAATAATTGATTTTTTGTTATTTTATGAGGATAAAGGGATTTGCAACCATCACTAATTTTTAGAAATAGAAGGTGGGGATGTTTAACCCCTTTTTGAATTTAATTTTTGTATTTATGTTTTGAAGCGTTATTTAGTCTGTGTCGTGTTTACGCCACTGATAATTTTGTGTTACTGTATTTAGGGAGTACTGCCAATCTTGTAAGTTTGGTTGCCTAGCATTTAGGGTAAATACATGGTCACGTGAGAAATGGAAATTAATGAAAACCCTGTACTTTATTCACATATATGTGTGTATGTATGTCTGTATGTATGTATATATGTATGTATTATCGATAACCTCATTTTACCTTGCGGTGTAGTCCCTATTCACATATCGCTAAAGTAAAATACGACATTGCGCTAGCCATTATTCCAACTATATGACACAGTTATAAAATTTCTTTCGTATTTCTATTACACCTTTCCTTTAAATATTATTATTCTTGCAAAAGAATCCTACGATTACCACACATATCTCGTTTTGCATTTACACATTCAGCACAAACACTCGCATGCAGCGTAATTAATTTTATTTGGTTTTTGCTTTAGGGATTGATCTGTGATGTTTGTCTAAGTTTCTGATCAAGAATACGTTTATAAACCTGTGCTGCTTCGACATGCACTCTTGCACCTCACGCAACGTAAAATTAACGTCATTGCGGAGACACAATTGAATTGAATATCCCGGGAGATTGTCTGCGTCGTAATTAAAAAATCTAACTGCACTTTTGTCATCGACAGTATAATGGCTGGATTTTAAAGAACCAATTTGGATGATTTTTGAGGCTTTCACGGCCATTGTCATTAAGTAACAAACGACTTCCGGGATTGGACCGTGTCATGATTGAGACCGAAGAACTCAACGTTTCGCCCACTTTCGTAAGGGGCTTCATCAGGAGGAAAAAAGCAAAAGAGCACGGTAACTCAACGTGTTAACCACGCCAGAGGCGAAACTCTTTGCAAAGGGAAGGGACAGAAGAGCACGGTAACTCAACGTGTTAACCACGTCAGAGGCGAAACTCGAGTTTCGTGGTTAACACGTTGAGTTACCGTGCTCTTTTGCTTTTTTCCTCCTGATGAAGCCCCTTACGAAAGTGGGCGAAACGTTGA